>CM022757.1:31818767-32501267 GCA_012411365.1 Ameiurus melas | reverse complement strand
ACTTAAGGAACCCAGGCTCAAGTCTAGCATTATGAGCAGAGTAAGAGAACAGACGTATGCTACTGATTTACTTATAAACACTTATTCCCTACGTTTACAACACACAGCGCTGTCCTGTTTTGGTCCTGACAGTACATATCAGACTGTTCTACATGGGTTGTGCATCAAGTCAGAGTGAAACAGTGGGGAAAATTGATGAATGTACGACTGGATATAAGGATTTTGGTACAACAACATGGTGTCAGTTATACATTTTCATAGAGGACTTCCTTAAATGACGCAGTACAAGCCATAAGTCACACTCTTAGGATAAAAAGTTAAATGTACTAACCCTTCTTTATGCATCCCTCTATGTAGGACCCTACAACAGAATGGTTCTTTGTTAGAAACTATTCCAAATTGAACCCTTTTTTATGAAGCTATGAACCCATAAATATCTAACGTACCTATGAACAACCTGTAAAATAGATTTTATTTTCAAAAAAACAAATACATACTTAGGCATGAATGTAACTAATTATAATTATCTTACAAGTAAGTTTAAGCTTGGTTTGTGAATTATTTTAAGATCACCATCTCCATGCATCCATTCCATACCATATCAACCGGGTATCCCAGGGGACTCGGGGCATGAGGCGGGGGACACCCTGGACCGGGTGCCAACCCATTGCAGAACACGAGCACACACACGTTCACACACTACAGGCAATTTGTAAATGCTAATCAGGATGGAGTGCATGTCATTGGACTGGGGGAGGAAACCGGAGTACCCGGAGGAAACCCCCGAAGCCTGGGAAGAACATGCAAACTCCACACACACAGGGCAGAGGCAGGTGGAGGCAGGATTCAAATCAGTGCTAACCACTAAGTCACCATGTCCCCCTTGTTTTAAGATAATGAACAATCAAACTTTTTTTCTTCCAAAGTTACAGTAAATGCAACAGTGTGAGCTGCTAAACTGACTTGCTTAGAGTATTGTTTTTATCCCTTTTTTATGGGCAAAAACAATCACAATAAAGTAGCAGATAGATATCAGAGCTTGAACTGGATCTGCTATGACCAGCAATAGGAAGTATCAAAGTCTAATTACTTTTCTTTTAGAATTTTTCATTCACCTTATACTTTCAAACATGTGCCATTTCTCTATAAATCAATATGTAAAGTTATCACTTGTTAGGATCCTTCAACGAGTTGACCCTGACTTATCTAAAATTTGAAAGAAGTGACTTTATCTGCTGATTTGTGTTTATCAAGCAGTTTGTATAGTGACTGCTAGCTACTAGCAGAGTTATTATTATGCTAGCTAACACTGTGGCAGACTTTTCTCTTTTTTGTGTGAATCTTTTTTGTACAATTACATACATGCCTGAAGAATTTATACTTTTCTAATTGAGTGGAGATTATGAAGCTGTATCTTTTATTACAGTATACATTTAGCTGAGTAGTTGCACTTAACTTGAGCAAAGATAGCTGGCTGTGACATGCTCATTAGATAACTATTATCACCAGGAACAGATCCACCACACCCTATAACAGCCTGCATTTCTCTCTCTCTCTCTCTCTCTCTCTCTCTCTCTCTCTCTCTCTCTCTCTCTGTGCGTGTTTCACTCAGTGCTGAAGAGACAAGTAAGCCCAGAGGAGCTGCAAACTCCAGGAGGGCCCTTCATAAAGAAGACGTTCACTGTAAGTCACACACATTTCAGAAAACCACAAATAATCCACATTTTAAGGTCCTTTTTCAGCTCACATACACGTTATTCACTCCAAAGAAAATCTTTTCTAAGGTGTGACATAGAACCAGAGCAGAATTAGACTGTTGTGAAATACAGCAGTTTACATGGAGTGATTAAGTCAGTTCACGATAAACAGGTTCTATAAAAAGTGCTCCTCGGGTTTACAAAATGTAATGTTTCACAATAATTGAATTTGATCTATCTATCTATCCATCTATCCATCAATCCATGGGGTGGGACGGGGGGGACGGTATGGTGTTTGAATTATGGCTCTGACAAGTCCTGTAACCTCAGCTACATCACTCGAATTCATACAGTAGTTGGTCTCAACTGAAGATGTGTGTGGGACTGTTTTTTAAATCTCATCGTGCAGTTATTATTTTAGGTTATACTTGACTGTAATATTTTCTAACAAATTTATTTGCTTAACTTAGTTGCTTAACTGAAACCACCACAACGGTGAATAGATAGTTACAAAGGATCTTCTATCTATCTATATCAGTATGCATTAGCTATGCACTGTTATGTTTCGGTCAGTCTTCTGTACACGTTGCTAGTACATTAAGCTTTAATCTTCAGTGAAAGCACTACACATAACAGTTATTTAATTGATTGTGTATGTGTGTTCAGATCATAGGTGATGCAGTGGGCTGGGGTTTCGTAGTCAGAGGAAATAAACCCTGCCACATCCAGGCTGTTGACCCCAGTGGACCTGCTGCTGCAGCAGGGATGAAGGTAATGTGAGCAACCTGGAGAGAACTTAGATTAATATTAGTAGTAGAATAAAATACTAAAGCATGAGCCTCATAACAGCCCAAAAGCCTAGAAAAAGGTGGCAGATATAAAGTTGAAAAAGAAGAAATTGTGTGTATAATTTTATTATTATTTTATTATTATAATTTTGCCCTGTGGCTTTCTTAGCTTGCTGGTTTTAGTCAAATTTCCTTAGATAACCCAGTCACTCTGTGTGTGTGTGTGTGTGTGTGTGTGTGTGTGTGTGGTCTAATGGAAATTTATGTTTCTGCAACTGCATAACTTCCCCTTTAGCCTTCAATTTTGAATGTTTATTACATAAGAGCATGTTTTCAGACTGCAACAATACACTATGTGCTTTGTTTGCGCACACAGTCAGTAAACTGTAGCCATCCTGCTGTACCTGTGTTTGTAAAAGGACCTTTTTGGGACCGTTTTGCACATTTCACATTATTATTGCTATTTTTGAGAAAAGTGCTTCTAATTGTGAGACTAAAGTACTATTAAAGATCCTAAATAATTACTTCCTATAGTTTTACACAGGGCATACAACTTCAAAATGCTCTTGTGCATCGTTGTCTTGGGGGTATTGAACTAATCAATGAGTCCCTCCAGGATTTAGCAGTTTTTCAATCGTAGAAATAGAGCGCATAATCAAGGAAACCCCGCAATATTCGTAGGAGCTTCCAATTTTTCCAAATTACAGTAGATTTTCCACAGATTTGGGCCAAGACATGTCATATAACGTCATCACAATGCTCATTCAGCCAAAACCTCCTTCGATTCACGTGCGCCGAACATGAGTATAGCTAAAAGCTCTCATTTACCAACAAACACCACTGAGAAAGACTTTGGAAGTTTCCTGAAGCAAAACTGAAGCAAATCTTGTTGGCTGTACAAAAACAAACTGTGGTAAAGCAAATCAGTTCATTCACATGGAATGGATGTACATATTTGAAACAAGTCAATTCAACAGCCGAAGAGAGTACAAATGTTACACAACAAAAGGTTCATTGAAATTTCTTGATTCAGTTGTGTACATCAGTTCCACTCAAATGAAATATGTTACTTCAACATACAGCAAACTCCTCTCTGACACTGAACTTGTTAAGTTAACCTGTTGATCTATTAGAACTGATTTACATGAACAGAGTTTTTCAATGCAGTTTTGCTTCATTCGTTTTTCTACAGCTAACATGATTAATAAAAGCAATATTTAATCTTTAATCACAGACAGTCACCTGAGCTCTGATTCAAACCTAGATGCTGGTGGAGTGAGGCGGCCAGGCTACCCACTGCGCCACCGATAACCTAAATAATCAAATTAATACTAGGGTAATGGATCACACTCACACTATTTAACTGAGTATTTTTGTGTAGAAATTAGCATCTGTCTTTTTGAAGTAGACCTGCATGCAAGCTCCAAATACCGAAGTACATTTACATTTGTTTACTTTGTTCAAACAAATGAGAAAATACAAGCAAAGCGATAAATCAAGCAGAGAACAATACAAGTGGTGCTGCCATACAAAATCCGTTAATTGAGTTCCAGAAGGAAGTGCACAAAGTAGAGGTTTAAGTGCCAGACTTATATATGTATGTATATGTATATGTATATATATTTGTATAGTATTTATTTATATTTTTTAATGGGTTGGTGTTCATGGAAGAGGTGGGTCTTGAGCTGTTTTTTTGAAGATGATGGAAGTAATTAGCGAATAACGAATTGGTCAGGTTACTAGTTATTTTATGAACGAGTTCATGTACTACGTTAGGTATGAAGGGTTTCGGGAAACACGTTAATTAAAGAATATTCTTACGAATGAGATAAAGAAGTACTTAATGTTTCGAACACTTCAAACCCCACCCGCGGCGTCAGTTATGTGTATCTGGGACGGACATGTGATTTGGATGATCACATTTCTAAGTTACCACTAATTCGAGCAGATGCTCTCGGAAAAACTAGTACTAAACTGTATTTGTCGCTGGGGTGGTACCATCAAACAATGGGACGTGTTTTGTACTTTTAATATGTATGTATCCGCTGGGAATGTGTATACAGTGTAATTTTAAAATGGGCAAAAATGGACCTTTTCGGGTAAAGCTTTAAAGGCACACTACATGCACCTATCTAGGTTTTTAAAAAACATAATAAACACACAAAAGGATGTATGCTGGCTTGATGGTACTACAATAGCGACACCGATTTGTATCTTTTTTTCCCCCCCGAGTGAAATGCATGTGAACCTGTGTGAAGCAGTGACATAGCCCAAGGCAAGCTATAAGATTACTTGGATATTCTTTCACACTCATATATCCTACCATAACATCTGATAACAGCATATTGGTTAACTTCTCCAGAACAATGTATCTGAATTGTTTTTCTTCCTGGTATCATATGAGAACAACCTTTAACACTCTCTGAATTAAAAGTAGCAAAAGGACAGTGGTGTCAAACTCATTTTAGTTCAGGGGCCACATACAGCCTAATTAGATGTCAAGTGGGCCAGGCCAGTAAATCATAGTATAATCATCAATAAATAACAAGAAGTCCATGTTTTTACCTTTGTTTTCATGCAAAGACATTTATATTTAATGAAATATCCTTTTATAAAATTTATCATGAGCAACCTCAGATTTCTTAAGACAAACATGTGCAATTTGCTTCTGATTATCATTCACATATATGTGCATTACAACTGCTCACAGTGTTTGTACAAATGCAAAAAAAAAAACCTTCACAGGTATTTGTAACTGAAAAATATAGTATTTCACTTTAAAATTTATGGCATTGCATGAACAATAGGATTCCACCAAACCAAACTCTTTTGTACTGAAGCTGTTGACTAACATTAAATTGCACTTTTTTTTTAAACTATTACCCATTCATTTCTGTCAATAAATAGGAAGCGGTCCATTTTTCATGGAAAACTCTACACTCTGTATTCACTTTTCTGCTTTTTGGCAGACATTTTGGCTAATGAGGGTGTGGGGACGAGTAGAAAATAGAGTAGACTACTCCGTGATAAAACAGCAGACGTCGCATTGCTGCCATCTGCTGTTCAGTCCCAGAGATGTGCCAACTGGCCAGCTATTTCTGTGGAATTGTAGTGATTATGCAGTTAATGCAACACTATTCATTGACTTTATCAACATATATGTCTGAAGAAGAAGAAGACAAATCAACTGTAAAAAGATCTGGCATATTTCTTTATACAAGCAACAAATGGAAAAGAAAGGGTTACCCGATCTGGCACTGAAGGCAGTCTGCCTTGTTCTCCAGCTGTGGTTCTTGACATTAACCCTCTGTGTGACAGTCTTGGGATTACAGCTGGAGCTGGGCCAAGTAAAGCAGCACAGCATTTTGATTTAATTACTGTGAGAGTCTGACATTCCTGCTCACACACAAATTAGGACCAGTTTATTACACTCACTTCCCTGTTCTCAGCATACTGTTCCTTTGGGATAAACTTTCCATGTTGTTCATGGGTTGTCGAAAGATCTCGTCTGACAATACATCTTGCTAATTAAACATGTTAAGAAGAATTGCATTTAAATTTACACTGTCATAGACTTCAAGCTTTATTCAGACTGTTCTTCATCTGGTATTCTGTTTGTTTTCCCTTCCATTGCTGAGCTAGCATACACCGAGACACATTAAATATACACTATATATAGCCAAATGTATGTGGACACCTGACCATCACACCCAAATGTGGATCTTCCCCAAACTTGCTACAAGATTTGAAGCACACAATTGTTTAGAGTGTCTTTGTATGCTGTAATGTTACAGTTTCCCTTCACTGGACCTAAGAGGCACAATCCTGTTCCAGCATGGCTGCCCCTGTGTACAAAATGAGGTCCATGAAGACACGGTTTGCCAAGGTTGGAGTGGAAGAACTCAAGTGTCAAGTGTCCAGAACTCAAGTGTCCAGAACTCAAGTGTCCAGAGCCCTGACCTCAACCCCATAGAACATCATTGGAATGAACTGGAACACTGACTGCATCCCAGGCCTCCTCATCTGACATCACTGCCTGCTGACCTCGCTAATGCTCTTATGGCTGAATGAACACAAATCTTCACTGCAATGCTCCAAAATCTAGTGGAAAGCCTTCCCAGAAGAGTGGAGGTTTTTTATAACAGCAAAGGGGGATTAAGTCTGCATTGGGATGTTCAACAAACGTATATGAAATGGTCACGTGTCCACAAACCTTTGGTCATATAGTGTATTTGTATCATATAATGTACAGTAAATCGATCAATAATCTATAATCTCTCTCTCTCACTCTCAGAAATCAGGATGAGGGCAATAATTTTTTTTCACTGCTATACTCATCAAAAAAAGAAATACCCCTTTTTCAGGAGACTGTATTTTAAATAGAATTTTGTAAACTTTACAGATCTTTATTGTAAAGGGTTTAAACAAGTTTTTCATGCTTGTTCAATGAACCATAAACAGTTATTGTACATGCACCTGTGGAATTACTTTAACAAGAGACATTTCAATATTTCAAAAAGTGTCATTAAAACCTATTAAATCTATCGCAATGTTATCTGTAGACATTCTTGTTCCAGTTACGTTTTGATTGACATCTATAATTATGAAATATGTCGTTTATTATGCTTAGCTTTGTCTTTTTTAACAAGTTCTACTTTTAACATCAAGATATGTCTTCTAAAAGCCAACCATTAGTAAATTCTTTGCCAATTATTTACGTTAACACATTAATCCTCAGTTCTACTGGTTGACTCATTGGCTCGTCCTCTGTTCTCCAGGTGTGTCAATTTGTGGTGTCGGTCAATGGGCTGAATGTGCTGAATCTGGACTACAAGACCGTCAGTAACCTCATCCTCACAGGACCCAAGACTGTAGTCATGGAGGTCATGGAAGAGGTATAATGTTAAACATGAGTACTTTAACCCATTCTTATTATTTTCTTTCTTTCTCTTATCAATCACTCACTTTTTTCTCTCTCTCTCTCTCTCTTGCATAGTGTCAGTGAAAGCTTTTGGTGGAATCTTCAGCAGAATATTCTAGAGAAAGGCAGCGATCCAGTCATAGGATGCTGTTGGTCTTATCACGATTCATATTAAATTTGAGTTCAGTGACACTACTTCCTATTTTTGACTCGCATCAATCTCCAAGAGACTCATTATGAGGACATTATGACGACAGAGGGGAAAAGGGAATTGTGCCAAGCAAGTCGTGTCATTTGTTCTGCACAGATTATATGATTTATGATATGCTTCTTGAGTACAGGAATCCATCCATTCCTAAACTTTCTGTGTGTAGCATTCAAGTGATGACCAAGAGCTTCATTCAGGCTTGAACTAGGTTTAGGAGTAGAAGAATGAGGCTAACAATAACACACTGTTGTGTTTCAGTGCTGCAGTGGAGTCATGCATGGCTAACGAACTGTGGATTCCACACATTTTCAGGGCTAAGTGTCAATAGGTCATATTTTGAGGCACTCGAACGTTTTTAATTAGGATTTAAAACTGATAAGCTTTACTTCGTTGGTGTCAGAAATATGTAAGGTTTTTTGTTCGTTTTTGGCATCCATAAACTTTAATGAAGAAAAATGTTGACAAACAAAAAAAAGAACATCACTTATATGTGATTTCTATATATCTGTGATTTTTGTAGGTAAATACAGGACCAATTTATATCGTCATCATGTAACAATTATTTACACTGCAAAAATGTCATCTTAGCAAGTTTGAATATAGTCAAATTGAGCTGGTATTTCCTATTATAATAGCCAAATATAAGATTTCTAAACTTATTTCTAAACTTTTTTAAAAACAACTTTAAAATGTCTTATTTTATTAGCAGATAACTTTTGTTTCAAGCTTGAAATTATTTTAAAAATGTCTAATAGCATTAATAATCTTATATGTTGCTTATTGTACATTTATAATAGGAAATAGTCGCAAAATTTGACTACATTCAACCATATCAAGATATTTTCAAGATATTTACACTTGCTAAGATGCCAATTTTTGCAGTATAGTTACAGTGAAAGTGTCTTTTTCTTTTCTTCTTTATAATGTGAAACATATAGTAGCAATAGTGGTAACAATTTTATATTAAGGTTCCCGTACTTATTGCATTAATTAAAAGTAACATGGTAAACTTGGCACTAATAAGCCAAATAATTGTAACAAATGAATTCAACAGACTTTTAAATGTTAATTAAATACACCAGCATTGACTGATGTTTACTCAACCCACAAAATTAACTTTTACTGAACTCTGGTCTGCAGGTTTATAAATACTGAAACTTGCTTTTTTCAGCCTTAGTCCTGAATTTGACTAGTTAACAACCACTAACATGTTGGTTCATGTTGCCTTAATTTTACTTACTGGTTGTATGAACATTGATTAATGTACATGTTGATTATTTGGCTTATTTGATTTTGGCGTATTTTGGTTTCTAAAAAAACATCACTTGATTCAAGTGTTAGCTACTTTGTTGAAGGTCTTTGGTATAGTGTACATGTTACTAATGCATTGGTTCAGGAAACCTTAATGTAAAGGATTACCTCGATAATCATATTGTGCTAAATATTAATAACAATATTTGATAGCCATATTGTCTCATGTCTGTAACATGACGAGTTTTAAAGAAGAGATCAATAATATAGTATCTGATGTCACTTGCCAAAGTATGCGAGTGTAATCTTCTAAGAAACGCACATTTTTAAGAATGATTTAGTGATTCTTAATGATTTTTAATGTTTAGGAAATGAAGAGTGAAATTTGAATTGATCCAGTAGATTAGAATAAGTGTAAGTATTATGTTTCATACTTCTCTTAAACAAGGATAGTGGTACCATCTAGTGAATTTCCATTGCCAATCAATTTCGGGTTCATATTCCACGTCACCTACAGTGGATTTGTACGTAATGATTTTCCTAGATGTATGGATAACACAACATGGAAGTATTGGTTTCACAGAATTTCGCACTGAAGGTGCAGTGTTTTTGCCTTAACGCCATTTATTTTGCTGCTAACCCTCATAGCTGGTGATCAACTAACTCTCTTCACTAAACCTGAACACGTTATATCCCAAAAGCTCTCTGTGATACACATGTTTTACTGATTCTTACCGACAATCAGCTTTCTGTTTCTGGGAGTACGCACTCTACATATCTACCACGTTTTCCCTGCCACAAAGCAGGTATAAACAGAAAATGTACATTTACGGCATATAAAATGTTTTACACACTAGAGGTGCGTCTGTCTGTGTAAGGAACATAAGCTAAAGGTACCACATGTATATTGAAATATCATACTGTGTTTGTTGAAATGTTTTATTAAACACGTCGATTTAAATATATTACAGTATTGTCTGTCTGTTTCCAGCATTAATGTAGCAGAGCAGTTCCTGGTGGTTAAAGTGTGCTACTCTTCACCTTACTCTTGTTCAGTTGATTTTTTTTGTTTTTATATTTTTTATAACACAAAATCCTTTTTAATCTCCAGCTAAAACATGATTTGTTGTGTGTTTTCATGCAACAAGTCCCCTCTAGATATTTTCCTCCAGCCAAGGTTCTTCAGGCCAAATGAACACTTAACACTGTCCAGAGATTAGCTAATGCTTCATGCTGATTACACCACAAGAAATGGAGCACTAGCACCACCCTTTGGTCTAAAGGAAATACTGTATTTACTTTCTGATTATATTTCAGTGCCAAAGTAAGTAGTTTTGTAGAGTTTTGTTTCCTCACATTTGATTGTTTAGCTATTATGGTTATGTGGCTATGGTTGAAAAGTATTTATTATAAGCTTTTGAAAAAGGGTGACAGAATTTGGTGAGAACAAATTTACAGCCGAGTGTAAAAGGAAGAGGAAAAAAGTGCAATTTTGTAATTTATTTAAAATAAACAATACCAAGAGAATCGAGACAATAATGCAAAATCAAGAGAGAAATTGTTTAAAAGAGGATTCAGGTGGAATTTAAAGAAACCTCTTTCTATCTGAATGCTGTTCAGAGTATGTTAAAGATTGCAGAAACATGGTGGGAATATATTAGAGAATACTGACATCACAGTTGAATTTTAACACTTTTTTTTTTTTTTTTTTAAATAGTAGGATGTGGGCAATTTAGGCTATAAGGAATCAGGAATCAGGATGGGGCAATTACTTTTTTCACAGCATTATATCTCATACTAAATAGTTTTAGATCTTCAGATGATACTGGTTTCAAAATGATCAACCACCCCAGGATATATATATATATATATATATATATATATATATATATATATATATATATATATATATATATATATATATATATATATAATATATATAGTGCTGTGAGAAAAATTGATTGCCCCCGTTCTGATTTCTGTTCTGTTTTTGTGTAGATCTCGTACTAAATCGTTTTAGATCATCAAATAAAATACAACAAAACTAATTTCTCCCTTAAACTTAAAATCTGGTTATGACACTTTTAGTGGCAATAACTGCAACCAAACGCTTCTGATACCAAACGCTGGCATTCTCATCAGCTCATCTGCCCACAGCGTATATAAAACCCGGTTCGTCAACCACTCATCACCAGATTGTTCTGGCTTCAGTGCGGTACACTACCCACGCTACTGCCTGCACTCCCGCCCGCGGCTCACTTCCTGCTACGCCCAGCTGCGCTGTGTCAGCTTTCACACCTCTCTCACACCGCCAAGAGCACTCGAGTCTTCTCCAGCTCAACATCACTCTCCCTTCCACGTGGCGCATCGTCTGAGGCCTCGACTCTCCCGTGGTGGAAGCAGGTCCCAGTCCCGACCCCGACTGCACTCAGCCTCTTCTTCACTTCAATAAGTCCTGCTAACCTTCACTGTGTCTGTGCTCTGCATTTTGGTCCCCCAGTCTCTTGTGTCCTTTACACTTTCACAGCACTGTGGTGGAATTTTGGCCCCGCTCTTTTAAGACCGACTGAAGACGGGAAGTTCTCTAGGATTTCCTGGTAGAGAGCAGAACTCATGTTTCCCTCAATTACTGCAAGTTGCCCAGACCCTGAAACAGCAAAGCATCCCCACACCATTACACTTCCACCACCATGCTTGACCGTAGGTATCTTTTTGTGGAATTCTGTGTTTGTTTTACGCCAAAGATGTAACGAAACCCGTCTTCCAACCAGTTCTACTTTCCACTCATTAATCCACAGAACATTCTCTCAAAAGATTTTAGGATCATCAAGTTGTGTTTTGGCAAAATTCAGACAAGCCTTAATGTTCTTTTGGGTTTGCAGTGCTTTTCACCTCACCACTCTTCCATGATGCCATTTTTGCCCAGTGTCTGTGCTCTTGGAGGAATGTTGGAAGGTCAGCAACTGTGCTGACTTTTTCCATTTGGAGATAATGATAATGATGGAGCGGTTTCGACATTAATGGCTGTGTGTTGTTATTTTGAGGGACAGCAAATTTATCCTGTTACACAAGCTGTACACTCACTACATTGTTGCAAAGTGTCATTCTTCATTGTTGTCACATGAAAAGATCTAATCAAATATTTACAAATATGTGAGGGGTGTACTCACTTTTGTGAGATACTGTACGTGTTGATTTGATTAAACAGGGTTTGCAGTCATCAGACCTGGTTGCGTCTACTCCAACTGAACCCCATCATTAATGCAGTTTCATAGATTTGGGGAATTAGTAACTATGGGAGCAAATACATTTTCACACAGGCCCAGTTGGAATTGGATAACTTTTTTTGCTTCAATAAATAACTATCATTTTAAAACTGCATTTTGTGTTTACTCAGGTTACCTTTGTTTTATCTGGGATTTTGTTTTAATTTATGTAACAATTTAGTATGAGATATACACAAAAACAGAAGAAACCGGATGGGGCAAATTCTTTTTCACAACACTGTATATATGCGCACACACACACACACACGAAACCTCGTCTTGGCAAATTGACTATACTTTGAACAGTTTGCGGAGAAAAAAAAATCCATTTATATTTTGACTGATATACTCATGTCAAATATATCAGCATTAAGCAGACCAGCGTGTAATAAGCATCCAGTACATTACCAGAAGTATACCAGCCTATGTAGACCACAAGAGGTCAGCAGCGTACTTCACCCAGAGAAGCAAATTAGAAACAGTTTACCAGATCAAATTGTATTTTTTTATATTTCGGAATACAGCAGTGATGTCACAAACCAGTTACAAGAAGGGTTTTAAAGCAATGCCAACGAGTGTGTGAATGTGTGTATGCATGGTGCTTTGTGATGGAGTGGCATTGAGTCTCCCACCTTGCACCCAGTGCTCCCACGATTGGCTCTGGAACCACTGTGATCCTAATCATTATGTTTTGTATATTTTAAAATATAGTATCTGTGATGTCATAAACAAGTTTTTTAAAGCAAATTATGTTTTGTATATTCCAGAAAGCATATCTGATGCCAGAATATATATCAGAGAAACAGTGCTTCACTTATAATTTTCATAGTGTGGTGCAATAGTAAAAAGTTGAATTCCACACGATGGAGCAGTCTGTTCCTGGTTCTGGATTCACCAAAACTGAAAATGAATGCATGAATAAACATATTCCACAATACCTTTATTTGATTTTAAAGCAAATTAAGTTTTGAAAATTCTGGAATAATGTCACAAAGTGGTTCATAATGCATATTATGTTTCGCACGTTCCAGAAGCATGTTACGAAGACACAGCGCTTCACTAATTGCTTTTATATCTGTATAAGGGACATCTCCATGAGGTTTTGGTGGTGCAGCAGTAAAGACTTCAATTCCACTGGATGGAGGAGTAAAGTAAAAAGTGCTGACAGAAGGGAATGTAACAGGGGATTGTAAATCTCAGAGTTATGAATGAAGGTCTCAGAACCCTATAGGTCTTAAGAGCTCGTACACTTAAAATGCCTGACTCAAGTTCTTCCTGGGCCACTTTACCTTCCACCACTTTTAAAATGCATTGCTGACTTCAGTTCAGAAACGGTGAAGGTGCTGAATGTAGGAGTAACAGTAGAACTGTCCCTCCTGTTTTGCATTTATACAGAGACTTGATTACACACAGGTGGATTCTATTTATCACCATCAGTCATTTAGGACAACATTGGATCATTCAGAGATCCTCGCTGAACTTCTGGAGTGAGTTTGCTGCACTGGAAGTAAAGGGGCCGAATAATTTTGCACGCCCCACTTTTCATTTTTTTATTGGTTAAAAAAGTTTCAAAAATCCAATAGATTTCGTTCCACTTCACAATTGTGTCCCACTTGTTGGTGATTCTTCACAAAAATAAAAATTTTATATCTTTATGTTTGAAACCTGAAATGTGGCAAAAGGTTGAAAAGTTCAAGGGGGCCGAATACTTTCGCAAGGCACTGTATATCTATATTGATGTCGATGAATCCTATCTCAAGGTATTACAATACAAACAAACACAATCAGTGGCCTTTGGGAATCCTCCTCATGACAAGTGTGTTAAGAGAAGGATGTGGAAATAAGAACGTTTCCTTTAAATTGTCACACTCGGAATAAAATGACTTGACAATGATGATCTTTAACAAATGTTTATTAAATGGTTCAAACACAAAGTGACATTAGAACAATTCGAACAGAGAGAGACAGTAAGCTATTAAGAGATTAGGAGAAAGTAAAAAATAAATATATATATATATATATATATATATATATATATATATATATATATATATATATATATATATATATTCTGAAGGTTCTGACTATGGTCAATAAAATGTATTCATGTGGAATGGAGAGAACAGAAGTGCAGTACACATGACGCATGTGCAGTCCAAGAGTTCAAAGCATTACACATGAAAACAGAAGGTTTGGGGATACCGGAGCAGATCTCAGCAAAGTGAAACAAATTAGAGACCTCTTAAACCAGCACAATAGCGTGAAAGTCAACAGTTTCGTAGATAAAAGCTTGCCTGTATATTTCTCGTGTAAACCTTGGACGTCTAAAGAAGTAGTTAGTATAATTAAATACATTTTTCAGTGAGAAAAAAACAACAACAACAGGTTTAAGACGGTATTTACACCATCCCTATTCTGCACTTCTGTTCACCTTGTAATTACCAAGTGAGTGGATATATGTAGGAGCTCCTGCATGGTATTGTATGTTAGACCATGGTTCTTGATATTTTTCCCAGTGAGTATATATGAATATATGAATATTATAACAAAAAAATATATATCAAATTGACTTAAAGTATGTTGGAATAGACTATACAATGCTGTTCCACAGTAAAGGTAAAGGGGTGGACTCAAGTGCTCCCTGTTCAAAAGGGCTCAGAGTCACAGTTACAGCCGATGGATGACTCTTATCAGATGTCAACTGTTCCCTGTACTGACAGGCCTTTTTCTCTCCTGTAGTTCACAGATACATTTGGAACCTCTCTGAAAACACTTTAACTGAACAAATTATTTCTTGGTGTATTGTCCTGTCAGCTTGCCTTTACTACTGCCAGGGTGGGCAAAGAAGAAAATATTGCACGAGCTTTAGTGGTTGGTTCTGAATTCAATATCCTTTACTGTTGGCTCGCAACTTTTGACTGATGGCTATAGAAAACTCAGATGAAAGGCAGGCTGGCCAACAATTGCCTCATATCTCTTAGCTCTTTACAAGGTGAAGCTATAGCTAAAAGAAAGCTTTATGAAGAAGCTATCATAGCCCCAACTCCATGTGGAGCATAGATTATCTTTATTGCACTTGTTTGTGAAATGTTACATTTGGGGTTGTTACGTTTGGGTTGAAATGCTTTCACTATGGGCTCATAACTTTTGAGCGATGGTTCTAGAAAACTTGTCAGGATAGCTATGGGAGGATATGCCTCAAATCTCTTAGCTTTCTTTTCCTCCGAGATAGCTCAGCTCACCTTGAGTGTTGAACATGCATTATCTTTATTGCACTTATTTGAGAAATGTTACATGTGGGGATAGTTTTCTTGACAATTATTAAACCTGGTCATAAAATTAATTTTACAGTGGAGAATGATTATGGTGTAATTTAATACAAGCCTGAAACAGAGCTGCATCTGGATGAACCGGATCATTATTACCATCAGAGTATAAAGCCATCAAATCCCTAAAAATATACTCAGCAAAAAAAGAAACGTCCCCTCGCATTCAACTGATTTTATTTCCAGTAAAATGTCTCAAGATGTTTAAAAATTTGTACTAACATGAAAAGATTCAACAACTGAGACAAAAACTAAACAAGTTTCACAGACATTTGACAAACAGAAACGGAATAATGAGTCCCTGAATGGGGGCGGGGTTAAGATAAAAAAGAACAGTCAGTATCTGGTGTGTTCACCAGCTGGTTTAAATACTACAGCACATCGCATCTTCATGGACTGCACCAGATTTGTGCAGTGATGCTGTAAGATGTTACTCCACTCTTCCACCAAGGCATTTGCAAGTTCTCGATCACATCTGGAGGGACACACAGTTACATGTAATTTTCCACTGCAAGGATGATCAATAGTCCTTCCTGTCTCCCTGTGGCACTGTCTCAGGCGTCTTACATTACAGTTGTTGCAGTTTATTGCTCTGGCCACATCTGCAGTCCTCATGCCGCCCTGCAGCAGGTCTGTGGCATGTTCACGCAGATGAGCAGGAACCAGAGACATCTTTCTTCTGGTGTTTTTCAGAGTCAGTAGAAAGGTCTCTTTAGTGTCCTAAGTTGCTGTAACTGTGACCTACCACCTGTAATCTGTTAAATGTATTAAGGACTGTTCCACAGGTGCATGTGCAATAACTGTTTATGGTTCATTGAACAAGAATGAAAAACATCATTTAAACCATTTCCAATACGTGACCCGATTAATGGATAAGCAGTTGAGGATGGATGGATGGATGGATGGAACCCTTTCCAATAAAGATCTGTAAAGCTTATTTGGATTTTTACCAAACTATCATTTAAATACAGTCTCCTGAAAAAGGGACGTTTCTTTTTTGCTGAGTATAGTACATTAATATTACAACTTATATACAACTTGTTCAAAGTATATACTTTTTTTTTTTTGCAGGGAATTTTTTCCTGCCCACAGAGTTATGTTTAATCATGAACTTGTGCCTGGCCTTCTGCTGATCTGTCTGGTGAATGTGTGTGTCTGTGCTGTACATTTTGTGCTCTGCGGCATATCTAGAGTCATGCTGAGTGCTATTGACAGTCGTCCATGCTGTGTCCCACGCTTAATTATAAGACATAGAGCAGTGCAGGGTTCTCTTTGAGCCTCATGAATGCAGCCACTGATTAGCCCTCAATCCTTCATTATGGCCTGGCTTGTCATTTAGGAATAGAACACTCAGGAGTGGTTGAGCTTGCAGCTTCAGTGTCTCAGTACAGGAACCAGGTGTTATCCAGCGTGAACTTTACTGATGTGTGGGAAGCGCTTCTGAGCGAGCGTGTGGAATTAAAACAAGTTCAAAACTATCATAACTTCCGGAACAGTGTGTTCGTGTTTCAGAAGACTTTAACATTACAGAGTCCTAGGAAAATGACTTCGTCTACAAAGAGTTATAATCTTTTGCTTTTTCATATTGCTGAGTCTAGTTGTGAAAAATGTCTTTCTTTCATTCATTCATCCATCTTCAGTAAGCATTTTATCAGAGTCAGAGTCATGGTGGATCTAGACTCTATCCTGGGAACACTGAGTACAAGGTAGGAATTACAACCTAGATGGAGCTCCAGTGTATCATAAGCACACATTCACACTCACACTTCATACCTAGAGGCAATTCAGTGTGGTCACTCCACCTATCAGTATGTTTTTGAGAGGTGGGAGGAAACCGTAAAACTCAAACGGAACCACACAGAGTTTGAAGCTCATGGGAAAATCCACACAGACAGTTTCCGTAGGTCAAGATCAAACCGAGGACCCTGGAGCTGTGAGTTGGCAACGCTGTCAACTGCACCACCATGCAGCCTGCTTTAGAAGGCATGCATCATATCAACTAAACCTATAAAGCATCATCACCTCGCTGCTTTAATAAAGAACTAATAGTGATTATTCAGCAAGATTATGGCATCTTTTTTGATAAAAAAAAAACAATGTGTATGTTATACATATTTCAGACATTATAAAGTTCAAACGATCTTGGTTGAAGCCAGTGCCATTACCATCATGCCCAAGATATAGCAGTTATTAAAGATAAATATCTTATTGGCGTGAGTTTGTAAGGGCGGTGGGGGGTGCATGTTCTCTTTGATTTCCGGCCCCAGTCCAAAGACATGTAATATAGGCTGAGTGACATTTCCAAATTGTCTGTGAACTTGTGTGCTATTGTGCCCTGCGATGGGTTGCCACCCCGTCCAGGGTGCCCCGCCCTGCGCCCCAAGTTCCCCGGGATAGGCTCCAGGCTTCCCCACGACCCTGTGTAGGATAAGCATTATGGAAAATAGATAGATGGATGGACGTATAAATAACATGTTAACCAAAATCATTACAAGATTATTCATAATCTGTTTTTAATAGGTTAATACATCCATTTCAGGAAGGGCTACTTTAATTGAGTATCAGTAACAAACTACTTAGATAATGCAATAGGTCACACAGTTTAAAAAGTTTTAAAAACCATAACATCTGTGTGTATCTTCTTTCTTGACATGTTCAGTACAAGCTAATTTTATGCCTATGCTCCCTCTTCTTTTGAATTAGCCAGATTTCTGCATCCTGATGACATTTTATTCTTTAAAAATTCACTGAAGACCATATGGTGTAGCTTCGTCCACTTCTGGTCACCTCTATCGGGGTCATGAGGCAGAGCGTTGGTGCAAGGCTACAGTCTCACAAGACTCCATGTCACAGACAGTAAAAATGAGTGTAAAAGTAAAACAGTTTGAATATACTTTATTCTGTAAAAAAAAAATTGGGAGGGAAAAATAAAGATGAGAATATGGGAATATAGCTTTGGAAAAACTCATAACTCAACATGGCCGCTTGATTTACAGTGAGAGTAGATTAGTACAAAGTCTTAATTTTCCACTAAGTACTTCTGCTTTTACAGTATAATGTATGTCTAAAATGTTTGTTAAATAGTCATTTGAACTAGCCAGTTGGTTCACATACTGCCCCAGTCTACTTTTAGGTGCATTAAACCAAAAACTCTGCACTGAATAACTTCCATATTCATATTTATAGGATAATTAGCATGTGAACTTCAATGGCATTCCAGATTTATTTGTAATGAAATTCTGGGTCGACTTTTGTTTTATTGAAAATTCTTTCATCGACATGTTGGTCTATATTCACTTTAGTTAACAGTTTCACTGTCTGCTGATAGTAACTCCTCATGTACACTCTGCTCAAACAGGCCAGGTTCCTAAAGTCAAAGTCAACTTTCATGCTAATACAAACATATAAGCCATATGCCTTCATCATCTCGTAGATCACTAACTAGCCGAGCCAAAGTCTCTGCTGGAACTTGTCATGTCTGCACTACTTCTACATTGTATTTCTCGTTAATATGATGTTGAATGGTGCAAAAGCAATTTCTGGCACGTTAGAGAATGTTGAAAGCAATTTCTGGCACGTTAGAGAATAAGTACTTGGTCTTATAATTTTAGGAGCTAGCACAGAAAATTGTCTGTTATCCCTTATGTTTGACACAGAGATTTTCTATTAAACACCAGGGTAACTGTGCTAGCAATGGCCTCCTGCGATATCCACCCGCAAAACGTATGGTGGCTCAGCTAGCATTAGCATGCTAGCATTGTTGCCACCTTAACAACTGTCACTGTAGATTTAGCTTGTCAGACCCCTTTAGTGACTTTTTTCTCTTCACAAAAAAAAACCCCCCAAAAAAAACCCACCTAACGACAACTCTAATGACTTTTGGACAAAACTTTAGCTCCTTTTCACAGAAGAGAAAACAAAACATCCTTCTTATGGTTTGTTACCCAGAAACAGACTGTGCACTGTGTGAGAGATAAATAAGAAAGACATTCTGTCGCTTCTAACTTTCTCTCTGAGTGCTCATTTTACTGTAAATGTAAATATAGCCGAAATCACAGCACAGCCATTGTCTTTAACTTATGTGTATGGTGATTTCGTCAGTCAACACTGGGGTTATAAAATCAGGATTTTAGCAGTGCATAGCAGCAGCTTGGAAATGGCTCAGGAGCGACTGCTGATTAACATGTAGTCTTAATAGGCCATGCTTCAGTCACAATTTCATACTCATTCTGTTGTCTGACAACAGAAACAGAAAAATATGTAAATGAGAACAGCTTTATTGGGAATTCGGCTGTGTTTAAATACAGTATGTGAACACAGAGAGTAGAGGAGAAGTACAGATGTCAAGGGCTGACACTAGGCAGAATGCAAATACAATGCGATGACATCACGAATATGCTAATTAACGACATTTAACAAGTTTCCCGCAGACTTTAGCTACTTTCCACTGAAAGTATTTGGCAACAGTGCTTGCGTTGATATTAGCAAAGGTTGTTATGACATCACTTACAAATGTACTCGGACAGTCACCTGCTTGAAAGGAACGTTACAACTCTATAAGCATGTAACTTCTCCTCATAAGGATTCATGAGGATGTGAAGGGGCGTGTCTATAAAATGACTGACAAACCCAAATACAAATAAACTTTCCAGACTGGAAGGCACGTTTTCAAACTGGGTTTTTTTTCAGTTATGTAATACACTTGTCCAGTTACTCAGTACACTTGTTCATAGGCTTAAGTGTTTTTTTTTTTGTTTTTTTTTTAAAATAATTTATGCATAATTTTCCACATTATTGTACCAGGAAGAAATTAAAATATTGACTCTTGCTCCTTTAAGCTAGAAGAGCACCATCATTTCAAATCTAGAAGAACGGTACACCAAGCAGCCATAAGATTAAAATCACCTGCCTAGTATTGTGTAGGTCCCCCTTGTACTGCCAAAACAGCTCTGACCCGTCAAGGCATGGACTACACAAGACCTCTGAAGGCGTGCTGTGGTATCTGGTACCAAGACGTTAGCAGCAGATCCTTAAAGTCCTGTATAATTCGTGGTGTGGCCTCCATGGATTGGACTTGTTTGTCCAGCACATCCCACAGGTGCTTGATCAGACTGAGATCTGGGGAATCTGGAGGCCAAGTCAACCCCTTCAACTCTTTGACATGTTCCTCAAATAATTTCTGTACAATTTTTGCAGTGTGGCAGGATGCATTATCCTGCTGAAAGAGGCTGCTGCCATTAAGGAATACCGTTGACATGAAGAGGTGTATTTGGTCTGTAACAATGTTTAGGTAGGTGCTACATGTTGAAGTAACTTCCACATGAATTCCAGGACCCAAGGTTTCCCAGCAGAACATTGCCCTGAGCATCATACCGCCTCTGCTAGTTTGCCCTTTTCCCGTATGATTTATCAGACCAGGCCGCTTTCTTCCGTTGCTCCATGGTCCAGTTCTGATGCTCACGTGCCCATTGTAGGTGCATTTGGTACTGGACAGGGGCACTCAGATCGGTCTGTGCAGCCCTATAGCCAGCAAGCTGTGTGTTCTGACCCCTTTCTATCATAGCCAGCATGAACTTTTTCAGCAATTTGTGCTACAGTAGCTCTTCTGTGGGATCGGACCAGACGGGTTAGCCTTCGCTCCCAACACGCATCAATGAGCCCTCCGTGCCCATGGCCCTGTCACAGTTCACCCGTTGTCCTTACTTGGACCTCTTTTGGTCGGTACTAACCCCTGCATACCGGGAACACTCGACAAGATCTGTTGTTTCGTTGAGGCTCTAAACCAGTCATCTAGTCATCGCAATTTGTCCCGTGTCAGAGTCGCTCAGATCCTTACCCATTTTATATACCCATTATATACTCAGACAGCCCATTTTTCCTGCTTCCAACACATCAACTTTTGAGAACTGACTGTTCACTTGCCGTCTAATATACAGTATCCCACCCCTTAACATGTCCCACTGTAACGAGATAATCCACGTTATTCACGTCACCTCTGTGGTTTTAATGTTGATCTCTGATTGGTGTAGAACCACAGGTCCGCTTTTGATAGGGGACTGACTATAGCTGAATACATATGAATATTCAGTCAACAAAATGCGCTTAAACTAGAAAGCCAAAGCTGTAAAACAGGACAGTAATCAGCGTGTCTGAGGATGTGCCGAGGTTCGCCATACTGTACTGTAGCTATCAGGTTTTGAGGCTCCCACCTTTTATACCTCACGCGCTCTAATTGGGCGCGCGCTGGTTTTTTCCTCTCGGCTCGAGCTCGAGGATGAAGCGAGGTGAATTACTGAGGACCTGAGGAGGAGGCATGGATATGTGAGGACCGACCAAACACACACACACACACACACACACACACGCAGTCACAGCCACACCACGAAGCTGGCTTTCGGAGCTAACTCTGGGTACAGAACCGACACAAGGAATAAAAAGCAGATCGTTGAAACCTCTGGGTTCTTGATCTTAGGACCACATCTGGACCAAACCCCGGATTTATTTCCCTTTGATCTGCATGGTGTTCCATCAGGTAAGACATCTTACTGAATCAACTCCTTCCATTCTACTAGACTCCCCGAGTGTAATCAGAGGGGGAAACTGCAACAAAAGGCAGCTGCGGTTACATGTTTCAATAGGAGAGAAATGAAGTTAGCAGGATTGCGATGTTTAACAAATAAATCAAAGAAAATAAGAAATTAAAAGGCTAAAAGTTGGAATTCAAGCAACAGGCTTTTGTTAGCTTTTATAGGGTTCAAGTTAAACATTAACCCTTGTTGCTCTGGTGTTCTCTCAGGAGACTGACTCAAGGGGTGAACAAATATTACTTTTGTGAAATAACCTCTATTATTATTATTATTATTATTATTATTATTATTATTATTATTATTATTTTGTTGTTGAGATGAGTATTCTGTGTAGCAGGTGACTATAATATTGCATTAAAAAATTTTCATCATCTTTACAGCTATACTCATTGTAAACAATATATATATATATATATATATATATATATATATATATATATATATATATATATATATATATATATAAAATCCTAATTATGTTTTTTGTTCTGATTTATGATTTTTTTTGTCATTGCCTTTAGGCAAGCCTTCCCCCAGTAGCTTATTGAGTACAGAAAAATGTAATAATAAAATGTAAACAAAGAAATAAATAAATTTATTTAAGTTCATTTACAGTTTGTAATGTGAACACAGCACACAAACGTTTAGATTTATTGGTAATCCGCATCGGTATCACTCTCATTATCGTTACTTAACCCTAATATTTGCTAACATTGTTGAAACTCTTGAGCAAACCCGGGCATCTGCGTTTACAAAGCTCCGTCCAGCCTTCAAGGCTGAATGACAAGCCTGTATGCATTTGCTTGTTCTCGTGAACGATAATAGCACGCAAGATTCTTAATGCACGTTCTTCACGTCACAACAAAGTCCTCAGTGTTTATGACCCACAGAATGGCGTGTCCCTGCCCCCCTTCCCTGTCTCTCCTCGAGGCAGTGTCCAGCAGCTTTAGCACTCTATCTCCGTCGCTCTAGGTGCAGGAGAGGATTGCTGGCTCGCTCGTCTGAAGGATTGCAGGTAGTCAGGCTGAGAATGACCGCGTGGTGGCTGCTCATATTCCTGGCACTAGTGCCGTTTCCCGGACCTACAAAGGGGCAAAGTAAGTATTTAAGTATTTGATGGTCACCCTGCTTGCTTCCATGTGCAGGTTCAGTCGATGTATTTCTTGCTTATATCACTCATCTTGTCGATAGCCTTTTTTAAAATCCAGCATTTCTTTTTTAAACTCTGTGTCATGGACTACAGGTGAACAGTTCTGACATTTACCTTGATTGAACTGTGATTGAATTGAAACCTCTGAGCCTCTACAAAGTGGTGTTAATTGGTTATTTCAATGGTATAAATCCTTGACTGTTGCTCGGTCTTTAGAGAGTCCAGAGAGAGAGAGAGAGAGAGAGAGAGAGAGAGAGAAATCCCCTCAGGGGGACTTAAGTGTATAATTGGTTGGTCTGCTTGGAAGGAGCCTTGTATTTTTGCCAGAGGCCATACTACCGCAACATACAGTACTGTGCAAAAGTCTTGCTGATGCCTTCAAACGTCATGAAAGGAAATATTTCAACGTTTTAAAAAAAACACTATAAAGAGCAGTAAACAGTAATAAATGAAACAAAGGCAATATTTGGTGCGACGACCCTTTGCTTAAAAGGAAATTAGTAGTCTCGGGTAGAATTAGTGCAGTTTTATAAGGAATATTTTATTGAGTGTCTTGTAGAACCAGTCACGGTTCTTCTGGTGATTTTAACTGTCGCTCTTGCTTCTTATTTTTGCAGCAAAATCCAGCAGCCTTCATTGTGGGGTTTTTTTCTGAAAAATGTCTTTTATCACTTAATATTCTGCTTTCTTTACTGACATACAAACATTTTTCTGTAACATTTCTTTTTTTTCTTGAAAACGAATGTTTGGGAATCTAAGATGTTTATGTGCTGACCCGATAATGTCGTAAAATAAAAGCCAATTACAAAAGTTTGTAATAAACAAAATAGGGTGCCTAAGACTTTTACACAATACTGTATAATCACATGGATTATTTTCAGTCATTTTCTCTCTTCAATCTCTCTCTCTCTCTCTCTCTCTCTCTCTCTCTCTCTCTCAATCCCACTTTCTGCGCACTTTGCTTGACAAACGGGTGTACAGTTTTCTGTCTATTAGTATGGAGAACGTTGTTGAGCCTACTCCATCTCTCTTAACACTGCTGCACTGCCGGCAGGATTTTCTTCAAAACTGAGAAAAAAATGAGAGGCATTTAGTGTGATTCCTTTCTGTATGTGACTGAGTTTTGCAATGGCGCTGCGAAAACCGTCTACATATAAGGCTATAAAGTCCCCCCCTGAGATTACTGAAAGAACGTGGATCAAGCAGGAGAAAAAACGAGAAAAGTATCGCCTATATCTTACAGGCGGAATGACAGGATGTGTGTCACATTGGCATGCTGAACAGCAGCACATCTGCAGAATGGGGAAATGTGTAAAAGTATGTAGTGCGAAACTTGCTGAATATGAATGGGGAGTACGAGATGTTGATGAAAGCCATTTTGAGTGCGGTGTGATGAGACTGCGTGGGAAGGCTATTATAACCTACACTATCTATCTTCCTGCTGCGATGAAATATGACAAAATTCCAAAACGAACATCATCTCTAAGGAGACGGCGTGGAATCTTAACTAAAAACCCCGAAACGTTTTAACCAAGTAACGTTTACTTTCAAAGCAGTTCACCAACGTGGTTTGATTTGACACATTTCTCTGGAACTAGACTAATCTCCTCACAGCCGGGTCGGTTTTTAGGGGACGTGAGAATCTGTCACTCGTCCCATCGCCTCGGCGCACATTTACACTCTTCTGCGTCTCATTAATACCTCTGAGTGTGTAGTGAAACAGTCATGACCCGTCTGTCTCCTGTAGGTGTTAATATTTTAATTCCCCCAGCAGGGATTTCCATGTTGGTAAAAGATTAAAGCTCAAAAAGGGGCCCGTGTCATTTAAGTGAGCGGAAGAGTGATGATAAAAGGAGTGGGTGGATTTGGAGTAAAGTGCTCTCTGCCAAAGTCTTCAAACGGATGAAAAATAAGCTCATCAAAGGCTGGTGGATTTGCGTCTGCGTGCCTCTAATATACAAAGATACGGCGCGTTCCCGCTCGTAACTTTGCGTTATCTTTTCAATAACAAGTCGCCACTTGTTCCCATTAATCCGTGATGGAGATGAAGCGGAGACTTCTCCAAACACTTTACTTTTGTCAGGGAGCATTTATCGTAAAAAAAAAAAAAAAGTCAGTGGAGACGCTTTGACGAGTAATCCTTGAGGAAATGACCAGCTTTGCCACGTTCCCTACGGCAGCATTTTTTAAGACTCAGGAAATGCGCATGACAGCGATGTGCATTTGTATCACTCGCGTCCCTTCATCTTAAATTGCAAGCAGTATTCCAGAACTACTTTTTCAGGGACTGTGTTTTTTTTTTCTTTTCCCCCCTCCACTTTGTCTTATATAAAATGTTGCTCTCATACAAGAGGATTTCAGCTCAGCATCCCTCAAAGGTACAGGTCCTTATTTTTTTTGAGAGTGCAGAAATGAGTGTGGAGTTGATGGTCTCTTCAGAAATGAGTGTGGAGTTGATGGTCTCTTGAGAAGAGAGATCTCTGCCCCCTCCCCACTCAGTGAACAAATCGCAGCCGAAATCAAATCCTCAATATCAGGTTGGTGCATTTAGAACAGTTTCTGTTTTGTTTTTTCCCCCTCTCTCTTTTGTCCTTGTAGTATTCACTTCTATAAACCACCGAATAGTGCTTGTGACAGACTTGATTTACTACTCAAAACTGTTCATCTTTACATGCCTACATTTTTTAGTGTTTCCTCTATGTGGCAGCATGTAAAGGAATTATGGGGATTTCCTACTTATCTGTATGTAGAAATAGTAAGCGGAAAACTTTGATTGAGCAGGAATGTGTTTGCACTGCGCGTGGTGGCTAAGCACTGTTTTGAACTGTTTCACGCTCAGAAGGATTAGTTCTCCCCTAACGGTTAATTATTTGGGGAGACCTGACCTTTTATCAGGTTTTTACAGGCAGAAATATGTATTATGTAATGAGAAGGGTTGTGAAACGGTGCTTCCTGTATTGGATTTCCTCCTCTGTGAAATCAGTAGCTAGGGATACGTATTATCTTAATGACAGGCTACTTTCAACCGGAATTTGAAAGGCTCAGTTTGTTTATAAAAAATACAAATAAAAAGATTTATGCGTTACGATGTATTTTTGAATGGGTGAGAAAAAAAAAGCACACCCATAAATGCACGCTTTTGTATTTTCTCCTGTTCTTAAAAAAATATAGTTCATTTAAATTTCCTATATGTGTAATACAATGGTAGAGATTTGGCAATTTTGAGTAATACCTATCCCTGGCTATTAAAATGGTGTAGTAGTGTCTAACCTGGGTTTCAAAAGTGGCATTCTCTTCTCTAACACCGCCTTCTCAAACCTTTTCCTGGCCTTTACTGTAATAATGGTATAAATATATATACAAAAATAAACTAGACAGAGAACGTGGAAATAGTCGTTCCATGCCGTTTGCATTTGAACCAATATCTTTGGTTCAAATGCACCTGATTCTATACTTCAGTCCGTCCAGGATCTGGCGATCATAGAAATAAACGCAAAATCAAACAATATTCAGAGGAGCTCGCAATTTTTCAGAATTTACGCAGCTTTTCCTCACGTTTGGGGCAAGACGCGTCGTGTGACGTCATCACGACGCACATTCAGCCAAAGCCCTCTTCGATTTATGTGCCTTTGCACATGAGAACAGCTAAAAGATGTCTGTCTCTTTTACCAACAGACATCAGTGCAAAACAGTTTCGTGCAATAGCAATTTCGCCATTTCAAGAAGTTTTACGCAAAAAAGAAGCACGAAAAACTCGCGGCATCCTGCACGGACTGGATAATCGCATGCTAG
This sequence comes from Ameiurus melas, assembly GCA_012411365.1. Taxonomy (NCBI): domain Eukaryota; kingdom Metazoa; phylum Chordata; class Actinopteri; order Siluriformes; family Ictaluridae; genus Ameiurus; species Ameiurus melas. The sequence continues at coordinate 32,474,281 of CM022757.1, read as the reverse complement.
TATATTACACATGGTCCTTGTAAAGGGTAAAGGGGATTTTTGTTGTTTGATATTTTTTTTTTCTCAATCACAGAAATATTGTTTTATCACAAAACATAATATTTCTTTTGACGTATTTTGTTTCTCTTCCAGTTACAGGACCACGAAGACTGCGATTTAAAGTCCTGGGTCCTGACAAGTTGCATGTGTTATGGAAAGAGCCAAAGGGAGAATACGATGGCTATAGATTTATTTACAACAGTGTGCCAGGTAAGAATCACGAAACGTGTCTAAGGATAATGATGAACCGCTCTTCATTCATTACTTTTAAGTGCCTATTTGTGCCTGTTTGTACAAGCCAGGTACAAAACCAGAAAAAAAACAATACATCCAATAACACTTACAAGCCTGCAATTTGCACACATTCACATAAAATCCGGACAGTTTCCCATTTAACCTGATGGCTCATATAGAGCTGCACATTATCACAGCTGGTTAGCGCAGTGAAGGCCTCTGCAAAAATGTTTTTTTTTAAATAGGAGCCTGTAACAAAGCACAGAAATGTATGGTGTATGCTACATGTCAGATCAGATCAGCTCAATATACTGCATTTGTAATATGTACCACATATTACAGTGTAATCAGGGTACGACATTTTATCGTTATTGTGTGGCCTACTGTAGATGACTGCAGATTTTCTGTTTGCAAACACTTGAAGCAGGGAGAGAACGATTTAGCTTTGGATCATGGACATAGGGACAAACCTTGGCTTGTAGCAAGGCTTTGTGAGGATCAGGGGCTTATTAGGCACCGGGTCTCTAAGCGCGCCCTTTTGTTAAAGGGCACAAATCCTTTTCCTAAGGACAATACCGGGCCATGTCCAAACATGCTGAAAGCATTCTTTAGCATTCCTCTGCGTATATTGAGCCTGGCAGCACTGAACGACCATTCCTCATTATCCAATTCAGCAGAATGAACAGATGGGAAGGGCCATCATTTCCGTTATAGCAGCTTTTTCCTCTGTGACCAGAGTGGTTTTAATTGCTGGAATTAGTTCCATTGGAAGAAGTGGTGTGTTGACGAGATGAAAGGGGTTGAATGAGGACATGTGATAGTGACTTACTATCACAGTCAGTCAGTAAGCGCTGACTGCAGTGTGTTTTTAAGGGGGGTGGGTGGTGGGGTGTTGTGCTTGGCCTGGAGTGAAGTGCCGGAAGCAGAACAGGTCAGAGTGAGGTCAACATCATATCCTGCGTTTACGGTATTAGATGTCAGCTGAGTGTGTTTGAAATCCCAGAACAATACTGCCATCCCTGAGCTATAGAAGACAGAGAGAGAGAAAGAAAGAGTGAAAGAAAGAGGTCACATGATGTTTAGCTTTTGTAAAAAGCCAGACTCAGTGCTAAGAGTTATGGCTTCCTTGATTCTAGAGCTGAAGGACCCCCACGTAGCCTGATGCTCTTTGCTTGTCAGATTTTGGCTCGGTTGTCTGCCGAGCGCAAAACTAAACTAAACAAAGTTAAACTTTAGACGTTGGCTTGCGATATTGGTCTCAGTGTTGTCTTTCCAAATGAAAACGCCGAAGACGAATTCTTCTCCTGAGTATTACAGCTGGAAGCATCAGTGTTATTGCATATCTATTTTCAGTTGTCGAAGATTGCTCTATTCCCTCGAAAAAGCCTCCTTGAAATTTAAACCGAAAGTCAGATATAGCCTTATAAAAACAATCTATGTTGTGTACAGGAAGTATCCGGTCCTCACTGAAACGAAATGAAACTTTTTGAATACTTCTACGCCCTCTCACCAGGTATTACATACACCCTGATAACACTTTGCTGCCTGCAGCATTTTTCTTCCAGTTGTTAAAAAGTGCTGACACATCAGCAAATGAAAGTCTTCAGCTCTTGAACCTCTTCGGTCTTCTCTAACCCCAATCATGCTCCGAGTAGCCGCTGAGCCAGCACAATTGAACCCACTCCTCATTCGAATTGATCTCTTGGTGGGCCGTGAGGATTTAAATCAGTATCATTGGTCAGTTGTCTGATTTGCCACTAGAGGCAATGCCAAGGATTTCCTATAGAGGACCTGAATCGAGTGGAGTCATACAGTAGGAGAGTTCTTCACGTGAAGCCAATGGAGATGTGTGTGAGGTTACGCAAAAGGGGACAAGTTGTGAAGCAGAACCTTCACATCACGACAGCAAGACTTGTTCAGTGCTGATATGCAGCGTGCGTAAGAAATGACAAATCCTTCTCATTCTTAATCATATGTGTTCGTAGGGAGCGTGATGAATTTGATCGAACGGGCATGTTTCCAATACATAGGTACAGTACACCTGTGTGGTGTAATACGATACATTCATACTGTATGCTATCTACAGGGGAAAGAAGCTCGAGATTTCCTTATGAGCAATTAAAATTGAAGACGTACACCATTGAATTGGAATCTACATGTTATTCCTAAAGCTGTCACACACTGATTTCTTGCAGTTTGACATCAAGTCGGTATAATCGCTTAAAGCGTCACTCCGTTCCTCTCGTAAAAAAAAAAGACAAAGTTTTGCTATGCACTCAAGCTCTGTGGATTAAAGAGAAAGGGTTATAAAAAGAGTAAATGTACAGAGTGTTACATTTTGGTTTGGACAGTATTACTTTCTATTTTTTTCTGTTTTGGCGAGCATTAACTACGGATGTATTTGTATTGATTTTAAATTGATTAAACATGTTTGACTGTACACTGAAAACAGCGGTTCAGTGGTTTAGATAAGTACGATTAGTTAGATTACATGACATTACATTACAACATTTGACAGACGCCGTTATACAGAGCGACTTACAATGATCACATTTATACACCTGAGCACCTTCAGATCAGAAGTCCAGCGTCTTAACCACTGAGCTACCACTTCCCCAATTAGTTAGTTTAGAATGCTATTACTAGAATTACGTTTGCTTTGTAAACATGTGGCTAAAATCCAACGTGTACATTTTATTTCGCTTACTAGTTTAAGTTTACAATAATTTAAGTTTACAATAAAATCAAGTGTTTTCGAACGTGTACAGAAAATGTATAGTTGATGTGTATTTTTTTACACTGTTGTCCTGAGTAATAAATAGGGATAGGCGATACATGTATATATTATATATATATATATATATATATATATATATATATATATATATATATATATATATATATATATACATATATATATATATATATACATATGTATATATATATGTGTGTATATATATGTATATAAAATATAATTTAGCTAACAAACCGCAAAACTGTAGTAAAATAAACAAAAAATACGTTCAACCGCGTTTGATGATACTTTTCTTTAATGCCATCCATTTGGTACTATTTAATTTGTCAGTATCAAAAAGTCAACAATACATCACCATGATAACGATATCTCAGAAAAGTGTATCGTGTAATCATTGATCACGATATTGATATTATATCGATATATCGCCCAGCCCTAGTAATAATAGTAAAAAAAGCAAAAAGTAAGTTACTAAAATCAATTTTTCCATCCATCCATCTTCAACCGCTTATTCCTGCTTCAGGGTCGCGGGGAACCTGGAGCCCATCCCAGGAAGCATCGGGCACAAGGCAGGGTACACCCTGGACAGGGCGCCAGTCCATCGCAGGGCACAATCACATACACACTCACACACCCATTCATACACTATTCATACATCATACACTACGGACAATTTACCAAGCTGCCAATCAACCTACCATGCATGTCTTTGGACTGGGGGAGAAAACCGGAGTACCCGGAGGAAACCCCCGCAACACAGGGAGAACATGCAAACTCCGCACACACAGGCGGAGTGCTAACCACTAAGCCACCGTGTCCCCAAAATAGACTAAAATGGTTTATTTTATTTGTTTTAATCAAGTAAAACTTACTTGAGGTTAAGTTTACCTGAAAAAAAATAAACCCAACAAATCTCGTCTGCAATTTTTTAAAAGTTACTTTCACTGTTTATTTATTTATTTAATTAAATGCATTTTAGCATTTAATAAATGGATGCCTTTCAGTTGTTTTGCTGGTCCAAACTTATTTTTCACTCTTGTAAATATGTAGGTTTTTTTTTACTATGTAATTTATAGTAGATGAATAATGTGAATGTAGAACAATATGCTTTTAGATAATTAACTGGCTAAGCCGGGATTTTAAAGAGTTAAATATCAGCAAGACTATGGGGAGCAACAAATAATGAACAAATACTACAAAAATCTCCATTCTACCCTTATTTAACCCACAATTCCATCCTGACATATGACAAATTTCAAAGGCTTTCCCCAACCCTGTACTGGACTTGTTCCATCAGGACAGACGTACTCATCATGTCCTTCGAAATCGTTAGGCTGATAATTGCATCTCGATTTTTGTCACCAAACCTCCCAACTGAATCCTTATTACAGAATTGTCCTGTAAACAGATTGCTTCCACACCAATCGCTTGACATTGAGACTCGCACAGGCAGTTGGAATAAGGAATGAGCTTTGATAGCTTTGTTAGCGTTAATGAAAAGGCATAGTAATGCATGCTAATGAGCCTTCTGTCAATGCTTTCTGTCTGATCGTAGACGGCGAGAGGAACGAGCTTCGAATTGGAAAGGGTCAAACCAAGGCGATAATAAATGACTTCAATCCCACGAAGGAGTATGCAGTCAAGGTTATCGCTGTGAGCGGAAGTCAGCAAAGCAGAGCACTTGAAGGAAGTTTTTCAGGTATGGAAAGCACTCGCAGCATCATTGCATGTAATGCAATTATAATTAAATGCAAATCATGCATATAATCCTCTTGTCTGTACTGATTTCATTAAAGAGATATTTCATATATATAATTCATAAGTGAATTATGTTTGGCGGTACCATCATCTGGGTTTACTACTGCTTCGGCCATAATCATTGCTACATTAAAAACACATACAATTGTAGATCAGATACATTAATTCGTTGTGTTCACTTATGCTACACTTCTCTTGAAAAATAGTCGTCAGTTTGTTGGAGCTCTTGCTACAGATATGTGCTTTGAACATGATGAAATATTTATGTTTTGCAGCTCAGGGCCGGGAATTTGACAGAGAAAACACACCACCACAGAGAATAAAGGAAATGCCTACAGAGGCTGGTATTCAACTATCTGGAGGTAAAGAGCAAAGAGCAACATACATGACTAGTCTTTTTGTTTCTCTCTCACATGCACGTTTACTTTTCGCCTGCTCTTTATTTTCTCCCTCTGAATCATTCATTCAACTTTGAAAAAAAATGGGAAACGCCCCTCTGGCAAGACTTTTGAGCCTGGCTTTAGCCATCGGTGGAGTATAAGGATTTCAGTCAAGCGAATTTGTGGAGGTCATCGCTCTAACCAAACAGCTCCGCTTCCAGCTCTTGATAGAGAAATGAGCACGCTCATGAAGCCAAGGTCAAAGATAATGATCAAGTTTGGAAATTCAGATGTCTCACTAGGCCAAGCTTCTGTGTGAAAGTGTTTATTTTCCCATGCAGACGAGTTGCTCTTGGCCGTTTATCCGACAGCGGTCTGTGGCGTTTGGTTTGATAAATGCTTCGAAAGAAGAAACTTTAATAGACAGTGCTTTTCGTGAGGATCAAAGCGTACGTTCAAGTACTTGTGCGAAACTAGTAAACGGTCGACGGTGAGGGAGCATTTTCGCAGCAGGTACAGAATAGGTACCCAGGCTGATCAATGAGCTCGGCTGCTGCTGCTGTGTGGCGCGAGTGAAGACTGTTAGAGGGTCTAATGGGTCGAGCTGTGGCCATTTGTTTTAGAGAGTGCAAAATCCAATCTGGGCTGTGAAGGGTTTGAAATATGCTGTGGGGCTCTGTGGCGTGCTCGGGCCCCTCGTCAGGAGCACAGCGTGGCGAAACCATGTGGGAGAAAACCACACGAAGTTGCTTTTTGCACGCGTTGCTCATAGAGTGTAATTTTGGACACCTCTGTGGAATGCTGCCGAGTAGCACAGATTTAGACTGAGCTTCCTCTTAGGAAGGCGAAGAAAGCTGTTTTCTCTCTTTCAACTGCTATAATTAAGAGGCTAATACTACATGGACAGTTTGGGACGCAGGTCTGCGTGTGGTATTGGAGTGAAATTAAAAAAGGACAGAGGGACTTCATAAATACAAGAGGGAGGTCATGAGGTAGCTCTGGGCAAAGTTTTTTTATTTTTTACTCTGAAACCTGGTGTATACTGTTTTTCTTCTTTGACTTTTATATCAGACAGTGGAATTTACTTTAGTGTGGTGGTGAGTAAAATAAGAATTGGAGTAAGACACAAGGCTGCGTTTTGATGAAATGAATTCGATAACAATTCTAACACCGAAGTCTGCTTATTTCAATTTGAGCTATCCGTAGAAAAGCAGAGAAAGGTATTTTCCCTCATGGCCACCCACCTTAGAGATGGTTTAGCTTGTTGTGTGTGTGTGTGTGTGTGTGTGTGTGTGTGTGTGTGTGTTCGTGTATGTGCTGGCTGTTGCTGTGTGCTATCACAAGATCACACTTCCTTTTGAAGTGGCTCTCCTGGGATCCTGCCCAAATAGACAGAATAAAAGTAAACAAGTCCTCATGTGGGATGTGAATCTCATATTTGAACGGTATGTTTAAAAAAGAAATAAATGAAAAAAATCCGTTTCCCTCCGCTGATGAATGTTGCGCCAGCTCTTCAAAGTGTTGTCAGCTTCAATTCTCGCAACATTAAAAGCCTAGAGATATCACCTGCACTACCGATTCATGTTTAACATCTGGATGTGGCAGGCAATCAACAGCAGCATCTCCCCTCACACCGATATCAAACAGCTCTCTGCTGGCTTTGAGTAGGATAGGTCTAGAATGATAGCATGGAGAGAGAGGAAGGGTAGTAATTGTTTTAGGAGAGAGAGGTGGGGGGAGATGCTGCCTTCATAAAGCAATTAGTTTGAGACTCCAGTGCTGGTTAAAGCCACCTGGAGTGGCTTTTTTGTGTGTGTGTGTGTGTATGTGTCTGGGCTTGTGGTAAAAGGTGGTGATTGTCAGTAGACTCATCTGTCACACATATAACCCTGTGGCTAATGGTGTAGAAGACAGAAGTGTGATAATGGGCTTTGCTGACTTCTTTGGCCAGAGGACAGGACACCGGTGAGCAGCATGGAGGTAATGCAGCAGGACCTGCAGCTACTGTACTCTTCCTCTGAGACAGACACAGTCAGAGACGGAGACAGGGTGATACATCGTCTTTCCCATGAGAGGGACAAACAAGCTGACAGAGCCGTGCATAACATTGGACTCTCCCTAGGGTGTTTAATGGAAATGAGCAGTGTGGTTTCACTTTAGTGATTTCATTTGATTGTTTCTAATGAGGGATCCCTGGTATTGAGCCCTGTCCAGAGATGACTGTCCTCTAGCGCTCTCCAGTGCACTGCGTTAGGCAGAACTATGTGATGTGGAGTAGAGATCGACCAGTACTGTTTTTTTTTTTTTTATAACCGATACCGTTTATTTGCATGTTTATGTGCCTGATAAGAACTGATATTTATTTGTTATTTTACTTTTGTTTTTGACACAATGATAACACCACTGAACTGAACTAACTGTTTTATTTATAACAATTTTGTCAATTTCACTTCCTCCTCGCATACAAAATTCTTATTTATACACCGATAAATAAAGGGGTCTGGAAGAGGATAAAAAATAAAGTACACTGTTACTAAAGTGTTTTTTTTTTTTTTTTAAATAAAAGCTTCGATGAGGTAAACAGATTACGTGACTCCATGAGTTTGTCTCTATTTCTTAGCGCCAAGCTGCTTGAACTACATACTGTATCAAGCGTTTATAAGATAAGATAAGATAAGATGAGATAATACTTTATTAATCCCCAGATGGAGAAATTGGGGATTATTTTTGTAACACATCTCATTTCTTGACTCGTCTTTCCTCACATTCATGGCAGTCCAGAGCACAACTCTCATTTATCGGTGGAGCCGATATTACAAAACCGATATCCGATTCTGGAAAAAATCTCAAGAAAAATAGCGGTAAAACCGATTATTGGTCAGTCTCTACTCTGGAGCTGAGAATGCAAATTTTTGCTAACTTCAGTGCCAGGGCACCAAGATTGGACAGCATACCGAATTTTAACCACAAAGATTCGTAGAAGTTTCTCTAAAGGAGAATTTCTCTAAAAAAGAGACATCACAGCTTACTGTATGAAAAGGCTGATAGACAGAACCCGAGGCCTCGCACACACTGGGAATCCGTGTCAGGCTCGCAGTAATGCGCGTCCTCTTTATCTGCATGTTTGTCTGGAATTCAGATGAGAACATTAGAGAAGATTCTTGGCTTCGACGCTACAGTGAAAGAATTCAACGGTAAATATTTTTGGTATGCAAATGATATTAATTATGTACTTACGTGCTTACTTTCTGGTCTCATCATACATTAAATAATGCTTTACATCTAGGAATTCTAATCACGTGTGCACGCTAATTGAAAGGGCTGCTGTATACTGTATAAGAGGTTTTATGTGTTATCGAGTGCTCAGTTTCACTGCCAGACACTGAATCTGCTGCTTTCATCAGCTGGCCTTAGTACAGCAGTTTCCTCCTAATCTCATACTGATCGAGCGAGTTTGTGTCGAATCTGTTTTGTTGATTCATTTGGCTTGGCTTGTACTCAGGCGTAATCCGCATAGCCATATGGCCAACAGCAAAATCTCAGCTTTTCCAAAGCCCAAATCACGTCACGCCGCAGTGTCATAACAACACAACTCGAGTGGTCATGCGTTTAATAGGTTATGTTTCAATTTGCCGGCCATCATTAAATTCTCTGACCAAGAAGTGACATGCATGTTAATTGACTTTATTTTCCGCATTAGTTACCGCTGCGTTTGATCGAAGGTCTCTATTCCTCATGCGGCCTAATGGAAGGGTAGGAAATGTTAAGAAGATTGTTATCTGTGTCAAAACACTCATTGACATGGTCATGTACAGTCAAGTGAAGATGCAATCAAGCAATCAAGCTCTATCTTTTATGTCCTGGTTTGTTTATTGCTCTTCCTGACCTGTTCATCCATTGCTTTTGCTGGATGCTGAACAAGTTATTGTTTGTTATCTGTGAGATTGAGTTTGTGTGTGTGTGTGTGTGTGTGTGTGTGTGTGCGTTTGAGGAGAGGCACTGTTTCATTTCCAATTTAATATCTCTGACTATAATTAAGGTAGAGGGTAGCTCAGGGGCTACTGATGCAATCACAGGCATCTGGCATATTTTCTGGTGAATAAAACGGATCTTATCTGATCTCGGAAGCTGAACAGGATCGGGCCTGCATGCTGATTTTATTTTGTATGATTACAGTGGGTTGGGGTCCACTTCTGTGTGTGTGAGGTTTGCATGTTCTCCCTGTGATTCGGGGGGTTTCCTCTGGACACTACGGTTTCCTCCCCCAGTCAAAAGACATGCGTTATAGGCTGATTGTCATTTCCATCCAGATTGTCTATGGTGTGTGAGTGTGCGTGCAGTTGTGCCCTGCGATGCGTTGGCACCCTGTCCAGGGTCTCCCTTGCCTCATGCCCCAAGTCCCCTTGGATAGGTTCCATGCTCCTTCGACCCTGTGTAGGATAAGCGGAATGGAAAATAGTATAATGGATGGATGGATTACAGCAGCCTTTTAAGATTATTCCTTGTCAGGCTGTGGCAAATTCTATATGAGACTGTGCCATAAGGTGCTGTCCATGTTAGATTATACAATGAAGATCCTTTTATGATAGACCTGTTCTTAAAGAAAATGACTACGTCCGGCTTATGTTATCAATCAGCACAATCTAGGCTGAACTTTTGCCTCTCTATCGCCATCCCTGTTTGAAACATAAAACTGCAAGTTACTCGTAGAGTTTGTTTTTTTTCCTCGTCGGTTGTGCTTCAGCGCTGCTCCTCTGTGCGGATGAATCTGATGGTTTGTGACGTATTCGTATGGGTTATATATCAGCTTCAATACGTGACAACGGAGGTGGCGGCGGATACAGAATAGAGGTGAGGTGCTCTCTCTCATAGCTAGAAGAAAATAAGTGCAATTTACCACACTGACCATAGCAAAACAAAACGAAACACAACAAAAAACAACATACCTAGCTGAATCAAGCAAACAAGTGAACTAATGTTAGCTAGCTACCTAGTGAGCCACTGAAATGTCTTACCTGTTCAGCTCTGCATCAGTCTTCAATCCCTTCAGATTGCTGAGTTTTCGCCACCTCTCAAAAGCCATGCCAATATTTATTCTTCTTTTTGCACGGGCTCTGCCGCATTCTGTTTTGGACTGCAGGCTCTCCAAAGTTCGAGGTTTCTTGGTTTTGACAACAGCTGATTCCCCAGATGTCAACGATGATTGCGTTTAGAACTGTCCAGATTAAAATTCTAAGCAATTGTTATAAGAACAAGCTAAAAACACTCCACCATCCTCAGCACCCACACACGCGATACAGCAGCTGGGTTTTCTTCTCTCTGTTTACGGACATGACATAACTACATGAAGACGTGGTGACGTCAGTGGCCACGCAAATGACGTCAAACTGAGTTTTCCCACGAAATCCCCCCCAACAGGTCAAATTAATAATAGATTAATAATAGATTTTTGTTCATTTAAAAATCGTTCGATACTGCAGCTTTAAGTGTATACTGCCGTATACTCACCTACAAGACCTTGTCAGGAACAGCACCCTCTTACCTCAACTCTCTCCTGAAGGCCTACGTTCCCTCTCGCAATCTGCGATCGACTAGCGACCGACGTTTAGTAGTTCCCACTCAGCGAGGCGTAAGGTCCCTTTCCAGAACCTTCACACATACCGTTCCCCAGTGGTGGAATGCTCTTCCGATCTCAATCCGGACTGCAGAGTCTCTCACTATCTTCAAAAAACAGCTAAAGACCCACCTTTTCCGTGAACACCTAACCAACTCCTAGAGAAGAAAAAACAACCCACACACAACGCACTTACACCTCTACTCTGTGCACTTTGCTTCCTCTGGTATTCAATTAATGGATCTTGTATAGTAGCACTACTTGTATTGTTCCCTGCTTGATATATCGCTTTGCTTATTTGTAAGTCGCTTTGGATAAAAGCGTCTGCTAAATGAATAAATGTAAATGTATACTATAAGCTGGCTTTACATTGCATGATATTCACACAGCTTTGCTGATGCAGATAAAAATCACACATTGTAAAAAAATTCTATGGTCGTAAATGCATAACGTGGTGCGTTCACTGGTGGCCGATTTAATGCCGCTGCAATCAAACCCAGCCGATCTCAACTCACAACCAAAGAATTCTACTATGATGTCTGATCTTTCTCTGCCTCAGCAAAATTGGGCCAATCATATAGTAATATGTAAATTTTGTAGCTGGATATAAAAATATCTCATTTTTAGCATTTTGTGCATTTCTATGGCATGGCGCATTGCCATTCATCTCTCACACCTCCAATAGTGACGCACAGAGCCCTGAAGACAGGAAGTGACTGCTCTTGGATACATAATGTGGAAGTGTAAATGTGTGTCATTTCTTAATGTTGGGAGGATCACAACTCCTCTGCATACTGATTTTATCCCTCACTACTCTTTCCTTCTTCTTTTCCTCTGGGTTAAATGTGCAGATAGATATTTTGTCTTATCCACGTTCTCCCAAATGTCCAGACAGACTCTGTTTAAACATGCAGAAATAAGTTGCTGTTAGCACTGTCCTCCAAAAGCGAAGCAGATGTGTCCAGAGAAGTTTTTTTTTCTCTCACCCCAATCTTTCCTTCATGTCTTTATGAGTTTGAAGCTATACTGTCCTGCACTGATACAGGTGTTCTTTTGGTATTTCTTCATCAAGTGCACCTGTGAGATGGACACAGCTTTTCGATAAGAGTAGTAAAAAGTTTTATTACGCTACCAGGTATTTAGCCAACATTTTATATCAGGATATTTTCACCTTTTCGATTTTTAATGGTGTGTATTACAGTATACACACTGCGTGGATCCACTTGTAGCTGTAAATGAAAGGCTCTTTATAGCATTTACATTTACATTTATTCACTTGGCAGACGCTTTTATCCAAAGCGACTTACAAATATGCAAAGCGATATATCAAGCAGGGAACAATACAAGTAGTGCTACTATACAAGATCCATTAATTGAATACCAGACAAAGCAAAGTGCACAGAGTAGAGGTGTAAGTGCGTTGTGTGTGGGGTTTTTTTTTCTTCTCTAGGAGTTGGTTAGGTGTTCACTGAAAAGGTGGGTCTTTAGCTATTTTTTGAAGATAGTGAGAGATTCTGCAGTCCGGATTGAGATCGGAAGAGCATTCCACCACTGGGGAACGGTATGTGTGAAGGTTCTGGAAAGGGACCTTACGCCACGCTGAGTGGGAACTACTAAACGTCGGTCGCTAATCGATTGCAGATTGCGAGAGGGAACGTAGGCCTTCAGGAGAGAGTTGAGGTAAGAGGGTGCTGGTCCTGACAAGGTCTTGTAGGTGAGCATCAAGGCCTTGAACTTGATGCAGGCAGCTACAGGAAGCCAGTGGAGGGAGATGAAGAGGGGTGTGACATGGGTTGTCTTGGGCTGGTTGAAGACAAGTAACTTAGTTACTGGAGTCTACAAACGTAAATAATTGCGATGTGTAAAATAGGAATGGTCATGGCTTGCCATTGTAGGAAAATAATCAACAATGGTGCTGTGTAATACGGCCCATAAAATGTTTGTGATTGTTGCGGCCGCCAAAAAATGCTTGATTTTGCTTTGGCGTTTAAAACGGTTTGTTTTTTCAAATGTCCAAAAAGAAAAAGCTTCATAAAGAATAATCAAGAGGTGCTGTGCAACAGCTGAGTAACGGGTTGAGATTTTGTGTGCATACTGGAAGACATTTCTTCTTCAATAAGTTCTCCAAGTAGTAATTGGTGTAAACCGCAAATGCCTTCATTTTTACACACTGCTTGTGGGAATAATCTTCTCAGTAGCAACAACGTAATAAAGGCCTGAGTGTTACATCTGCTGCAGTCTGATTTTAGCTGACATCCAAATCCTTTCAAAGAGTGCAAACACTCCCTTTTATTTTCACAGCTGTAGATCTGAAAAAGTACGGCCTTTCAAACAAATGGCTCCTATCCAGCTCTGAAGGCCAGCACCGGCTAATGGAAGACTTAATACGAGGCTCTTAGGTGACACTCCTTATGCATAAAGTCAGCCGGTAAGGCCGAGAAAGTGCTGGTCAGGAGGGGGAACTGATATTTTTTAAGCCATCCATCATAACTTGAAGGAAATCCTGCTTATGTGCGTTGCCACATTAGTTTCTTGTATTATTATTTATTTATGCCTGGCCTCTCCCTGCAGGGATTCTCGATAACCTGGGGGGGTTCCTGTATGAGAGCTGTCAACCAAGTGAAAACCACACTTGTGTATGCACACATGCATACAAACGTGCACATGTCCTCTCCCTCAGACAAAATGCAGCGCAAGGACGTCGTCTGATTTGCTACGATGCGATGATGAATGTGTAATAAGGCAACTAAAGGACCATCTGGGGAAGACAGGGAATTCTTCTGGCACACATATTTCTTGTGCAGGCATATTGGGGCGAACTGAATGCCACTAAATTAAATATATGCTGATTAAAAAATAAGTGTCGTTGTGATATGAGGTGTTCTTCTGTTCTTCTTTAGTAGGGCTGTAACTGAACACAAATACATTTTTCAGATTGAACAGATAATGTGTTCTGAACAAATACCAGATACGAGTAGGACGTGGAATATTCATATCTGTACTTGTAGTTTCATAACTGTACTTGTACTAATAAATATATATATATATATATGTACACAGTCCGTCGCTCATGTCTAGGCCAATTGTGAACTCGAGTGATGCAGCTGAGGTTGAAGAACTATCAGAGTCACAATTCACAGAGCTAACACTGTTGGCATTTGTCTGATTTATTCTATTTATTTCTTTTTTGCCCTTCTGGTTTAGGCCACACCCACTTGGTGTTTAAATCAGAATACTGGATACCGATATTTCGAACAGAAATTCTTATGGATATTTCAAGCAATTGATTCTTTAGGTAAAACTACAGTTCTGCCTCAATTCATTGTATATTCATTCATTGTGTATAAGGCAGTTTTATTACAAAACATTATACAGTGACAGGAAATGCAGCAGAATGATCATTGATGTTCATTATTCTGCTGGAGTAACCATACTATAAATTATGCCTCACTATCTATTTCTCTCTCTCTCTCTCTCTCTCTTTGTCTCTCTCTCCCTCTCTCTCTCTCTCTCTCTCTCTCTCACACACACACACACACACACAGACATAGACACACAGAGAGAGAGAGAAATGCGCTTACTGCATAGAATATTCTGGTGACAAATAGAAGTGAATCTTGGCTGAAACACTGCAGGCAGTTTGGGACACTTTGCTGCCCTTGAGCTTCACAAGATGGACCGGGGAGCAGTTACTCAAAAAAAGTAATCCACTACAGATTACTAACTAGTGCTTTAAAATTGCAATCTGATTACTGATTACTGATATGTAAAATGTAGTGCGATTACTAATTACTTTACAGTCCTTTCAAATTACTATCAAACCTACAAAAATACGCTACAGAAAAGTTGGATTTCTCATGAAACTTGCCTCAGGTGTTGTCACTGTTTGTAGGACTACCAGACCGATAAATTATAAAACTTTTCTAACTAGGCTAGTTTGGTATCGCTAGCCAAGGGAAGCACAACTAAGCTGTTGTATGGGTTTAGCTGCTACAGTGCCATGCAAAGTACATTATCTTTCCTTATGCTCTGCTGATATCATGTTGACGTAAACTGGAGCTCATGTAGACATTTACACACCTTGTTTTCCTACTCCGCATCAGAGGATGTTACTGTTTCAGTTTCAACCCTTTTACTGTGTTTGGCAGAATTGAGAGACTATCAGCCAATGAGATATGAGTATTTCCACTTATTTTCCCTGTCTGGTTGGTCTCACCTCTGTTCACTGAAGATATAAAATTACAACATCGCTGTCTTCTTTTACTGACGTTCAATTATGTAGAATTATTCAGGGTTAAAGAAAAAACTGTACTCAAATGATATACATTTAAAATGTAACATAACGTTACATTACTGCGTTATCAGGAAAAAGTCATTCGAATACATTAACTTTGCAACACGTTATACCCAACTTCAGGGAGTCAGCTTTACCGTATCTAATTGCAGTAGCACTCTAATTTGCGAGTACTTGGCATAAGATGAGTAGTTCACTCATCGCCACAGAGCACAGTGGTTAATCAGGACGCCTCTCCCTTTTCTGTGTTGCACAAACCATCCAATCTCATACGTTCTGTTTTATAGCCCAAGTGTCTGAGCTTGAAACCAAGAGCACTAATATATAGTGTAATGAACTTTGTTCAGATCTGTAACGGATCTTATTCTGCAGATAATAAATGTTAATGGTAATTAACCTCTGGAGTGGTTTGGCACAGTTCAGGGTTGTAATTCTAAGTGCAGCTGATGCTTCTACGATCTCAGAAAAGAGGGTACGAACCTCAAATGTACATCTTTAGCGTGCAGGGACGGAAAAAACTTACTACTTAATACTAATGACTAAATTAGTAATGAATTACTGGTTACTTATTAATACATTTCTAAATTAATTACATTTCTAGGACACTGTCTTTAAATTTATATACACCTTCTCATTAGTACTCATTTCAAATCTGGAAGGCATGTTTTTGGACTGGCGGAGGAAGCCAGAGTACCCGTGGGAAACCCCCGAAGCACGGGGACAACATGCATGCTCCATGCAAACAGGGCAGATGTGAGATTTCGAGCCGCCAACCTCGGAGGTGCGAGGCAAACGTGTGAACCACTAAGCCAGGTTCATGTATTTTAAAATACTTTTAAAGGACACTATGTCCATGTTTTCATGTGAAAGATAGACATTAAAGGTACAAACAAAGGTATACCCTTGAGGGTTCCACCACAGCAACAAGGAAAGGTACAGATTAGTACTGTTTATTTACGGTTTAATCTAAAGCTTGAGTTATTTACTGAATAGTTTGAGTGTTTGAAAGGAATAATGCATGAAAAGTATTCTCAGAGTGAGAATTTAATTTGACTGATAAAAAGCCAGCTGCGGAGGGTTAAATGTGTTCTGACGCCCAGTAATCACGAACCTGTTTCTCATTGTGGGTGCTAAGAGATCTTTAATACCGAGACTATATATTGTGCAGCTGAGGAGCTGAGGAGTTTGGGAATTGAGGGTGACACGTGCACTATGTCTTCTGGTCTGTGTGTGCTTCCATACAAACCCCAGACTCATGTAAGACAATCCTACCAGGCCAGACACAGCCAACGTCATTTGCTTCTATAAAAATCATCAGACACCGCATGAAAAAAAAAAAAAAATCTAATAAATATAGGACAGACGTACAAAATGCTCTATTTCTTTTGCAGATCCATTTAGAGGTTTTTATAAAAGAGCAGCCTGGAACAAACGGTCATTTAGGAAAGAAATACAAGCAGAAGGCAAATGAAGTAGGAAAGCAGTTTTGAAAAGCCCTGGACATGATTAACAAGTCTCTGATGCAATTATGATGTAGCTGTAGATATGTCCTGGGGTTTGGCAGCATAACTGGGCTGGTCTGTCTAGAGGCATCTCGTCTGATGGCTTTTCAGTGTGAACAGAAAGATCACATAGTCAGCGATGGCGTAGATGTAGCACTAGGTCTGGATGTTGATTTAAGACATGCAGTCGACTCGCTGTGCTTTCTGCAATTACACAAAACTCAGCCAGAGCAGTTCCAGAGCTTCATTGCATGAAAATTTGATATGAGCCAGATTTATGGAAACATGCAGGGTCTTTCTTCTCCCTTTTCTGATTTGTTTATTTAGAAGAGAGGGAACGGTGACTTAGTGATCAGCACGTTTGCCTCGCACCTCCGAGGTTGGGGGTTCGTATCCCGCCTCTGTGCTGTGTGCACGGAGTTTGCATGTTCTCCACGTGCTTCCAGGGTTTCCTACAGGTTCTCCGGTTTCCTCCCCAGTCCAAAGACCTGCGTTATAGGCTGATGTGATTGTGCCCTGTGATGGGTTGACACCCTGTCCAGGGTGTCCCCCGTCTTCTAACCCGAGTCCCCAGTGTATGCTCAAGGCTCCCTGCGACCCTGTGTAGGATAAGCAGTATGGAAAAATGGATGGATGGATGGACGAATTTTTCATGCCTTGTGCCAACTCTCAAAGAATTTGCCTTTGTAAGTTTCAGGCAATATCACATACCTGAATGTGTGTTCTGCTTGCACTTGAGGACACTAAAAGGAAACACTCAGCTGTCTTTTTGTGCTGCCTGTATTATGTTTATCAAGTAACAAACTACACATATTCTTGTTACAGTACTTGAGAACATAGTTCAGTGCATAGTTAAAAAAAAAATTATTATTATTGTTGATCACTGTAACAGAGTAAAATAACAATACTGAATACTAATTATAATTGCTGAATACCTCAATTTTGAGACCCAATCAAAATAAAGATCCATTTCCTGTCAAAAGTCTACGCTTCAGTAGAAACGCTTAGTCAGCAGCATCAATGTCTGAGACAGAAAAGCGTCCCTGGCCCAATTTATTTAAAAGGAAAAAATTTTGCGAGCCAAAACCTGTGGATATCTCAGAATTTCACAGTTCAATATCCATCATGTACAGGTAAGCTATTAGCTTGCTGTGTGAGCAAGACAAGTCAGATTGTTTGATGTTTTACAGTATAAAATCTCTGTATTAAACTTCAAAAATCACTTCGATGTTCAGTAGAGATCGCCTACATATATCTAAGTGCTGCTATAGCCTATTAGGTAACACTCAGGATAATGTGTGAGGCAGTCCCTCTAGGAATTAGCGATTAACGCTAAATCATGCGAGGTCCGTAATATTCTGAGGAGCTTGCAATTTCTCTAAATAACCGCAGAGTTTCTGCAGATTTGGGCCAAGACACATCATGTGACTCCTTCACAACGTGCATTGAGCCAAAGCCCTCTTTGATTCACGTGAGCACAGCTAAAAGGTCTCATTTACTAACAAAATTAACTGTGAAATACCTTCAAAACTATTTATTGCAATTGCAATTTTGCCGATTTCAAGAAGTTTTCTACTAAAAAACACACAAAAAACATTAAAAGCCAGCAGCAAAATCAAGCATTTTTGTCCGTAACAACCACAAAGAAACACTGCACAATCCTGTACGGACTCGTAAGGGGCAACTTTGCTATATAGCTAACTATGTAGCTAAAAACAACCTGAGTAAACACCAAATACGGTTTTTAAATGATAATGTTATTTATTGAAGCAGAAAAAGTTATCCAATACCAACTGGGCCTGTGTGAAAATGTATTTGCCCCCATAGTTCCTAATTCCCCAAATCTATGAAACTGCATTTGTAATGGGGTTCAGTTGGACTAGACACAACCAGGCCTGATTACTGCAAACCCTGTTCAATCAAATCAACTCTTAAAATAAATAGAATGTGAAATATAACGTTTTCAACAGCATTGGTTAAATGGTCTTACCCAGTGACACACTATGCCAAAGTTGAAATAAATTTCCAGACAGGATGAGGAAGAAGATGATTTAAATACATCAGTCTGGGGTTACAAAGCTATTTCAAAGACTTTTGGGAGAATGTTCTGTTGAGTGATGAGTCGAAAGTGGAACTGTCATCTCAAACCTACAGTCAAGTGTGGTGGTGGAAGTGTGATGGTGTGGGGATGCTTTGCTGCTTCAGGGCCTGGGCAGGTTGCAATAATTGAGGGAATCATGAATTCTGCTCTCTACCAGAAAATCATAAAGGAGTATGTCCAGTCTTCAGTCCATAAATTGAACCTCAAGCGCAGTTGGATTATGCAGCAAGATAACGATCCAAAGCATAGGACTAAGTCTACCTCTGAATGGCTCAAAATAAGCAAAATGAAAGTTTTGGAGTGGCCTAGTCATAGTCCTGACTTGAATCAGGTGGCAGGATTTTAAACAGGCAGTTCATGCTCGAAAATTCTCCAGTGTGCTTTAGTAAACTAAAGCAGTTCTGCAATAGTGGGCCAGAATTCCACCACAGTGCTGTGAAAGACTGATCTCCAGTTATCTGTAGTGTTTGGTTGCAGTTATTCCTGCTGAAGGTGGCACAACCAGATTTTAAGTTTAAGGGGGCAGTTAATTTTTAGGTGTTGGATATTTTTATTTCTTCATGAAAAAAATAGATATAAACCGTATAGTGTGTTTACTCAGGTTGCCTTTGTTTTATGTTGTATGAGATATACACAAAAACAGAAGAAATCATCAAATACTTTTTCTCAGCACTGCATATAGCGCTGATAATGGAGGTGGTGTACACTTTGGCATAGCCCACTTGGCTAGTTAGTTATTAGATAATAGATTAAAAAATGCATTCCTTACATTTATAGAATATGTTTTGTTTTCTTTTCACCACTGCTCATGAGCAAAAGTCAAACTTAAAAATTTTTTTTTTTCAAAATCAGTAGTCATACTAGAACACATGACTTGTTATCCACTTGTCTGCTAATGTAAGCAGTTTGGGCTGAATGGACTGATTAAGTAATGTCAACTCTTCTGAACAAAGCCAGTCTTTCTCTGCGCTCCACATTGCCTGGCTGTTGGCAGTGAAGCAGCACAGCCCATAGTAACGGAGGTAGACAAGGAGTGGCTGTGGTCTACATTCTTTTGGATAATAGAGAAGTCGGGAAAACGGGGAAAAAAGACTTTGATTTGAGGTCTTTGCTTCAAGCAGTTGAGCAGTGTGGGCGCTGAGTGGCTTGAGTGGCTGAATGGTATTTAAATATGCCGTTTGGAATGTCTCTTTTTCTGGTCCTGCTGGCTCTCTTTCTCTCTCTCTCTCTCTCTCTCACTCTCACTCTCTTTCTCTCTCTCTCTCTATCTCTCTTTCTCTCCAGCTCCAGTCAGTTGGTTGTTTTAACCCAGAAAACCAGCATCTTGATGAGAGGCACGCTTGATTCTTGTATATGTAGGATAAGCAAGTTAAAATCCAAAGATCTGATTTTATTCTAGATTTTATTACAGAAATAATATTCCTGCTTGTAAATATTTATACAGTGCAGCCCAAATCTTTTTACTTTTTACTACATTTGCTGATATATAACGGCTGAACAGAATGAGTTTGAAGGCGATAGATATTTATACAGGCAATCTCATTCACAAGTGAATTAACCCCCCCCCCCCCAATCATATAGATTTCCCTGTACATTTGGTAATACTGTAAAAATGCAATTCTTCTAGAGAAAGTGGTTACGAATCTATATTTTGTCCATTAACACTTTGTATTGTATGGTAGGCCTGGAGAATAACAAGTTTTGGACTTTATTAAGGCTAAATGGCAAGCTGGTCCATCACTGTCAGGGTTAATCATATATTAATCATTATAGCAAATTCAGACTCTGTAGGCCGTAATGAATTCATTTCATTCAGTAACATGTCCACTACAGCTGAATGACAATATCCAATTTAAACAATGCAGTGCTCTACTAAACAGATGAACATGCTAATAAATTACCGGGGCTTCTGCCGTGTATGATGTGACCCGATCTCCTCCTATTGAGCTGTCTCGACATCGATTATGGACCTCAATACACTGTGCACTATGGAATAAGCATAAATAAAATATTGTGTGTGTGTGTGTGTGTGTAAAAATCTTTCACCTGATCAGGATTTCACAGTCCAAATGGAGCTGTCTTCTTTCGTGATGGTTTCTTTCCACCCTCACATCACTGATGTATGGGATCAGGCAGCTATTAGGAGCTATAAGTCTCTATTTCATCTCGAACGTAGACAGCACAGTGCCTTTCAATTGACCACAAGGCAAAAAGGCCAAGGAGGGGCGGGATGAGGGGGGACGTGGGGGGCAGGGCATCTTGCCTGAAGTGCCCTGAAATTAGGCATTTCCATTTTTGTCTTTGCTTATGGTGCACATAACTTTTTCAGGGCTTTCACACATGCAGCATTTAGTTTGAACTCTAGTGCAGCTTGATTGCGATGAGAAAGCAATTCAACTCTCAATCAACCCAACTGCTGGAAATGAACCCAACATGCCATGCACACTGGAAAAAAAAGAGAAAAGATTTAGTGGTTCAGTAAATATGATTAAAACAAATCTGTGATTTTTACACAGAAAAGGAAATGATTAGAATTGCTCAGTTGTTTCAAGTTGATAGTAGTAAATTCATTCATGTAACATGTGTCTAAATCCAAAGTCTATATTTTACTTACTTTACTGGGCTGAATTTCTTATTATTTTGTAAGTGCTCACAAAACTATGGAGAAAAAAAAGAAAAAGAAGTAATGTTTACTTGAACCGATTGCACACTAATTTTAGGATTTTTTGAATTCGATTTTAGGTTTTTGAATTTGATTTGCATACATACTTTCAAAACTTTAAACTGATTTGATTTGGACTGTTATGGATGGTTTGTTTTCAATATTTCTTATTTTGTGTTGCCAAATGTTTTAAAAGATCAAGTGTTTCAGTGAAATTTTCTTGGTTTACACTCTGTGTCTCTCAGTCAGGTGTATGGTTGTTATGTGTACGGTGCCCTCCACTAATATTGGTGCCCTTGGTAAATACGAGCAAAGAAAGCTGTGAAAAATGGTCTTTATTGTTTAAACTTTTGATGTTTTGTTTAAAAAAATCACAAAAATACTCTGCTCACATGGATATCAAACAATTGCAACAGAACACAGGTTTATCCAAAAAAAATAATTTGTGTCCAATATAGGTATACAACAGTTATTGGTACCGCTATGAATTCATACGAGTAAAATATATTCGAAGTATATTCCCATTGATATTTAAAAAAAAAATTAGTACACCTGAGTGACTAGGAACAGGAAATTGTTCAACCATGACTTCCTGTTTCACAGGGGTATTTATTGAGGTAACACATAGGCCAAATTCATAACAATGATTAAGAACAAGGAATATAGCTGTCTGCGATGGACTGGCACCCCGCCTTGTGCCCGATGCTCCTAGGATAGGCTCGAGGTTCCCCCGTGACCCTGAAGAAGGAGTAAGCGGTAGAAGATGGATGGATGGATGGAATATAACTGTAAAGTGCAGCAAAAGGTTGATGAGCTTCACAAAATGAGAAGTGGCTATAAGAAAATAGCATTAACAATGCCCATTTCCACCATCAGGGTAATAATTACAGTGGGGGAAATAAGTATTGGACACGTCAACTTTTTTTTCAATAAATATATTTCAAGTGAGGTTATTCACATGAAATTTTCACCAGACATCAGTATTAACTCAAGAAATCTGGACATATAAAGAATTCACAACATTAAAGTCCATAAATAAAGTTATATGTAATAAAGTGGAATGACACAGTAATAAGTATTTAACATGCTAACTGAAATTTATTTAATACTTAGAGTAGAAATCTTTGTTTGTAATGACAGCTTCAAGACGCTTTCTGTATACATCGAAGAAATACATCGGCCGCAGTATTCAGGTGTGATTTTGGTCCATTCTTCTAAACATATTTAAATCTTGTACAATTGGATTCAAGTCAAGTGATTGACTGGGCCACTCTAACACCTTAATATTTTTTCTCTGAGACCAATTGTGAGTGTCCTTTGCTGTATGCTTTGGATCGTTGTCCTGCTGGAAGGTCCACCCACATCTAATCTTCATCATCCTGGTGGATGGCAGCAGATTCTTCTCAGGAATCTCCCGATAAAGGGCTCCATTCATTGTTCCTTCAGTTATATGAAGTCTGCCAGTAACATGTGATGAAAAACAGCCCCACACCATGATGCTTCCACCTCCAAACTTCACTGTTGGTATAGTGTTTTTAAGGTAATGTTCAGTGCCGTTTCTTCTCCAAACATGGTGTGTAGTATGACAGCCAAAAAGTTCAATTTTGCTTTCGTCTGACCAGACTACACTCTCCCAGTATTTCATAGGCTTGATAAATGAGTTGTAGTGAACTTTATACAAGCTTCGACATGCCTTTTCTTTAGTAATGGAGTCTTGTGGTGTGAGCGTGAGCAGTGGAGTGCATTGCCTACTGTTTTCTCTGTGACAATGGCACCTGATGCCTCCATGTGTTTCTGGAGCTCTTTCCGAGTGGTCATTGGCTCTTGGGTAACCCTTCTGACTATTCTTCTGACTCCCTGGTCAGAAATCTTGCGAGGAGCTCCTGTGCCTGGCTGGTTGATGACGGAGTGAGGTTGCTTCCACTTGAGGATAATGGCCCCACTGGTGCTTACTGGAGGTTTCAGAAGTTTTGAAATACGCCTGTATCTGATTCCATCAATATGTTTTGCAACAATAAGGTTACAAAGTTCTTTGCTTTTACCCATCATGAGATGTTTCTTGTGTTACACCTTGGTAATGAAAAGCCTTCAGTTTACTAACCCAGCTAATATTAAACTTCACAGATAGGAGGCATAATCACTTACAGATTTCAGCTGGTTCCTTGCCTTACCTTCCCTTGGAGAACTGCTTTTTTGTAATACCTTTTTCCTGAGTCATTCCACTTTATTATAAATAACATAATTTATGGACTTTAATGTTGTGAATTCTTTATATTTCCGGATTTCTTGAGTTAATACTGATGTCTGGTGAAAATTTCATGTGAATCGCCTCATAGGAAATATATTTACTGAAAAAATGTTGACACGTCCAATACTTATTTCCCCCACTGTAAGAAGTTCCAGTCTACTGGAAATATTATGAATCAATCTGGAATTGGACGTGTGCCTATATTGTCTCAATATACTGTGAAGAGGATGGTTCGAGTGGCCAAAATATCTCCAAGGATCACGGCTGGAGAGTTGCAAGAGTTAGTTGTGTCTTGGGGTCAGAAAGTCTCCAAAACTACAATCTAAAACCACCTACATCACCACAAATTGTTTGGAAGCGTTTCAAGAAAAAAGCCTCTACTCTTCAGTTTGCTAGATACTACTGCACAAATGATATTTTATGGGAATTAATAAATGAACAAAAGAGATCATTTTTTAAAAAAAAAACCAAAATACCTCTCTAAAAAAACCACCAACATTTTTTCCCCCCCCCCAAAAATAAAATAATAATATAACACCCCCCAAAAAAAAAAATACCTTTATTGTTTTGGGTCTGTTTTTCTGCCAGAGGACCTGGACAACATTTTAGGATACAGTGAGGGAAGGAAGTATTTGATCCCCTGCTGATTTTGTACGTTTGCCCACTGACAAAGAAATGATTAGTCTATAATTTTAATGGTAGGTTTATTTGAACAGTGAGAGACAGAATAACAACAAAAAATCCGGAAAAACGCATTCAAAAATGTTATAAATTGATTTGCATTTTAATGAGGGAAATAAGTATTTGACCCCCTCTCAATCAGAAAGATCTTTGGCTCCCAGGTGTCTTTTATACAGGTAACGAGCTGAGATTAGGAGCACACTCTTAAAGGGAGTGCTCCTAATATCAGCTTGTTACCTGTATAAAAGACACCTGTCCACAGAAGCAATCCATCAATCAGATTCCGAACTCTCCACCATGGCCAAGACCAAAGAGCTCTCCAAGGATGTCAGGGACAAGATTGTAGACCTACACATGTCTGGAATGGACTACAAGACCATTGCCAAGCAGCTTGGTGAGAAGGTGACAACAGTTGGTGCGATTATTCGCAAATGGAAGAAACACAAAAGAACTGTCAATCTCCCTCGGCCTGGGGCTCCATGCAAGATCTCACCTTGTGGAGTTGCACAGATATTAAATGAAAACCTGACTGCCTCTGGCAGAAAGCTTAAAATGGGCCGTGGTTGTATCTTTCAGCAGGACAATGATCCAAAACATACATCAAAATCAACACAAATATGGTTTACTGACCACAAAATCAAGGTCCTGCCATTGCCATCCCAGTTTCCTGACTCAAAACCCATAGAAAACCTGTGTGGTGAACTGAAGAGCAGAGTCCACCAGCATGGACCTTGACATTTGAAGGATCTGGAGAGATTCTGTATGGAGGAATGATCTCAGATCCCTTGTCATGTATTCTCCATCCTCATCAGGCATTATAGGAGAAGACAGCGCTGTTATCTTGGCAAAGGGAGGTAGCACAAAGTATTAACTAAAAGGGTGTATACTTATAGACACACCTATACTTAACAAATATTTTTTTTGGATAAACTTGTGTTGTGTTTACAATTGTTTGATGTCCATGAGAGAAGAGTATTTTTTGTGAATTTTTTCAAAAGGTTCAACTATAAAGACAAATTCTCACAGCCTTCTTTGATCATATTTACCAAGGGTGCCAATATTAGTGGAGGGCACTGTAAATGTATATGTGCGTGTGTGTGTATACACTTAAGTTAAGTAGTCATCTTGGGTTCTGCTAGTTTAGTGTTTATTAATGCTGATGTAAGGGCATTTACCCTGTGGAGTATTACTTCTGCTTGGAAGCATTTAAATTGTTGGTGACCATTAAATAGTCACGATAATGTTTAGGTGCTGCCTATTTTTTTGAAGATGAAGTTTATGTAGTTCATTCAAGCTTTCTTTCATGAAATAACTAAAATGTACTTAAAATTGATAGTGAAGCTTAATTCAATTTATTATGAGAATAATCCTTGGTGCTGGGTAAACCTTTCCTAAAATATACTTGGTTAAATTTATATTAAGACTTTATGTTTGGAAATTGTTACCACACCTTTCTTGAGTAAATCTCTCCCTAATATAATTTTCAGTCTATTATGAGATGCAGGTACTGCTTTTTTTTTTTTGTAGCTATGAGCTGCTAAACCTGGCACAAACTGAGACAGACATGCAATGTCTCGTGGATATTTGGACCGACAAACAAAAAGAGAAAAAAGATGCTGGATGTGACACACAAATGGGTGTCCCAAAAGTCTCCACACATAGGGGAAATTAACACATTTTTGATAAATGCCTTCCAACATTTTGTATACTTTGTTTACATTATATAAATTTTTTTCAGATAGCCTTTAAGAATGCCTTTGACAAAAGAAGAGCGTATTGAAATCATTCTCACGGCAGGATCGGGAAGCTATCGAGCCTGGCAAGCACATCACACACAACATTGTTGCCAAACTTAACAAATTTAAACATACTGGAAGTCTTGCCGTCCAACCGAGAAGTGGACGTCCACGAACGTGGTGCAGGCAAATATATTCCCCTATGTATGGAGACTTTTGGGACACCCTACCTGTAAATATATTGAATCATTTACTTAGCACCTCTATTATAGCCCTACATGCCCCTTAGCCTTTTTTTTTTTTTCCATTTTCAGTTTCTTTAATTATGTACATTGTGAAACCAATTAGCAGTTTTAGTTTAAGTCAGATTCAGACTCAGCAAAAGGACTTATAGGTGTAAAAGTGCCCTAAGTTTACTTTAGCTTCTAGGTTGTTTTTATCTTTTGCTCTGTTTCCTTTTTTCCTGGACACCACTTTAGCAGATATTGCCAGCAGAGACATAACTGAGAGTTACAGTCTTTACTATTGGACGCCAGCACAGCAGATTAATAGTGCAGACACACGGGCCTCAGTGGACTCAGGCAAACTAACATATTCACATAAGCCTCTTGACACAATCAGGATGTGCTCATTTGTTGTCTTAATGCCACAATGAATCATTGGAAATGATTGTATGTTGTTGTGTGAGTGCAGACACACTGTCTTTAGAGAAAAAGCCATAATCAATGATTCTATGTATGTATAGAATTTCTTATTACTTATCTTGCTTGTGTCTCTTTAATTTCATATTAATCTCACGTGCTTGTCTGTTTTGTTTTTTCCCTCTCCCTCCAGCATGCATGTTTGTCGCAGACTCCTCGAGGAAACCCTAGGCCATATACCCGAGAGCAACAATGCGCTCTTACCAGTTCTCTGATATCACATGACCTTGGGCTTCTAAGACAGAAACGTTCTCTGTTGCCGAGTCTCTGAAGCTCTCAGGGATTAGGGCGAATCAATTCTGCTGGATCAGTGATGATCCTGCATCAGCATCAGCGTAATCAGGCTCCTGCTCAAGCTCCCTGATAAGGCGGAGCAGCCTTGTGGTTCATCACCATCCAAATAAGTGGATCTCACACAGTGTATTTAATGACCCTCTCGCTCAGGACACGCATTCTTGCAAGTTCCCCTGATTTCCTTTTGCAGCGTTGTTATAGATTGCAGCTGAAGGTGTAATGGTGTGCAGTTGCATCATGTAATGCCACAGGTCATACTGCACCTGTTTGCTCATTTAAATGGGGGATACAGAGTATAATTGAAAGAAAATACAGGCCAGAGAATGAGCTTTTATTTATACACACACACACACACACACACACACACACACACACACACACGTGACTTGCTTACCCTTGCTTTGAATCTAAGAGGTGCCGAATTGACTTACTTTGCATTTGCAATGTAATGTATTGTACTTTGGCACTTTCTGAGTTCCTGACCTATTAACCTTTTTTCATAGTATCAACACTCATAGAAAGCCAGTCTGAGAACATCACCTCCAAATCAGCTCTCTAAACTATTAGCTATTCTCAACGCAGCATGACTGCGGTCTATCTCTACTAACTTTCTACACAAAAGCAAAAAATATTTTCATGCCAGATGATGATGAACCCCTTAGCTTTTTTGAAACTAGTCTTTTATTAGTCTCTGTATAGGATCCTACAAATAATGCATGGAACAGTGGTGGTTCAAAAGTTAAAGGCTCTGGATTACTGATCAGAAGGTCAGGATTTTGGGATCTTGGGCAAGGCCTTTAACCCTCAGTTGTATAAATGAGATAAATGTAAGTCGCTCTGTATAAGGGCGTCTGCAAGGTGCCATAAATGTAAATGTAATGTATGAGATATAGAGAAACGGTTATATAATATGGTGTGGGGACACAAGAGGATGTTTAACAAGGAGGAATGCAGCACACTCCAATGCCCAAAACAGTGTCTAGTGTATGTTTGCAATTTTTAGATTTACTGCCTTCAGTGGGCGCTCCTCCATTACTGCTCATGTTAAAAATGTGTGTGTTTATAACCCTCTGGTGCTGAACTCTGGTGCGGTTTACTAGGGAGAGGCACTGCTCATGCACATACAGCTAAAGAATGAAAGGCGCAATCTATCACTTTTTAAAGATTCATGCATTGGGGCTTGAGCAGAGCCCAAAGCAAATCCTCTGCACTGTAAGAACACGTCAGATGACAATATGTTTGATTTGCGTCTTATTATACGCACAAATCATATTGTTACTGTATATCGTCCTCCTCATCTCACGTTCCTGGAAGCTTTGTGATTTAATAAAAACGTACCTTTACATTTGTGACTTGTGTGTATTGATCAATTCCTTTTTGTATTACGTTTGAGGAATGAAACGTGCACCTGCATATCCCTGCATATTTATATAAGCATGTGTGTTGAATGAGTTCTAGATATCGGTGTGAATCCTGTCTCTCTGTTTCTCGGTAGGGGATCAGTTTGTGTGCACCACATCTGCGGTGGCTGATATTGTCATCCTGGTAGACGGCTCGTGGAGTATCGGCAGGCTCAATTTCCGTCTGGTGCGCACATTCCTGGAAAATCTGATTAATGCTTTCGATGTGGGAATTGATAAAACCCGTATAGGTATGCCTTTTTTTTTTACTGTCCGTTCTCTGAATCCCCATGACTGTGATTAGCAGTATGTTGTGGTTTATTTTTAATAGTGATTATAATGTTTTTTAATGCTCAGGATTGGCCCAGTACAGTGGAGATCCCAGGATTGAGTGGCACCTTAATGCTTTTACCACTAAAGAGTCTGTCATTGATGCTGTTAAGAACCTGCCCTACAAAGGAGGAAACACACTGACAGGTAGTATCCTAGCTGTAGGTACTCTAGAAGACAAATAAGATGCAGATTCTTGTTGTCTTGTTATTTGAAAGGTGGTGTGTCCACAGGTTTGGCCCTTACATACATTCTGAAGAACAGCTTCAAACCAGAATCTGGCTCTCGAAGCAACGTTCCTAAAATCGGGATCCTCATCACCGATGGGAAATCTCAGGATGCCGTCAACATTCCTGCCCAGAACCTGAAGTACGCCGGGGTTGAGCTCTTCGCCATTGGTACGTGAAGATTCTTCACAAAGCCTTCCTGTCATATAAATTTAATAAAGTCCGTAAAGTGTAAAGTACATGTAAACTGTATCCATTAAACAGAGCAGCACTTGTAGGTCATGCTTAAAGTTAATTATACCACAGCACTGTTGAAATTTCACCGGTGTTGATTAATTAAGTGCTTTGTAAGAATCAGAGGTGAAGCTGCGTCTAAAATTCCATGAGTCTAGGCACACTTAAAAATAAGGAACGCTATTATTAAACTCAGCTGCTTAACCATTCCATTAACAGACCACTAAAACCCCGAATGTTAACATTTCCATTGTCCCCAGGAGTGATAAAATTGGGACGATGCCAGGACGATTCGTGTGCGGTGTTAATAATCAAGAAGTAACGCCCTCGTTCCTTTCTCATTCCTGCAGCTTGATGTTCCGCAGCTTAGCAGGTTTAGGCATAAAAAAAGAAACTTTTCGATTTATTATGAGGAAATGTTTCCATTGCAAGAAAACATTTAGGTTGAGATTTGAATTCAGATTTGGTTTTGTGTTGTGGGATTTTGTATTGCATTGTGGTAATTGTGTAGTGATATGCATCTCTTTATATCTTTATAGACATCATGTATCGTAGAAATGTCCTCATATCGTGATACCTCTTTTTTTTCATATCGCCCAGCCCTACTGTAAAGTCTATGGATGTTTGTGGTTTCTCAGAAACAAGCTGCATTTTTTTCTGTCTTATTATTGTCACGTAATGGAGGTTAGGACGGATGCAAGTGCAGATAGGAGCTTTATTAAAGAGAGGCAGGCAGACAAATCCTAATCGTGAACAGGCAAACGGCATCAAAACAGGCAAGGCAAAACATGAAACGAGAAACAAGAACCAAAGTCGAAACCAGAATAACAAGAGCAGTGCATGAACAGTCTCCTATATATTGTGGTGTGATCGGGACCAGGTGTGTGACTAGTTCTCAGGAGAAGGTGATGTGTCCGTGTGTTCCACTGGGAGTTGTAGTCATCGGCCATGTTTGTAGTTTGCGGTGCTTTCTGGGAAATGGAGTCTCTAGTTTGCGGTGACATGACCATTATCAAGAAGAAGTAAAAGAATGGCTGCTCTTATATCATGGATGTTCCACAGCATTAAATATTACTATAAACACATCAAATGTATGATAAAATGTTTTTATTTAATAACCAAACAAAAAAAAACATGCAGTTGTTGATAAATTGCAATGGCAAAGAAGAATACAGCATAGTTATTGGTCCCATCATGTTTTATTCCTTACTTAATATGTACGTGTGCGACGTGAACATATATGGTTCGAAGCCTTGCTGATGAAACATGTTTGAGCAATGTTTACACACTGTACTACTGTGTCTTTATAAACGTGTGTGATTAGCGTATAACTGCGTGCGTTTGCGCGTCTGCATGTGTGTAGGGGTAAAGAACGCAGATGAAAATGAGTTGAAGGTCATTGCTTCTGAGCCCCACGATACGCACACGTACAACGTGGCCGACTTCAGCATCATGGACACTATAGTAGAGGGTCTGACCAAGACTGTGTGCGACGGTGTGGAGCAACAAGACAAAGAGATCAAAAGTGAGTACCTGTTTATACAATCTGCATATGTTTATTATCACTGGCTATTGAACTTTTACCCCAGGCATCGTATAGTCAACTCCAGACGTATCAGCACCCTTTAAGAGAACAGGCTAAAAATGTATAGAAATATATGATTATAAATATAATTATATACGTTTTATTAGTAGTAGTAAAATGGAATCTGTTTTTTTGAATGTAACTGCTTACTTTTCTGCTAAAAAAAAACATGATTCATGCAAGAACTTAATTTGCAATTTCATTCAAAAACATATGGGTAGAATTACTGACGTCCCTAAAGAATATTTCAAATAAATGAAAACACCGTGTCATCTTAAGAAATGCATTACTTCTTGCAGAAACAAGAATATACAGGATTTTGAAATGTTCTTCATAGAAGAGTGGTTCAAGATCCCTCAACAAATGTTCAATCTTGCTAGACATTACAGGAAGAGGCTCAGTGCTGTTATTCTATCCAGAGGGAAGCATCACCAAATATTAACTTTAAGGATGGGCAGAATTTTTTTAAACTAGTGTCTGGCAGAAAAAAAAACCCCCACAGAGTTTACAACAAGAACGAAACTAGGTAAAGCCCCTGTATGTTTACGCTCCAAATATGGCCAAATTGCATCTGTTATTCCTTTCCTATATTCATTTAGCCAAAAACTTTTGAGACGATTGTACTGTTATTAAAGTAAATGTTACCCGACGGACCAATAGAGTTTGTCATGGTAATCCCCCGAATGCCATCTCTACTTGTGTTTTCAGGAGATTCAGTCCCTGAAGGGATACCAAACTCTCCTCAGGACTTGGTGACGTCTGAAGTGACTGCGCGAAGTTTCCGTGTGTCCTGGAGCCATGCGCCAGGCAGTGTTCTGAAGTACCGTGTGATTTACTATCCCAGCAAAGGAGGACAGCCAAAAGAAGTAAGTGTCTAATAGGCCTATGATGCAGTTAGAGTATAGCACTTGATATCCGATTTCCTTTTAGAATATAAATTATATGTTAACGGCCAAAGTGATGCTAAAATTTTTAGGGGTAGTTTGTAAATACTTAGACCTCTCTACTGCCTACCAGGTGAATTGCAATTGGAGTGAAAACAATATCGGCAAGTCTTTGTCATGAGTCCCCTTTTGTGCAGCGCGCTGTGGAGGATGTGAGCACTCGTTTCCCGTTTGGACTGTAGTGACATTTAGACACGTGTGTTTGTTTATGTTTCTGTCAAGTCTCCTCCCTGTTCTGTCATTGGCTGGGATGTCACGTGTGTCTGTATTGCCCTCAGCTGCTAGCAGCTACGAGGCTGATCATGTCAGCATATATACCGCGTGCCTCCCAGCACACAACGCGGAATATTAGATAGATTAGATGATTTAGATGTATGTGTTTCATAGTGAATGTCATATTCATAGTCATAGTTTAGGTTCGTTAGTTTAGTTCACACTGGTTTCTCCGCTACCAGTCCCTCGCTGTAGTTCACGGTTCATGTTTTGTATCTCGACCCTGTTTTCTGTGATCACGACATAGTTTCCTGCCTTGCCCTGTGTATGCCTGTTTGCCGATCACCTGACCTCTTGCATGTTTTGGATCACGTTTATGGATCACCTTTTGGATTTGTCTGCCTCTCTCTCCTAAATAAAACCTGTTCATACTGTGCTTGCATCCGTCCTATCTTCCTCACGTCACGAGACGTGACAGTCTTCCTCCAATCACACATACTGCATTTAATTTTTTTTTTTTTTTCAGAGATCCATTGCATGGAAAATTGGTGATTGGTGGATCTTGTAAAATTATGTATATTATTAATTAAGTATATAAGTATAATTTTAAGTATATACTTTAAAATAAGTAGATTAGGTATACTATAAGTCTAGGCACACTTTTAAAAAATAAGAAACGCTATCATTAAGTCAGCTGCTTAACCACTAAAACCCCAAATCCTGTTAACATTTCCATTGTCCCCGAGAGTGATAATATTGGGACGATGCCAAGACGATTCGTGCGCGGTGTTAATAATAAAGAAGAAACACTCTCATTCCTTTCTCATTCCTGCAGCTTGATGTACTGCAGCTTAGCGGGTTTAGGTTTGTAAGCGTAAAAAAAAGCAACTTTTTCGAATTATTAAGAGGAAACGTTTCCATTGCAAGAAAACATTTAGGTTGAGATTTTGATTTCAGATTTGGTTTTGTGTTGTGGGATTTTGCATTGCATTGTGGTAATGGTGTAGTGATATGCATCTCTTGGCCACCGTAGACAAGGCAGGAAATATGGCTTATATATGAGTCTTCTCCGTAACCACCATCTGCTTCTCACAAAATATTTATCAGCCGATCGCCTACAGCAGCCTGCTCTAGACATGTCTAGAGGTTTGGAGCTAATGCGTATAAATCCTACAACCTCTCGATATGAGGTCCAAGAGATGAAAGCAAAATCAAGTCTAATTTAACACTAGGTTGTGGTGGACGGCACCGAGACCTCAGCAGTGGTGAAAGACCTCATCTCCCTGACTGAGTATGAGATCGCTGTGTTTGCTGTGTACACAGACTCGGCCAGTGAGGCTCTCAGGGGCAGGGAGACCACACGTGAGTTACACACACACACACACACACACACACACACATGTGAACACAAAGGTATGCATCCTGAAATCTCTAAAATACTTCATACTCACATTCACACTACACATTCAGTACCTTCCTATAGAAACCTCATAGCATCTAATTTTATTATGCACACGAGTAAAGTTTATTCATGCACACCTGGCTTCACCATTAGATTTTTAACCACATGTTTTGCCATGACTCTTTTGTAATATCTGAGTATATGTAATCGTGCATGTGTGTTTTCAGTGGCTCTGCCTGTGGTCAGTGGTCTGGAGCTGTATGATGTGACTCACAACACCATGCGTGCTCGATGGAAGCCTACAGAAGGGGTTTCTGGGTACATGCTTGTGTATGCACCTCTAAGCAGTGAAGCTATTGATGAGACTGAGGTAAGAAATGACCAATGACATGTCTATTTGGGTTACATATATATATATATATATATATATATATATATATATATATATAAAACAATATATATATATACAATATATATATATATATATATATATATAACCCTGTCCAGGGTCATACCCCGCCTCTTGCCCGATGCTCCCTGGTTCCCCGTGACCCTGAACAGGAATAAGCGGTTAAAGATAGATATATATATATATATATATATATATATATATATATATATATATATATATATATATATATACATACATATACACACACACACATATTATATATATAGATATATATATATATATATATATACACACACACACATATACTGCTACTAGTATCAAGACATGGGTCTGATACTGTGCTTATTTACTTGCATTTTTATATTCATAAAACATTCTCAGTTACCAAAATCTGATTCCATGTCATACTATGTGACGTAAACCTAGTGTATGTTGCCAGTGCGAACAGAAAGATTACACAAAATGACAGTAATCTGGATTTATTTCATGATTAACGATGGCTATCAAAGCAAAGCAGGCAGTAAACTGTGCGCTGTGGAAGTATCAACAGGAAGAACTACAACATCTTCATGTGCACTTTTTATACCCACTATATGTTTATACAAACAAACACAGCTAAGGGTTAAGGTCTGTAAAAGCCCTGATTGATGAATACTAATAAATAGCTTACTCATTTTAGTATCCGTATCGCTATCAGCGAGTACCATAAACATGTACGCAAACTCATATCTGGTCTGAAAAAATGGAATCAGTGAATTCCTGGTAGAGATGTTTGTTTTTTCTAACGCTGCTGTTTTTTTTTTTTTTTTTGTTTTTTTAGCTATATGCAGCCCAAGCCACATTTATTGACTGTTCCACTTTCAGAACACTTGAATTAAGCGATCAATGCTTTCACGCTTATTGAAATGCATAAAGTGTGCCGAGTCCTTATTGAGTAAAAGGAGTTTTCATTAATAAACCACTGAGGAGGCAGGTGGATTGAAGCCCTAATGAATTTTCTTAAAGATGCCGGTGGTGGGCTCGTTTTGTTTTGCAGGTCAAAGTAGCAGACACTGTGACAGACTTTGGGCTGGTGGGGTTAAGTCCGGATACAGACTACACCGTGACAGTTTATGCCATGTTCGGAGACGAGGCCAGTGATCCTGCTACTATGCAGGAGACCACCTGTGAGTGATTTTCCCCCGAAACACTCACACAAAATATTGCTGTCTTGCTCATGACTCAAAATCTTATGTAACGCTGAAAGTAATTCTGGATTGTATTTTTTAACATTTACTCAGTAACTCAATAGGATGCAAGTAAAGTGAACTAAGATTCAATTGAAATGATCTTTGGGCATTTCTTTCGAGCTCTTGGCATAGTCTGATTTCCTGTGTATGTTCAGTGGCTCTGAGGGCTCCTCGTAATCTTCGTGTCACTGAGGTAGACCACAATTCGGTGCGGCTCAACTGGGACACACCGTCAAGCGCAGTCAAAGGCTATCGGCTGAAGTACGGCCAAAGTAACGGTGCACAAACTGACGAGGTAGGTTATTATCTTTAATACGCAACGGAAAAAGATGTTTATATACTGTATAAATTTGCATGATGACTTACAGGCAGAGACAAATCCTCAATTTATTAGTTAGCAAACTGGACAAGTGAAAGCGCCAATGTGCTTGTTGGTGTTTTGCTTGTCTGGAACTGACTACACTATAAAGTGGTAGCTAATATAATATAATATCGTACTAGTCTAAAGGAAACAAATCTGGATATGTACAGTGTGCTCCTCTTACAAAATTTTTGTATTTTCCCCTAATTTCGGTCTTACCAATTCCCACGCACTACTTTGTCGCGTATGTGATGTGCTTGCCATGTTTCCTATTAAAGTCCATGGCAACCTTGCGATATATATATATATATCATTTAAAAAAATATAATTAATGTATTGTTTATATCAAATGCATATAAACTGTGTTCAAATACTTCATGTGGTTATCTTTTGTAACTCAGGTTGAAACAGGTCCAGTTTCGAACGTGTACCTAAGGAACCTGGCCTCTCAAACAGAGTACACAGTGTCTGTGTTTGCTGTGTATGATGGGGATCAGTCAGAACCCCTGAAGGGAGTCTTCACCACAAGTAAGAATAGTTCATTCAAGATCCCTCCAGAATACGATAATAAAAGCCATTTTACTGCATAATTTGCTGTTGCCTGAGCTCAGATTTGCCCAGAAACCTTCTCGTTTCCACATGAAGTACTAACGCTGATACAGTAGTCTATTACACTCAGCAAGCATTCATTATCTGCAGTCAATGATAGATCTGTACCATCATTTTCACAGGCAGTACACCAGTGTCATCTCAGTAATCTAATAGCACACAACAATTTTGTGTAGCGTTCCTCTATCTTTAAAAAGTAAGCGCAGCAGCTGTTTCAGCATGTTTACTCAGGCCTAAAATCAGTCAAACATATGCTAATTTGCAGATTATGTTTAAGCAAAACATAAAAAATGTAGATGTCAGTGTACTGTAGGCTTACTCAGTGGCTAGAGCCATTTTTAGAATGTACAGCATATGTTTTCTGGCTAATAAGACTACTGGATTGGTTCTCCATCTTGATGTCACACAGAACTCGTTCCAGCTCCACGGACCATTAGGATTGATGAGGTGACACCAAATAGTTTCCGGGTGAGCTGGACACAACCAGGGGACGGCGTCGAGCTTTATAAACTTGCCTGGAGACCCTTTGGAGGAGGAGACACTAAACAGGTCAGAAATATTCCACGCTGTTGTCAAGATGTTGTAGAGGTAGTGGATGAAATCGTAGATTTTCATTGTATAAGGTGCAAACAAACAACACATCAAAAAACTGAACAAGAGATTCAAGGCAAAACTTGCAGACCACAAGCGAGACAGTGGTACAAACAGCAACACACGAACACGTCAACAACAAAAGCTCGACAACGAAGTGCTTACAAACTAGAGCTTCCGGTGTATAGAGGTGCTAATCAGGGTAAAACGAGACACAGGTTGGGAAAGGTGACGTGCTGGGGCGGACTGGAAATGTAGTTCACTTTGGCGCTGCCCTGACAACTGTATATTCGAAAACAATTGAACGTACATGATATATGCCAGACAAAGAGGCTCTAAATACTTGCTGAAGCTTTGTAATAATCATAAATGATCAACAGCACAGCAGAAGCATTCGGATGAGTTGTCAGCGGTGCGGTGACTCACATTCATCACCATGCAGTGCTGTTTGGTGCAAAGATAAAATGCCACAGACCTAAAGGTTCCAATATCTCTGACCTTCACCTGAGCATGGTATTCAGCAAGAATTTCATTTTCCCAGTTGCTACAAGGAAAAAAATTTTGGGCCAAATAGTGAAACACTGTGAGTGAGGGATTTCTCATCAGGTCCAGGAGCATGCTATACCTCTCCACATAATTCTGCCATGAATTCCTGACAGATGGAATAAAAAAAATTGATTAAGGCCAAACAGGAGAAAGGACATTTTTTTAAATGAAAATATAGGTTTATACGGGTGTTTGATATCAATATGTTTATTGAGTACTTGAGTCTTATTTATTAGTTTTTCATTATGGCCTGGAAAACTATATACGAACTGATTTTGTCCCCCCCCCTCATCAACAAATATGATGTCATTTTATATTTTATATATCTTTACCAGTACACACAATGATCAGACATGTTTATCCAAATGAATTTACTTCAGCTCTTTGCTGCAATACATGGTATAGAACATTATTAGTGTGTGTGTGTGTGTGTTTGTGGGTGTGTGTGTGTGTGCGTGTGTGTTTGTGGGTGTGGTAAAATGCATCAGGGGTTTTTATGACTGGCCGGGAGTTGGTGCAGCTGTACTTTACAGATAGCGCTGCAGGTCAATATGTTTACTGAGAGCCGTCGGAGCAGAAAATAATGACACGACATGAGATGGGGCTGGAATGGAGCTGCAGCTCCATGACCCACAGCCGCAGATATATTTTCTCCAATCTCCAGACTCGCTTTGATGAAATGTAAAACCAGAATCATCTGCATGCAACTGCTGATAAATATCAAACAATATTTTGTTACTGTGGTGGTTTTTCTATTTGCATTGGTGGCATACTGGTGCTACTGCGGTTTTGTTTTTGTTTTCTCTTTGCCATTATTTATAGTAAAAATATGCCACTTGTCTATAACATTTATTCACAAATGTTAGGGGTGTAACGATACAAAAAATTCTAATCCGATACAATACGATGATAGGGTGATCGTAGGGTTCAATACAATGCATTTTCGACGCGGTCAAAAATAAGCATTGTCTGAATACGTGCCTTGAGTTTCCATTTTCAACTGATTAAAACTTTCAACAGTACACAAAGTGAAATAACCGAAATGAAATAGCGATACTAACAGTGATGGTATAATGAAACCAAAGCGGCGCATTAGAATGGAATAAAATGTACCTTGGCTAAGCTTTCGCAGGTGGTGACTCACAAGTCAGTACTCCCAGCGATCGTAGAAATGAACGCAAAATCAAGCAAACACCGCCATATTTGGAGAAGCATGCGATTTTTCAAAATGACCACAGATATTCAGGAGCTCTGGGCCAAGACGCATCGTGTGACATCATCACAATGTGCATTCAGTCAAAGTTGGCTGATTCACATGCCTCGAACATGAGTGCAGCTAAAAGGTCTCGTTTACCAATAAACATCATTGTGAAAGATCATGCAAAACAGTGTTTTTGAATCCTGTGTCCCATTCGTCGCTGGGATTTCTTGAACCCAGATTGAATCAGCAGAAAAAAACAATGTGCTTAGATGTTTATCACACACGATGTGTTGTTTGATATGTGGAAGTATTGAATCGAGAGCCTCCTATCTAATGATATACGATACACCATTTGGTTACACCTCTTCCAAATATATATGGAATTACGTATACACTCATTTTTCTGCTCTTAATACTATTTTTACTCTAAATGCAGGCCGTGGCAGTCGTGTTTTCTGTTCATGTCTTATTTATACATCTTTTTTTTTCTGTTTGTATTATAAAGGTGGCCGTATCAGGCGACGTAAACACCTATGTGGTGAATGATCTTTCTCCTCTTACTGAGTATGAAGTGCTGCTGTCTGCCATCTACAGAGATGAGGCTGAGAGCAGTGCTGTACCTGCATTAGAGACCACATGTAAGACTTTGCATGAAAAAAAAAATCTGTTGACTTTTGGCTATCGGGTTGTTTAAGAATATACAGGATGAAGAGATTTTTTTTTTTTATTGTTATATATCTGAAATATATTTTGTCCTACTCTTTGCTTAATAAGTTATGTGTTTCATACATCATTTATTTTATAAATGATGTTTCATTAGTCTTAATGATTACTATGGTATTTTGTTTAAATTAGTTAAGTCCTCTGATACCATTTCCTGGTTGTGGACAAGTCATCTGATACCATTTCCTGGTAGTGGACAAGTTGTCTGATACCATTTCCTGGTTGTGGACAAGTCGTCTGATTCCATTTCCTAGTAGTGGACAAGTCCTCTGATACCATTTCCTGGTTGTGAACAAGTCCTCTGATTCCATTTCCTAGTAGTGGACAAGTTGTCTGATACCATTTCCTGGTTGTGAACATATATTACCTTAACATAAACTTGTTTATTTATTTTTTTTCTCTCCAGTGCCCATGCCCGCTACCACGGCCTTCCCATCTACAACCCCACCAGGTGAGAGCTGACTGATGTGTGTATAGTCATGCCGCTGTGCTGTGTGAATCGGACAGCGGAAGAAGCTTGTGCTCCGGTCCACAGGGAGAAAGATTGAGAGGCAGAGAGCCTCTTTGTTCCCAGTCTCTTCGCTTCTTTCTCTCTGACTCGTATCCTAGAGGAGCCAGATGGCACTTGTTTACCGCTCCAGCAGAAACATTGTTTACTGCTTCAGGAGATAGCACTGCGGCACAGCCTGCTAAGTGGCTTAATCATTTGCGCTTCAGAATTGTTTGTGCTTTAATAGTTTATTACATTAGTTTAGTGGCAAGTGGGCAGGTTTCCATTAGCAACGTCTCACTACCTGCTGTTGTCTTTTTGTGATGCCTATTTCGGGTGGGGTTGAATTAGGAACGGTAGAGCGTTAGGGAACGAGCAGAGGTAACACATTGAGCTGTGTTTTCCAGTGACGCGGCTGGGAGTGACTAACCTACTGGTGGACGATGAGACTACGAACAGTCTGCAGGTCAGCTGGGACATTGATGATGCAGATGTGGAGCAGTACAGAGTGACCTACGTCAGTGAGAGAGGAGACCATGAAGAGGAGTCGGTGAGATCACACACACGCAGTATTTTGGTCATACAATCCTTGTGAGGACCTTCTAGTGACATAATTATTAATGCCCACACATAAACATAACCCTAACCTTAACCTCAGTAACCAACAAGTTACTGAGGTTAAAAAAACAAAAACAAAAAAGGTTGTAGTTGGGTAGCCACCTCACAGCTGGTCCCTGGCTTGCTCCTGAGCTGGGGTTACTGTCTGTGTGGAGTTTCTGTGCATGTTCTCCCTGTGCATTTTCTCTGGGTCCTCTGGGTTCTTCCATACTGAAACACCAAAAAAAATGACTGTTCTCAACTGACTGAGTAAACTCGTTCCCTCAACGTAGTTGAGTAATGGGGTCTCGTAAAACTTGTAGATTTAAGTTCACTTAACTTGGTGCTCATGTAGACTGTACTTAAATGGTTTTTACTTAACTTGACGTTCATAAAGTGTACATCCTGTACATGACTGCCATTTCTTTGTAACACACACACACACACACACACACACACACACACACACACACGGAGTCGTCTCTCCTACTCATGATGAACTCTTGAACTTCACTACACCGGTACCAGCAGTAGATGAGATGAAGAGGACCTCTTTTTGTAATTATCTACCAATCAGTGCATTAGTTCTCTTGTTGCCAGGTGGAACTCCACAATCACATCAAAGAAAGACCAGAGTGAGCTATTTTAGTACATCATATTTTTGAATTCATGAGAGTTGAAATCTTAAGTTTATGTA
The DNA here is from genome assembly GCA_012411365.1 of Ameiurus melas. NCBI lineage: Eukaryota > Metazoa > Chordata > Actinopteri > Siluriformes > Ictaluridae > Ameiurus > Ameiurus melas. The sequence continues at coordinate 32,433,491 of CM022757.1, read as the reverse complement.
TTTTATAGGTAATTAATAAACATACTTAGATTTTTGGTTTATGAATCCAAAATGCAACATTTTAAGTAATGTTTATTTGTGATTACTTGATTGTTTAAGTAAATACAACATTATGGTTTATAGTGTAGTAAACTTGCAGGTAGGGAGGTTGGCTATACTAAATTACCCCTAGGTGTGAATTAGGGTGTGAATGTGTTTGTGTGTGTGTGTGTGTGTGTGTGTGTGTGTATGTGGCATTGTGCCCTGTGCTGGACTGGGGTCCTATCTGGGGTGAATTCTCCCACCTCACAGTGTTACTTGGCTCCAGATCCACTTCGATCATGACTAGGATGAGGCCGTTACGAGGATGAAAGTTGAAGAATGAAAAAGTCAAACTGTCAGATATTTCTGTCCTTGTGAGAACATTTGGTCCCCACTAAGATTTAAAAACAAGCCCACACATACAGAAACCAGGAAACAGTCAGTTGTCAAAACTTTATAACGTTTTTGGCTGGATGATGAATCTCTGAAATGGATGTCTCAGAAGAAAAAAAAAATCATTAACACAGAAAGAGAGACAGTCCCACATATAGTATTCCAGTGAGGTCCTGTAATGTCAGGACTTTCTTTTGACTCGCTCAAAATATAACATGAGAAATTTATTTCCACTGTGTCGTGAGAAACCCTCTGAAGTAATCATATTCCTTTAAACTCACAGACTTACCTTCCTCTCACACTTGTAACTACATCGTTCCTATTTAGCTTGACTGTAGATTCTGAAAAATTCAATCAATCTATCTCTCAGTTAGTATTCATATGCATGTAGCAGTGCTTTTCTATTTTTACTAATATAGGTAGCCCTTGAGATGTTTATGCTCTCTCGAATTTAAGTTGCTGTAAGGAATGCCTCTGGCCCAATGCCCTTTGGGTATTTTCAATACTGTTCCCTGTAGTATAAACACATCTGCCTCTTGAATCAGTTATTTCTTAGCTACAGAATCCTTCTGAGAGCTTGAGCAGGTGCTGCATTTTGAATGCCACTGTCGTTTTTAAAGTACATTTTATTGACAATGATTCGACCTTGGCTTGCCATGATTATAATCTGCCATGGTGCTGTTCAACTAAACCTGAAAATCAGATCTGACCAACAGAGAGAAGTCATCCGACCCCCCGTTTCTGGAAGATAAAATATTTAGCTATCCTTAAGGAAACAGCTTGAAATTATTTTTCCAACTCTGTGCTGGCGTGTATGTCTAACCATCAGCCACATCTTGGTTTTAATTCTCAGAGTGAGCCACTGCAGGTCAAGCCGAGAGAAAGATAAAGGAGGCAGGAGCAGGACAAAGGAAATTCCATTATCTCTTCAACTGACATTTAGGTCACTGCCACAGAGACGTGGTAAGAGGGATAGATGAAAAAGAAAAGAAAAAAAAAATGAGGGAGAGCAGGAAGAAGTAGAAGACCAGAGAACAATACATTCTCCATTGCTCTTGGAGAGGAGTCATATGAGGACATAGTCATTTTGTAGAGAGTCTTTCAAAGAGAGTTGGAGAGCCTGAGATAAGGAAAGCAGCTCTAGTCATCTGGTTTCAGCACCACAGGTCTGGTGGACAGCTCCACTAATAGGAGCTCTGTGGGATCGTGTACCTCCAGCAGAGTGCCTGACAGCGTGTACGTTTGATAAGGCTCATTGAACATGGCACGTTGTACACAGCGGAGATGAAATGAGTCATGATCAAAAAAGTTCGTTTTAAGTCAGATCTTTTTAATATTCAAAGGAATTTTGTGTTGATCATATCTTTAATGTCAGTTTTAATTGGCAAAGTCATTCCCCACAAACGTGAATAAAAAGTTTATCAGTCTCTGCTCCTCTCATTTTAATTTCACATTTTTTTTAATACTGTCATTTATTTTTCGACTGATTTAATGCTGCATACCATGGTTTCATAATTTTTTCCAGTAATAGTTTTGTTTTAAAAACTTTCATAAACAACTTTTAAACCTATACATCTCTTTAAATAATCAAACCCTGGCTAGTGTTGATAATAGTCAGTAGTTTGATGATTCTAGCAAAACAAAAATTCAGTACAACACATGTCTATCCCAGTGACATGTTTGCGGAGTTCCAGGGTCCTGGGTACTATTTGGAGTTTCACATGTTCCACCATGTAGGTTTGCTCCAGGTTCTCTGGTTTCCTCCCACTGTCTACAAACATACAAGTAGGTTACACATTGGTTACACTAGATCGCCCATGTGTGTGAATGTGCATGTGTGTGTGTGTGTGTGTGTGTGTGTGTGTGTGTGTGTGTGTGTGGTGCCCTGCATTTGACTGGTATCCCATGCATGGGGACTCTTTGTGCCCAATGTTTCCGGGATGGGTTCCAGATCCACCATGACCCTTACTGAGGCTCAATGAATGAAAATGATGACTTGTCCATGCCTTTGGTTATGAAACTTGGTAAGCACCTTGGTAATGTAGGTTATGTAACTTGGTAAGGAATTGATCACATAATAGGTCAGATTAGGTCATCTCGAATAATTCAAGACAGCTGTTTTTTATTCAGTAAATTCAGGTAATAGTTTTTAATCCCTTTCCTGTTCCTGTTCCTTTAATGTCTGGTTTTAGAAAAATATCAAATGTAAAACACCTAGTTGAGACCATTACTGTAATTTTACATAAACCATTTTTCTGATTTCTCTTGCTCACTAGACTATTTGCCATTCTCTGTTCAGCATGTCTCTGGTATCTGTCCAAATTTTCTACACAAAACCCTACAAAATCAAGTAACAATGATTTTTATGCCAAACTAGTTTTTCATTGAAGATAGATTTTTTTTTCTACCTCTGAAATTAGGTGCTTCATGTAACAGTCCTGAACTGTGTTTTCTACATTTTTACATTTATTACATCAAAAGTAATATGTTCAGCTATGTTTTTTTGGGAAATGGTATTTTCTATTATTTGGGTCATCAAAGTTTATTTTACCCATATTTTATCTCCCTTTTACTAATATCTTTGATGCACAGTATTCTTACACATGGACAGTCCATTTATTTATCATTCTGTTTTTTAAATGAGTGATATTTATAAAAGGTCAAGGTTTATACAACATAAAATTTATAAAAGTATTAATAAAGTATTATTTGATTAATTGATAATTGATGCAGTGTTATCTAAGAAACATTAATTCCATACTTCCTGGCTTGACACAAATTGGGCCTGACCACCACATTATCATCACACAAAAACAAGTATTCACATAGTAACAATTCCAAGATTGTGTGTGTGTGTGTGTGTGTGTGTGTGTGTGTGTGTGATTGATGATATGTCTGTGAGTGACTACAGCAATATCGATAGCTCCCTTTGTTTCCATTGTAACTGCCACATTTCAGTAAGCAACCCACCTTAAGTGAACCTTCCTGAAATTAAACCAAGATACATCTGCACTTTACAAACTTTTATGTGAAAATTTATACCTTTCTGTCTGCTACACTCCAGGTGCTTGTCCCAGGCAATAGAAAGAGTGTGATGTTGCAGCCTCTCGTCTCAGACACAGAATACAAGATCACGGTTAACCCTATTTATCCCGAGGGAGAAGATAGCGCATTCTCTCTGTCCTCCATTGGCCGTACATGTGAGTCTCTTCTCTTGTCCTCTACTGCCACATTACAAATGACACATTGCTCTAACTTGATAGCTTGTCAGTGAACTATACGTGTATTATAAATGCCATGACATTGACTTTATTGCCAAAACTGCTAGAAGTTGATTTTTAGTACAATTTATACGAGAGAGTACAAAACATAACGGAAGCCTAATAACTGTATCAAACATCATAATATTTATGATTTATGATCAATTTAATACTATATGAAAACTGATCACCGCTGTCATGATGTCTTTCTACTTCCATTTCCTGGGTTTCTATTTTTTGGTGCACTACAATTTCAATCCAGATGCAGTTAAAAACACAATGAAGATGCTAAGTTAATATATTTTGTTACATTTTAAGTGCTGATTTTGTACGTTTGCCCACTGACAAAGAAATGATCAGTCTATAATTTTAATGGTAGGTTTATTTGAACAGTGAGAGACAGAAGAAAACAAGAAAATCCAGAAAAACACATGTCAAAAATGTTATAAATTGATTTGCATTTTAATGAGGGAAGTAAGTATTTGACCCCCTCTCAATCAGAAAGATCTCTGGCTCCCAGGTGTCTTTTATACAGGTAACGAGCTGAGATTAGGAGCACACCCTTAAAGGGAGTGCTCCTAATATCAGCTTGTTACCTGTATAAAAGACACCTGTCCACAGAAGCAATCAATCAATCAGATTCCAAAATCTCCACCAAGGCCAAGACCAAAGAGCTCTCCAAGGATGTCAGGGACAAGATTGTAGACCTACACGCGTCTGGAATGGGCTACAAGACCAAAGCAGCTTGGTGAGAAGGTGACAACAGTTGGTGCGATTATTCGCAAATGGAAGAAACACAAAAGAACTGTCAATCTCCCTCGGCCTGGGCCTACATGCAAGATCTCACCTCATGGAGCTGCAATGATCATGAGAACAGTGAGGAATCAGCCCAGAACTACACGGGAGGATCTTGTCAATGATCTCAAGGCAGCTGGGACCATAGTCACCAAGAAAACAATTGGTAACACACTACGCCGTGAAGGACTGAAATCCTGCAGCGCCTGCAAGGTCTTCCTTCTCAAGAAAGCACATATACATGTCCGTCTGAAGTTTGACAATGAACATCTGAATGATTCAGAGGACAACTGGGTGAAAGTGTTGTGGTCAGAAGAGACCAAAATGGAGCTGTTTGGCATCAACACAACTCGCCGTGTTTGGAGGAGGAGGAATGCTGCCTATGACCCCAAGAACATCATCCCCACCGTCAAACATGGAGGTGGAAACATTATGCTTTGGGAGTGTTTTTCTGATAAGGGGACAGGACAACTTCACCGCATCAAAGGGTGTCAGTGGGCAAACATACAAAATCAGCAGGGGATCAAATACTTTTTTCCCCTCACTGTAAGAGAAGTGAATTTGTATTTGGATGTGAATGTCTGATTAAAGGTAAACCATTTGCCTAATTGTTATGTAATGAGAATATGACATGGATGCAAGTGCAATTAAGAACTTTATTGAAGAGACGGGCAGCCAAATCCAAATCGTAAAGCAAAACCGTGGTCAAAAACAAAGCGAGGAGTCAGGCGATTGGCAAACCGGCATAAACTGGGCTAGGACAAGAATCGTGAACTGCGAGGCTACAAACAAGATAAAAAATATGAAACAAAGAAACAAGGATCAAAGGATTGGTATGGTAGAAACACTAACAATACTTCGCGCTGAAAAAAAACACGGGGGGTTTAAATACCTAACAAAATCAAAGGTAAAACATAAACAGCTGTGAAGTATATTCTTATACATGATGGAGACATCCAATAATGTAACAAGGGTGGAGACAAGACAAACCACAAAACATAAACAAAAAAACAAACACTCATATAGAAAGTAAACAAAAAACACAGAAGCGCTTGTTGCCCTTAGACTGGAACTTGGCTTGGGAAGTCGTCTAATCGGTCTCAGACAAGAACATGGCGTGGGAGGCCATCTCGTCTGCCTCAGACAGGAACATGGTTTGGTTGGCTGTCTCATTGACCTCTAGCAAGAACCGAGCTAGATAGACCACTTCATAGTTCTCACACTAGGGCTCAGGAGATGAGGTCACCACGTTGACTTCCAGCTGGAGCTCTGCAGGGGAGACCGCCCTGTGGGTCTCTGGCTGGAGCTCTGGACTTGTGGAGGCTGCTCTATTGGTCTGGGGCTGGAGCTGGGCTGTGGAGGACACCCGGTCAACCTCAGGTTAGACCAGGGTTGTGGAGGCCGCCCTGTTGGCCTGCTCATAATAGGTGATGAACAGCAGAACAGGTTCACTCGTCATGCTGGTCTCCCCCAAAAGATCATCCAGGTTGGGGGTGTACTCTGGACTCCCCTCGGTTACAAATAGTCGCACAAAAGTTATATTGTTAAGCCCACTGGATCCTGTACTGGCCAGATGCTTCGCCCACTTGTGGGCTGGCCCAAAGAATCGTGACAAAATTAATCCTAGCCACTACTTCTTGTTGGGCTTGAGGTTTGCCAGGCTTGAGTCAAATGAACCCGGATCAAGTCAAATGCTGGCATGGTTTCTTGGTTTCCCTGCCGTGACGTCTCCTCCGCTTTTCTGCTGCAACCATGTTGTAGGCGTATTCTGTCATGTAATGAGAATATGAGATGGACTCAAGTGCAGTTAAAGGCTTCATTGAAGAGACAGACAGACAAATCCGAATCGTAAAGCAAAACACAAAGCGAGGAGTCAGGCGATCAGCAAACTGGCATAAACTGGGCTAGGACAAGTATTCTGAACTGCGAGGCTATAAACAAGATCAAAAACCATGAAACAAAGATCCAAGGATCAAAGGATTGGTATGGTAGAAACACTAACAATACTTCACTCTGAACCAAGACACACGAGGGGTTTAAATACTTAACAAAATCAAAAGGTAAAACAAACAGCTGTGAAGAATAATGACACGTGAGGGAGATATCTAATAACATAACAGGGGCAAAGTCAGTGTCACTGAAAAACCCGGAAGCGCGCGCTGTTGCATTCTGGGCGGTTGAGTGTGCTGCTCGCTCCATTTTTACACAGTTTTTAGGTCATGCAGGAGGTTCGTTATGCAGGAGGTTTGTTATGATCTACTGAGATTTTGAAGTAAATCATAGTACTTGTGGTAAAAATAACTGGGTTTCATTCAAAACACATAAATAACATTTAATTACATTACATTTCTTTTATGCTAACTAATTGCGTTAACTGTTAGTTAAGGGAACCTTAATGTAAAGAGAGTTATTTAAAAATTATATACAGTGGCAAGAAAAAGTATGTGAACTTTTTGGAATTTCATGGTTTTCTGCATACATTTGTCATAAAATCTGATCTGATCTTCATCTAAGTCAGGGGTACTTACAAATATAATGCGTCTAAAATAATAACACAAAATAAATTCTGATCTTTCATGTCTTTATTGAGAACAAGCAAAAAACCCGATAGTGCTTGTGGAAAAAGTATGTGAATCCTTGAGTTAATGAACTCAGAAAAGTTCACTGGAGTCAGATTTTAGCACACCTGGAGTCTCGTTAAGAAAATGAGTTTGGAGGTGTCGACTACAGCTACTTTGACTAATAAAAAACCCTCAAATTTTTGAATTTTGCACTGCACAAGAAACACACGCTTATGTGAGCCGTGCCTCGCCAAAAAGAGCTTTCAGAGGATCTACGATCAAGAATTGTTGATTTACATAAAGCTAGCAAGGGTCACAAAGTGATTTCAAAAGACTTCAGAAATTTACCAGTCTACAGTTAGACAAACATTTTACAAATGGAGACACTTTGGGACTGTTGCTACTCTACCAAGAATTGGGCGCCCAGTCAAAATGACACCAAGAACACTCATCAGTGAGGTAAAGAAACAACCCCAAATTCAGAGCTGAATGGCGATGCATGGTGGCCCATTAGGAGGTAGTTTATAACACTGCAATGTGTTAGCGTCATTAACAAACAACTGGCTATTGCAAACATTACATGGAGCTTAACATTAGCTGGTTTCATGGCCACAATGCCAGCTGCCTCAAACAAACATAATATAGGGCCTGTGTTCCAGGATAAGGATTAGAAGTTTTACAGTTTGTATACGTTCTTCTTCTTCACCACTTATGGACCGACTAAAACACTTGCGCGTATTTGCTGCCCCCATCAGTTCCAGAAGAATTGCAACCTCAGTACCTTCATTACCAACTTGGTACCGAAGTATGGGTTCTCGTTACATCAATAGTTGTGAATCGGGAGAAAAAGTCACCAAACAGCAAACATCAGACATAACATAGGCACACAAACATAGAAAATACACCATTCTTGTAGCTTTTCAGCAACCGTTTTATGCAGATGCAGTTGGCCAAGGCCAGAGGTTCATTCCTGGCCCCTGTTGAGTGCATTTTCAATCAGGCAGCCTAATATTGATTTTACTCTTTAATAAGCTTAATGAAAGCCATCCATTACAGCACCACTCTCCCAGCAGTAATGAAGTGATCAAACTAGCCTTATTTCCTCTGATGGAATTGATTATGTTTACCACACTCTCAATGATCACTTTCCAATGACAATTTACTGTTCGGTGACTCGCTGATTAGAAATGTTAATGACACCTTGCAGTGAACTCTAATTGAAAATGAACTGGAGCTTGTATTGGTTCTTTGCAGTAACGTCTTGATTAATATCAGTTTCTTAATCTGATCTGTTCTTGTTTCTGACTGCATTGTTGGTTATAACATATGTCACTTTAGCACCAACTATAATCGTGCCCAACTGACCATCTAATTATTGCCTTAAGAAGTTCTTGATCAACTAAAACAGGTTTTGGTGATTTTCGAGATGAAACCTGCAGGATGCTACACAAGAGGACTCATTCTGTGACAAATAGTGAGATATGAGATTTTTAGGCAATGACCATGAAAGCATTTTAGCCATTATGTTGCTATGAACCGTTTGAATAGGGTTCAGAGCTTCTTAAAAGAGTTTGCAGTCCTTTCACATTCCTTTGTAGAGTTCTACAACAATCGATGGACAACCAGAGAACCCTTAAGACTTCTAGCTTTGACCATTAAAAAAAAGTACCTATCAATGTTCCATACCATCAATTCTCCTGTAAGTCCAGCATCACAGGAGAATAATAGTAATAAAAAGAAGCCTTTTATTTTCAGAAATTGCTCAATATAAACCATTTTTTTCAATTCACAAATTCTTGAAGTAGAAATAATTGCTTTTATTCTTCCTTGCTCAGAGACATCATGGTCAGTACATATCTAATAATATACGTTAACCCTATGACGCTGGACTTATAGGACACCCTGAACAGTATAGATGGAAACAGGGCATTACATGTTTGTGCGATACATCTTGGTGGCATCAGCCCACCCATTATCACTTTTATTTACATTGTTACCCTCATGGCAAAATGTCCTGAACATAATATCTAGTCTTTCTTATATATACAGTAGCCAAAAAAATTTAAGCATATAAATGGTTACAGTGGAAACGTGGTTTACTAGTTTTTTAGTCATTGAATATTGATCTAAAGTTTTAGTAAAACTTTCAAAATGGTTCATTTTGAACTGAACTGAATGAAACAGGTAAAGGGGATATTGTGCGCTGTGAGACCTTAGCTATAAAAACTGTCAGTAAGTAACATAACACCATGCCTTGATTAAACTGAACAACAATGTAGTTGAGAGTCTTTTCACAATGTATGTTGATCAAATATTCATTAGCTGGCTAAATTAGGTGGCCTGCAGGTTATAATGATGAAAAGGAATACAAATGTGTGTTAAAATGAGAACCACATGGGAGATTTGTGAACTTGGCTGGGGATAACACCGGGTGAAGACAGTGATAATTGGGACGCTGAGAGAATTAGGAGACTTGGCAAATGTGACAATGATGAATGTTCTAGCTGTTCAGACTGGAAGCACCTGTTAGGTATTGCATTGAAAACCAGCGTCTGCTAAAAGTTGCTGTAGGCTTTGAGTAAACACAGCTGTTCCTTGTTATGATGATGTTTTTTCTTTGCTGGCCAGTACCACTGACTGCACCCAGCAACCTGAGGGTGTCTGAGGAATGGTACAACCGCTTCCGCCTCACCTGGGACACACCTGCCTCACCCACCATGGGCTACAGGATCATCTACCAGCCTACTTCTGGTGTGTATCTCCATGCTTACAACCACATACACACCTGAACCTGTGTTCCGCACAAAGTTCTCTCCATGGGAGGCTTCACCAAATTTTTATTGTGTGGGTCACTATAATTTTGAAACCAGCATTTTGCCTAAATAGTATGCTACATAAAAGGCTCCTGAGTGGTACAACAGAAAAGCTTTGGGGGATTGAATCCCAAGGACGCCATAGCCATCAGTGGCCGGGAGTCTAAGGAATACAATTTTCCACGCTCTTTCCACTGTCAATCAGAATTGCACTGGCTAATCATGGCTAGAGCATGTATGTGGAAGAGGGTTCCTCAGAATGTGTTACACAGCCCTGTGAGGCTGCATGAGCAGCAGATGTGGTAGCTGGCTTCATGTCTTGGCTGTACTAGCCGTGCGACCAATCCTCCCTAGTTAGTATACCCTCCTACCAATTGTGCTCCCAACCCTCCCCCATGCCATAACAGCATACCCGCCATGTGATGGGAGCGAGCTGGCAAAATGACCAAAACTGTGGTAAAAATGGGGGGAAATCTACTAATGTTTGAAAAATATTATGTTAAACTATCAGTGTCTATATATTGACTGTATGATTTGCTGTGTTACAATTTAAATGTCTCTAATTGCAAGTGTTATTCTTTCCATTTTATTTGTTTTTTGCCTTTGTATGTGAAGGGTGCCAATAATTCCGGAATTGCTGTAATTTACACATGGCAATGCCTTTAGGTTTAAAAAAAAAAAAAAAAGAGAGAGAGAGAGAGAGAGAGAGAAAAAAGAAACCTTTAATGTGTAAGACAAGGCCAACTTGAATAAATGCTGCTGATGACAGCTAAGTGTGTGCAGACATCTGTTTCAACATCTGCTGGTCTGAATGTGACCACTCTTCCATCTGCACGATTCGTTTCAGCTGTAAACAGACACTCTGATTTTGGTTGTCGAAAACCAGAAGGAAAAATATCAGTGTTTTCCACTGAAGCCCTTTGAGCGGGGACTCAAATTGAGCTTCTATAAACTTATATTAAAAGTCGAGCCTGTGGTGGAGAGAAGTGGCTACTCCACCTACGTTTAATAACTTCATAAACAAGCAGAGCTGCACACACTGCGGATGAATCATAAATCCACTGCTCATTTGGCTATAGGGTATCAGAAATCTGCTTGCTTTGTGAATGCGTGTGTACGAGTATCGAGTTAAGGGTCAAGAGAATCTATACTTTAATATTGTTGTGGATCAGCTGTTCCTTTATTATCTAAACTTTTGCTTAGATTGTGATCTTTCTGTGAAGTTATTGGAGTGGGTGAGCTTTGTACTGTGTTGTTTTCCTTTTTCATTATTAGGTCTTCTGCTACGCTGAACTCTGATTGTCTTTTTTTTTCTTTTGTACTATTCTGTGCAACGGAGCAAGCTAAATCCCTGCCTGATTAACACCCTTCAGGTTAAATTTGTTTGTGTGATGGCGTTGCTAAGTAGTGAATTAATGCAGATTAATTTTCTTTTTTAAATATTGAAATTTAAATGTGCATATGTTTGAGGTGGATGTACAGTATACACCTATCTGCAGTAAAACCACAGTGAATAACACCGTTTATCTCATTACAGTGGCACCTGTCAAGGGGTGGGATACTGTATATTAGGCAGCAAGTGAACAAGTGAGCAAGTTGATGTGTTGGGAGTAGGAAAAATGGTCAAGCGTAAGGATCTGAGTGACTCTGACATGGATGATGGGTAGATGACTGGGTCAGAGCATGTCTTAAACAGCAGGTCTTGTGGAGTGTTCCCGGTATGCAGGGGTTAGTACCTACTAAAAGTGGTCCAAGGAAGGACAATGGGTGAACTGTGACAGGCACGCAAGGCTCACTGATGCGTGTGGTGAGCGAAGGCTAACCCGTCTGGTCCGATCCCACAGAAGAGCTACTGTAGCACAAATTGCTGAAAAAGTTAATGCTGGCTATGATAGAATGGGGTCAGAACACACATCACACAAGAGAGGCCTGCACAATATTAGGCAGGTGGTTGTAATGGCTGATCGATGCGTGTATGCTGGCCTTTGTGTTATCGCTTGTTTGTTCTGTGTTGCTGTTCAGGGTCGGGTCCTGCTCTGGAGATGTTTGTAGGAGAAGATGTGAACACACTGCTGATCCTCAACCTGTTGACTGGCACTGAATACAGCGTTAAGGTCATTTCTTCATACACAACAGGCTCTAGTGAGGCTCTCACCGGCATAGCCAGGACACGTGAGTCTGTCTGTCACAAGCACACACACACACAAAACCCCACAAATACTAATACATTATTCAAAGTGATCAAAAAATGTTTTTTTTTAAACAGATACAAATACAGATATGAATAGGAGGAGGACTATTTGTTTTTAGAAAGCTTGGCAGAAAGCTTCAGAGCACATCTGATTGAGAACAGAGGTGTGACATGAACTAACCTGAACATGTGGTGCTGACACATTTTCAGCATCCTTAGTAACTACCTGGTCAGGGTTGTGGTGGGTTAAATTAGGCTGCTAGTTTGTTTATATTTTGGGAAATGTATCATTTTTTAACAACAATTTAAAAACCCAGTCAGTTTTAGGCCACACCCACTTCAAGACTAAATCTTAATATATGCACATACAGACAGTGTTTGGTGGGTCAGATCAGATGTCCTAGGTGACACTTTTTTTTTTAGTACTACTAATTTCCTGTCTCTTTTAGTGACACTAAAGTGAAGCTCAGCTTGTGTTACACAAGCTCCAATTTTATTTGTGAAGCAAATTTTTCCCATTTTCCCCTGCTCACCTCCCGCTTCCCAGTTACAACAGCTACAAACTGGGGAGAGCGAAGTAAATGGTAAATGTGCGCTTTTATATAGCGCTTTTATCCAAAGCGCTTTACACTGTGTCTCATTCACCCATTCACACACACACCAATGGTAGCAGCCATGCAAAGCACTAACTTGCCCTTGGGAGCAACTTGGGGTTCAGTGTCTTGCCAAGGACACTTCGGCATGTGGAGTCATCTGGGCCGGGAATCGAACCGCCAACCGTACGATTAGTGGATAACCCACTCTACCACAGGGCAGTATAACACTCGGAGGAATGAGCCGGCTGCCCTCTTCCACGTACATGAACTCACAGGCACGCGTGATTGGCTAGAGTCTCTGTGATTGACAGGGGAAAGAGAACGTGCGATCCCTCCTACCGAGAGAGTACTGCCAATTTTGGCTCTCAGCCATGAATGGATGTGACAACGTCGAGGTTTGATCTCACAATGATAAGCTTTTTTGGTGCAGCTTTACAGAAATCCAGATGTAGATTTAGGTCCATAATAACGCAAACCAATAAATAAATTAAAATCTCCCTGAGATGACTAAGGAAGAAACCTTGAGAGGAATCCACCCTCTCAGTAGGATTATAAATCATTACTCTCCTGAAGTTGAATACTATAAAGGCGAACTGTACTGGATGTGTTGAAAAGATGGTCAGTATGAGCCTTGTGATCGAAAATTGTTCCTTTGTGGTTCTTCTCTTAACCATTAATCTTTTTTTTAATCTGAAGACTTGAAATGCTGTGATAATCAATCTGTTAAGAACTCTTTCTGAAATAGAGATGGTTTCATGACAGACAGCCAAAGGAATATTAATGCTCAGATACATAGCTACTGTAATAAAAGTCCTTTGCATATAAATGTGATGGTGTAGCCTGTATCACAAACTAATACATTTCTGAGCTTTTCTCATCAAATAGGAAGCAGATTGGGTTTTTTTTTTTTCAATCAGGCCTGCGGGTACACAAAAGAATTCTGGTGTGCCATTGTGTCACTCTCTCAATTTACCGTACCTAGATAAGCAAGAGTAGTGCTGCGATGCTAAAGTTTTGGGATGCTTTTGGAAGAAAGATCCCTTTTGTCATATCTGCCACCCCTCATCAGATCTTTCCTAGGACGTTTTCGTACGTGTCACTGCACTGAAGACAGTGTTAAAATTTGATTGTCTTATGATGACACAATAATACTGTCTAGCTATTTGAAAAAGCTATTTACCTCCTGTTTGCATCATCTGAGAGAAATGGGAAGACTGCTGTAGGATACGGTAATACAGGTGAGCCTATTTCTCCTGTTAGCTATGCTTTTTATATGTATTAATAACTATACTGTCCCCTCTGAAACTATTGGAGTAGCAAGGCTCATTTGTTTGTGCTATAAACCAAAGACATGCAGGTTTGAGATTAAAAGATGGATATGAGACTCGAGTTTAGAATTTCAGCTTTTATCACCCAACTTTTAGGCAAGCAAAAGTATAGTAAAGGACAGATAAGACTTGAAGTAAATTAAAGTAAATAACACTTAATATTTGGTTGCTTATCCCTTGCGTGCAATAACTGCATCAATCCTGGAACTCATTGACATCACCAAATTGTTGTTTTTTTTCTTTTGTGATGCTTTTGCAGGCTTGTACCACAGCTTCTTTCAGTTGTTGTTTCTTTTGGGGAATTTCTCCCTTCAGTCTCCTCTTCATGAGCTGAAATGCTACTCAATTGGGTTAAGGTCTGGTGATTTGCTTGGCAAGTCTAAAATCTTCCACTCCCCCGACCCCCCCCGAGAAAGTCCTTTGTTGAGATGGCAGTGTTTTTTGGATCATTGTCTTGCTGCATGATGAAGTTTCTCTCGATTAATTTGGATGCGTGTAAGTTGGCAAACAAAATGTCCCTGTAAACTTCTGAATTAATTCCGCTGCTACCATCATGAGTTACATCATCAGTAATGATTAGCGATCCTTTTCCAGATCTAAAGCTAAAAGCTAAAACCAGGATTAGATGCTCTAAGCTATTTATTGTTTAAGTAATCAATCTAACAGGACACACCTGGGTAATAAGAAGCACATGTCAGTGACATGTTCCAATATTTTTGTTTTGTTTCGTTCCTACAAATTGGGTGGTCTGATACAAAATGTGCGATGTTGTATGTTGTTTAACATATTTGCATATAAACACCAGGAAATAAAAGCTGAAAGTCTAAACTCTCTTCTCATATTCGTCTTTTGAATCTCAAACCCAAATGACTTCACGTCTACAGCACAAACGAATGTATTGGCCTTGCCATTCCAATCGTTTCGGAAGAGACTGTATCTAAAATATTGACATAATACATTCTCCATCGATGATATAGTATCAGTTTGACCTTTAAATAATTAAAACCCCGAATACCAGATTTGTCAATGAACTCTATTGTATCATGCAAAGCCAGAAGCTCCTCTCAGCATGAACATAGCTCATTAAAACAATGTAGCTTATATCAGAAAGGCAAGCTTTGTGGCATGCATTATTCAAAACCCTGAAGACTAATCTTCTGTATTGTGCCATATGTTTGGTGCAGAGTTTTTAAATTTTATGATGTGTTCCAGTTTTTTTGGACAGCTGAAAAACAAAAAAAGGCGTTGTCATTTCATATTCAGCCTCCTACATCCTACAATTAATGAATTTAAACATTTTTGCAGCGATTATTCATGTCACCAAATGTTATTGATGTGTGTCGATGTTTGTCACGATTCATGGTGCAAGAAGCAGGATTCATCCTCGGGGAGTAAACATCAGAGCTGAAACTGTAATCAGATATTAGAACTCAGTCTGTTTTACAGTAAAGCAAAAGAGGAATATTGTACTGAGTAATCTTGACCATGTGGCTTGTGGCTTTGGTTTGTACTAAAATGTATAAGTCAATTTTTTTTTCGCCCACTTTTTTTGTTTTTCTTTGACACAGCACATTTTGTGTGGTTTCCCAAAAAACAATATCTGGTTAGGACCAGTCCTTTGGAAGCATCCCTCCAGAATAAGCATTTGATAGGAATGCTGTTTGAACCTTGTTTTCTTTTCTTTCAGCTTTGCATGTACTGGACACATCTACCAGGATAAACTTTATTACTTATATTACTTTAATACAATATTACTTCCATATTTTATTATATGAGTGTAACATGGAGCAGTGACATAGCGAGGCAGGGGGGATGAGGCTGTATACGAAATAAAATCACAGCATTATCTGTACTGTTATATCGATAAGTGCAACTCTTTCACAAACGATGATGGCACCAATTTAGTATTTAATAATTTATGGTACAATCTACCATCAAGCAGTCTTTCCATATTAATAACATTGCCATAAATACTGTACCTTTAAAGACAGTTCCACTGGAAAATATACTAGTAATATGGGAAAGTGATATTTTCTCTTTTTCACGTTTCTTTTTCCTCATCTTGTAGTAAACATGTAGTATTTTATTGGCTGTCAACTTGATATGTAACTTGAGTGTAGCTGGCTGAAAAAAGAAACAGGAAAAATGATTCTGATTAGTTAACCCTTTTTCTCACTCTAGCAGCTGGTAGCCAATATAATGTGATCAAACAAATTCAGCAATGTATTAATTTGACGTTTTAACTGTTAAATATTGAATCTGGGCGCACGGTGGCTTAGTGGTTAGCACGTTCGCCTCACACCTCCGGGGTTCGATTCACACCGCCAGGGCCGTGTGTGCGGTGTTTGCATGTTCTCCCCGTGCTGGGGGGTTTCCTCAGTACCCCAGTCCAAAGAATTGTCCATAGAATGGGTGTGTGTGTGATTGTTGCACGCGACCCCACACCCTCACTACACCACACCACATCATACTCACGTTTTTGTTATTACACCATTGTGTATAAGTCTTGTCTGCACTTTCCCTGGTCTCGTTGTTATAAACTCCACTTCTGTCTCCGTGTGTGTTTCTTGCCACAGTGTTAGCCAGTTGCCTAGTGTTTTGTTTCGTATTTCGTGTGTTTTAAAATAAATATTTAAAATCTGCAATTGCTTCGGCCTCCATCGCCAAACCGACAAACGAACCAACGGCGATTTTTATGCCCACCCCCCCCAGCATGGATTCCCCTATGTTCCGACCTCAGACCCCGCTACTCAAGTCAGCCGAGTCCTTTGCAGTCTCCCCCCCGCTATGTGTGTGGGACGCAGCTCGCCATGCACCTATGTTCCCACCCAATCCCTGAGCTACCCAGAGCGCCGCGGAGTCCGTGAAGGAAGCCCCCCGCATGGTGTGAGGACGCCCTCGCGCCTCACCTTGTCGCGGACCCCCTCACACCTGTCCCCTACTGGGTCGCCCCTTCCTTTAGCTGAGGTTCCACACTGGCTGAGGTCTCGCACAGCCTTCCTGTTAGCTGTGGTGGTCGCACAGCCTTCCTGTTCAGCTGTGGACGCCACATCCCTGCCCGGCTGTGGGCGCCGCTCAGCATCCTGGGGTGGGCTCGCTCGGCCTTCCTGCTCCGGCTGTGGGACTCGCTCGGCCTTCCTGCTCGGCTGTGGACGTCCGGCCTTCCTGCTCGGCTGTGGACTGTCGGCCTTCCTGCTCGGCTGAGGTCGTCGCTCGGCCTTCCTGCTCGGCTGAGGTCGTTCGCCTTCCTGCTTGCGGTCGTCGCTCGCCTTCCTGCTCGGCTGCGGTGCTGCGCTCCTGCTCGCTGCGGCTCTCTGCCATCTGCGCTGAGGACGTCACTTTGCTCCACGTTCCGGCGTGCGCTCCTTTCCTCGCTGCGCTCAGTGGGTCGCTCCCCTCTACGGAGTCCCGTCCCCCCTCATGCCCGCGAGAGCGTGTTCCTCCCTCGGGGCCCAGGAGAACCTGTCCTCTCGCCTCGCGGAGAACCTCGCCCCGTGCCCGCGGAGAACCCCCCCCGTGAGCCTCAGCGAGAACCTCGCTCCCGTGAGCCTCGCGGAGAACCTCGCTCCCCGCGAACCTCGCTCCCCGTGAGCCTCGCGGAGAACCTCGCTCCCCGTGAGCCTCGAGAACCTCGCGCTCCCCGTGCGCCCTCGTCAGAGTGCGCCGCTCCCCTTGAACTCACGGGGGGCATGCTCCGCTCTCTGTCCCGTGGGGATGTCGCCCCTCTTCATGCTTTGCCAGACTTCCACCCGCTTCCTTGTGCCATGGTGGAAGCTGCTGGCCTCCTGTTTCTGCTGGGACTTTGGCCCGGGGCGGGACCCCGGGGGGCCTTGATTTTGGCGCTCCAGGTGTAGCGCCCTTGGAGGGGGATCTGTCACGTATCCGAAACCCGGACTCAAGTCCCATCAGCCACTGCACTACACCACCTGACCACATGCACCTGACTCACGTTTTGTTAATTAGCACCATTGTGTATTTATAGTCCTTGTCTGCACTTTCTCCCGGTCTCGTTGTTATAGACTCGCGTCACTTCTGTCTCCGTGTGTTTCTTTGCCACAGTGTTATGCCCAGTTGTCCTAGTGTTTTGTTTTGTTATTTCGTGTGTTTAAAATAAATTTTAAAAATCTGCAATTGCTTGGCCTCCATTCGCCAAACGTGACAATTGTGCCCTGCGATGGACTGGCATCCTGTGCTTGTGCCTGATGAGTCCTGGGATAGGCTCCAGGTTCCCCAAGACCCTGAAGAAGGAATAAACGGTTGAAGATGAGATGAGATGAATATTTAATCTCAATGATGGCATGTATTGTAGACAGTTGTGTTAACCGGCCACAAATAAGCATATTTAACGGTCATAAACAGCTACAGAATGTTTCTGATGTTCACATTATAATTATCTTTTGATTTTATTACATTAAAGACAAACAATTGAATGTTAACACTCTATTGCCAGAATTATTACATTTACATGTGTTTTTATTGATTTGTATTACTTGAATTAGTTCAAGTTTAAAAATATATTTTAAAAAATGTGAATGTTTTCTCAAGAGGTATTTGGTAAATTGTTGCCGTTTGGCAACAATGTGCAATGATGGAAAATGTCATAAAGTCAAAAATAGCACACAGTGTATGAGATGGCATTTTATTGGGTTATGTCAACATTAAAGCCGACTTTTTCCAGTTAAATATGAAAATAGTAGTTTTGTATAATTGCCTATCAAAAAATAGCGATAAATTTATTGTTGCCACATGGCAACACCATGCAGTAAAGAGTCAAGATTGACGTACACCATTCAAATATATCGACACAGTCACAGCTCATAAATAACTTGAAATAATATCGACAACAACTTGGGTGAAACATAGAATCTTTGAAATATTTACATGAATTTCATGTTTCTCGGTACGTCCTGTTGGAAACTCAGAAGCGAAGACCAGGAGACTCGGGTAAAGCTCCAGCAGGATTCATTATTGTAGAACATCAGGAGCATCAGTCTACAGATCAGATCGTGCTGTCTTGCGCTGCAGTCATCAAGTCTAAAGCAATGAGCTATGCATTATATAGTTTTATAGACATTTTAAGCAGCAGTGCTTAGAACTGGAGACAAAGCACTCGTTGTTTAAGGTGACGACCTTAAACAATGTCTGCAAAGGAAGCAAACAGTTACAGGAACTCGCCTCAGGCTCTGGAGTTTCTCCAGTCCTAATCCAATCAGCATAACTATACAACTCAGACATCTCCAGTATCTTAGAGGTAAAGAAAAGTCCACATCTAACGCATTGCATTTACACTTAAGTCAGGTATTGATGATCATGAACAATGTTCAAAGAATGGGACAGGGGCACCAGGAGACATCACAGACAAAAGATGATCGCTTCAGTTACCATGATTTTAAATGCATATTCCCACAGTCCCCGTTTTTGCTTTAACGTGTGCACTCGAGCTGGCATGGACGCCACAAGTTTGTGCAAATCCATTGGAGTGTGACATGCTTCAAAAGAAGACATTAGGCAAGAAGAAAATGCAGCATTTTGTACACAGAAATCGTGCATAATCGTGGATCTTAAATATTGAAGATAATGAACAGTTGTTTTCTTTTCTTTTAAATAGTTCAGAATTCCACAACCTTTTGTTTATTTCTGATTGTAAATGAAAAAAAAATTCAAAATCCCAAATTTTCATAGTGGCCTCAGACTTTTGGACTTCACCGGAGTTGATGAGTTGAATCAGGTATAGAAATGATTCCAGCATGAACAGCTGTACAGTACACCCATTGTCCAGGGTTATTATTTACAGACCTGATCTATAGAATTTTCATACAAATAAGTAGGAAATACTATGTTTGAAAAGTATACTTTGTGTCCTGATGATTTTTGGTGTGTGTGTGTGTGTGTGTGTGTGTGTTGCAGTATTTCTGGGAGTCAGTGGACTCAGAACATACCAGGTGCAGATGAACAGCATGTGTGCACAGTGGCAGCCTGTCAGCCAGGCCTCCCTCTACAGGGTCGTCATAGAGTCCCTGCGCAGTGAGTCATACACACACACACACACACACACACACACACGCACACACACACATGCACAGACTCAAACAGATTTCATCAAAGGCAAACACTGCCATGTTCAATTCTAACCATAGTGTGTAGATTTGAAAGAATCGGATAGGCTTTGACTCTTTCCAGCGTAGTCATTGTGCTCCTTCTATGTTCTTTGATGGCAGTGCTCTGACAGGACTTAAGTTCTGATTTGAAACAGCACTGCTCTCATTTAATACATTTAATTTTTTTTTTCCCCCTCTCCCTGAAGCCCTAGCCTTTCTGCTCCTCTGAAGTCTTGTAAATCCGCCATTTCGTTTGACATTCAGGACTCACAGCACAGGAGATTTCAGCACAGTGGCACTATTGAAACCAGATCCAGCTTCTGCACTGTGTGTAATGACGTTATGAATGAATTGTTCGAAATCCGGGATGCTTCAGAACTGAATCTATTAGATGGTCTCTTGTGCAGGTGCCCGGTAGGAGTCTAATGTATAACTTACAATCAGATAAACGTTCTAAACCAAGCTTCAGAAATAAATAAATAAATAAATGATGTAACGAGTAATATTGATGTGTATATACATTTCAGTGCTTCAGTGTAGTGAAAGTCAGTGAACAACCAAGGACTGAAGGTTAGCAGTTTACTTTATGGGGCTACACCTCGCTTGTTTCATCCACACGCCTTATAAATAAAATGTTGAGCTGAGGACTTTGTACTTATGTGAGAAAGGAGAGGAAGCTTCCGTTCAGAAATGTGACTGGAGTACGAAGTGCGATTTGTTGAAACAACTGCACCAAGTCTTGCCAAACCCTTGAATTGTTTCACTCCAAGCTTTGAATAAAGAAATATCACATCCCATTGTTTGAGAAGCTCAGAGCACAGCTAACAAATCTGATTGAAAGCATATTTGATCAGACTTGTTAGCGGATTATGATTATTCAGGGTTGCATTGTTATGGGTGTCATGTGAAGAAAGGCAGAAAATGAACAAGTGCCCTCACAGAGCTCTATAAATTTGAACGTAGGCTGGAGTCCAGAGACAGAAGCTGCAGATAAGCTTTTGGGAAAAGAACAAAAAAAAAAATTGGAAGAGTTCTGTGTTTTCCTGTATCCAAGATTATATTGTAGTGCACAGTATTGTTTCTAGTTTGATTAGTCAGTGGCATGACAGCCAAATGAAGATGTGTGAAGTAAACGCTTTGACAGTGATTTTAGTAGGAAAGGAGAGAGGAGAGACGGCTACGCAGAAGGAGAGGACGGGGACGCGTGATTTGGGCATGTGTACTAAGAAGGGATAGAATCTTGCATCCAATTCACTTTTCCTTGACCTCACTGACCCATCTGAATAATATGAACCTGGTGCATTTTTCATTTTCTCTGACTCTAGTAAGGCGACAAAGGTGATGAATAGCAGCTATTAGACCATCTGTCTTCTATCATTCCATGTCTTGACTCTGACCATACACAATTTACTCATATCTGATTTATTCACATTGTTTCTCATACCGTAGGATAGAAGTGTCAGGGGAGGGCACAGGAGTGACCGTAACTGCGCTGGACTTGTTTTGCTTTTGTAGTAGAGAAAGGTTATAGCACAGGCCTGTGGTGAATTGTGTCTTATTGTCTTGCTGAGGATGTGTCACCCTGCAGGATTTAGCCACCTGCTCCAGCTAATTTTGGAAAGTGGATTCAGTTTTGTTCCAATTAGGATATAGCTGAACTCAGAGTGTTGTGAGCAGCACTCCTCAACGTAAATCTTCTCTCCTCACCTCATGTTACTTTTCACTTGCAGATGGCCACCGAGAGGAGCACAGTGTAAGTGGTGGAGCCTCCAGGCAGTGTTTCTTCAACCTGTCGCCTAACACGCAGTACAAGATCAGCGTCTACACACAGCTACAGAACATGGAGGGCCCGGCCGTCACCATCATGGACACCACACGTAAATGACTCACTGTCACCGAGATGATTCACTTTCAAATCGGGGAAAGCTGGCGAGTTAAAAGTTGACGCTATAGACGTAGTGGTAGTCCTCTCAGCTCTTTGGACTGCTGCAGTGTTTCAGCAGTTCTCTACTTTCTCCCAACACACATATCTGTGTGTCAGAGAGTGGCAGCAGTAACAGGTCAATGATTCAGACTACTTCCTAGCCAACGAGGTAAACAGAGCTGCACTTTGTCTGCACACTCTCTGTCACTGTCTGGGAATCAGATTGAACCAGCCCCGAATAGAGCAATGCATCCGTTCTTAGACGTGAAGTCACACAACCGGGTTTGTGTTCAGATATTGTGTGATTTGATTTGTCCTTTTTCGTTTTTAGTTCCAGCGCCAACCCAGCCACCGACTCCACCTCCCACCACCGCCCCGATTCCCACCATCCCACCCGCTAAAGAAGGTAACAAAGGAGGAACAGAGAGAAAAACATAACGAATGGGTGGTGGAAGGGGGAATTTGTAATGTTTTCATTGAATAGATTTGTTTTATGTTAGTCTGCTTTGTCCCTATGAGCTGTATGACCTTTCACTAATGCATTTCTGATCTGACAGCTGACCTTTTCTGTGTCTTTGAACCACATGATTCGAGAAGTATGCTGAAAACAAATCACACAAGTGGCAAAGGCAGATATATATATAACTTTACTCTTCATTAACCTCAGTGAGATTCCTAGAGTTGAATTAACAACGAACACTCCTATTGTCCCGTCCAGCTGAGGTTAATACGAGTTCATTCGTTTGAGGATTTTTCTGTGAAAGGAAACTTTTCGTCCCTCTTGCTATCAGTGTTTTAATGTCCTAAATTGGAGTTTAAGAAAAATACTGACTCAAAAAAGCTAAACACAGCACTCTGCCCACAGGAAATTGATGTGCCCATATATCTCATGGCTAAGTGCATTCCCCAGGGTGTTCTCCATCACCTCGATGATCCTAGGAAATATGTTTAACATTAAATGCTGTGAAGGCAACAACACTCTGGCGAAAAAAGAGAGAAACAAGGTAGCTAGGAATTAATTAGCAGCTTAGTGTTATCTGGCCTGTGGTAATAGAGGTCTTGTCAGAGACCCAAGTTGAAGAAAAATAGGCAGTCTTACGGATATGGGTGGGTCATCTTTTGTATTGCAACATCTATAAAATAATGAGATTTCCATCTCTGTGAAATTTCACTCACACCCCCACGCCTACTCTCTCTCCACTCCTTTCGCTCTCTCAGTCTGTAAAGCAGCCAAAGCAGAGCTGGTGTTCTTGGTAGATGGCTCCTGGAGCATAGGAGATGACAACTTCCAGAAGATCATCCGCTTCCTATACAGCACCACTGGCGCTTTGGATATCATCGGTCCTGAAGGAACACAGGTGTGCTGGGGAACATGCAGATCATTCTCATTACACCAACTGTAATGACACATATACAACCAAAATCCACAACCGATATTTCAATATTGAGCCATTTATTCAGCTTACAGTATTAAAGAAAACATAACTCTGTTTCTATATAGTGTAGTAGCTCGGGTTCATTTACCCAAAGCATCGTCAGAAAGGCTATTTTTGGGCAGACTGTAAAGACCACACTAGCGAATGTTTAGCCTGGTCCAGAGGGAAAGCATTAAGTAAAAATACCACCAGTCTAGACACAGTAGGCCAGAGCCAAAAGATATCCATCAAGACTCACCGACCTCATCAGGGTACACTGCAGCGACTCGTGGATGTGCTACAAGAAAAACACCACATCAATCAATCAAAAAAGCCAATAAAACAAAATAGAATCGATGAAAAGATCAGAATGTTGCCAGAGCCACTCATACTCAAACACGCTAGTCAATCTTATACATAAAAACAGCAGAGCATTGTGGGAAATAGTACACTGGAGCTTTCCATTTCAAGGTCAAAAAAGATTTTTGGGTTTAGCTTGGCTCACCCCAGATTCAGCATAGCACAAATCCAAGACCACAGGCATGATAAACGCTCTTAATTTTCTCTTTGACAGGTGGCCATCGTTCAGTTCAGTGATGATGCCAGGACTGAGTTCAAACTCAGCTCCTACAGGGACAAGGAGTCTTTGCTGGACGCCGTGCAGCGCATCACCTATAAGGGAGGAAACACCAAAACAGGCGCGTATATGCCCCGGAGAGCTGGCTTCTTCCTCACAGTGATTTAAGGGGAGGAAACAGGTGCACTCGAGGAGCACAAGAATGAGAGTTTGTCTGCATTCAAGAATTCTGAAAGGGGACATGACGCTTTGAATGGGAATAAGGATTTGGGGAATTTTGGGATGCTTTCATAATTATAAGCACATGCAGATGAGCGTGGAAAGTTCTAGTAGCATCTCCTTACATGGTAATACTATGTGTAATATTTGGATTGCCTGGAATGATGTCTTGTGACAGTTATCCTATATGACAATCAGAATGGAAACATATACATTAGTGATACATGTTTTAAAGGTTTGATGCCATTATATGGCATCTCTTTGCTTTAGTCATGTTCTTCAAGAGCCAATGTTAACTCATTTTCATAATTGACGTTTTTACCGTTATTTATAGCTTATGTGGTCAGTTTATCCAGACTAGAAAAGAAATCTTTCTGAATTTCTTTTTTCTGGCCTTTTCTTCTGGTTTTGATTTGGGAGGGAGTATTATTTGGTGCACGGGACATTATTGCCACCAAAGTTCCCAGAATTAACCGTCTGTGTACGTCAGCATACCCCAAGCACAGAAGCTTTCCTGCTTAGTCAGCCTCCTTATGCCCGAGAGTGAGCAAAACTACATTTATTTTTTAAAATCATATTATAAACAGTTGTATATATCTCACTGAGCACTTTATTTGGAACGCCATACTAATATTCGACAGGGCCTTGCGTTGCTCTCAAAACAGCCTCAATTCTTTGTGGCATGGATTATACAAGATGGATGTCCATGTTGACGTGATTGTATCATGCACTTCCTGCTGATTTTTCAGGTGCACTTTCATGCTGTGAATATCCTGTTCTGCCTCATCCCAAAGCTGTTCCACTGGATTCTGATCCGGTGACTGGGAAGGCCATTGAAGAACACTGAACTCATCGTCATGTTCATGAAACCAGTTTGAGACTTTTTCTTTGTGACTTGGTGCATTATCATGCTGGAAATGTGGCCATTAGAAGATGGTCAATTGTGGCCCTGAAGGGATGCACATGGTCAGCAACAATACTCAAATACAAGTGTGGCATTCAAGCGATGATTGGTATTAATGGCCGGAAAGTCTGTGAAGAAAACATTCCCCACACCGTTACACCACCTCCACCAGCCGGGACTGTTGATACAAGGCAGGTTGGGTCCATGGATTCATGCTGTTGGTGCCAAATTCTGAGCCTAACCTCTGTGTGCCTCAGCAGAAATCGAGATTCAACAGAATAGGCTATGTTTTTCCAGTCTTCCCCTGTCCAGTTTTGGTGAGTCTGTGCCCACTGCAGCCTCAGCTTTCTGTTCTTGGCTGACAGAAGTTTAACCCATCATAGTCTTCTGCTGTTGTAGTCCATCCGCCTCAAAGTTCCACGTGTTGTGCATTCTGAGATGCTTTTGTGCTCACCACAATTGTACACAATTGTACATAGTGGATATCTGAACTGTAACTGTAACCTTTCTGTCAGCTGGAACCAGTCTGGCCATTCTCCGTTGCCCTCTCTCATCAACACGGGGTTTCTGTCTGAAGAACGGCCGCTCACTGGATGTTTTTTCTTTATTGCACCATTCTGAGTAAACTCTAGAGACTATTGTGTGTGAAAATCCCAGGAGATCAGCAGCTATAGAAATACTCAAACCAGCCTGTCTAGGACCAACAGTCATACCACAGTCAAAATCACAGAGATTTTTTCCCCCATTCTGATGGTTCATGTGATTTTTACCTGAAACCGCTAGCCCGTATCTGCATAACTTTATGCATTGCACTGCTGCCACACGATTGCTTGATTGGACAATTGTATGAATGAGCAGGGGTACAGGTGTTCCTAATAAAGTGTTCAGTGAGTGTATGTTTTAGTGTAATTGTTTTTGTCTGAGTAACTCTACTGGGTATTTAGTGAAAGGTATGGGAATTAGAAGCATGGCTGATTGATGTACTGTAAAAAAAAAAAAAAAAAAAAAGAAGCTGTTTTTAAAAAAAAAATCCAATTAACACATTTAAAAACAAAAAATCATTAATTACACTTTGGCAAACTGAAAATCCGAGACTAACACTGTGTTTCATTTCAAATAAAATATAAGTTAATCGGATTTTGCTGAGCTTCACCAGCAAAACTCACAGGTAATAAGCCACTCACTGCTGCGTGATACTAGGCAGTTAAATCACAGAACAGTGAAGCTCAGTTTAATCTATTTTATTAAACCAGACGTGATCAGTGCGGTGCTTCTGCACATTGCAGTGCCATGCTTTGCTGATCAGTGCAGCTTTTGATAACAAGCTAGAAGGAAGAAGAAGATAGAAGGAAGCTTTCCTTGAGTGCTGCAGTGCTAGAAATACACTGACAACCACGCTTGCGTAAAAAAAAAAAAAAGCAAGCCCTCCACTCTATCGTTCCTACACACTTTTCTACTACTAGCACTTCTCTATATTGCTGGGGAGATGCACTGTCGATCAGTATGAGATCGTATGACAGCATGGCGCGCCTATACGCTTTTTTGTTGTATTAACCGATCGATATTACTTGAATGACAGCTCTTTAGTATGTAATATGTACGTGTTTCTTTTAACATTTGAATTTGTGTTGTCAGGGGCTTTAAATAATAATAAAAAAATCTCTTCATGCACCTGCTTGCCCTCCATCACCCACGTAGAAACATGCATATAAACCCCTACCCCACTGAGAGATGTTTTACTTGGTGATAGGCTGGCACGCAGTGGGTCAGATGCTATGAATGCCTGCTGGGCCCTGTTGGATATTTCTCAAGTTAGTTGCAGAGATAGATGATCCAGTGATAGTAGGATTATGCACTTTTTTTCTTCATTTCTTTCAGCTTAGTCATCCTGCTCATTTGCAGGCCAGTATAAGATTGATTTTGTGGGTGTGGAAGCATTAGAGGTAATCCTCAGGCTGTTTATAGATTGAAATACAGAAGTAAAGGATATTAAGGTAGAAATCCCAGTGTTCCAAATTAGAGAGATTAGATTAGTGCCTCCTGATACAGAGAAACAAGTGAGAGGCTCTACAAATCAACAAAGAATGATAATTATCTGCACTAAAAATGTTTCTATTTGACTCGTAAGCCAGTTAACTAAACCTTTTCATACACGTCCTAAAAGACAACACTCGCCGTTTCACATGATTAATGACAAGATCAGCCGCTCAGACTCTCACACATGGCTCAGAGAGCTGCATTCGACTTACACCGAATCAAAGTGACAGCTCGCCTTTCTAGCTTTTTTTCTGGCGTTACTTTTTAAACTGATATTATTCCAATGTCCCTAAGTGCTGCAGTTTGTCTCCTCCTCCTGTTATTTCTCTCATTCTGACAGCATCTATAATTAATTAGGAGAGTGCGACAGAATCAGCCTGGCATAGCCACAGGGGCTCCTACATTTTGTCCCAGTTTATCAGTGTAATGTGACTTTTCACAGCTTGGCAACTATGAGGAAGGCTGTACTTGAGCCTCCAGATTCGGGCTAACGTTAGAGAATATCGAAAGAATTGAGGCAGAATGGAAGAGAATAGTGCTATTTCCTGTCTCCGGGCTATATTTTTGATAATAGAGAACTTGGTGCGCAAGAGAGTTAGTTACCTGGGACTGCTTGGGTCTGTTATTAATAATGATTGGCTTTCTATCATGATAAAATAATGACCTTAAAAGAGCAGTTCATTTTTGTCCGAGTTAAATACATTGCCTGCGTCAGAAATAGTAACCATCAGTAAAACTTGTAGAAGACAACAGCAAAATGCAAGCCAATGACAGTCAGTTTATGTTAAACAAGCGCACTATGGCACGATCCATAAATAATTATAAATATTATTTGTATAATAAATAAACTTTCCAACTACCTGAAATATAGTTGACTAGCATAGACATCCCAATTCGCCTACTAATCCGCCTACTAATTCGAGATTAGAATTAGTATGTCCGAAATCGTATGTTGTAATGAGTATCCCAAAGCTACCTGGATGCTCTAGTATATCCAGACAATTTTTAACTTTTGGACCCGTCCACACTTTTTTTGTGTGCGAGGGAGGAGGACGGTTTTATTCGCTGAATTCAAATGTGGGAAAAAACGAAACAAGGGTAAGTTAAATTATGTAATATGAGGAATGAAGACGTTTACAGTGAAAGTGTGTGTAACTAAGCAACAACCTTCTCTTCTTTCACATGGGATGTCATTATGTCCCAGTACTTGCACACTCTTTCTCTACCCGCTCAAACGTATGTACTTTTTCTTCACAAAAAGAGTACATGCTTTTAGTGCATAGTATAAGTAGGTCAACTGAGATACAGCAATAGTTTGGGAACTTTGCTACATCACTAGCTTTGCGAAAGGGCTAATGTAGCTAAAATGTAAAGGAAGCTTATCTGCCACATCAGAAATAGCAGGATCTGGAACCTGGAACGACTTTCTTTTCCACAACTTAGTTTGGTATCACTCGGTGCAAGCATTACACTTAGTAAGGATGCCAACGAAGCATGACCAAATTCCTGTTTTTATTCTGTACAACATTACAATAATGCATTACCGATGCTCTACACAGAAGAGTCTCTATATAGTAAATAATGAAAAAGAGTGAGCGAGAGATTTCAGACAGGAATCACACATAGCACTCATGTCAAAACATGTCACTTAAAACTTATCAGTATATAACATTTCATCATTTCAACCTGTCAAGAATAGTCGTGTGATAATTTAAGCATGACATTTGCACAACACTCAACCAAACCGATCTCCCCTTCATTTTTAGCCAAACCATTGCTCTAAAATGATTATAAGCTTATCGTTAAGTGTTTCCAAAGAGACCACATTTTAGTTTGGGGGCTTTTTTTTCTCACCCCATTCCCTTTAAAATCTCTGGCTTCTCTTTCTGGAGCTGGGTGCATGACATTTTGACACATCGCTCCCCTTTGAGCAGTCACACATAAAGCTGATGTAACTCTAGCCTAAGTATAGTCTGTCACTTTGCAGCCAGACCTGTTATAAATTGTGCTTCCTGGCTTCAGGCCCTTATACCTGTGATTTGTGATGTGTGGTCAGGTCGAGCCATTAAGCATGTGAAGGAGAGCATCTTTACAGAAGAGGCTGGTGTGAGGAGGGGAATTCCCAAAGTCCTGGTGGTGCTCACAGATGGCCGCTCACAGGACGACGTTAATAAGATCTCCAAAGACCTACAGACGGAGGGTGAGGGACGCTACAGCGAACGCATCCATCGCTTACACAGGGGGTTTATATTTTTACATTTGGTTAAATCTGGTCGCATTTGAATTGAAAAAACAACAACAAAATAATCAACTGAAACATTATAACGGCGCAGTTTCTCTAATGACACCGTGAAACTTTTTATTATCATATTTATAGTACAGAGATATTTGTGTTTAGGTCCATAAAAAGGGTTTATAATACATTTTACAGTTGTGTATTGCTATAAAACTTATAAATATGGGGCCTGAAAAACAGTACAGTGTACAGTAGTAAGGATAACTTATTATTAAATTCTGATGAAATCGACCTCAATAAGTTCTACTATGGTGTCATTAAAGTGTAAAATGTATGTTGCCATGCATATTGTCCCATATGCTGAGTCTACGTGTGGTTTTCTTTAGGTTACATCATCTTTGCCATTGGCTTTGCTGACGCGGATTACGGGGAGCTGGTGAACATTGCGAGCAAGCCCAGCGAGAAACACGTCTTCTTTGTAGATGATCTGGATGCAGTCAATAAAATCGAGGAGCAGCTCATAACATTTGTGTGTGAGGCAGCAACAGCCAGTAAGTCTTGTTGAGGAGGAATACTTAGTTAAGATCCTCATATTGCAAGCTAATTGTTTACATAGTCTTCAAACGTAGTCATTCTTGCTTATTGAAACAGTATGTGTTTATGTATGGTAACTCAAATCTTTTGTCTCTAGCTTGTCCGTCTTTGCTGATGAGTGGGAATACCTTGGCAGGTGAGTGAATGAAATTCCCATGTTTTTTCTAGGTAGGGTGGTTTAGTGGTTTGCACATTTGCCTCACAGCTCCAGGGTTTAGAGTTCGAATCCCGTCTCCACCCTGTGTGTGCTCAGCTTGCGTATTCTCTCTGTTCTTCAAGGGTTTTTTCCAGATACTCTGGTTTCCACCCCAGGTCGAAGACATGTATTATAGACTGATTGGCATTTCCACATTGTCTTTAGTGTGTGTGATTGTGCCCTGCAAAGGGTTAGCACTCCATCCAGGGTGTCCCCTACCTGTCTCCCTGGGACAGGCTCCCCGTGACCCTTTGTAGGATAAGCGGTACAGAAAATGGATGAATGGTTGTTTTTTTGTGTAATAATCATTCACATATTTGAATCAGTTACTCAATATTCAATTATATAATCATTCCATGAGACTGTTCGTTTTATTTTATCCGACATCCTATGGTTCCAAAACTAGACCGTATAATAACTTAATCTGTGAGTATGTTTCCTCTTCCTGTGAGGCAAATTTCTTTTGCTCTCTAGCCAAAATACAGTGTCAGCACATGCCATCAGATTAATCAGAATTACTTCTTCTTGCATCTGGCTTTTCTGAAACAAAAGTCTTCAGTCATTCAGTGTTTTACGGGCTTTGTTCTAACATGGATTTCATTTACGGTATATTAACTTCTTATAAAGTCTCAGAAGGATTTAATACTTTAGATTTCATTCTACGACTTTGAATGCATTATAACTAAAGAAATGCAATCTGCCCAAGAGAAGAAGGTGTTGTGGTCATGGATTCATTTATTGTGCTCTCAGCGTTTGGCAGTAAAATAATAATCATTGTCTAGCACAGTGTGAGCTGAGCCTTGGAAGATTTGATGACAACGTTATGTACTTTATATATTGTATTATCCCCCACAAAATAAGATTAAACTTGAATAAAAAATCAAACTGAATACAGTCCTCTTTTCTTTTGTTTTATTTGTTTTCTTTCCGGTGCTCTGAGTTGAGGTTTGCTGTTGAGTTCAGCAGTGTTGCTCTGATGTGCTGCAGGTTTCCGTATGATGGAGATGTTTGGGCTGGTGGAGAAGGACTACAGTAATGTGCAGGGTGTTTCCATGGAGCCTGGAACTTTCAACAGTTTCCCTTGCTACAGGCTGCACAAGGATGCTCTGATCTCACAGCCAACCAAGTATGTACAAGAAATACAGGCATGTGGTTAAATGATTATATACAATACACATTACACACAATTATTCAAATTTTCCTCTCAAACATTAGGAGAAAGTATTATCTTTGGTCTACCATAAACATTTCTTAAAGAGCTCCTTTTTAAAATAATAATAATAATAATAATAATAATAATAATAATAATAATAATAATAATAATAATAATAATAATAATAATAATAATAATAATGTGGCCACATGGTTATCAATTCCCTGGAGTGATAGAAAGCAATGCTAGCAAGTTAATGAGGAAACCCAACTCATGCTATTACCCATGAAGCTCCAAATGGCTATGAAAGCACTTGAGGTCCAGAGCTACACTAGGCAAGAAGAAGAAAGTGAATCCATGGCCTTTGTGAACATTCCTGAAGCCAAGCAGCAGTAGCAGCTGCCACCAACCTGACCCTCTCTCCCTTGGCACAGCCCCCAGGTGGAGAAAACCCTAATGGAGACAGAGGCCGACAGAACTGGAGCAGTAACTCATGCAGCCTTTAGCAACCATGTCACCCTGCAGGCGACAAGCCAGTTTCTGGGAAATTGGGCTTCAGCAACTCCTTATCATCATATGGTGGCTCGTGTAGAACAAGCCAGATCTCACATAGTTCAAATTCATTTCAACACAATGGACATCTGGCCAGTGATGAATGCATTCTTTATGTAATATTCTCCATGGGCAGCTCAATATGTTGCAGCCCACTGAGCATGCCAGTGACCAGCATCAGCCCTCTACACCTTCAGAACACCCATGAACAAATGCTGGCTCTCAAATGACTAGAGCACTTGAGGAGCAGGTGGTTATGCTATTTGTCCAATTTTACCTCATACAGTCACTTTGCGACTTTGTTGATGGTCTCGCCATGTGTGCTCATATGCACAAGAAGTATCCGGGTGATTCTCACCACCGCTGGTCGTTAGGTGGAGTGAAATGTTTCCTGTTTCCTCAGAGTACAAATATAAGGTTGCATACATGTAAAATCTCTGTCATCCATTACCTTGGTGGGGAAACTAATCTCATATCAAAATGGGTTACCCATCATCTCGATAATATACGATCAGTATATTAGCAGATATTGTCAAAATCTGTATTAAAACTTAAAAATCGGATCAAATCTGATGGGAAAGATGTAGTCTTGGTAATATTTCCCTTCTTCATTCAAATCGGTAGTGTTGTACCAGGCTAGCATCTATAGTGGCTGAGCAATGCTGTGGACTGAGAACAACCAAACAAGACTTAAAATAAAATCACTTGCTCGTGAAAGCTCAGGGCTTCAGTGATGAGTTTGGTCCTGAGAGCTCAAACAGATCCCTCCTTGCATGCCCAAGTGGTAACATTTTAGATTAGGCTATGCTTTTCTGAGTTGTTATTATAGTGGAAAGCTTCAGTGCCTTGAACAGTCGAGCGTATTCTTCTTCGATAATGCTCACTTACCACAGAGTCACATCATAAGCATCATTCACAGCAATCACAGCTAGGCCAGTCTGTGATTAGAAGCTCAGTTAACGAGTGCTTCGTAGCAGACCAGAGCTGGTATAGTTACAGAGCCAGTGGAAAATAGAGTTTGTGTTTCAGCAGTAAGTGCACACTGAATTCAGTGTTCAGATAAAATGCTTTTTTAATTGTCATTTGTGTTTTGGTGGTAGGTATCTGCACCCAGAGGGACTCCCTTCTGACTACACCGTGTCAGTGCTGTTCCGCATTCTGCCAGAAACTCCTCAGGAGGCCTTTGCATTGTGGGAAATTCTCAATAAAGCCAATGAACCCCTGGTGGGTCTCATCCTGGACAGTGAGTATTGTATTTGTCGGCCTGCTGTTTGCATATCGGTCACTAAAAAAGCGTCCTTAAGCACTACACCAATAGCCCTTTCAATTAGCCACGGCCTGTGGTGGCAATGTAATAATATTCTCCCTCAAAAGAAAAACAATACACTAATTGGATCATGTGATTTACACTTTGAATCTGTTTGTACATGTACATTTACATTGACATTTTTGTTTTCAGATGGTGCGAAAACATTGACATTCTTTAACTATGACTACAAGGGTGATTTCCAGAAAGTGACCTTTGAAGGACCTGACATCAGAAAAATCTTTTACGGCAGTTTTCACAAGGTCAGTGTAGTTATTTATTTATTTTTTTAAATACTATACGGTATTGGCTACAACTTTGACGGGAAATCACAGCAACCTTCCACTGCTCATCACTGGTGAGATTTTCATCATGGCCAGAATCATGGCCAGAGGAGTTCTGTAATATCTGAAGCTTCCTTGAAGCCCTTATTGATTGCGGTGCAACCGAGCATTCTGCTTTTTTTTCGGACGAGTTATCTTCTTCACTTTCATCAGTCTCACTTAGAGTATGTTCACACTAGTACTCACACCGAGTACTCACATCTGTAGCCAGGATCAACTCTGGCAGAGGGGCTCAGTATCACGGATTTGTTTTTACAAAGACCTAGCGAGCAGTTTTATAGGCCACTCGTGGAAACGTGAGAGATGGTGTGTCCTGGGTTGATCCTGAGCTCGAGCTACTGTTTGTGAGTTTCTGTTCTCTCAAACATACCAAATGCTATCAGGTTGGAAATAAAGCTCGAGCGCTGACGTCTTGTCGCGTGTTCATGGAGAGCAGCCTGTCACTATTACCTGTTCTGTATATCTACTGTATTGGGAGCGATCTGATTGGATAATGCTTTCCATGGCTCAGTGTGTAACCTGTTCTGTTTGTAATTCCATTTACCTCCCGAGTGTATTCCGTCTCGACTTGCAATGACAGCATCGCTATAACTCACTGTGTAGTATATTTGTTTATCTGTTCCCTGAAGCTTTGCTTACACTGTGACCCATAAGACAGACGCTCATTAGAAATACAGGCTTCTGCAATAAATTATCCCATGTCACATTTTTTGATTCTGCTGCTTTACTTTCATGTATCTATAGATTATTGCGCTTCATGTGGCTTCTTTGTTCAGAAGTGTTAATAAGAAACACACTCTGGTCAAGTGCAGCGCGGCAGCCCGAAGCTTCGAATTTATCTCGCAGCAGCTGTGACTGATTTCCACAAAGTAAAATTGTTCTTCTCACACAGCACTCGTTTCGTTCGATAGCGCCGAGTAAGGGTAAGTCTTTTATTTGTCTCCGATTTGTTTTGACAGCTTTTAAACAAATCCTCGGCGTGGCGAGATCCCGTGTCCGATGTGAAGCTTTTGGTGTGTGTGTGTAGTTTTGGCTTTTCGCACGATGGTTTTTTTTTGCAGTTTAGTTTGTTTACTTTATCATTCTGCTCTCACACATTTGGTTTCCACACGGGAAAACAAGTGCTGACACAAGCGCTCGGATCATTTCTCTTCCCATATCAGTGAACAAAAAACACTTTCAGTTCATTGCGTTACGAATCCTTTTGTCGTTTTCGTTTGAATTGTTTTATTTATTTTTTATTTTTTTATTCCGATGGGAAATAATGTGGCATTAGTAACCTTTTCTGGAGGCCGGTGTAAAACGTGTCGTTTTGTTAATAACAGAAGGCTACTGATGGCTTTGCTGAGACGCTAGCACTCTGAAGTATTTCAGACGTAGAAAGCTCTGAATCACGCTCAAGAATCTGCCTCTGTGGGAGCGCCTCGAAAGGGACGAGAACACAAACAAACAAATGAAGCACTGCATCCTTATGAGGCAGAGGCAGAGATTTGAGCACAAGCAGGCGCATTAAGGATGAAGCGAGTGGTGTGAAATAGACCAATGCATCACACTGGCAACAGAATTACCCCAGGATTGATCAGAGGAGACGTGAGAGCCACAGGGGCTTGAGCTGAAAAAGGAGCTACTCTGACTTCTCACCCTCACCAGTGTGTGCATTAAAATCACATGTCTCGCACTCGCACATGAAGCCCAGGTGAGACATGCGGTGTGCTGTGTCTAATTATTCTTGTATCTGACTGGCCGTCTGTGTAAATTTTCGCCAAGAAGAAGCAGTCCTTGGGCTTTCCTTTGTCGACTTTTAACTTTCTTTTCTGTCTTCAAAAGAAGTGTTTGAATTTTTTCTCACGCGCCATATCACACCATTATTCACAGCAATTGACGTTACTGTGTGACAGCGCCATAATGAGCCGAATATGAGCCTGCATTCACCCACCTTTATTCACAACAGTCTGACAACTATATCTTTTCTCTCTTTCTCTGTCTTACCCCCCCCCTCTCTCTCTCTCTCGCTGGCTCGCTCTCATTTTGTCACTGCCTCCCTTGCACCCACTCTGCTACATGTACATCCATGCACTCATCCAAAAAATTGGAGAAAATTGGAGAAAATTGTGACTTAGACCTAAAATCCATTAGCATTTGACATTCTCTGGCTCAGTGGCCTCATGCTTGCATGAACTTTAGTCAACAACAGATTATACTATTTCTTTATTGGTAGTCTGTTATTTTAGAATACAGTTATTATAGCACTTACTAGGTAATGGTCAAGGTTTAGCTGATTCAGCTCTGTACTACCGCAGTTTGGTTTAGACTGACATAATCATATTGAATCATCTTAAATGAAAGTAATACACATTTTAAATGCATGACTATATAATATAAATTCAAAACCACTAACATAACAGTCTACCTTATATACTGTCTTGTCATTTAATAGCCTGTACACCCGCTCATTCATGCAATTATCCAATCAGCCCAGGAGAGCAGTGCATAAAATCATGCCGATACAGCTAAAGAGTTTTGAAAGTTAATGTTCACATCAAATAGCAGAATGGGAAAAGGTGTGATCTCAGTGACTCGTGGTTGTTTGGTGCCAGACAGGCTGGTTTGAGTATTTCAGAAACCGCTGATCTCCTGAGATTTTCACACACAACAGTGTTTAGTGTTTGTTTAGAGAGGGAAAAAAAGATCTTCCAAAGAGCAGCAGTTCTACAAGTGGAAACACCTTGGTGATGAGGGAGGTCAAAGTAGAATGGCTAGACTCATTCGAGCAGAAAGGAAGGCTGTGGTGTCTCAAATAACCGAGCAGAAAAGCAGCTCAGAATGGACGAAACATCAAAACTTGAGGTAGATGGGTTTCAACAGCAAAATACCACATCGGGTTCCTTTCCTGTCAGCCACGCACTGGAATCTGAGGCTACAGTGGACTGAACAATATAAAGATTGGAAAAAGACCTGGCAATGTTTTTCCCCCCACCTTCAGCTAATTGGATAATTGCATAAACGAGCAGGTATACTGGTGTTAAAGTATTAGATGAGTGTAGGTCTGAGATGAAACATGGCAGGAAGTGGAACGGTGCAGTAAAAGATTACTTTTCCCATTTACTTTTCATTTCCTTTAGGTTTGTGCTTGACTCTGTTGGTAATCCATAACCACAACCTCTTCACTCTGAAAACGTAGACCCATAAACAATAGATAAGCAATGTCCCCAATTACAGAGCTGTCCCCGATGACCAATGTGCCTCCTATATTTCACCATGACATATTGTGATTACATCAAATTGCCAGAAGGTGCTTAATACTGTTCCTTGCTTGAAGCATAAGAAAAATGTGTTTAAGTTTATGTACAAAATTGTATGTAACTGATACATGCCCCCGTTTTTACTCAAACTCCAACCCGTGCATGTGCAACTCCATGTCACGTCTGAATAGAATTGACTGTAGTTATATTTGAGGTCTGGATAACGACCTTCGCAGTTTAAATCCTCAACGCGTGTGCGTAACCAACATCGCAATACCTTTAGAGCTTAATTTACAAATACGTTTAACTGAAGAATTCATGCAAGTATTATACAAAATTGTGTTTTGCATGAACAGGTACAGTTATTGTCTCTGGTAACCAGATACTGGTATGTAGAGATTAGGCTGTAATGTCAGTGTTTTGTATGAACAATGACATTCATTGCTCTGTCACACAGCTCCATGTGGCAATCAGCAAGACGTCTGCGAAGGTAGTGATCGACTGTAAGATAGTGGGTGAGAAGCCCATCAGCGCTGCTGGGAACATCACCACAGATGGAATGGAGGTTCTGGGCCGAATGGTGCGCTCGCATGGCAGCAGGGACAACTCGGCATCGGTAAGACATGGAAAAGAGCCATATCAGTCATCTGGGACAATATGCTGGCTGATGTTTGAGGGTTGCACATGTTCTGGTTATTATGAGGAGCAGCCTTTGTGTTAAAAATACATTGAGATGGATTGTGTTTATTCCTGAAAGTGATAGAGCGTTCAAAGGAAATTCTTTTTTTTTTCTTTCATATGAGAGGGAGTTAGAGGTGGCAATTTAAAGCATGAAATATGAGTTAATAATACAAGTGGAAAACATTGTGGGTTGCATTTTTCCATAACAAACTGTATCGTGTGTGTGTGTGTGTGTGTGTGTGTGTGCGCGTTTGGACATTTACACTTGAGGTCATAAGTTTACAGACACATTGCAGAATCTGCAAAATGTTAATAATTAAAAAAAAAAAAAGAGGGATCGTAAAAATTGCATTTTGTGTTTATTTAGTTCTGCCCCGAATAAGATATTTCACATAACAGATGTTTACATATAGTCCACAAGACACAATAATAACTGAATTTATACAAAAGAACCAGTTCAAAAGTTTACATATGTTTGATTCTTAATACTGTGTGTCGTTTCCTGGTTGATCAACGACTCTTATTATGTTTTGTGAGAGTTTTCATGAGTCCATTGTTTGTCCTGAGCAGTTAAACTGCCCACTGTTCTTCAGAAAAATCCTCCAGGTCCTGCACATTCTTTGCTTTTCCATCATCTTCTGCATATTTGACCCCTTTCCATCACTATATGGAAAGGGGTCAAACTATATGATGTTTAGATCCATCTTTTCAGACTGAGGCTGGCTGAGGGACTCGTACACAACTATTACATAAGGTGTAAACATTCACTGATGCTCAATAATAAGGCAATACACTTACACTACCGGGGGTGTAAACTTTTGAACAGGCAGATCGGTGTAAATTGTTATTATTTCGTCTTCTGGGAAACATGTAAATATATTATGTAGCTTCTGAAGGGCAGAAATAAATGAAAATAATAAGATGTTTAAGCAGAGTAATAACTACTAGTGTGTTGCCTTCTTGAACATCAGTGAATGTTTGTGTCTTTTGTAATAGTTGTGTACGAGTCCCACAGTGTAAAAAGATGGATCTGAACATCATATAGCCATATGTAAACATTGTGTCTTGTGGACTATATGTAAACATCTGTTATGTGAAATAGCTTATTCAGGGCAAAACCAAACAAAAAATGTTATGATCCCTTTTATTTTTTTAAACTAAACTTATGACCTCAACTGTAGGTATAATTGATGTTTTCAATAAAGGCAGGTTGGGGTTGATGAGAATAATTGTTGCTGTAATGACAGTATCTGTGAGGGGGGAGGGGAGATCTATAATTTGCCCTAAAATTACTGCCGGTAGTAACATAAACCTTGATCGTGATGACCTTCATTTTCAACAGACAGAACACATGTAACATTGAGGTGGCTTTAGGTTATGCTCGCGGTTAGTTTTTACAGAAAACTGTATTTGTTTTCATGAGTTATGAATATAATATGTGTCTTTGTATGCCCACAGTTTCAGCTTCAAATGTTTGATATTGTCTGCAGTACATCATGGGCCAGTCGAGATAAATGCTGTGAGCTCCCAGGCCTGGTAAGAATCGAATTGCTCTGTCCTTCTGCTAGAGTAGAGCACTCAATCAGAGCTTCCAACCATACACCTAACAAGAAAATGCTGTCTTTCCATTTCACTGAAAGCTTGAAGACAAACCAATCCAGCTGTCAAGTTAGTAACATAAACAATCTGTAAGCCAACTAATTGGCAATAGCTAAATGATTATTTACAGTCTGGTTTACTGCAGGGGTGGCAACACTACTCCAAAAATGGTGGGGCAAGATTTTTGTCTCAGAGAAGAGGTTATTTATCTATAAAAACATACAGACCAA
The DNA here is from genome assembly GCA_012411365.1 of Ameiurus melas. NCBI lineage: Eukaryota > Metazoa > Chordata > Actinopteri > Siluriformes > Ictaluridae > Ameiurus > Ameiurus melas. Next base: position 32,394,226 of record CM022757.1, on the reverse strand, counting down.
CTATGTATTTTGCTTTTAGCGCTATATGAAGCCAGGGTTCTGATTTTAATACAATGACAGGGCACAACACAGCTTTTAATGAACGTCGAGTAGTAAATACTCATTCTAAATACGTTTTAAAAACCGTAGACGTGTTCACGTTCCGCAATAGGCTGTTTGTCTCTGTAGCAAATATCTGTTTCGCAGCAAACCTTCCTTACTTAATTTGAAGAATGTGATTTGGGGAACATTCCCACAGTATAATCAATTTAGAAAAACAAAATTGTGTCCCTTAAAACACTGAAACATTAGATAACGATTCAACGCACAATTATTACACGCAAATGAGCGCCAAAGGACGGTAAACCCTTTATCGCTCATAGCATATCCCCTTTAGGAGGAATGTCCCTCCCACCCAGATGAACTGGGAGTTTTGATTTGTTTTTCCAACTGAGTCAGACCTGTCGGTTATTGCCTGAAGTGCTGGGTCACCACCCCAGCAGTCTGAAAAGTGCCAGATCAAATGCCCCGCTGCTCCGGGGTTTACTGAGAAGCTCTTGAGACTGAGAACACATACAGTATGAAAGCATACACTAGGTCACCCATGATGGTTCTTATTATTATATCTAGACTTTTATAGATTTATTGTGTGCTTCATGTCAACCGCTGATTAAATTTCATCACATTTTGCAATAATTGATATAGATCCCAATGTTACTTTTTTTGATAATCTGATACAGGTTCTATGAACTGAGTTCAGGCCCTGTTCATTTTACACATGGCTTCACGGATAATACAATTACGTAGGCTTTTTTCAGACAAGTAGAGCTGGTTGGCTATTGATCGATGGACAGAAAGAACAATATCCCTGTACTGCTCGTTTTGTGACCATGCGCTCCTAAATTAATGACTTGAGGGAATTGCATGCATGCTGGTGATTCGACTTTAACAGTTAAAGATATATGGAAGCCTTAAAGACGAAAGAAGAAAGCTGTTTTAAGAGATTTCTTGTGCTTTTTTGTTGTTGTAGAGAGTAGAGAAAGACTGTCCTGCTCTGCCTCATGCATGCACCTGCTCACAGGATAGTAAAGGACCACCAGGACCCACTGGACCTCCAGTAAGACTTTCTATTCTTTCTTCTGTGTCTTATGTATGCCTATGAGACATCGCCTGTTACATGACATTATCAACAATCACATTCCCAATACTCCTTTTTCAAATGCAGCACGTTACAAAAAAGAGAAGAACTACAGATAAGTGTGATGGGGAAGTTGGGAAACAGATATAGACTGAGCTGCAGAACAGCAAAGTCATTAAGTGAAGAAGAGTAAGTGAGATTTGGGTAACAAGCTGTAGATAGTCTGATTGCTTAATTTAGCCCACGGTACTTGAAGCACTCAGTACGGCAGGTTAAACAAATGAGCTCATTTGGTACGCAGTGCTGTGCACACATGCCTTTTGAAGGCCATGGAAAGACCACGCTGTAAACAATCCATCGTGTTGAGAAAGTCATTAGGTGGAGATCAATTGATCAAATCTGATTAGGTTGCGTCTGTCCTGTTCATACTGATAGATCAATATCAGTAATTTCTATTAGACTATGTCAAAGCAGCTATACTGTAGCCCTGGTGCAGATTACATTTGAGAGGCTTGTCTATTTCATCCCAGCCTCTTAATATTGAAATTTTAATATGTCATCTTGATATTAAGATTGCTGTCATGCAGTCATGTCTTTAAGACATTTTTTTCTCAGTGGACACACGCAGAAGTTTCCTGTCAGCTTCCACGGCATTGAAAGCTAGGGCCGCTAGCACAGGAATCAAATTCACGCAAGCATTTGATTTGTAGCCTCAAGCCAAAGACACTGCCGTGGTGCCTTGGGGCTATGATTAAAGCAAACACTGGAAGAGGAGGCAAACCTAGTGAAATTACTGGCTGATGCCTACAGCAGTGAGGGCATGAACTTGTAAGTGGTGTAATCTATAGCCAGGGTGCTGAGCAGGGTGGGAGTCGACCTTTTGATGGCTGGGTGAGTTTACACTGCATCAGACACAGTTGCTGCTTTTACAACTCCTCTTTCGAGCAAGGTCACAGTGCAATTCTAACTTGTTTAGTAGCAAACTATTCATCAATTAAAATAGCTACAGTATAGCTAACTTTCCCTTTTGATAATGTCGCTAGATATTATATACAAGCTACTAAGAAAATGTAGTTGTTTTCTGGTAGTCTAGTGGCTAAGGATCCTGTGCTTTTACCACCATGGCTCAAGTGCACCATGGAAGGGAACCAACCCAGCCTCTGGGGGTTGAACAAGCCAGTGCACTCTCAGTGCAGGTCAGAAAGCCTGGATTAAATGGGAGGGTTGCATCAGGAAGGACATCCGGTATGAAAGCCTGTGCCAAATCAAATACAATGCTGTGAACTAGTATTTCCTGATTTCTTTAGATTTTGTATATATCTCATACTAAATAGTTTTAGATCTTCAAACAAAACACACAAAAAAAAATCAACAACCGTTTTTATTTATTTATTTTAATTTTTTTTAATTGAAGCAAATTTTATGTTGATTTTACACCAGAGGTAACGGGACACCTGTCTTGCAAAAAGTTCCGCTTTCGACTCATCAATCCACAGAACATTCTCCCAAAAGGTTTGAGGATCATCAAGGTGTGTTTTGGTAAAATTCGGACGAGCCTTAATGTTGTTCTGGATTAGCAGTACTTTTCACCTCACTACTCTTGGATGCAATTTCTGGGCAGTGTCTTTCTGATAGTGGAGTCATGAACAGTGACTTATTGATGCAAGAGAGGTCTGTAGGTCCTTTGAGGTTGTCCTTGGCTCTTTTGTGACTTGCTGGATGAGTAGTTGCTGAGCTCTTGGAGGAATTTTGGAAGGTCGGACACTTCTGGGAAGGTTGACTACTGTGCTGAGTTTTTCCATTTGGAGATAATGGCTCTCACTGTGGTTCTTTGGAGTCCCAGAGCCTTTGAAATAGCATTGTAACCCCAGACTGATTTATTTCAATCATCTTCTTCCTCATAATTTCTGGAATTTCTTTCAACTTAGGCATAGTGTGTTACTGGGCAAAACCTTTTAACCAACTCCATGCTGTTGAAAAAGTGTTGATTTGATTGAACAGGGTTTTCAGTAATCAGGCCTGGTCGTGTCTAGTCCAGCTGAATCCCATTATCAATGCACTTTCATAGATTTGGGGAATTAGTAACTACGGGGGAAATACATTTTCACACAGGCCCATTATCAGTATTGGATAACTTTTTTGCTTCAATAAATAACATATACACAAGATACACTCAAGAGATGTGCATAAACACAAAAACTGAAAAAAATCAGGATCGGGCAAGTAGTTTTTCACAACACTGTATATGCAGACCAACGATGCAGTTATTGCAAGCAAGGGATATGCAACCAAATATTAAGTGTCATTTACTTGAATTTTCTTCAAGACTTATCTGTTCCTATACTTTTGCTCACCTAAAAATTGGGTGGTCCGACACAAAAAGGTTCCATGTTTTATGTTGTTTATGTAACACATCTAGATGTAAATACCAGGAAATAAAAAGCGGAAATCATAAACTCTCGTCTAATATCCATCTTTTGATCTCAAGCCCAAGTGTCTTCGCTGTATAGCACAAACAAACGAATTGGCCTTGCCGTTCCTGTAGTTCTGGAGGGGACCGTAGCAATGGGGCGTACACCAGCTTTTGAGAAAACGTTTGTAGATAGTGGATTTACTGTGCCAGCAGTCATTTATTTATAACTGTATGTGTTTGTGTGTGTTTGTAACTTACAGGGTGGTCCTGGTATAAGGGGCTCAAGAGGTGACCGAGGGGAACCAGGCTCAGTGGTAAAATACACTTTTAAGTCAAACAACATTTCATAATATCCAATATATGGGGCCTCCCTTGAGGTTGACCCTGACTAACCTGCTTCAGTATCCAAACGAATAAGACTGATCGACATCTGGGAATTCATAAACTTGTGCTTGACAGCGTATGTCACTGTTGGTTTTGGAGGTTTCGTGTGTTTTTACACACTGGCTGAATTGGGTTTTGACTGAGAGCTCAATTTGGATCCTGATCTGCCATTATTATTTGAAGTCTTGTTTAAGTTACAGGCTCCTGCTTTGTTACTGCAGCTCTCCTTCCCAGTCTGTTTCATACACTGGTACAAAGTCATGCAGAAGGTCCTCTGAGCCAGATAGGCCTCGTGTAGATGTAATATAATTTCTCTTGTATGGATAATGGGTAAAGCAATTTCCGAAAGCAGGGTAAAGTCAGTTGTAATGGCCCTATCTGAGCAGTATGTCACAGGGTAAACAGTGGTCGGCTTCTCTGTAGCTCATGAATATTGTATTTAATGATGTGGGATCAGGATAGTTTCATCAGGCAGGCCGAAGCAGTGCTGACTAGAAACATCGATTACATTTATTCAATTCTGGCAGAAAATCTTTGTTTTCCCAATTAGATTACATTAAGGAAATCATTAACGCACAACCTTTCTCTGTCTAATTATTAAAGGGACCTCAAGGGTCAACTGGTGAAATTGGACCTCCAGGACCTCAGGGGCCTCCTGGACCACAGGGGCCAAGTGGGCTCTCTATCCAGGGACCACCAGTAAGACTTTTACTGCATCTCCTTAGTGCATGTGCCTACAAATGGGCAAATATTTCCACCACACAAAAGTCACTTTTCCACTGCACGGTACCGCTCGACTGGACTCGGCTCACTTTACTTTTCTGTGCTTGCTTTTCCACTACGGTTTAGTGCCGCCTGAATGTGGGTGTCATCTTCAACTCCCCTTCACGCAGGAATAATGTTGTATTATTGAAACCCTGTACAACGACACGGTCAGGCGTATTCCAAACGCCTTTCGTGTTCACTGAACATGGACCCTATTAAGGATGTACAATAACGGCATTCTACGTAGTGCTCGAAATGACTAAGTTAGCATGTTAGACTGTATTCTATATATTATATACGCCAAGTATATGCTATATAATCCTGCAGAGACTTATGCTGATTGAATTTTGGCAGAATGAATTTGCTGTTCAAATACTATAATATGTAATTATACATGAATATTTAATATGTGAAAGCAAAAAAAATCCACATTAAAATGACGATTTACATCTTAGTGTTACTGGTTAGCACGTCTGCCGCACACCTCTAGGGTTGGGGGTTTGATTAACGCTGCCACCCTGTGTGCACGGAGTTTGCATATTCTCCCCGTGCTTTGTGGATTTCCTCCGGGTACTCTGGTTTCCTCCCCCAGTCCAAAGACGTGCGTCGTAGGCTGATTGCCTTTTCTAAATTGTCGGTAGTGTGTGAATGTGTGTGTGTGTGTGTGTGTGTGTGTGTGTGTGTGATTGTGCCCTGTGATGAGTTGGCAACCCATACAGAGTGTCCCCCTGCCACATGTCCCAAGTCCCTTAGGATAGGCTCCAAGATCCCTTCGACTCTGTGTAGGATAAGCCGTACAGAAAATAGATGTTATTATTAGATGCTATAATTAAGTACTGTTTGGACGGAACACAATTTTCAGACCTATGTCTGTTATGTAATGTTGCTGGAGCATGCCTGTAGTAATTATAATGGGAGTGTATGGGATTAGCAATGTCAGTTACATCAAACCATAAGTTAATACAAATGGTTTGTTTTGACCAGAATTAATAATAATAATAATAAAGCTTGTTGGGCTTGTTCTGCACAAGTTTGTGCTTGAGCTTTATTCGGTCACGTGGCCATAAAAATTAAAAGTGTTGATTCTCTGACTACTACTTTAAAGTGTATGTATGTATGTATGTGTATGTGTGTGCGCGCGCGTGTGTGTGTGTGTATATATATATATATATATATATATATATATATATATATATATATATATATATATATTATTGTGCATTTTAAACTTGGCCAGTTCTTGGTTTGGTGGGAGATGATGGAAAAGAAGATGATAGAAATTGTCTCCACATTATAGACACTGCACAAAACCTCTTTTCCCATAGGATATAGCAGAATCTTTACCTAAATGTCAATTCAGACTGGAAATACAATATATTACCTGGGGTTGTTTTTAAAGGTCCGTTTATAGTAGATAAAAGCCAGCATAATTTTTCCATGCAAAGGAACATGCATGATGGATTCGGGTGGGACTAAAATCCCAGCAACACCAGTAATAATTGCCTTACCACACCTCCCCATGTAAAAAGAATCCAATCCAAATCAGCCTTTATTTGCCTAGCTACTCGATGGAAGCATTTTCTTTTTTTGGCAAGTAATGGTTTAAATGATATCATGTAGATATCAAGAAGACATTTCGAGGTTGCTCAACAACTTACTAACAACTTACTAAGATGCTTAATGCATTTTTTCCCCCTTTGATTTATCACCTGCCTGTAGGTTCTACAAAGCCATTATGCCATACCCTATATTGTGAGCGTAAAGGAAGCCATTTATGAATTATTTCTGCATGAAAATGAATAGAAGTTGGTGAATATCGAATTTATCACTGATAAGAAAATATTGCTGTGGATATTCTGTTTCGAATGCAATTATGATATTGCCTCAGCGTAATTTTATTTGTGTAGGGAAATCACACATATTTCACCTTGTGTGGATTATGCCATTTTAACTCCGAGCTGCTGCTAATGCCTGTTCTATCTGTGGCAGTATAAAATTCTAATCTAATTATTATTCGAATGCATTTGAATACTAAATATTTATGCTATTTAATGCATTTTTATTCAGATTTTAGATCTCCAGTGTGTTCATTATTGTTATGCGCAAAAAACACTTTCACAACAATATTATATACTTCACATATTCCTTTATCTTTAACATACTGATTTGTGCTCTGGAACCTGCACAAGAGATGGACTCCTGATTCCTTTATGTCTCTTATTTTAGGGATCTGCAGGAGAAAAAGGAGAGAAAGGTGACTCGGGTCTGCCAGGTCCTCAGGTAAGAGCAAAAGCAGCCAGAGATTGTCTGTCTAATGAGCATGCACAATGACAGGCAGACTTATTGCTAGCGCCCCGTCTCCCATTAGCCAGGCATCTCCCTCCTCTCAGATAGAGCCGCGTTATTGAGCAAATTAGAGATATTGTGTATGTGTGTCTGCGCTTTGAGGTATGCTGATAAGTTTGGCTCAGTTATTCATAGCACGCATAAATGCATACACACGCCCACCCCTCTGTAGCAGAAATCCTAATGGAATCACTCACATGAGAAAATCATTACCTGCTAGTGCTGTTATTAATTACTGAAGCCTCCTGCTGCCTGCTGGGAGTCGTACTCAGACAGCACAGAGTGGCCGATAAGAGCTGCTGAGCAGGTTGAAAGGAAATACTCCACTGTGAAATATTCACCTGTGCTCTTTAGCCTTCTGGCTGGTACGGTTGCTGATGAGTGTTATGATAACTGTTGTTATAGGTGATATTTCGTTTTTGATGAATGGTCCTGCATACGTGCTGCAGTTATATTTGTCTATGATGGAATTATCTCCATCACTACCATTTATTAAAGTAATTCAGTTGCAATCGGAATTATTCAACCCCCATTGCAAATTCAGGTTTATTGTCAAAATGTACAGACTTTCAGCTGTTTGTAATGAACAGATCAAACAAAAGCAATTTAAATAATTCAACACAACGGATGCTTGGAAAGTTCAACTGAAAATGCTAAATTCAACTGAAAATGCTACTTATAATGACTTTGTCAGTTTCAAAATTGTTCAACCCCTTCATAGCAAGCATCTTTAATACTTAGTAGAGCACCCTTTTGGTGTTATGACCTGCTGCAACGCGATGCATAGCCAGACACCAGCTTCTGGCAGTATTCCTGAGGATTCTTATCTCATTCTTCATGAGCATTGACCTCCAGTTCAGTAATATTCTTAGGTTTGTATCTTCTTCAAATTTCACCGAGAGGTTTTCTATGGGGTTCAAGTGCGGTGACTGTGATGGGTCTGTAAAATCTTCCAGGACTTCTTCTGCAAAGATGCCTTGGTGGAATTTGAGGTATGCTTGGGATCATTGTCCTGTTGGAAGGTCCAATGACGCTCAATCTTCAGCTTCCTCACAGACAACATGACGTTTTCTCCAAGGATTTCCTGATACTTCAATGAATCCTTCTTGCTTTCCACATGCTGCAGGTTTCCAGTGCTCGAGGATGCAAAACATCCCCAGAGCATCACCGAGCCACCACCATGATTGACTGTGGACAGAGTGCTCTTTCTTCCTTCTTCTTCCTCCAAACATACCGCTGATCCATCGTGCAGAAATGTTCCAGTTTTGTTTCATCGCTCCACAGAACAGAAACTTCTGTGGCTTATTTATGATTTTGAGCTGAATTTTCTTGTGCTTTTGGGTCAGTAGTGGTGAACGTCTTGGAGTTCTGGCATGGAAACCTTCTGCATTTAGTACACGCCTTACTGTGCTTACTGAAACCTCAGTGCTGTTGCCACCAAGGCTTGCTGCAGGTCTTTTGTAGTCACTGCAAGAGGGTTTTTCACAACCTGCCTTCTCAGAAATCTGCTTGCACACATTGATAGCTTCCTTTTTCTGCCCCGTCCAGGTATTTCATGAATTTTCTGCCCCTACCCAGTTCAGTTATTTCATGTGTTCCAGCTCAAGCACATCTGTTGCAACTAATGAAGCCCTTGATTAGTTGCATCGGGTGTGCTTAAGACAACACCTGTTTTGCATATTTATGCTGTTGTGAGGGATTCTATTCAGGGGGTTGGACAATTTTTAAAATGGAGAAATCATTAAGTTGCATTTTCAGTTCAATTCGGGGAAACCACTTGAAGCATTCGTTGTGTTGAATTATTTTAACTGCTTTTGTTTAATTTGTTCATTGTAAACAGCTGAAAGTCTGTCAATTTTCACAATGAACCTGATTTGCACTTTGTGGTGTCAGGAGTTTGTTTTTCCTGTGCGTACAAGTTCGCAACAAAATAATCTTAGCTACATGAGATTCTTCCATTTCCAAGATTAAAGATCAAGCTTTTTTTACTTTAAAAATTTTGAGAATCACACCCTAATGCTTCAGAGCCATTAAAAAAAGAAGAAGAAGAAGAAGAAGTGTGATGGTAATCCAATGACGACTGCTGCAAAATCTCCAGGGTTTCGCCAAAAAGGGAAGAAAACATTACTGCTCTTTGACCAACTGCCAATACACACACAGCTTCCTTGGCTGTGAAAAATATCTCCAGTTTAGGCTTGTTTTCTTGATTTGGGTCTCAGTGCTTAATGACAGTAATTGGCATTTAAAAAAACAAACATTTTTTCCCCCCTTAAAGTATGCTAACTCTGTGTGTTGGCATAGAGTTTGCTACTGAAATTTGACATTAAATCTGTGTGAAATGCTGTAGAAGTGAGACATCTCATTGATGGACAGGAAGAATGTAGCCTGTCAGATTCTGAAAACTGCAAGCTGAACCCTTCTGAATTATATTCATAGGCTGTTAGGGAAGTTCTTAGGCTTCTGGTGCTCCCCCCTCCCTCCAGTCCCCACATCTACTCTTCTGTCTGTCTTGCTGTCTGTCTGAATGAAAGTGTTAGGAGTGGTCACTGATATAGTCTCTCGTGGAAAAAGTGCCGGGAAATTATGCTTAATGTGTCAAAATTGTTTAAAACTCAATTAAAGGTGGAAGGAGCCAGGGGGAAAAAAATGTTCTCAAACGAAGTCAAACAGCTGCTTGAAACTGAGTCAAGTATTAAAACATAAAATGGAAATATTTTCAAGTGTTGAAATTGAGCAGTGTTGTAAATGTCATTACTGTATTACAACTACGCTGTTGCTTAATAGTTTTCAAATGATGTCTGAAAAAACATCATTTGATCGCGGGACGTTTGCTTGTCTTAGGCATGACGTACATGACAAATTTTTGCGAATGAATTCATTATAGCCTGTTAATAACTTATACATTTACATTTTACATTCATTCATTTAGCAGAGGCTTTTATCCAAAGCGACTTACAAATGAGGAAATACAAGCCTAGTAGAGAACAATACAAGAAGTGCTACCATGCAAGATTTTTAACCGTGTCCTAGAGAAGCAAAGTGTATGGAATAGAGGTGTAAGAGCCAGTGTAAGTGTTTTGTTTTGTTTTTTTGAGTGGGGACAAGATAGGGGTTAGTTAGGTGTTCATTGAATAGATGGGTCTTTAGCTGTTTTCTGAAGATAGTGACGGATTCTGCGGTGCGGATTGAGGTTGGAAGTTCATTCCACCACTGAGGGACAGTCAGTTTGAAGGTTCTGGAAAGGGACCTCATGCCTCGCTGAGTAGTACTAAGCATCGGTCGTTAACTGATCGCAGGTTGCGGGAGGGAAAATAAACCTCAAGGAGAGTGTTGAATTAGGGGGATGCTGTTCCAGACAAGGTCTTGTACATGAGCATCATGGCATTGAATTTGACGCGAGTGGCTACAGGAAGCCATTGGATGGAGACGAAGAGGGGTGTGACATGGGTACAATAGTTTATTGGTATTGCAATTTTGAAATACCCCAAAATAACACTTACTGTAAGTATAGAAACGAGTAGGGTTACTCAAGTATCTTCCACCCCTGTAACAGACATCTGGATTTAGATAAGAGATCAACCTTGCCCTTGCTCATGTTACTGATTAATCTGTAGTTTATTATTTATTGCAGTTAATTATAGGTATATTTTCGATGCAAATGCTCACATTTTGGGATATCTTAAGATAGATGTGTTTCTTCCATTGTGTCTCTGGTTTTCAGTCTGCTTTTTGTCTTGCACGCAGTAATAGAAGAAAGCTGACAGGGCATCTCGAGAGCAGCGCACCACAATTCCTCACTTGGAACGAATCGAACTATGCAGATTGCATGTGTGACATCCTCACTTTTATTATTAGGCTTTCAGCTGGGAAAATGAGAGCATATATCATTTAAGTAGTGAAGCGAGCTAGAGGAGGACACTGAGAGTGAAGACAGTCACGCCAGGCTGCTGTGTGAAAGCTGGAGCTCAACTGCCCATATAGCACACATATGTTTGCACGATGGGCGCAATTTAGCCTCTCAACGACATCACAATGACCTAACTGCTAATTTTATCTTTTTTAAACGTCAGTGTTGTGAGACAGTATGTCCTCTTGGTGGTGATTGATTTTATCTCCAGACTCTCACCGTGTAACGAGCTGATTCAGCTCTCACAACTTTTCTACCGTGATTAATGACATGACCTACTTTTTTGGGGTGTTGTTTATTCTGTAACACAGTCAGCACCTTAACAAGTACTCGAACTTGTCTAAGAACGCTAGGAAATGCAGAATATTAAGAACACCCATAGGCAGTAATCCAAAACGACATTCTGCCATCGTCTTCCCAATTAGCTAACAAAGGTTATTGAAATGCAGATTATGCATGTTATGCTGATCTTGGCTAGTAGGCTGTGTGTGTGTTTGTGTGTGTGTGTGTGTGTGTGTGTGTGTATTCGTGTGTGTGTAAGTGTACCATCCATCTAAGGTAGCCAGTCCATTCAGCCCATCAGAAAAGATTACCATTAACCGTAAAATACAGTTTTTTCTAAGAATATATTTTTTAATTTTTAATTAATTTTTTTTTTTGTCAGGGTGTACCAGGAGCCAGTGGAGGACCTGGCAGAGACGGCCGACCGGGACAGAGGGTAAGGATGATAATTATACGTAGCTAAAAGATTTGTATGTATTAGAACCCTACATGTTGAAAGGGTAAATGATATGTTACGTGTCTGTGGTTTATCTTGGTTATAATTGTTCAAATCTCATTTTGTGACCTTTTTCTTCATTTAAATAGCATAGATCTATCTGCCCATCATATTAACATTTATTTACACATCTAAAATTTCCAAGCTTCGTATTGAATAATTTGCAAGTTTCAAATCCCTCCTTCGTTCTTTAAGGTCGAATACATAAAAAATGCTGATGGAAAATTCTGTGGGATTGGCACAATCATTGGAATACTCATTCTGGCACGCCACATGGATTGCTCATGAGATAGGCCTGGCAAGTGTTTTCTGCCCAGAAATAGGTCTGACTACAGATGGAGAGGCCCAGTCGAACCGTCAGGTTCAGTCTACTACACTGTTTTAACGCCTCATATATGTTCTGTGTCCAGCATTCATTGTAGTTTCTCTTGTGAGCACACTGAAACATTTACATTTTCTTCATTTTGTCCCTCTCGGGGAACTTTTTAAATACTGTAGGGTTATAAACTTCTCCATGATGCTTTATTAATGAGTTGGCTTTTTTTTTTTTCATTTTCTAAATTGAGATTTGAACTCACACAGAACATACAGTCCGGAATTTTCTCGGTTGTATCCTGGCATGGAAAGTTAATTAGCACCATGTAGAAAGCTTATGACCGAGCTGGATCACAGAGCTACACAGCACTCTGGCTCACTCAGCTACTCTACGATCCTATTCCTGGAGACAAACCGAGAAAAAGACAGAGACATACAGAAGAATGAAGGAGAGAGAGAGAGAGAAGGACTTTGATCTCTGGGGAAGGGAAAAGCTCAGCCATGTGGGTTTGCAGTGGTTTTTGTGCATGCACAAGACGAATACTGTAGACTTGCTCTCTTGATGTGGTTGCCACAAAGCACTTTGCATACGAGAAGCGTTCAAACATTACAGTGTTTTCATTCCAAATGGCTCGTATTACATGAAAACCTCTTATACGATATTGTGTGCAATGAATCACATTTAATAAAGGTTCATTTTTAGCAAGCTGGATAGAAATAAACGAGGATCATACAAATAATTTAATAAGTAGATGGTGGCAAGGGTTGGAATGTTTGCACGATTTAACTGATTTCTCACCTTTAACCTTTTTCTGAATTTCTTAAAATCTATAAAATATGCAATAAGCTATTTTGACAACTCCAGTAGTACCTCTGTGTAGTATCTGGTGTCCTCTAACACACTGGTAAACCTTTCTAAAAGTCAACTACCTCTAAATTGGCACTATTCTTAAGCAGACACATAGACTTGTCACGATAATTACGTTATCGACTTATCGTACGGTGTATGAATGTGACCTCGATCGTTTTTGCTGACCTCGACATCGCCCATTGTGTTTACATGTGTGTTTGTTTACAGAAGAATGAACGTCACCAACATTTTAGCCATTCGCACTGCTTCTGTCCTCTCGTCTGCTCTAGGGCTGTCAAATTCAAATTCCGACTTCGAATATCCGGCGAATTTAGGATAAAAATATAGAAACTGTGCACTCAAATTTAAGATGCGTAGCGAGTGTAGCACTTAATGCGTAGCACTGATTTTAATTAAAACATACTGTTGAAAAAATGACGCCAGATATTAACAAAGTTTAAAAAAAAAGAATAGAAAGAATAGTTCTAGCGATTCAAATAATCCCCCCAAACACATCCTATACACATATGAGATTAATCAGACATGTACACAACATAATCATAATATTACAACTTGCCTCTTCACAAAACTAATCGACTAAACGAATATTTGCATGCTCTCGTCAACTAAAATGCCGTTCACTAATATTCAGTGTCATTTTAGTCTGAGTAAAATTTTGTAAAATGAATAAATACGACATGACAAAATATCAAATTTAGAGGTTATTTTCGTCAGAAGACAAAAAGCTATTTTTTGACCAATTCCAATGTCGGAATTGCTCTTTGAAAGCGTATACTTGCATTATTAAGCTATTATATTATCATTATATCAGTGGCATAAAATGGTCATGAAATGACAATAATATCGCAATTATTTCTGGAACAATATATCGTCCCACAATAGTAGTTATTGTGATTGGCCTATAAACATGTGCAATTTTTATTGTTTGGGTATTTTTTTTTCCTTTTACAAAAAAAGTGATTTTGATTTGGTTCCTTGTAACGTAGAACATAAACAAACACCCTGCCCCACCTGAATAAACACTCCCAGTCACGTACCCTTCAGCCCATCACTGTCATGGCTGTAAAGTTCACTTTGCACAGCACCTCTAATGTTCAATGTTAATCAACTTAAATGTTTCAGTATAGGCTACATTATTTACCATGGGTCTTTTTTTCCACTTACATCTCCACCTAGCAGTGTAAGTGCCAATTTATTGGTATTTCTGTATTTCTCTATTCCAGGATGGATTTGCCTGTTTCTTCTTCAGCTTTGGTTTCAGTTTGTTTTTGCCAATATCACTAAGCAATTATAGACTTATTATTCGGGAGAAGTATTCACCCACAAAATGATCTGTTCTTCACAGTGGAGAACATTAAATGGAACCTACTGTATAAGAGCCAAATGAAGGATTTGTATCCTTTACAGAACTGTGTTAAAACGTGAAAAAAGATCAGTTACAGTACATTTGTATCTCTACCTTTATGCGTATGGGTCAGGGAGCTTGCATTAGGATCGGTTTATATCCAGACAGCAAATGTACACTACTGAATTGTACTGGGGTAAATGCAGTGCTGCAGCTGGAAAGCACAGCAGAGTTGGCCTGGTGTCTTTTTGCGCAATACCAGAACTTATCATACGGATCCACACCAAAATATATTACAACTGGACCAGATTGAGAGAAAATATTGTTACATCTGGCTCATAACGAAAGACAAATACAACTAGTCATTCAATTATGACAGGAATCTGCGCATAGCCATACGCCGTAAACAAAATGCCTCAACTGTTGAAAGATTATGAGGGAAAGGATGTTTAAATAGTGGTATGATTTTTTTTGGAGGATGAAAGTTGGCTTAAAAATCAGTACTATTTGCCCATCACTTTCCATGCTCGTGCCACGGCTGTGCAGCACATCAGCCGAGACACTTAAAACCATCTATCTATCTATCTATCTATCTATCTATCTATCTATCTATCTATCTATCTATCTATCTTATATATATATATATATATATATATATATATATATATATTATATATAGTGTGTATATGTATATATATATATATATATATATATATATATATAAAAAAAGAGAGAGAGAGAGAGAGAGAGATATTATGGCAGTTTCTCTGTGTCATTTGATGTCCATGATCACTTTCTTTTCATCCTCACTTGTAATCTGTCTCTACATTTTGATAAATGGTGTAAATATCAAATCTATAAATATATATATATATTTTTGCATAGAAGTGAGTCAAAATAACTTCTTGTTCTGCCTTTTCTTTCACTGTTTAGACAAAAACGAGCATTTTTTGAAAAATGCTGTAAATCCGACAGAGACTTTTAGTTCCATTTGTCTTATGCCAACATTTATACACAAATTTACTAAAAGATCCATAAATGAGACCCATTTTTTGTAATATCTGCTCCAAATGTGGCATAGACCTGGTTTAGAAGTGGTTCAAAAACAAACGAATTATGCCAAAATGAGAAAAGTGATGATTTATTAAATTATGATTTATAAATTATGACTGCTTTTGTTCTCTGCAAAAAGCTGTTATTAACAGCCAAACATAAAACACATGCTTTATTAAAACTAGAACTTCATTATGCTTGCAAGACAAAAAAAAATATGTTAGTTCTTTACAAATGCTGCCCCAGTGATGCCAGGTTAAACTACCTAATGATATGTTTGTTTATGTCTTTATTCTTTTTTCTTCTCTATTTTTTTAATATTTAAAAAAAAAAAAAGAGCATATAGGCACAGGCCTATAGGTAGACTTATGATAATGATTTTTGTATAGAAAGTATACTGCACAACAGAGCTGCATTCCATTAGACTATGTTCCTGAAATGCTGAGCAGTTTGATCTGTTATCAAAATGAAAAAAAAAACCAAACCCATAATTCCTTATGAACTGCTTATTCATCTTGTTCAGAGGATAATTTATCAACTGCTGCGTAACCCATTGGAGCTATTTTCAAATTAAAACTTTTCTGAGCCTGACAGAATGATGCACACACCTTTCTGATGTCAAAATGAAGGATTCCTGTTTGTTAAAATAAAATAATAATAATAAAAAAAGCCATTAAACTCTCCCAGACAACAACTCATTAATAGATTTATTTTCTCCATGTGTAGACCAACAAATATGCATCCAATTTTTGAGCAAATGCGCCCAGGCCACTATCAGTATTAGAGTGCCAGCTAGAATAGCTGTGAATGGCCTTAGGAACAACAGGGATTTGCCTGGGCATGAATTCCTCAGAAGCTGAATGTATTGTGCAGGAATGTTGTACCATGTGGAAATGATTTTGTTGCACAGTTGCTGAAAATTGGATGGTTGCACAGTCTTGCTGCTAACAGCCCTTTCCACCTCATCCCAAAATACTCAATGGGGTTGAAATCCAGGGACCGCACAGGCCACTGAAGCAATAAAAATCGCTGTCATGTTCCTGGAACCATTCGAAGATGATACATACCTTGTGACATGGTGCATTATCATGCTGGAAGCATCAATTCTAGTGTGAATAAGCTGTAGACATGAGTTTGGTCATCAGTGTTCTGCATTGCACAGATAAGCTGCCGTTCAGACGGTCTTCAACGGGCATCGGGGGACGTAATGTGTGCGAGGAAAGCATTCTCCTCGTTATCACATTGTTACTAGCTGATTACAGGTGGATCTATTATGACTGCAATCCTTGTGTAAAAAGGAACCAGGATATACAGTGCATCCGGAAAGTATTCACAGCGTTTCACTTCCCCCACATTTTGTTATGTTACAGCCTTATTCCAAAATGGATTCAATTCATTATTTTCCTCAAAATTCTACAAACGAAACCCCGTAATGACAACGTGAAAGAAGTTTGTTTGAAATCTTTGCAAATTTATTACAAATAAAAAACAAAAAAAGCATATGTACATAAGTATTTACAGCCTTTGCTCAATACTTTGTTGAAGCACCTTTGGAACCAATTACACCCTCAAGTCTTTTTGAGTATGATGCTAAAAGCTTGGCACATCTATTTTGGGCAGTTTCTCCCATTCTTCTTTGCAGGACCTCTCAAGCTCCATCAGGTTGGATGGGGAGCGTCGGTGCACAGCCATTTTCAGATCTCTCCAGAGATGTTCAATCGGGTTTAAGTCTGGGCTCTGGCTGGGCCACTCAAGGACATTCACAGAGTTGTCCTGTAGCCACTCCTTGTGTTATCTTGGCTGTGTGCTTAGGGTCGATGTTCTGTTGGAAGATGAACCTTCGCCCCAGTCTGAGGTCCAGAGCGCTCTGGAGCGGGTTTTCATCAAGGATGTCTCTGTACATTGCTGCATTCATATTTTCCTTGATCCTGACTAGTCTCCCAGTTCCTTCCGCTGAAAAACATCCCATCAGCATGATGCTGCCACCACCATGCTTCACTGTAGGGATGGTATTGGCCAGGTGATGACTGGTGCCTGGTTTCCTCCAGACATGACACTTGCCATTCAGGCCAAAGATTTCAACGTTGTTTCATCATGGTCTGAGAGTCCTTCAGGTGCCTTTTGGCAAACTCCAGGTGGGCTGTCATGTGCCTTTTACTGAGGAATGGATTCCATCTGACCACACTACCATTCAGGCCTGATTGATGTAGTTCTGCTGAGATGGTTGTTCTTCTGGAAGGTACTTCTCTCTCCACAGAGACATGCTCGAGCTCTGTCAGAGTGACCATCAGGTTTTTGGTCACCTGCCCGACTAAGGCCCTTCTCCACTGATCACTCAGTTTGGCCGGGTGTCCAGCTCTAGGAAGAGTCCTGCTTGTTCCAGATTTCTTCCATTTATGAATGATGGAGGCCACTGTGCTCATTGGGACCTTCAATGCTGCAGAAATGTTTCTGTACCCTTCCCCAGATCTGTGCCTTGATACAATCCTGTCTACAGACAGTTCCTTGGACTTCATGGCTTGGTTTGTGCTCTGACATGCATTGTTAACTGTGGGACCTTATATAGACAGGTGTGTGCCTTTCCAAATCATGTCCGATCAACTGAATTTACCACAGGTGGACTCCAAACAACTTGTAAAAAATCTCAAGGATGATCAGTGGAAACAGGATGCACTTGAGCTCAATTTTGAGTGTCATGGCAAAGGCTGTGAATACTTATGTACATGTTTTTGTTTTTATTTTTAAAATTTGCAAAGATTTCAAACAAACTTCTTTCATGTTGTCATTATGGGGTATTGTTTGTATAATTTTGAGGAAAATAATGAATTGAATCCATTTTGGAATAAGGCTGTAACATAACAAAATGTGGGAAAAGTGAAACGCTGTGAATACGTTCCTGATGCACTGTATCTGTCTCTGCAAAGTTTGTACACTTCTTAATGTTGTTTCTCAGTAAACTCTTGAAAAGGATCTCTACATTAAGCTCTCATTTCAAAACTGAATTGAACTGAACACTAATGGGCTCAGAGTATATGTCGGTGTATATCAAGACTGTTTTCTAATTTTGAAAATGCAAACCTTACAAGGTTTGTTCTGCTCGGAACCAGTTGTTTTTGATTCATAAATGAAAACAGCTAGCTATTGGTTTTGGAAATACATTTACACAAATAATCAGTATGATGTGTGGTGTCCATGAAATGTTCACATGTATTGCCATCCATCATATTTCTGTATACATCAGCCAATAGGAAATCGTCTGAGTGAGGCATCAGCATTCACGCTGAATTTGAGTGAAATAAAGGAGAAGCCATTATGGATGTCAATTGTTAGATGAAAATAGATAAAAATAACACTTCAGTTTAAACCACTGAAAGCGGATTACATTACTTGGAGTTTTGCCAGCTGCAATGTCAATAACTCTATTATATTTAGTATTATAATGCAGTCCCTCCAGGATTTAGCGATTTTGCAATTTTCACAGAAATGAGCTCAAAATCAAGGAAACTCAGCAATATTCACATGAGCTTGCAATGTTTCAAAATTACCACAGATCTTCCGCAGATTTGTGCCAAGACGCATCATGTGACATCATAACAACGCGCATTCTGCCAAAGCCTTCTTTGATTTACATGTGCCGAACATGAGTACAGCTAAACAGTCCCTCCAGGATTTAGCGATTTTGCGATCGCAGAAATGAGCTCAAAATCAAGGAAAATCTGCAATATTCGTAGGCGGTTGCAATGTTTCAGAATTACCACAGATTTTCCGCAGATTTGGGCCAAGATGTGTCATGTGACATCATCACAACGCGCCATGTGACACCATCAAAACTGGCATTCCGCCAAAGATTCATGTGCGTGCATTCGATTCATGTAAGTCGAACATGAGTACAGCTAAAAGGTCTCTTTCACCAACAAACATCACTGCGAAAAGCCGTGCAAAACAATTTTGTGCAGTTGCGATTTCCCCGATTTCCCCGATTTCTGCGACAAAAGCACAAAAACCTCAGCGAACTCCTGTACGGACTGATTATGATAGAACATTATAATGCTAAAGTGATTTATATTGTTGGTTATATTTAGTCTTAAAAATTAAAATGCTCAGGATGTTTACGTTTTCCTAAGCCAAAATCTCAGTGTGTCCATAAAGGGGACAAAAGGGAAAGAAGTTGAAAGAGTATGGATTTATACTGTATGTTCATTTAGTTTAACATCGTCTTGAGAAGACAATGATGAGACAAGTTACTATATAAACATTGTATTCATTCATTGAGTCATTTCATAATGGAATTCTCTTTCTGTAGGGTTTGCCTGGGAAAGATGGACCACAGGGACAACATGGCCCACCAGGACCTATTGTAAGCATTATCTTGTTCTTCCCAAAAATCTTCAGGACCACCCAAATGCATTAGGCTCTTGTTTACACCTTGACCATTCGGTCTCTGTTACAACAGGGCAGTCCAGGTGCTCCCGGAGCTCCAGGAACCACTGGACCCCCAGGACCACATGGTGATCATGGACCACCTGTAAGTATAAGACCAGCACTCAGGGAAACCCATATTTAATTAGGACCTGAAATTACATGATGATGAATTAAAGGATTTACATATGAATCCAAACAGTGTGTGTAACACTGATCAGTAGGAAGTATCACGATCTTACAGAACAGTGAAATGTCACTGTTCACACATTTATTTTTGGTAAATACATTTGGTTAACGTCTAAGCCTCAGTAGCCATCCTCTGAATAAGTAAGCAAAAATCTTTCCTCAAAGGTCTGACTTTTCACCACTCACATATTCAGTTAAATTTGTAAATATGGTTTCTCCACGTCAGACGAATGTGGTGTGCTGAAAGCATGTGCCTCATTTAAAACAACTGCACTGCTAGTTCTGGGACTGTGTCCCACTGCTGAGTCATTCTCCCGACTGCGTCCAGCGTCACACTCAGACCTCCCCGAACAGAAAAGAACAGAGCTAACGCTGTAAACAAATGGGTCATGACCTCAGTCAGATCAGTGGGTTAATTGACACTGGTCTGTTCAGTCTTCTCTTCTCCTTGAGTCAGCCCTCAGCTCATTTCTGCTCTCTGCTAATCCAATGTTCTCCATCATTGTGAAGCTTTCAATGTGTTAATGCAATTTCACATGGATTTCTCCATATGATTTGAATTTCCAAGATATAGAAATGCTTCACATCTGTTTGCATTTATGCATAGC
The DNA here is from genome assembly GCA_012411365.1 of Ameiurus melas. Classification (NCBI taxonomy): domain Eukaryota; kingdom Metazoa; phylum Chordata; class Actinopteri; order Siluriformes; family Ictaluridae; genus Ameiurus; species Ameiurus melas. The sequence goes on along the minus strand of CM022757.1, from coordinate 32,373,716 downwards.
CACCATCCAGGATTCAAACTAGCATTGTAACATGATGTTTTATTCTCACTGAATCTAGCTAATAGTAAACAAGATAGACGCGTATTGTTTTGCATCCAGGACTGTCAGAGTCAGACAAAAGGATAAACACCCACCATGTTGAACTCTTGACTACTCAGGAGAAGAAACCTCAGCTACTGCTTGTGTGGACCCTCGGGGTGGAATGTTTGTTTCTAATTTTTACGCCAGGGGCGAGCAAGGGATCAAATGTTGTCAAGCAACGTCAGTCTCAATTATATTCTTGCGGAGTGACACCTTTTCGAATTAGGAAGCGAGAGCTCTTTAATCGAGTGTTTGTTTAGAGCTGGTGGTAAAGAAGAACCATATGCTTGTGTGTAGTGATGTGGACCTTTCTGTGTTGATCTCTCTATTGAACCTGGTAGACAGGCTGTCAAGGAGATGACATGTTTAGTATCAGTGTGGGGTTGGTTCATGAATAGTGAGACTCTTTACTGAAGCGCACGCACACTATGACACTTGGCGAAAAGTACATTCTTGCTCTGTGATATTTCAGGCAATGCCTCATATTTCTGGCTACGCATACTCTTGCACGTGAAATTTAAGAATGAGACAAACATTTTGGCACAATCATTAGCCCTTCATATGTGTGATCTTGTGTTTTCCAGACCTCCAAATTACCGTTTTATGATGTCAGAATTATTTAGTAGCCTTAGTATTCTGGCCCATCCTCTGTCTCTGCATTAGCTGAACAACATGTCTCCTTCATGTTCTTGGACCGTGGGCTGCATTCATGATGATTTAGTCATAATCCCTACAACAAAGCAGGCACATATGCGCTCCAATGCACCACTTTCGTTTTTGATCAGCCCCAATCAGATCTGGGACCCACACAACCAGTGGTCTTTGAAATTCTCCATTATCTTTGCAAGACAGCTGTTTACCTACCTTGTCCCTTCTCTTTTTGGCAGGGTCCTCATGGTACTAAAGGCGAGCGAGGGGAGAGGGTAAGTCTGATCTATTGTGTAAAATTTGGAGAGGTTTATATAAGCTTGGCCTGGGTGACAAGTCACGCATGTAATGGTGGGGTATTAGCAATGGGATTAAGGGACCCTCAGACAGACAACCTGATACAAGTCACAAGCACAAGCATAGCATATATTTTTGACACACCTTTCCTCTGTGAATCCATGTCTTACTGTAAAGCTGCTTTTTGCTCAGTCTTGGGCTCTGTTGCCTGTCTGTGAAGGGTTGGGCTTCAGAAATTAAGACTATGGTGGTGAATGTTAAATTACACTTATTAAACATTTATGCTTAATGGGCTGGTATCTGCTTTGTTAAAAGCACTGCAATGTATGCTTGTTGGTGAGAAACCATAGCAACACCAAAGCAATGGACTTTAACCATTAACCATCTGTTTTTTTGTCTTCAAAGGGTGACATGCAGTCTCAGGCAGTTGTCCGCTCTATAGCCAGACAAGTGTGTGAACAACTAATTCAGAGTGAGTATGTTTTTGTTGGGTTTGAACATACAGCCAGTTAGTACTGAGATTGACTCCAAGTATACAAAGCCTCCATAATGAGGGACACAATATTGTCAAGTGCTTGGGTCTCCATCTTGGATTTCTTGGAAGTTATGAATAATATGTGTTTTATTATTCTTAATGTATATAAATTACCTCACTTTCTCCAAATTTGGTCATTTTCCAGTTGCCACCCACTAGCTACCTCTCTCGGATAACATGACAGCTATTGACTGGGGAGAGTGAGGGCTAGCATGTGCTTCCTAAAAGACATACAAAGTGAGCCACTGTATCTTTTTAGAACTGCTACTCATGCTGCAACACATTGCAGCCGATCACAGTTAGAGCAAAGCACTGTCTGCCCCCACATGCATACATAAGCAAAGCCAATTATGCTGTCTTGGACTCATGCCAATAACCGGCTGTGGCATCGTTGGCATTTGAACTCTAAGTCTCCATTATGATCTCCAGAGTGAATAGGTTTCTGTTGCACCACTCTGGAATCCATGTTCTGCTTTTCTCGTTTAGCTTTCTTTACGTTACTCCAGATAATTTTAAAGTCATATTTGGTTATCCTTTCAGTTCTATTAATGTATCCCTCTTCGCTTGTTTGTTTTTGCCACTCTTCTCATCAGGCCACTTGTCTCGCTACAACTCAATCCTGAATCAGATCCCCAGTCAGTCTGTGTCAGTCCGGACAGTGCCAGGTCCTCCAGGGGAACCAGGCCGTCAGGGCCCTGCGGGTCCACAGGGAGAGCAGGGGCCTTCAGGCAGACCAGGCTTCCCCGGGGGTAATGGACTGAGTGGCCGTCCAGGAGAGAGAGGTTAGTTCATGCACACCATGGGAAAAACCAGACATCACAATTCACATGAGATTATGTTTCAGTGTTAATTTTATTGACTGTTAAATCAACAGAATAAATAATCATCTCAAGAAAGTCGCAGAGAGATAACAAGCAAGTAAGAATCACAAGACCAGCATCCGTTCACACATGCAGTGTTATATACACACAGACAGAATGACACAAAGCAGAATTTTAATATAATTAGTTCAGACTGGCCGCACAACACTAACAACGTTTGGTAATGAGGGATGGTTTGAGGGGTTTAGTGGTGTAGCCTATCATTACAAGAGTGCTAATTATGTGCTCGGGGTTGGGGTAATTGTCAGCCTTGGTCAGGGGTGATGAAGACCAGATTGCTGCAAAGAAGCCTGGGAAAAACTGGAGTGTGCCTCTCTATAAAGACTCATAATTCTGAGACGTTTTGCTTGTCACAGTGTTTGGTTTGGGAATAGCAAAGAACTAATAATAACTGCTCAAGACTATTTTTGTATGCAGTCAGTCTTTTGCTATTTTCCATGCAGCAGGATATGTTGAAGCAGAAGTCTCTGTGGAACCTCTAGCTTTCCTTCTGGACTCCATATTTATGTTGTTCTTTGCCAAATGATTAGCGAACCATGAAAAGCATGTGGCTCTCGCACTCTCTCCACCAGCAGTGGTCAGTGGTGGAAGGTAAATAAAAGAGCTAGACAGACAATCTGGCCATTTCTTGTGCAGAATTGTTGTGTCAGTGTGTGTGCGCTACACTAGGTCTGCTATCTCAATCCCTCTCCCTGGCCAGTAGCGAACGAGGACAGCAGTGTGCAAGTTCAGAGAGGCAAATGGTGTCGCTTGGTCTCACTTTAGTGTCTGTTTAATGGTCTGTTCAGGGCTCCCAGGAGAGAAAGGAGAGAAAGGCAGTCCAGGTGTGGGGACACAGGGACCACGTGGCCTCCCAGGACCTCCAGGTAAAAAAATGACCACTCTTATTTGCCAGATATGACACTTTGTTCATATCTGGTTGTTGAAGACATAGTTTATATTTATGTGTAAACTCAATGGTTACTTTAAAAGGAACGTCTGTGCACCTGCTCATTCATGCAATTACCCAATCAGGCAATCATCTGGCAGCAGATAGAGGTCACAAGCTGCAGTTGTTCAATGTTCACATCAAACATAAGAATGGGGATAAAATGTGATCTCTTTGACTTTGACTGTGGCACAGTTGTTGGCGCCAGATAGGCTAGCTCTACTGTGACAACCAGATGGTAGTGGGAAATTTTGACATCAACAGTCCACGGACACGACCGGATTTCTGTCAACATTTCAGGATATTTGTGGTGTAATGCTGTTGGGAATGTTTTCTTGGCATTCACTGGACCCCTTAATACCAATTGAGTATGACCACAATCTTATAATGGCTATGTCCAGCATGATAATACACCATAATACACCATACCATGCATTCCATGAACATGACAGTGAGTTCAGTGGATTCAGCTAGAACAGTAGATTCGCAGCACGAATGTGCAGCTGATAGATCTGCAGCAGTTCTGTGACTTATGTCAGAATCTCAAAGGAACGTTTCCAACACCTTATGAAGAATTAAGGCAGTTCTGAAAGCAAAGGAGGGCCTACTCAGTATTAGTATGGTGTTTCTAATAAAGTGGCCAGTGAGTGTGTCTACGTTAAGAGGTTTGTTTCAGAGGTTGGTGATCACTACACTGCCTACATCTTACTGGAACATTTTACTTTAAACATGAGCTTGAGTCAAATGAAAACCTTAAATTTTGTTTGTCACATAGGTGTCACAAAAGTGTATCAAGCTTAACCCTCTTACCTCGTATGGCCAAAAAACCGTCTTGCCCGTCTTTGACCTATTCCCGTAAGGCTTGGTCGTCTATGCCAAATCCCCATAAGGCCGATATAGTGGATTTACAGTGTAAACGTTATCCCCGTAAGGCCGGTATACCGACATTACTCTGCTATGATTCCTTACTTATTTAATTATTATTTTTTGACCCAGAAGATTGATGACGTCACGACGTGATTACGTTATTATGCCGGCATTACGATGAAGCTGATCCAAGCGTGAATATTGGTGTAATAGTAGAAGTGAACTAAAAATGCCAAAGCGAAAAGCTAATCGTGTTCAGCTAAAGGTACACCTACAGTGAACACAGGTACATCTAAAACAGTGAAAAAAAAGAAAACATACACAGTTACACAGGCGAGAGTGGGGATTCTCGATAGTGACAACAGTGAAAGTTCAGGCGATGTTGAAACCGAAACTGAAACTAATAGTGACGCAAACTCTCCTGATTCAGACCCTGATCCGTCTTCATCTTCAGCATCAACCAGTGCGACTGACACTGCAGGGGTTTGGAGTCATAACATGACCATTTCTGTGCATTCGTGAAAACACTACCTGCTGGTCTGATTATCAAAAGAAACTTGACTTTTGGCGCTAAATTGTATTTATTTATTTATTTTTTCCTTGAATTTATTCAAAGGCGTTGACCACGCTGATGCTCGTATGGTACTTCTAAATGAGTAGAAGGATTTTTTTCGGAATTTTTCTAGTTAAGAATCGTGCTCTAAGTTTAGTAAAAACACTGAACTGCTTCATTTTCAAAGTAATATTACACAAATACGTTATTATAAATTGTTTCAAGGCCTAAAAATGTTCAAATTAAAATGTTGATTTTGGCCCAGGAACTCAGGGTTGGCGTGCTGTTTCTCTGGGGAATTCAGGGTTATGGGACATAATACTGTGGGAAAAGTGACGGAATAAGGGGCTACTGAGAACAATGGACCTGTTTTGCAACTACATATTTAATGTTCTGCTTCTCTAATTTATGTCACACTTTTAAGGGTTCCATTTGACTAACCCCTGTACTTCGTACAGAAATATGTTGAAATAATAAAAGTTCCAAACATGGAGCTCTGCTGGATTGCATGTGGCACTGTGTTGATGTGTGTTAATGCCTCACTGCAGGTCCTCCAGGTGAGGGCCGGACAGGAAGCCAGGGTCCTCCAGGCAGGCCTGGAACTCAGGGCACTCCAGGTCACCCTGGAAGTCCTGGAAAGCCTGGTGCTGCTGGACCACCAGGTTACTGTGACCAGAATGCCTGCTTAGGGTATAACATAGGAGGTAAAGAAACTTCTTATTTTCTCTCCTTTGTTTAAAAAAAAAAAAATCAGTACCTCTGTTTCCTTTTGATCTAATTACCGAAGAGCCAATATTTAAGTGTTAGCCTCTGCCATTGTCTCCAAGTATTGCAGAAAACTTTAGGAAAGGGTCATTTCTGATACTGCTGAGAATGCTATTTCCCAACTTACTTTAACAGCAGCAAATATGTGATATATTTCATATAGAGTCATGTGAAAAAATAAATACACTCCATGAAAATAGTTTTTTATTTTACACACATTTGGACAAGAAAACATTTGAAACAGTGCCTATTAATAAAGGTGATACACTACCAAATGAGATGAAAAAGTAAGTACACCTCTACATTTATCACACCTTCAAATCCATAAAATTAGAAACAGGTGTTCACGGTTGGGTGCCTCAAATTAGAACCTACTTAGGGAGTGTAAATGGAACCTGTCTTATTTATACCCCTCTCATATCTAAGTGTCTGTGAGGCCTTCAGAAAAAAAATAACAACGTTTTGGATGCCTATGAGTCTGGCAAGGGATTTAAAAAGATCTCCAAATTATTTGAAAGATATCACTCCGCTGTACGGAAAATAATCTACAAGTGGTACAGATTTCAAACGACAGCCAATTAGTCCAGGACTGGCCGTCACAACAAATTCAACCCATAAGCACAGCATTTGATGCAAGAAGAAGTCTCAAAGCACCCGAAAATTCATCACAGGATCTGCTAGTACGTCTTCCAACTGTTTGTGTCAAAGTGCATGCTTCTACAATCAGAAATAGATTGCAAAAATTTGACCAGCATGGGAATCGTGCCATTAAAAAGCCTTTGCTGTCTAAAAAGAACATTAGGGCAAGACTACGGTTTGCCAATGAGCATATAGGCAAAGACCAGGCCTTTTTGAATAATGGTCTCTGGACAGATGAATCAAAGACTGAGTTGTTTGGCCACAGTAACAGCAGACATGTTTGGTGCAGACCAAACACAGCTTTTCAGGGGAAACTCACTGCTGGAAATGTTATGGTTTGGGGTTGCTTCGCTTCCTCGGGGACTGGACAGCTTGCATTCATTGATTCAACTACACATTCTTCATCAAAGAGTACTTGAAGATAATGTGAGGCCATCTGTCAAAGTTGAAGTTGAACAGAAAGTGGACCTTTCAACAGGATAATGATCACTAGCACTAGATAGAACAATGATCATCAATAATGAGCACACTAGCAAATCCACCAAGGAATGGCTCAAAAAAAAAGAAATGGAGGGTTATGGATTGGCCTAGTCAAAGCCCGGATCTGAATCCCATTGAAATGTTGTGGTGGGATTTGAAATGGGCAGTACATGCAAGAAATCCCTTAAACATCTTGCAACTGAAAGACTATTGCATGGAAGTGTGGTTAAAAATTCCAGCAAGCCGATGTCAGAGACTGGTGGACAATTATTCAAACCGCGTACAGGACGTTATTTCTGCTAAAGGGGTCAATACTAGCTTCTGAGGCCAAGAGGGTACTTACGTTTTCCACAGAAGAAGATCACATCTATTGATATTTCTATTGAATAAATGATTGAAAAAGCTCATTTTCTTTGTGGTTTTGTTCAAGTATATCGACTTTATTAATAGTCACTGTTTCAAAGAGGATCAAATGTTTGCTTGTCCAAATATTTCCAAAAAGCCTACATGGGGTGTGCTTATTTTTTCACATGACTGTATATGGTCATATTCTTTTTAAAAAAAATATTTTTGTTCGCATATAAAAGTCAACATTTTTTACCACTACGCAGGATTATCATCCAGTAAAATAGTCTATTGCTAGCAGAGACAAAGAACAGTCATTACAGTAACTGTCCCCATAAATTTAATAGAGTGTACAGGCAATCGAGTTTTACAGTTAAACTTGTGAAAAGTTCGCTCCTCTCCTGATATGGGTGATTTTTATGAGGCCGAGTTTGTTCTGGGATGTGAAACATCCTGCAGCGTAGGAGGTCATTAGATGTACCACTAATTTTGGAAAAACTGGTAATAGCAGCTGGCCGTTCATTCTACAGTCGGGGTGACATTTATTTCCCACATTTACATTTGCAAAATTGTATAAAGTAAAGGGAATATACTTGTTAAACATTAACTTATAAATAACTTAAAGCTAATAAAATTTACAGCAATTAAAAAAAAAAAAAAAAAAAAAAAAAAAAAAAAAAAATATATATATATATATATATATTATTTATTGTCGAAAGTGATTTAAAAAAAAAAAAAAGAATAAAAAGGCTAAATGTCACTCCAGCTTTGGTATCACCTTGGTAATTATAAATTTTTAAATACACAATGAAACATTTAAGAAACTGATACATTATAGTGAGATGCACTTAAGCTTGATATTAAGTTCTCATTCTGATATGAAATAACTGCCACAGTCTTTAAGTTTCCAGGCTTACATAAACGATGTACGTTTAATATCCGATTTACTGACAAAACATTTGTACAATAAACCCTTCAGTAAACCTCATGAAAGTAATTCAGCTGTAAATGGCAAGGTCGAGATTGCTACAGAAAGGAAAAGCCGAAGCCGAGTTGGTCATTTTAACGATCATGTGGGTGTCATACTTACACGGTGTGTTTCTCTCTCCTTTCCGGGACCTCCTCATCTGTCTCCTGACTCTAGGGGAAGCCGAAGTGCAGTATGAGAATGACTACTGAGAGGCATTCTCTGAAATTCTGCTGCCATTTCTCTTCTTTCCCTTTATCCCTCCATCCTCCATCTTTTAGTAAAAAAAAAAAAAAAAAAGACTGTGGCTAGGGAAAGACTTGTCTACAACCCCCAAGCTATCATATTATAAAATTCCATATTCTCCCACTCCTGAAGATCACCACCACTACACAGTAAAGGTCCTGCATGCCTATTCACACAAATCCATCCAGCTTTGTTTGTAGCTCCGTTTTTCTCTCTATCTCTCTTTCTCTCTGGGCTGGAATGTTTTTGACATCCATACCTGATGGCCCTTCCCCAGAAAGCCATAATTTCTCGTACTCGTCTTCTGCTTCCTGTTTGCTCTAACACTGTGCCTTTATCTCTCTGCTGCTTTCCTCTGACCCTAACCCAATGGCTACTTTCTTGATGGTGGTGAATGACATAGACAGAGGAAACATGGATGACCAACCCAATTCCCCAATCTTCCCATAGTACAACAGTTACCTCCCAGTTCCTACCAAAACTACGGGCCCACTGACACTAACGACGAAGAGGAGCAGGAGGAAGAGGACCCGTTCGGTGGATACCGCCGCTACCCACCCCAGTACTACGAGCCCAGCTATCCAAACCCTCGTGTTGCCCAGCCTGGCACTTATCCCGGTGCCATGATGAGGGAGCGAGGCATGCACCGCTTCTCCCGCAGCCTGACTGAGAGGAGTGTAGCTCAGACCACAACACAAGAGGAAGAAGATAAATCTGCACACTGACAGCCCCATACACAAACACACATACACACCCTTAGTATTAAGCGAGTGTCCAGTAGGATAGCAGTGACCGAATGGTATCTGGAAAGTGCCTGATGGGGTGGGGGGTATGGAGGGTGTGCAGTAAACCCATACTGTGCCCGCAGATCTTCAATGACTTTTTTTTTGTTGTTGTTTTGTTTGTTTGTCTGTAAAAGTGCATGCGGTCATTTAAAACCACGAAAAGCTCTCAAACAATGCAGTGGATTTGTATTAGTTGACCTTTTGGGGGGGTGAAAAAAAAACATTGAATTTGTACAGTTTGTGCAATTGTTTTTCTAATAAAAGATTGAAAGGTTGAATTTCAGTGTTCCATGTTTGATCATCCACGCTTTCATTGTTCCCGTCACGTTATTGACGTTACTTTATGAAAAGAGGAATCCTTGGCAGTACCGGACAGTTTAAAAAAAACAAACAAAAAAAACCCCATATTGAACCAAATCTAACATTGCCACTGATACTTATAAATGCCACACATAATGTCTGAAGCGTGATTGTACAATCACATGTCGGTGTGAATTTCCTGTGGATTTGGTCTTGTAAGGATAAATGTTATGCAGTCATTGGGGAATTGAACTTTTTTTTTTGTTTTTGTTTGATTTTAATTCAAGAGCTCAGACTGGAAGTCCTTTTCTGTCTCTCTGTGTATGTGCTTGTCCTATGGGCCTATTCACTGTGGAAAAGTGTTGAATAGTTAGGCCTGTGGTCTACCGTCCTCTCAGAATGAATCAAACTGTGCGTGTTGAGCAGGTGCCAGAGGACTGGCTCGCTACCAAACTTTTGAAGCGGAAAAAAGTAACTTATTTTTACTTTGTTTTTGTAACCAATAAAACTGGAATATGACAGCGGTGATGTCTTGTCTATTCTTTGTTACCGTTTTCTTTTTAAAAGCCCGTAAGGCAGTCAGCTCAGACGTGGGACCCTTGATTAGTGCTCACATCAAAGACGTGTTTGATGACTCCTGTAGACACACACGTCATCCTTTTACAACATGCACGTCAAACAGTGGAAACGCTATGTCCACAATTGCAGTTCAACCCTACAGTGGGACGTTGCTGACCCTCGTGACAGACCGACAGCGAACAAGTGGTGTTTCATTTCCATCACCATCGTGTTGTTTTGAGCATTTAGTGCACTTCAAAGGGTAATGTGCCATTACAAGAGCCACACAAACATGTGATGTCAATTAGGACTGAACCACTGCCTTGAATCAGACAGGCAGCAGGCTGCACAAAGGCCTGTGAAAGCCATTTGTGGCCAAAAGGCACAGGCAAAAAAAAAAAAAAAAATGCTGTTCTAATACTAACTGGCTTTTCTGAGTTAATAGGGTTACCAAAAGCCTTTCTTTTTACAGCCTGGCTCAATAAATACATTACATTAAACATTTAAGAACTGTGCCTGTCATTGGTAAACAATACATAATCAAATCAAGACATTTTTTTCCAAGATAATTTATTTCATATAGACAAGAGTATGAAAAAATGCAACCATTTAGATGGATACTGAATCTGTCCAGTCTGTGATGTGATGAGGTCACTTCATCCTGTAGTCCTCTGGCCTGCGGAGACAGAAGAAAAGATCGGTTCATTTAAGTAGAGAAAATGTGGAATGACTTATTCACCCTCACAATGGACTCCAGCAGAAGCCTCAACAAATAACGATCGGAAAATAAACGACCTACATTCAATCCACTAGCAATAACTCTCCTGAAGAAGAAGAATAATTTTGGGGGATGGGGGGGGTTGGAGTCGCTCATGCCAGTTATGAATCATGACGTTTCTGGTCACTGGAAGATTTACATCTAAATCAATTTACAATTAACAATACGCCATTTGTCAAAGTTAATTCAGTACGACAGGCAAAGCATCGGTCTTGAGCGACCAGTGGATTATGCTTTTACAGCAACACTTTTTACGCTCATTCAGTCTGGGACTAAAAGGACGATGAAGATCATAAATAGTATAACCTGACCAGCGAAGCGATTGCTCAGGAGTCATTTGATATATTTGAAAAACCTTGTGCTTTAGTCAGGACATATCTGGTCAAAGATGACTCACAATACGAGAAAAAGAGGAAAATGTCTTGAAATCACGTCTTTTCTTCTATTCTTCTTTTTGTACAGCGTGTCTTTTCTGTACAAGTAGATGAAACATTCGACATTCTTGTCAAAAGATGACTGCACGCATCAGTTCTTTAGTAAACGTAGAAAACCCAGTCGGAATGGCCTGGAAGACACATTTTTGTGGAGAACATAATCACCATACAGTAGCTAGTCTATGTCTCACTTAATAACTGTGTCAAGTAGGTCTATTGTAAATACCCCCCTTTCTTTTTTTTCACGTCAAGCCATGTGGATACAATGAGGAACCCCATAGAACAAAACTACAGACAGCTTCAACCACTAAATACATCCTGTCAAGCATCATTACTACAAATTACAGCAGATATGCATGTTCTCTGGCATTTTAAATGTACTCGGCATAACGGTGCCACTTTTAAACCCAACAATTTCGTCAGACTTTCACCAACTCTTAAAATCTAACAATCGGATGAGTTCTGGCTAGCAAACACAGAAGTGTTCACAGATATAGCGACTTGAAAGTATTCACCCCCCTTAAACGTTTGGAATATTGCAACCTGGAACTTAAATGGACTTAATTGGGATTTTACTGTCATGAACCAAATTGGTCCATAATATAGAAAGATAGGATAGATAGATAGATAGATAGAGAGAATACTTGATTGATCCCCAAGGGGGAATTTGGTGTTGCAACAGCCAAAGCGTAAGAGTAAACAGGGAGGACTAAGACGTTAAAAATGCAACTCCCAATATACACCACAAATAAGAGGGAATAAAAATATACATATAAATAGCTCTCCAAGTTAAAACTGTACACTAGACATGTGTGATGAGCAGTTTTGTTACTGTGTGTATAAAAATGTACAGCAGTAAAGTAAAGTCATAGATAAAGTGGCAGTCCATGTGCAGTGAGCCAAGGAAAAAAGTATATTGACGCAGGGGAGCAATGGATGTAAAACTTTTAGTGAACTAGTATTCACCCCCGTTAAATTAGTTCCGCTATCAGAAGCCACATAATTAGCTGAATGGAGTCTACCTGTGTACAATGAAAATTTCTTGAAGAACATACCAAAATAAACAGCATCATGAAGACCAAGGAACCATCAAAACTACAGGACAATATTCTGGAAAAGTATCAGTCAGGATATGGTTAATAAATGGTTATTAAATAATATCCCAAACTTTGAACATTCCACAGAACAGCATTATATCCCTTAAAAACTGGACAGAATATTGTGCAACCATGAAACTGTAGTGGACATCCACCAAACGTCAGTGAGCTGGTAAGGAGGCCATTAGTCAGACTATAGTCCGGGCAATGCACACAATTAGCTTTATGGAAGAGTGGTGATCTATATATAGTCCTGTTTGGAGTTTGTCAAAAGGTATTTTAGAGACTAGGAAAATACGGGGGGGTCTGGTGGTCCGATGAGAGCAAAATCTAACCAGTGGCCTGTGCACAGTGTTCTGCTTGGTGAAAACCCGACACTGCTCACTGCCCTGAGAACATCATCTGAACAGTGGAGCATGGTGGTGATAGCATCATGTTGAGAATTACCCTTGACCTCTTGATTTCCTCTCTGTAGAAAATCCTCCTTACCCGCTCACGGACTTTTGGCTGATGTCTTCTTTTAGGCATAGTCATGGTCATGCCACTATTCTTCCCAATTTTTAATAATGTATTTAAGGGTACTCCTAAAGATGTTTATATGGGATAATGTTTTTAACAATCAAATCCTGATGACACTTTTCCAGGAAACTGTCCAGTATCTGTATGATAGCTCCTCGATCTTTGTAATGCTGTTTATTTAGCGGCTTCCTGTCACAAACTCTGAGGCGTTCCAGAAACAGCTGTATTTATACTGAGATAACAGAACACTTTATCTGCATTCGGCTAAGTAGATGACGAATTTAGGGTTTTCCCAGCAATATGGGTCAATACCTTTAAAATAAAGAAAACACCACGTTTGTGATCGCACATCATTTGACAAACTACATTGATTGCTTCCGTCCTGATTCAGTAGTATAGGATATTCACTATAGACACGACGTATGATCCCAGTTAAGTCAAATAACAGCTCTATGCTGTAACGCTAAAAGATGCAGAAGAGTTTAAGGGGGTGAATACTTATGCAAGGCACCGTATATAATGTATGCAGCGAAATATTTCAATGTTATCTTCGATTATTAAGCGAATGCCAGAACAATACATTCGTTCCTTTAAGAAAACGTTTAGAACTGCGGACTTCCCGGCAAAAAGAACAGAACATCTAGAGCATGCTGTGAGCCCCACAAGTCATTATCCTGGCCCGCTATTAGAAAAGTGAAGCAAATCTGAAAAACTCAATGCAGAAAGGCTCAGAGCTCAATGAGCCATACAGTAATAGCTTAGGTCTGTGAATCACTTCTGTAGGGATTTATGAAAGTCCACAGTCTGAGTGATGAGCGACTCGAAACTGCTAAGCAGCAGCCAGAGAAGAACAGCAGCCCAATGATGAACTTTAAACCTACACCAAACTGGCCTTCCATTAAGGAAAATAGTGTGTGTGTATGTGTGGGTTTTATCTTTTTTAAACAAATGCTCTACGCTTTTTGTGCTGGAGGTCAGTGCTTCTTAAACTTCACTGCACCCCCTTAAACTGTAAACTAACTTCCACTGACATCCGGCCTCCGTCCCATGTGCGAAGCTCGCATGTTCTCCCCGTGCTTCGGGGGTTTCCTGTGGGTACTCCGGTTTCCTCTTCCAGTCCAAAGACATGCGTTGTAGACTGACTGGCATTTCCAATTTGTCCGTATTGTGTTAATGGAGTGTGAATGCGAGACTGTGCCCTGCGATGAGTTGGCACCCTGTCCAGGTTGTCCCCTGCCATGTGTCTGGGGACACATGTCCCTGGGAGAGACTCCAGGCTCCTAGCAACCCTGTGTATGATGTAAAAATGACCGGATTCTCCCCATTACATCCTTCTACGACTCACTCTTGACGCATATCAAGACGCTTGTCTCGGTCACGTGATCCGTTGAACCCTTACCATAGAGACCAGAGAACGTTAGGGGGGGGGAGGATGTTACGAGGACGCTGCTAATAAAGTTGCGATTTCACATTGGATTCACGTTTATTATTGTATTTTAAAAATACCCCAGTTTTTATGCCGGTCCTATCATTTTATTTTGTTGTATTTATCCGCCACACCTTAAAGGCCGGTCCGTGAAAATATTGTCCGATATTAAACCGGTCCGTGGCGCAAAAAAGGTTGGGGACCGCTGCTCTAAGGTCATTGCAGTATGACGCACATACCATATAGGAGCAATGCCACTAAATCAGTGGGATTCCTAAGAACACATACATTAAATAGTAAAAGCTGACCCTTAAAATCTTAAACTGCCACATACGCACTGCATCTATACTCGCCAACTGTAATTACATTAAATTGTCCGAGACCATTCAAATAACAGCACTGCTTTCCCAGAGTTCATGTGTGTGTCAATCCGCAGAACTACATCGCAGGCCTCATTAACAAACTCACACACTGCATGTGACATTTTGAGTGACACGAAAGCAAATTGATGACTATAAAAAGGTGTATTCTTTGATTTCTCCAGGTGCTGCGAAGAATTCTTGGATACGTGTATTTATATCTTGGCTTTTTCTTGGATGTTTCTACGCCAGTGCCTCTCGCTCTCTGCTTTTGGCGACAGGAGCGGATTCACAGAGGAACTTTATTTTCCACCGGTATTTGATTTGAGCTTCATTACTGCATTACTGTATTCATGGGGAGTCAGGTGGGTTTCCTTACGGCACGGCAAACTTTACAAGAACAACATCCAACCTGTGGAGCTCCTCAGTCATCTTCCTTTCTCCAATTTAATTACTGCATACGATCTTCAACTCTCATTATCCTATTAAGCGCTCACTTCTAACTGACGTGTTTTAATTACACGCTTCATGTGCCTCTCAGGGAGAGGCTGACTGCAGCAAAATAGCATGAGAGAGATGACAAAGCTGCTCAGGTTTAAGGCTTAAGGCTTCACAATAGTGTTAAGGGGCACTTGTTTAGTTTAACAGCAGTGTATTGGCTTCCGTTGGCTCTTTGGGAAAGTGAAGTGTCATGGGAGAAGTTGAATTCACGGGCACCAAAATGATCTTGAACTTGTAGATGCTGCTATGGGGAACCCTGTTTTGAGTTCAAATCGCAGGCATGCCATAAAGCCATTGGTTGTCTGGGGACTGTACTCAAGCTGGACAAAAATCCAGCAAATGTAAATACAGATAATAATAATAAAAATTAAAAAAAAAATTAAAAAAAAACACACCTTTTTTTTAGGTTTAATCCAAGGGGGTAAATACTTATGCAAGTCACGCTCTTTGGGATGCTTCCAAATAAATGCCATCCAGTTTCTAATTCTATCAACAGGTTATTGAATTATAACATCTGGCAATGGTCATACAGTGCACTTGCAAATGTATTTGCCCCCTTAGACCTTTTCCATTATTTGCTGCATTAAACCCCATGGGGGAAAAAAACAAAACAAAACCAAAAAACACCAATACACCTTGGTTTAAGCCAATGAGATAAACAGTCATGCAAGTCACAGTACATTTCCATGGATGCTTATGGAAATTCTATAAGATTTGCAATTTGCAGACATATTTTTAGCGAGGTATTGTGATTGCTTTCAGATGCACAAAACCTCCCAATACCACACAAGTGCAACCGCTGACTATTCTGATTAGCCTTAATGCACTGATCTTCCCATTTATACAGGCTCTGATGAAAGGAAAACAAAACCCTAATGCATTAAGAACGTAACTAATCACTACACAGAACCACTTCAGACAGATATGGCCTTATTGTAAGGCTCCGATTGCCTATTATTCAGAAAAATGCACACTGTGCTACTGTGCTGCGACTGTAAATCCTATAATTTCCTGAGGGAATGTGGGGGTGGGGGATATTATGATATATAATTTAGCTAACAAACTCTGCAAAACAGTACTAAAATAAACAACAACAAAAAAACCTGTTCAACTGACTTTGACGGTACTTTTCTTTAATGCCTACAAAAATAAGATTACTCTTTTTAAAAAAAATTTATAAAATCAACAGCATCCATTCAATATCATTTAATTTATAAATTATTAACATAAAAAAAAATCACCATATCAGCGATATCTCAGAAAAGTGTATATCGCATAATCATTTATCACGATATCACTATTATTCCGATATATCGCCCGGCCGTACATTAGGCAGCAAAACATGTTCGATCATTTGGTAAAAGTATATACTGAAGGGGACCTACCCTGGGCCTTCGCAACACATTCATAAGCACTGCACACATATTTTAGAAAGCAATACTGGAGGATTTGTGTTAGGTTCTACTGTGTTTAATGAAGTACATTGATTTATCTATACATGAACCCTTTGCCATTTGGGGGTGATTGTTTGAGACTTGCATATGACTTTTTTTTAACCTTATATTGGACGTTATTAGTTTGTCTTTACTAACATCACATCCATGAAGTATAGATGTGCAGAATTCACCTGTTATCTTACTTATTTCCTGTATCAACTGCATTTAAAAATGTTATGAGGCACCGTTCTAATGCAACTTCACTTTCAAGGATAAAAAAAAAAAATACAGCAAATCTAAATTTAGTCTACCTATAATTATTTAAAATAAAATAAAAAAGGGCACATGAAACATCTACATGTCATAAGTTTTGACATAAGCCTTTGATAAAGGTCCTGTTATTGATTTATAAAAGATTCGTGCAATTCTTCAAATGTATTCCAAGTGTTTTAACCACTTTAGAATATGGGGTTTTTCATGCATCGGAAATAAACGAATGGAAAAATTCAGAAAGCTATATATAAGTTAAAAATGAAAGGTTTTACACTTGACTACGGTGGTTTATAAATGATGCCATACATTTCTGCTCCATCGGAATGCTTTCACATTTAAAACAAAATGATTTAATATTTGATTTTGGCCCTGTGATTTTTAGTCGTCACTTGTAGTGTTTTAATGCAGCGATTACAAACAACTTGTAATTGAAAATGAAATACCACACACACACACACACACTATTTTTCAGAAATGTGCTTAAAATGAAAACACGTTTGAGTGGAGCCAGCTCATGTAGCATAAAATCTAAACATAACTTAGGCATAATAAAGAGGCTTCGCTCTGGGATGATCAAGCAGAACGAATCATCTCTTCACACTACACATACTAGAAGTGAAGCCAGTATGTTTCTGTAAATAATTATTTAATCACACCTTAAATGCATTGAAATCTTATAGGGAATATAGAGAGCCATAGAGAATAGCTGAAAATAACAGCAGGGACATGTTTCTCCTTTGGGTGCCTTGCTGAGAAGAATGCGGACAAGGGAAAAATAATTGGATTGTCATGGCTGGGTCACAGGGCTTTGTAATACACTGTTCCCCAATTGTGCATTATGAGCTCAAACTATTAAAAAAAAAAAGTGCACAGCAGTGTTTCATCATCGAGGCTATTGAACATCAAAGTCCATTTGCAAACCCTACACTAGAGTCTCACTTGCCCTTCAATCTGACAGTCCAATAGCAGAGTAGCAGGAGTGATATTATATGTACCGAACAGCAGAATGAGAAAAAGCTCCGTGCTTCAGGTTCTCAGGCAAACTGGCTCGGTCAGGGCTCTCTGTTCAGAGTTGGTCTTTAGTGTTCACTTTTATTTCCTTAATGAGGCTTACACTTTTCCTAGTCTACATCACAGCAGGCCTTAATTTCCTTCTGTCCTGCACGACGGTGTTCGTTTAATACGGCCACAGCATGGCATCTCACGTTCCAGTGGACTGCTCGAGATAATCAAATAATAAAGCAGACTCACTGCAATTATCTCTCGCTTTAATGCCAGCAGAGTGATGTCTTTATCACCAGTTTGATGTATTATGGAAGTCAGTCAAGCTCTGGGTGATAGTAATAATACTAATAATACTACTACTACTAATAATGAGAATAACGAGATGAATGATGAATGAGGATCATATTTCTTCGTGAAAGGGAAGTTTACTGTTTAAAGGGCCTATGTAAAAAAACTTTAGGCATTTTGGGTGGCTTTCATACTGTAAGGAGTGACAGCAGCACTGAGGAAATATATAAAATCTCGTCTAAAACCACCTTTACACCGTTACAGCTGGGATGTCAGCTTTGCACACCTGTATCCTAACATTTTTCTAGGTAAAACAGCACTAGTTCTGAAGGAGTCTGGATGGAGGCCATGGGTGGACACCAAGTGAACTTCCAAGTCTTGCCACAGGTTCTCAAATTGGATTGAAGGTGTGGGTTTTGACTGGACACGGTCAGATTCTTGGGTTTAAACCACTCCAGCGTAGCTTTGGCAGTACATTTAGAGTCGTCCTATTGAAAGGTGTTCGTCTAGGTTTGCCCCGTGTTTGTCTCCATCCATTTTGCACTCAACCCTGGCCAATCTTCCAGTCCCTGATTTAAAAATAAAGAAATAAATAAATAAAACTTACAAAAAGCAACCCCGTTACAATTCCTCCACCACCATGTTTCACTGTAGGGGTGCTCTTTTCAGAGGGAGGAACATTATTGAGTTTCTGACAAAAGTGGCACTTTGTGACCAGGCAAAAAATAAAAATTTTAGTCTAATCATACCAGAGAGCTTTCCACCCCCATATTTGCGGAATCCACAAACAGGCTTTCATACGGCTTTTTTCCCCCTTCTTCTTCTTCTTCTTACCATTCTTCTATAAAGCCTAGTTTTGTCCAATGTATGGGCTATAGTTGCCCTGTGATCAACTTCTCCCATCTGAGCTGTGCATCTCTCCAGCTCCCTCAGGGTTACCCTTCTCCTCTAGGTTGCTTCTCAGACTGATGTCCTCCTTATCCAGTCACTTTTGATGGATGGTCTCCTTGAGGTCGTATTGTGCTTGTAACATATTCTTTCCTTTGTTTAATAACAGATTTAATGGTGCTCCATGGTATGTTCAGAATATATATTTTTCATAAATAATAACCAAACCCTGATCGACACACTTCCACAACTTTGTTTTCCATGATGTGTCTTTTGATGTCTTTAGATTCATGACAGGTAATCTCGTTTTCAGTTCTAGGTCGTGACAATAAAATTTTTTTAGAAAAGTTCACGGGGAGAATACTTGCAATGCAAGACACCGTTATATAGACGCTTAGGAATAATACAAAAATGCCTGAAAATAAGATGGCTCTTTAAGGTCCAGTAGTTATAACAGGCAGCTAGAGATGCAGTGAATCATGAGCACTTCGTGAAGTACACACAAAGGACAAGATGCAGAGACAAAGAGAGTTTGTGAGCCATTAAACAGCCTTCCCGGAGCTGTGGGAGAACACTTGCTAACTAACACACCACTCTTTTCCGTTACAGACCAAAGGCAAGAAAGTCCATGCTCAACCACGTCTCATTGTTAATACTGTGTATAGATACAGAATCTCACAAAAGTGAGTACACCCCTCACATTTTTGTAAATATTTGATTATACCTTTTCATATGACAACACTGAAGAAATGACACTTTTCTACAATGTAAAGTAGTGAGTGTACAGCTTGTGTAACAGTGTAAATTTGCTGTCCCCTCAAAATAACTCAACACACAGCCATTAATGTCTAAACCGCTGGCAACAAAAGTGAGTACACCCCTGAGTGAAAATGTTCAAATTGGGCCCAAAGTGTCAATATTTTGTGTGGCCACCATTATTTTCCAGCACTTCTTTAATCCTCTTGGGCATGGAGTTCACCAGAGCTTCACAGGTTGCCACTGGAGTCCTCTTCCACTCCTCCATGACGACATCATGGAGCTGGTGGATGTTAGAGACCTTGTGCTCCTCCACCTTCCGTTTGAGGATACCCCACAGATGCTCAATAGGGTTTAGGTCTGGAGACATGCTTGGCCAGTCCATCACCTTCACCTTCTTTAGCAAGGTAGTGGTCGACTTGGAGGTGTGTTTGGGGTAATTATGCTGGAATACTGCCCTGCGGACCAGTCTCCGAAGGGAGAGGATCATGCTCTGCTTCAGTACGTCACAGTACATGTTGGCATTCATGGTGCCCTCAATGAACTGTAGCTCCCCAGCGCCGGCAGCACTCATGCAGCCCCAGACCATGACACTCCCACCACCATGCTTGACTGAATCATATAAGTTTATCTTGGTCTCATCGGACCACAGGACATGGTTCCAGTAATCCATGTCCTTAGTCTGCTTGTCTTCAGCAAACTGTTTGCGGGCTTTCTTGTGCATCATCTTTAGAAGAGGCTTCCTTCTGGGACGACAGCCATGCAGACCAATTTGATGCAGTGTGCGGCGTATGGTCTGAGCACTGACAGGCTGAAATCCCAAGTGTCATTTCTTCAGTGTTGTCACGTTAAAAGATATTATCAAATATTTACAAAAATGTGAGGGGTGTACTCACTTTTGTGAGATACTGATATATATATATATATATATATATATATATATATATATATATATATATATATCTCACCTGGTCTTTTTCCAGTCTGGAACAAGAGATCAGCCCGTCTGGCACCAACAAAATAACATGGATAAAGTCACAGAGATCATACTTTTTCCCCATTCTGATGTTTGATGTGAACATTAACTGAAACTCTTGACCTGTATCTGCAAGAGTTTATGCACTGTGCTGCTGCCACATGATTTGCTGATTAGAATACTGCATGTACGAGCAAGTGTACAAGTGTTCCTATAAAGGTAGTCAATGAGTGTAGTTCAACCAACAATCTCTGGAATTTGTGCTGTTTGAAAACAGGGACCTGGGAGTTAGGGTTATAGCTCTTAAGATGGTTTTGTCTTGGACTTGCTTTGGACCATAAGAATTGGATATGGTCAGGACAAAATAATGAAGTGACCCCATAAGTGGGGTCATTTTAACAAGTTTTTTTCCATTACATTATTTTAGTAACTTTAGTTCTTGAAAGGGAAATCACTTTTGCTTTCAGCTAGAAGAGTTTCAATTTGTAAAATGTAAATAATTTCCTAATGGAACAGCAACAACAAAACAATCTGCTTGTTTTGCAATCTTTGTCTCATACGTTTTCGCTCTGGACTGGTCTTAGTCAGGACCGACACGATCTTCACTACAACACTGCTGTGGATATTACAAACTGCAAACAGTCCATTCACCGGTGTTGAAAACCTTCCATCCTATACGTCCTTTTGTATTATTTCACCCGATTTGGAAGTTAATCTTCACTTTGCGTTCATGCTTATAATGGAAATAAAAATGGAAGCAGATCTTGGCTTCGTCTGTGGAGTCTGTTCATGACCCCTTGTGGATTCGGCTGGCATGTGAAACGCATCTTGCTGTAATTTTAATCAAATATTTTTCTGGACAGAGGCTTTAGGACTAGAAGTGATTTATAAACTTAAATATAAGAATCAACCGATCATGAAATACTGGCACATCTAGATTATTTTGTTAAGCGGCGGTGACCTAGTGTGACCGCTCATGTCCTCCGCTTGTGACCTCAGAGCAAGCGTGTGACTCATCGTTCATAAATCAGCAGAGAGCTGAGGAACGATCAGCCCGGCTTTAGAGACAGATTATTCAGCTCTGAAGTTTTATGATCCTCTGATTGCATCTTTTTTTTTCCCCTCTTTTCCTGAAGGCTTTAGCAGTTGAACACCATAACCCTGTCCTAAATCTCACCACACACTGAGTGAAGGACATGAGGACAAAAAAAAAAGGAGACAGAAGAAAAGAATGCAATATATAAAGAAAGAGAGACGACTCACGGGGTCCAGAGTAGGGGAAAGGCGTCCCGCTCTGCTTGTGTGTACTCGCTGAGTTTGCGTGGAATGGCCCGGGGCTGTGGCAGCTCTTCAGTCAGGTTCCTCAAGATGTCATCTGGAAGAACCTGAAAACGGGGGACACAGTCAGAAATGTGTGTTTTACAATCATCATTAGTGTTCTTCAATGACTGCACCAAAACAAGGAATATTACTGAAAGCGAGCTGGGACTAATCAGTTTTTATGATTTGATAAGCTCTGGATGGCAAGCAACATCACACAAACAAAAACAGTGCTCACATCGTCGGCGAACAGATGCAGCCGTTGCATCATGGTCCTCCGCATGAGGTTTTTGGGGAGCATCCCATACACAGCTAGTTTTATGATCTAGAGAGAGAGAGAGAGAGAGAGGAAAAGGTCAACCTTTACAAAACAGCGCAGCAGGATGGACGACTGGCCAACATACTCGTCTTTCTCTCCAAGGATGACCCACAAGCCATTTCCACTCTCTCTGCTGTAACTCACAGTTGCGGAGGAAAAAATAAATAAAGAAACACCTAGCAATAGATCTGCATGAAGGGGCCTGCATGAAAACTTTTTGGCTACTGGCATTGGGGGCGTCGTTGAAAGCTGAAAAGCTGGCTTGTTTATGTCTGTAATAATGGCTGGGTCATAAGCAAGTCCTGCCCCCGCATGCAGACACAGAATGAATCTGCCTGAGTTTAAGAGAGAGCACTTCAGCATTCACTTCCTCTTCGACTCATTATAGCAGCAAGACGTGCTTTGAATATTCCATCCTGCTCGTTGAGCACTAAAGGAGACACCCATTACAAAACACTTCCCTCATGCAAACAAACAAACAAACAAAACCCAAAAACCTGTCAACGTTCAAACCTGCAGAAGCAACACCATCTTTCTTTCATCACCGCCCTCCATCACATTAATCTCTGTGTTTCTCCCCTTCCCTCAATCGCACTCGCTCTCGCTCTGCTGGATAGATGACAGATTGGTTCCGTCTTGGGAAATGGGATCGCTCCTCAGAGCTCTGAGGAAGATGTCGCCTCAGTCTGATTATTATCTACAATTATGCAGTGATAGATTACCTTTGGCATGAATAACTCAGCCCCAGTCGAACATCTGTCTTATAAATGGCCAGGAATGAGGTGGAATTGTAGAGAAGAGAGAGAGAGAGAGAGAGAGAGAGAGAGAGAGAGAAAAGCCCTTTGAACCTAAAAGATCTTGTATTGTACTTTACAATTTTGCACTATGTTGCCAAAGCACCATTGTTATAACAAACACTCTGAAAGTAAGTTGTAAATTTTTTATAACATTTGTTAGAACTATTTTACTCATTAACATTTGAATCACGTTTTAGTAATCATCCTGAACACATCATCTTGAGACGTGTATAAACTTTATTCAAGTGTGTGTGTGTGTGTGTGGGGGGGGGGGGGGGGGGTGAATCATAAATACCTTTTTAAGAATTGCAAGAAAAAATAAATACATTCAGGTCAGAGCAGTATCAATCATGACCACATGTCAATGTAGCAAAAGACAAACCATGCAGCAGGTCACAGCAGTATCAGCAGCTACAACAGCAATGCCACTCTGCTGCCCATGTGTTCATCTAGACCAGTGGTGTCAAACTCATTTTAGTTCAGGGGCCACATACAGCCTAATTAGATGTCAAGTGGGCCGGGCCAGTAAAATCATACTATAATCACCTATAAATAACAAGAAGTCCATGTTTTTACCTTTGTTTTCATGCAAAGACATTTATATTTAATGAAATATCCTTTTATAAAATTTATCATGAGCAACCTCAGATTTCTTAAGACAAACATGTGCAATTTGCTTCTGATTATCATTCACATATATGTGCATTACAACTGCTCACAGTGTTTGTACAAATGCAAAAAAAAACCTTCACAGGTATTTGGAAGTGAAAAATATAGTATTTCACTTTCAAATTTATGGCATTGCATGAACAATAGGATTCCACCAAACCAAACTCTTTTGTACTGAAGCTGTTGAGAAACATTACATTGCACATTTTTTTTAAACGATTACCCATTCATTTCTGAATAATTAGGAAGCGGTCCATTTTTCATGGAAAACTCTACACTCTGTATCCATTTCTCTGCTTTTTGGCAGACATTTTGGCTAATGAGGGTGTGGGTACGAGTAGAAAATAGAGTAAACGTCGCATTGCTGCCATCTGCTGTTCAGTCCCAGAGATGTGCCGCGTCTTTTACCCCCCTAGCGGATAATGTAGGAATAGCATTTTATTAAAAATGACAAGTTCGTGTCTTTTATGCATATTTTTTTTCACTATCATAATTCGTCCTGCGGGCCGGATTGAACCCTCTAGCGGGCCGGTTTTGGCCCGCGGGCCGTACGTTTGACACCCATGATCTAGACCTTTCCTCCTACAGAAAGATAATTCCACCACTGACCATGGTCAAAACATGCACGTTATGAGTGAAACTATAAATCACACTCGAATTCCTTTGCCTATAGTTACGGCTCTGCTTCCCTGTGATTGTTTATGCAACAATTGTAGCGCGTCTGAGATTGTGTGGCTCACCGTGTCTGGGTGCTTCACCCCAACCCCTTCCTGAAAATCTTACTTTTTCAAAAATCAATTTTTAAATCTCGCATAGAATAAATGTGACACAGAGAGAGCTGATTTTTCCAGACTTGGAGGTCTTGGCTCGGGATGCTACAGTTTTCTGTTGATCCTGTGCTCTAATCCTGCGTGTCTGGAGTCTGAATAAAGAGGCACAGCTTGCGCATCGGCCGTGCAGACAGACAGGGACAGCGGTCAAGGTTGGACAGAGGAGATGTATGAGATGTTAGACGCTGCACAGTAAGACCCAGGATAAGAGACAATATTTTAGAGAGATGCACTGAATTCTGACGAGGCGTTGGTCGAGATACAACTGGATTATACTCCGATGGATGATTTGGATATTTTAGAGCCTGGGCTGAATGATGGATGTTTATGAGGGAAATGCTGCTGACAATAAAAAATGACTGTTACTGCAAGCTGCTTCTGCTGTTCCACAACCACAATCATTCTAATGAAGGAAGGATAAAAGACACATTCAATTGTTCGAAGGTAAAGGCTGCCAGGTGAACATGTGCACACACGTACACGTGCACACACACACTACTTGTTTAGACTACTTGCACACTTGTACAGAGGTGATATAAGGGACAGCAGGCTGCTGCTTTTTTTTTTTTGCTAACACACTACTGTTTGGAGAAAATTTGAAAGAAAGAAATAACGACGGGAAGGCTGGGCTGGGAAAATGAGGAGTACTGAAGGTGCAGAGACACTTTCCATAACAAGCTGTGCTTTCTAAAAAAAACAAAACTGTCTTTCATTGCTGCAAACTCTGTGCAGATCACGGTGTTTGTGCCAGTAATACAATGGTACAATGTCGAGAACACTGGTTGAAAGCAAGGGATGGGGGGGGGGGGCGGGAGGATCCTACTACATATTCATAGCGTGTAAAAATACCTGGGCTCATTTCAAGCAGATAAACTAAGCTCAAGTGAAGGTGATTAAAGGCTGTCTCGAAGGCACTAGTCAATTAAAATCAGGGAAAATATAATCAAGAGGAGCAGGTCGGTGTCAATCCTAGATCTCCAAGGGGGGTGAAAAAAGTGTGGAAATCAAGACCACAGTGCCCTCCTCAGGTGTATGTGGGTTGGGAGGGGGGAGGGGGAAAGGTTAACAAGCAACACGCTCAAACGTCCAAAAGGTCATACTTTACGAGTGGGATACTCACAGCCGTGGGGTCTTTTTGGTGCATCTGGGCTGCTGTGAGCTGCTTGAAGCCACCTGGGTATCTAGGAGAGGTAACAAGAGATTCCAGGCTTTAATGAGGGCCAACAGACCTACCAGACTCAAGCTAGGGAAATAACTCGGTGCTTTAATTACAGGCTTCTACATATAAGTGCTACCCAGAGGAGTGCTTGATTAAAAAGGAGGCCTACAAAGAGCACATTTGTCTTAGATGTGTATGCTTTGTGTGGTGTCAAGAGGTGTATTAGCGGAGTACAGTTTTTACCCCGTGTGTGACGAGTAGACCTTCTGTTCCCATTTATTCCCCGAGAATGCTATGTGTCTGGTGTTCATGACCACCACGTGGTCGCCGACATCACCTGAAAAGAAGATGCAGCAGAAATGATTATTCAGTCGCTATTCTCTCGAGGGCTGCTCTTTATTTCAGCTGAACTCTGTCCAGAAAGACCTGTTACTCCAAACCAGCATTTCTTCAACGTTGGCTGTTTTTGCATATTTGTACATCATTAATTAAACATCAGGCCTCTCTTGTCGAAAAAAGGCAAGTGGAAGCTCCACTGGTGTGTGTGTGTGTGTGTGTGTGTGTGTGTGTGTGAATCAAATATTCATTTCGTGTTCATTCAAGTCTCTGGGACACAACATCCGCTAGATAAAACATGATGGGTTACTATATGTACACGTTTCACTGTAATAAAACATTTGCGTTACAAAGAGGATGCCCCGTCTACCCCATGGATCAGATCTGAAGATGATGATTATGATGTTTGTAACGTTTACTGATTTGTTACACCTATTATTCAAGTCAGGTGAAGAATTTCAAGGATGTGCTGTACTGTTTGCTTCTATTTTCACACTGTTTACAGACACTGAACAATAAAACACGAATGGTTATTTGACTGTTGTTCCAGAATAACCTTGTTCATTTTTATTATTCAGAAGTGAACATAGGAGATAATGCAGCATGATGGTGGAAAAGCAAAAGGCATTTCCTCAAGGATTTTGTGCAGAGCATGCCGTATTTCGATAATTCTGTGGAGGACAATCATCTTCTCGCTCTCTCTCATATATATATATATATATATATATATATATATATATATATATATATATATATATATATATATATATATATATATATATATATATATATATATATATACACACACACACATATATACACATACATACATACATATACACATACATACACAAACACACACAGTATCTCACAAAAGTGAGTACACCCCTCACATTTTTGTAAATATTTGATTATATCTTTTCATGTGTCAACACTGAAGAATCGACACTTTGCTACAATGTAAAGTAGTGAGTGTACAGCTTGTGTAAGTGTACATTTGCTGTCCCCTCAAAATAACTCAACACACAGCCATCAATGTCTAAACCACTGGCAACAAAAGTGAGTACACCCCTAAGTGAAAATGTCCAAATCCGGTCCAATTAGCCATTTTCCCTCCCCGGTGTCATGTGACTTGTTAACAATACACTAACAATGTTTTTTTTTTTTTTTTTATTTTAAAGGAGGAAAATCTAGAAAGAATAGTTGTAGTATTTCAAATAATCCAGTCGTAGTCAGTAATGTCAGGCATTGAGCTGCTTAAGCTGCGTGAGCTGAAGCTGAACAATGGTAAACTCTAGCGCTTTACTAGCGGGTTAATTAACTCTCTTCGATTTCATTGATTTAATGATATGCAAACAGCAACAACTGAAAGTTTTAGAAATACGGAAAGGAATAGAAGCACAAGCCATTGCGAAAATTCTGTATCTGCCTCCACCATACAAGTCCCTGGGCATGAAGTGCTGGTACAGAACTGATCACTAACAAGACGTACTGTAAAGTTGTAAGTAGATAACCTGACAAACAGAACAGCATGGCATTGGATTGTAAGGTTATGATCCTGCGTCCTCAAAAGACCTCATAGGACCTGGTCAACCTGCTTCTGACCAATCAGAATTGAGAATTCTACAGCGCTGTGGTTAAGGTTCTGTTAAGGTTCGATCTAAATGAGAGGTAAAGATTTGCACTTGTGCATTTCTTTTACACACACACACCTTGCTACTGACTGAAATGCTAGTTTCTTTGTCTGTGTATCATTAGATTCCATCAGCAGGTCTCAGTAAAGTCTGGAGAGTCTCTCTCTCTCTCTCTCTCACACACTCACACACCATGCAAAATGATGTATTATCTATCTTACAGGGGTTGTGACTTTGCCCAACAGAACCAGTTGCCATGACGATGACTGATCACTCTCAATCATTGTGTTTAGCGCTACACTGCTCCTGGAGTTCAGAGTTCACCTAGTGCTACTGAACTCCTGACTTACACACACCTGATTACTCTCATCAGTCCATTCCTAGCTTTAGCAGGCGTGCTCGAGCAGAAAACCCCCCAAACTACGTTACCTTCGTACTACGAGCCATCACCTCGATCTACTACTGTAACTGTGTGAGTAACATCAACATAACACATTTATCATTTATCAACAACAGTTATCATTTAAAGCAGATCATTAGTACGGGATGTTAGAGACGGTATAACGTCAGACTGCTTTCAGCTTTCTGAACTGAAATGTTGGATTCAGGGCCTGTACTCTATCTCCACCATGTGGCCGCTGCTGTAACACTACTAATATGACTAGATTTCAGCTAGGGGCGGGCTTTTCTCCTTGCTTTACTGATTCAGTTAATTACACCAAGCAGCCATAAGATTAAATCCACCTGCCTTATATTGTGTAGGTTCTCCTTGTGCGGCCAAAACAGCTCTGACCCGTTGAGGCATGGACTCTACAGGACCTCAGAAGGTGTGCTGTGGTATCTGGCACCAAGTCATTAGCAGAAGATCCATTAAATTCTGTAAGTTACGTGGTGTGGATCAGACTTGTTTGTCCAGCATATTTCACAGATGCTCGATCAGATTGAGATCTGAGGCAACACCTTCAACTCTTTCTCATGTTCCTCAAACCATTCCTGGACAATTTTTGCAGTGTGGCAGGATGCATTATCCTGCTGAAAGAGGCGACTGCCATTAAAGAATACTGTTGGCATGAAAGGGTGCACTTAGTCTGCAACAATGTTTAGGTAGGTGCTACCTGTCAAAGTAAATTCCACATGAAGGCCAGGACCCGAGGTTTCCCAGCAGAACATTGCCCTGAGCATTACACTGTCTCTGCCGGCTTTCCTTCTTCCCACAGTGCATCCTGGTGCATCCCCAGGTAAGTGACACACACGCACCCAGCAGTCCACATGACCAGATCCCACAGCACACCTTCAGAGGTCTTGTGTAGTCCATGCCTCGGTGGGTCACAGCTGTTTTGCCACCACAATTGGGACCTACACAATATTAGGCAGGTGGTTTTAATGTTATGGCCGATCAGTGTACAGCCAAAAGTATGTGGACACCGGATCATAACACACACTGTGTTTTCTGAGCATTAAATCCCATTATAGAGTTAGTTCCCTCCTTTGCTGTTATAATAACCTCCACTCTTCTGGGAAGGCCTTTCACTAGATTTTGTAGCGATTGCTATAAACGTATGTACAGAATGCAAAAACTATATAATAACTACCCCCTATGACTGAAACCTCACAGTTCAGGTTACTGTCTATGTGGAGTTTGGCATGTTGTGTGTCCAAGTGGGTTTCCTCCCGCTGCCTAAAAGCATGCTGGTAGATGGCAATGTGTGTATGAATGCATCTGCATAGTGCCCTGTGATGAACTGCCATCTTGTTCAGGCTATATTCCTGCCTTGTGCCCAGTGTTCCCGAATCCAATGACCCCTTACGGAAGATGAAGGAATTTCATTCGTTGGTGCTTGAGAATCGATTCATGACCCAAAAGACACAAATGTTTCTTCTCAAATCGTCCTCCTCATAATTCCAATCAGAGAGGGCTACAGAGGTGCAGATGCTGCTTACAAACTGAGTCACATAGAACAAATTTTGTAACAAAGATGTCTGCACATTTCGACTTGCATTTTTTTTTGTCCGTTCTTTTGTCATAAACAACACACGCGCACACGTCGTGGTTCACTCTCGAACGCATGTCGGAGATCTATGCAGAAGTGAAGAGATTTTGTGAATAAAGACACTTCATTTTAGATTTTTTTTCTGCACACAAAGTGTTCGTATCGTATTGTTATCGTATTGAGATTAATCAAATTTTCCTATTCAATTTCGATTTTGGCCTCCGACAATTACAAAAACAAAACAATCGAGATAAAAGGATTATTTTGCCGCATTCTGTTTCACAATGGTCTCGTGTTTTTGTCTTTTTAAAAACCGTGCGCGATTTTCCTTTCGCCCCTCTCTAATTGCCAACCTGCAGTATTTTTAGTTCATCACGAGCCAATATGACAGAGTGAGAGGCTTTGGTTGACAAGAAAGGTTAAACCATTTCAGCTGTTTGGAAACAATTTGCTTTCAGAGAGTCAACAAAAAGAAATAATGCGTGGTATCATGTTAATGTGGAACAAAAAGAAATAATGTTTGGTATCATTGGAAAGCTCATTTCCTCATATATACACACACACACATATATACACACACACACACATATATATATATATATATACACACACACATACATAGATAGATACACACATTGTTTTACATGTTTTTTTCCAGTTAAATGATATTCAAGGAAATCCACTGTTAAAAATACAATTAAAAAAAAGTTGTTAATAATCGTGATCTCATTATCAGCCAAAAATAATTGTGATTTCTGCCATAATCGTAACCCTATCGTATCGCATCAAAAAACTAGGAATTAAATCACTGGCGTCATATGGATTACTTTTATGATGCCTTTATGAAGGTTTTGCTGCTTGAAAGTTTTGGTTACATGGACTGTAAATGTTGGGACAGAAATCTCCCGGGTTTCATTAAAAACATCTTCGTTTCTGTTCCGAAGATGAACAAAAGTCTCACGGGTTAGGACCGGCATGAGGGTGAGCAACCGATGACAGAATTTTCATTTTGGGGTAAACCATCCCTTTAACTAACCCAAGTGTCACAGACAGTGTGTATATACAGTATGGATGTATCACTCACTGAGTGCATGGTAGATCGGCTTGTGTTTCCCCTGAAGCCGCACTGAGCACATCACAGCCAGTTTCCCCGGAGGCTGCATTCGACCATCGATCAAGTACCAGGACCTTGCAAACGTCGCCCATTGCTGTGAAGAACATCAACAGATGCCATTTAACCAAACCACTTATCAAGTGATTAGTTGATGTATAGCTAGTTATAATATACAGCTATTATCTAATATTACAGCCTGACATGCTTAGAGATCATAACAGCAGTTAACTAGATAGTGGAGTAACACGTTTAACTAAAATTATTCATATTTCCGGGGGGGATT
Source organism: Ameiurus melas (assembly GCA_012411365.1). NCBI lineage: Eukaryota > Metazoa > Chordata > Actinopteri > Siluriformes > Ictaluridae > Ameiurus > Ameiurus melas. The sequence goes on along the minus strand of CM022757.1, from coordinate 32,342,653 downwards.
CATCAATCACAGGATATGATTGTGTAGTATAATATCCAACCGTGTGATCACATCAGAACATAAATAAAAAGCGCTTTACCTGGGCAGATCTGGAAAAACTAGACATGTTCGCCAGTTACATTAGACCGCACACATTTGACCCCAGAGCGGTGTTAGTGGTGCTTCAGTGTTTGTCTTCCTGAACATCACCGCGTTGAAAAAAATGGTTCCTGTTATTAAAGGCAGCGTTTACGATTGTCGGTTGCTTGGTTGTTCTAGGTATATTAATATGTAGAATAATCTTCTCGGTTGTAAATAGTTTACTTTTTAATATCTGATAAAAAATAAATAAATAATAATGTCCAAACATGATAACCATACAGACAAGCATTCCCCCCGCACGATTATATTTTGAAGTGACACACACACAGATGCGTCATCGCTGCGTTCTCTAAGGTCGTATCCTAAATATCTCCCGGAGTGTTGTATAGGTTACTACAAAGTGTGCAGGCGCGATGTTTTACTCGCCTTAGAGTGCACTTAATATAGGGAGTAGGGCGCCATTTGGGATTCATCCTAATAGAACAGGAGTTTGGTAAAACGCGGGGAAATTTGGTTTGGCTTGTATCGCGTGGTATTAGTTAAGTGGAGTTCTATGAAGTTAATGAGCTCGAGCGATGGATAGATATGTTCTTATTGTGGTAATTAATCAGGAAGCGAAGAAAGAAAGCTCTTTTAGCGGTAAGAAGTTATCACTAGTTAGAGTTTAGCTAGCTAGATGGCAAGCTGGCTAAGTGAAGATAAACATGAAGAGCCAACTGCTTGTCGCGTGAATGTGTCCTTGTGTTATTGATTTAGTTTGTTTTTCTACAATAAATCTATTGCTTTTCAGGTATTGAAACTGCTGGAAAGGTGTATAACAAGCTAAAAGATATTTGCAGGACTAACAGTACTTCACGGCTTTCTCCATTTCCAGGTAGTTGGCTAATATATTATAGTTGTGCGCCCCCTGGCGTTAGTTAGTTGTATTGTTTTTAAAGTTTGTTTGTTTGTTTATTTACTTATTCTCCTCTGTAGTTATTTGCCGTTTGCATATCATCCATGATGGTAAATTTAAAAAAAAAAATTAAATGGAGAGGAAAAAAGCTAATACAGAATGTTTAGTAAATTACACAGGGACTGTTAGTAAAGGCTTATTTCAAGAATATTTTAAATGTGTTAAATAATATTTTAATTATTCGATAGAGCCTTAAGTAGCTTTTAGGGTTGTTGCGGTTTGAAATTTTCACAGGGTGATTACCCAAGTGCGCGCTCTCGTATGCGTCCCGGTGTGCGCTCGTACGAGTTTGATGGATTTCACAGGTATTGATAACTAAGTTGGCAAAAACAGATTTTTTGTTTGAATCGAATCCAACCGATTGTTTTTAAAATTGATACTGAATAAAAAACATAAAACTCAAAATGTACTGTACTTTTTTAATTCGATAAATATATAAATATTGCTACCTATTAATAAAGTAAAGTAAATAAGATGTATATATTCAAATTGAACCAAAAAGTAACACTGCAAATAATAGATAAAAAAGAGACATCCAAAACAAATAAAAAATAAACTCTACACAACAAAATTTGTCTGCGATTAGTTTTTATTTCACCTCTAGAGGCCGCTCTCGTGCTGTATAATGACAGTGGTGTGGATTTTTTCCGATAACAGCTAGTTCTAGCAATCTGTGATCTGCAGAACCGATCAATTGGTCTACCTCTAAGACTGAGCACAAGGTGAGAGAATTCAAGTCCATTTTAGAGCACACACATTCACAGCTAGGGGCGATTTAGTGTGACCAGTCCATCTGCTTGCATATTTTTGCACAGTGGGAGGAACCCGGAGAAGGAAACCCACATAAACACGGGAAGATCATACAAAAAGTTCGAACTCAGGACCCTGGAGGTTGCAGTGCTTCCCACTACATTACTGTGCTGCGCTGTTCTACATACACCTTATTTTAATACAATATTTTACCTTTTTAGAAGTGATCAAGAAAGTTGTGTTTGATCATTAGTAGGCCACATGACCATGGCATGTCAATAACTTAGCCAAAACCCATAGATGTCATTTCTCTGACAAGTTATTTTTTTTTCTATATTTTGTTGCAAATTCAGCTGCTTGGTTTTGGTTTGTTTTAATTGGGGAGACGATAGAACAGTGCACAAAACCTCTTTTTCTACAAGATCTAATATAACCTTTACCAACAATTCGGACAAGATTATTACCTGGGATTTTGTATTAATCATTTTATAGAAAGTTTGTAAAAAAAAATTACTGACATGACTGATACAGATGGGGCTAAAATCCTAGAGATAGTCTGGTAATACTTACATTAGGCCATCTCCCCAAGCAAAACTAGTCCAATCCAAATTATATTGTCGTTCTAAACTGAAAGAGAGTGGTGGAATGTAGAGGTCGACCGAGCGATCGGTTTTTCCGGTTGATTGTAACCAAATGCTGGAACCATCGTTTATTGGAATTAATCCACACCGATAATTTTTTCCCGGTTGCGTCTGTTGCCGGAGCGGTTGAGAAGGGTCCGCAGTCTTTATACAGTACGAGAGCGGCCTCTAGAGGTGAAATATAAACTTACTGACAAATTTTATTGTGTTATTTGAAGTGTTTTTTTTTGTTGTTGTTTCATTTTGGATGTCTATTTTTTGTTATTTGGACTGTTACTTTTTGGCTCAGTTTGGATGTAAATCTTATTTATTTTATTAATAGGTAACATATATTAATATATTTATTTCATTTAAAAAAGTACAGTACATTTTCATGGTGTCAGCACTGTTTAGTTTTGTAATAAAGTTCAGCAATATTTTACTTTGAGTGTATTTATTTTATTTATTTATTCATTCAGTATCAGTTTTTTCAGTTGAATAATCTGTTATCGTCAGGTACTGCTCAACTTAGTTATCGGTATCAATAAAATCCACTATCGGTCCACCTCTAATGGAATGGAAATCAGTATTTTGAAATAGTCAGTGGTGAGGTCCGATCCTGAAACAATGACACTGTAACAACCCTTATAGCTTTCCATTTCTGTGTTTTCCATCAGTGCAGGGCTTTTGGTCCAAATTGGAATTATTTATAGACCTACTTTGCGATTTTGAAGATTGGATTAAATCCATTAAATTCAAGAGGTCAGTCAAAATGTTAAAAACTATTAGAACTCATTAAATATAGGAACTAATGGGTTGTGATTTTCACCACTGTAACTAAAAAAATAAAAAAAATAAATCACAGACCCCCTAGCCATACCTCACTTTGAGAGCCACTGTAATGCAGTTACCTGCCTGTCTGTCTGCCCTCGCACCCTTATCAGTGCGTTTATCTGTTTGTGTGATTCCTTCTTTAGCTTGCTCTCTGAGTGGAACTCCTGCCTTCCCGAAATGGTTCTTCGCTATTCAAGCAACTTGTGGCTCAACACAGGTTAGAATTTCAGCTCATACAACCGTGACTTTTTGAAATATTTAGTATTATAAGTTGCTCCCATTCATTCTTAATTCTAAGGTCACAGTTTGTATTTAGAAGCAGCTAATATCTACGGACACTAAGCGATGTCTTAGAATGGAAAGCAGTATGAGAAAGTGTGGTCTTATAACCTTAAAAGCCAACATCATGGCTTTCTTTGACATTGTCTGCTTACGTTTTCTAAGACTAAATGGATAAATTGAATTGGGCTGTGGTGCATTCTGAAGTGATCATGTCTATGGTGTATTCCCTCAGAAGGCTGTGCCCTTCCTATTTCAGTTAGCACTAATGGCTACTGAGAAGGCATTTGCATGGAAGGAAACTGCAGTGTAACTGAAATGGTTGTGATTTGGTTAGAGACACTACTGAAACATACAGTATTTTAATGTGTGAAAGGTGTGTGTTTATTTAAAAAAAAATACAATACTAATACAAATAACTTGGTAAATATGAAGAACATGATAAAAAATAATTGTTTATGCAATGGCAGAACAAGTGTATTATGTGGCTGAGAGAACTCGAACACCTCTTCACCTGCCCCGAACACCTCTTCAATCTCTGCATGGCCAGATACTGTTACTCTGAGCAGAAAAATATGTTGTCAAAAAAGTACTGGTTTTCCAAGATATTACTGACAAATGGAATGAAGTTAGACACAGTATTATTGATATTCTTCCTGGACAGGTGATGCAATCTGCTAGATGCATGCTTTGAATTGTTTGAATGGCTGGCTTTACATAAATCAAGTAAATAAACTTGTATCACTTAGTGAGTGAGGTAAGGCTACGCTTTTGGTGAACCACTTTCATATATGTATGTGGTGCTGGATTTCCACAGCAGCTAACAAAGTTAGCTCATGAGAGCTCATTACAAAGAAAACATGGCAGTGGGAGCACTCTTGATCATTCTCAGAGCAGAAAATCAGTATGTCCGATTTCTCGTGTTTATAGAGGTGTGCGCTGACTGTCGAGCAGTTTATGGCCACACGTCAGGATAAAATGTTAACATCACCACCCATATAAATGAACGTCGCTGCGACAGTAGAATCTGGGAGCGTGCTTTGAGTACATGGGTGGGAATGTGAGGTGAGTTCAAGAAGTAAAGAAAATAGTTCCAATGTTGTTGTACTTCACCTACTTGACTACTAGAGCTTTAATTGTGACTAATGCACCTTTAAGAGGATTATTTATGTGTAAGTGTATCAAGAATAATGTAGCATTTCTTTTTTCTTATAAAATTTGATTTGATGTGCCACATGAAGGATTTCTTTATTTTTGTGATTTTACCTTCGCTCACCGTCCATTTTATTTAAAAAAAAAAATCACCTGGGTGAGTCTGTCCCCATGATAGCCTCTGTTTCCTGTTCTTAGTTGACAGGAGTGGAACCTGATGTGGTCTTCTGCTGTTGTAGCTCATCCACAGCCATGGTTGATGTCGTGCATTCTGAGATGCTTTTCTGCTCACCGTGGCTGTAAAGAGTGATAGAGTTACTGTAGACTTCTTGTCAGCTGAGACCTGTCTGTTCATTCTCTTCAGAGCTCTCTGATCAGCAAGGTGTTACAGCTTGCAGACTCTGCTCACATGATGTTTTTTTTTGTTTGTTTTACGCACATTTCCGTGTAAACTCTGAGACTGTTATGTGTGAAATTCCCAGGAGATCTGCAGTTTGTGAAATCCTCAAACCAGCCCTTCTGGCACCAACAACCATGCCATGATCAAAGTCACTGACACCATTTTCCCCCCTTCATCCTAATGTTTGTTGTGAATTCTGCCTGAAGCTATTGACCTGTATCTGCATGATTTTGTTTTGTTTTTTTGCGTTGTGCTGTTGCGACATAACTGCATGAATGTCAAGGTGTTCCTAATAAATTGGACGGTGGGTATAATAATAGTTTAAGTTTCCATAGTTTGGTGTACTTTCACACCCACAATGTTGGTCGGCTGCAACGCTCACACAAGTTGACCATCTTGCACCTGTTTGTGTCTGTCAGTTCTGTAGCTCAGAGTGGGACGAGGTGTGTGTGCTGCACAGCGATGATGACGAGTCTGTGCTTTCTCCTGTGGACAGCTGTGCCAGCGCCCTGCAAGAGGAGCCGAGCCAGCTGTCCGAGATCACCTCACACCTGGAGTGTGTACTCACTATTTCATTTCTTGTCCCATTTCACACACTGCAGAAGTCTAAAACGGTGTTTAAAGCTGTGGCTGTATTCTTCATAGGCTCTTTGAGGACGCGGCTGAGTCTCTTCATCAGTTAGCAGACAAACTTCCTCCTCCAGGTAACCACTAATTCTGAATTATTGCCATGTTTATTATTTCAGAGATTGAATGCACTGATTAGTTCTTAGGAAATGATGGTATTAGGTGGTCAAACAGGTTATTATTACAGAACCTGTGTGTTTTGCGATTCAAAGGAAGGTTCCTATTGGATGTAATCTTGCTGTGTGAGGGCGAGGTAGGAACGAAGGACTTGCTGCCGGTGATCGGCTCCCTGAAGCACATGCAGGCTTGGCAGTCTGCACAGATGACCATCGTCACAGAGCATAGTGCAGGGTAACAGATCCACAATCCCATGATTACATTTACTTTAAGGATCATTACTATGACCTTGAAAATTTGTGATTGTGTATGCAGAGTAAACGTTTCTGCAACTTGGGGGGATGGGATAGTGGATGCAGAAATAATAGTATGTTTCTACACTTGCAGAAACAGGTCTTTCTACACTTTACACAGAAGACAGAAATTATACCTTTCTGCATATTTGTGCAGAATTCTCACTAAAACTTTAATATGCCTTGTGTTTATTTGTTCGGCAGCCTGAGGAAAACCCCTTCTCATCAGGTTTTCTCAAGCCTTGATCTCAATTAGAAGTAAAGCTATAGCTTTTTAAAGTCTGGTTACTCCAGAAATTTGGACAGGGAGTGTTTCTTACCAGAATTCATGCACAGTGATGGGTTTTTCCCAGACTGCTACACTTTTTTTGTATGAAAGTCTGTTATATTAGGTTTAATACCTTGCCACAAAAATAAATGAGTGTCATTTACAACACTGGTAGCTACATTTGTATCATTTATTGATATTTTTCTTTTAAATACCAATAGAAACAGTATACGGGAGCAGAAGTGTCAGTAAAATGCGTCTTTATCGTTCAGATGGCGAACAGCAGCCTCATACCTGTCGGGCCGAGTGTGTTCTCCCTCTGATGTAGAGACCTGTATCGATGCCTATGAGCTTTGGAGAGGGGGACTGCTGATCCGAGAGAAGAAGGTAACATGTTCGTTTGCGTTTCGGTGTCCAAATGCTTCTTGGTATATCTTGGTAGACTGCAGAATAAATAGGTGCATGTTTGGCTGCTGCTTTCCCATAACTTCACTTTTATCCTTTGCTTCTTTGATTTCAAATTGTCCACTTCAGAGGACAAGCAGGTGACCCAATGTTCTAGGCCTTCAAGTCCCCATGAACTCATGTTAGCCTTAAGGTTGTCTCTAAGCTAATCATTGTGTGCTCCAAAACAATGAGACCATTTACATTTAGAAGATCTATGCATTCAAAATTAAAGTTTAACGTCTCTCTCTACCACCAATATGGTCTACAATTTTGATGACCTCATTCTGCACTTCAGCCTGTCATCAGATTCTCTGTCCAATCAAACACTCTCTAGAATCTGAAGTGTCCCGCCCCCAATATTAGAAGGGGGTGGGGGGAGGGAAATAACTTGCGTATGGCTTAGCCTGGGCTGTGAGGTAAGGTAAACACTATTGGCTATTTAAAGGATTCATCACAAGCAGTGCTGGGCATACCGTGGATATCAATAGTTTATACACCCCTGTTTAAATGGCAGAGTTTTGTGATGTAATAATAATAATAATAATTAAACCAAGCTAAATCATGTTGGAACTTTTTCCAACTTCAATGGTAAATTACAGCATATAAAAATTAAGTGAAAAACATTTTAGGCAGAAATAAGGTACAATAACGTGGTTGCATAAGTGTGCACACCCCCTAAACTAATGCCTTGTTGAAGCACCTTTTGATTTTATTACACCACTTAGTCTTTCTTGGGTAAGAGTCGTGTGTGTGAGTGTCACATCTTGACATGGCAATATTGTCCCACTCTTTCTTGCAAAGACATTCTAGATCCATCAAATTGTAAGGGCATCTCCCGTGGCACAGCCCCGCTTCAGGTCACCGTCGCAGACTTTTATTTATTTATTTATTTATTTTTATTCAGGTCTGGGATCTGGCTAGATCATTCAAAAACATTGATCTTCTTTTGATTAAGCCATTCCTTTGTTGATTTGGATGTATGTCTTGGGTTATTGTCGTGCTGAAAGGTGAAATTCCTTTTCATTGTTAACTTACTGGCAGACACATGAAGGTTTTGCACTAAAATCGACTGTTATTTGTAACTATTCCACCTTAATAAAACCTGAAGTTCTGGCTGAAGAAAAGCAGCCTTAAAGCATGATGCTGCCACCACCATGCTTCATCATAGATATGGTGTTCTTTACACCCGCCCACCACACAAAACATACCTTTTGGAATTATTATACCTTTTCAGAATTGGTTTCATAAAACCATAACTCATTTTGCCACATGGTTTGGGGTGATTTAGTTAGAGCTTGGATGTTTTTGTGAGGAAGGGCTTCTGTCTAGCCATCATGCACATGCAGAGAGCAATCAGTACTTGGCAGATATTCCTGCAGCTCCTTTAATGTTGTCGTAGGTGTCTTGGCTGCCTCCCTTGTTTTTTTTTTTATTTTTGTTTTTTTTATTTATTTTCTTCTTTTTTTTTTCTTGTCCTTTTGAGAATTTTGGAGGGACGTCCTGTTCCTGGTAATGTCACTGTGGTGCTCCATTTTCTCCATTTGTTGAAGATGGCCTTCATGGTTCATCTAATATTTTGGTCACGAAGAAAATCCTACAGAAACAGCTGATCTTTATTTGGGGTTAATCAGAATAATTTACTTGATGACCGCTGTATGATAATTTAACTGTGTGGTTATTGCTAGTGTGCCCCCCCCACCTATGCCCCCCACCCCTAAAATTCACTGATTGTCTTTCACTTAATTTTAATATATTGTAAAGTCACATTGAGGGTAGGAAAGGTTCTGACATGATTTATCTTGATTTAATTTTGTAAGTCACAAAACCTGCCATTTTAACAGGGGTGTGAAGACCTTTTATTTATTTATATATATATATATATATATATATATATATATATAATCGTACATTTGGGGAAAGGTTATTCGCTGACATCTGTTGTCAGAGCTCTTTGTTACTTCTAAAAAATCTTGTTTCAGTGCAGCTTTGCAGTCTCTGGCAAAGCTCATTAAAGGGTCATGAAACCTCCCTCTTTCAGCTCAAGTCTACCTCTCGATGTTTTTGAAAAATGCAGCTTAAATGGGCATGGTTGGCTGTGTGAAGAAGGGCGGGGGAAGTGGGCGTGGCAGGGAAAGGCAGGAGAGGGGGACGAGCCTTCTGAACACTCACAGTAAAGATGGATAGTGACAAAAAGTTTGCAGATGAGGCAGAGGACTTCTCTCCTCCTGAATCCCTAGGGCTAAAAGGAGACACAATAGATAGCACTGCCCTATCTATTTAAACCATTAGCGCCAGGCGTGACCAAGGAGGTAAACATAATAAAACCGTGGGCAGCGCCTGGTCAAAGGCAGTGCTGGAATGGTAGCTAGCTAATAGGCTCAAGCTTTTCACGAATAAAAGGGGGAAAGCTCTTTCCTTCAGCACGGTCTCTTGTATAGTTTTGCACACGGTTTAATTAGCTCAAAAGGCAAGTAAAACTGTCTGTTAAAAATTAGACATACCTCATTTGAAGGGATGGAAAAGTCCTCGGGACTGAGTACCGCATCATTGTGTAGATGCAAACTGCTTTCATAAGCCGAAGTCCACCTTTCTCCAGTTCTCATAGCTTTCCCGAGAAAACACACTCGAACTGTTACACCCCTGGAACAAACTCCTGCAACCCATTTGAACGCCTCCCTCATCTACTACATCTGTAGGAAAGCACCACGTGCTGTCATGAACAATTAAGAGACAGCATCTTCTCATAGGATAAGAATTCACAGGCTCATGAATAATTATGAGACACTGACACATCATTGAAGTACTATAGTACATTGCTGCCTGTCGCACGTCGCTGCCTGTGACAGGATGAGATTTTAAAGTAGCGGAAGTGCCGGGAAAAAGCTAAAAATTAACCAGTTTTCTCCTACAATTAAAATTAACGGATGTAAAGATTGTCTTGTATGATGTGCGATAAGAACACCTCTGTTAAAATCTCAGAAAATTTAGTTTAGTGTTTCATTTAAGGTTAATTTAAAAAATCCTTGCGCTCTACGTTGAGTGTTTGTCCACCAGAGGGCACTCATAACATAACAGATATTGGTGTCTGTAACAACAGATGTTGAATTTTTACCAAATAAAAATTCAGTATCTGTTGTATTTTAATGTGTTTAATTGAACAAGTACTTTCACGGGTTTATATTAATACCATTGTGTTTTAATATTCTGAAGTCTCATGCCACAAGCAAAAATATATGGGCTGTATAAGGCATGCAGTATTCCAACAGAGTTTCTGTTTGTTTAAGCGAACGTATTATAGTGTCTCCTAATATTATAAACATCTCAAAAAGGGAAACCATAAGCCACTGTAAGATGCTGAAGGTTGTTGCATTTTTTTAAAAAGCTCTAATCTTAAAGCAACACTGTGTGCCATTTTTCAACTAATTTAACAATACATATTTTGAAAGGACCGTTAAATCCAGATCAGTACGAGTTTTGAAAGAATTCTAAATAAATGGCATCTGTCAAATAAGGGAAGAAGTCAGAGGGTACCGAATCAAAGTTGCCAGACACAAGTATCCAGAAGAACAGTTTAACATGATTGAAATCTTTTGAAAATATGTGAAATGAAGGAAAGGTCGGAAGGTCGGCCTTTCAGGCGTTTGTAGACCATAGTATACAATGTTTTTCTTCCCCTCCAGCACCACTAGTGTGTAGATACGTTGACATTTAAATAAATGCACACACACAAAAAAAAGAAAAAACCCATTTCCAGAAGTCTGAAAGATTTTAAGTGGTTTAATGGCATGAGCGGCGCTCGGTTTCTGGTGAGAGATTTGCTTTAGATTGTTTTCAGTTGCTGTTTTGCCTTCATGCGTGTACGTAAATACATTATATGTTAAGACAAACTCGGTTCCAGGTTTGCATTAAAAATGCGAAATTGTGAGTAATGCGAGTGCCATTTCACTAATGGATCTTTGAGGAGGGAGAGAAAGTCTTTAATTTGTGTGATGCTGAGTTCAGGCTGCGAGTCCTAGATTTAAACTAAAGTGCATGAGAAATACTGAAGGGGGAAATAAACATAACATGGTCCAAGTTTACTCTCTAAAAGCAATTCAAGGCATGAAAAATCGGTCCATGTCTGATTAAACATAAAGCATTATGTATTGCATAGAGAATCTTTCTGATGTCTTCTCGTTTGTGTGTGTGTGTGTGTGTGTGTGTTCACCTGTGTGCTGCAGTTTGTCTCTGAGCTGCTGTTTGAGGGTTTCAGTTTGAAATGGCAGATCCGAGGTGGCTGGAGCCACACATTCTTCCCACACTCAGACCCCTGCTGCTTTACAGATCACATGATTCAGCCTGAGGTAAGTGGTCTCCTTTTCTCTTGTTCAGTACTGAAGCCTAACACGTTTTTGAACTGTCAACAAGGTCGAATAGAATTTAGTAGCAGATGGGTGTATATTAACATACTGTAACATTTTTCAGCCCAAATACTTATCCCAGGTTTTTTCATCGACTGACTGTAAGGTCTAGTTGCATAAAATTATTTTCTTTCGAAGGTCACCGATACTAACATACTAGCTAGCTACTAACATTACTAAATGGTGACATGAGCCGCGTTTTAAGTGATTAGTTTATGGATATAAATAAGATGCTTGGAAGTGATTAGAAATGTTGTGCTTCATGTTAGCATTTGTAACAGTTCGTTTTGAATTTGAAGCAGGGAGAATAAACACGTATTTCTCTGACCATTCTGTTTTTCTTATTTTTTTTTTTTCTTATTTTTTCCCTTCCATTTCCTTCATAAGTTTGTCTCTGCTCCAGTAATTTTTTTTTTCAAGTCCACCAGTTAATGACCCTCCATAACCTGTAAATAAAAACAGAATGCAGTGATTTTGCAAATTTCATAAACCAATATGTTATTCACAATAGAACATGGAAAACATATCAAATGTTTGAACTGAGGAAATGTATCATTTTAAAGAAAAAAATAAGTTCATTTTGAATTTGATGGTCGCAACACGTCTCAAAGTTGGGACTGGGCAACAAAAGGCTGGAAAAGTAAGTGTTGCTAATTAGGTTAATTAGCAACAGGTCAGTAGCATGATTGGGAATAAAAAGAGTATCTCAGAGAGGCAGAGTCTCAGAAGTAAAGATGGGATTGAATGTGGCTGGAAACACATGTAGCTCTAAAGCCTGTATATAGCCTTCAGCATTCAAGTTTAAATATTTGACATGTTTTCTATGTTCTATTGTGAATAACATATGGGTTTATGAGATTTGCCAAGTTATTGCATTCTGTTCTTATTGACATTTTCCTCAGTGTCCCACTGTTTTCGGAATTGGGGTTGTAAGATTGACAAGTGTTTTCCTCAAACAGCAACGTTAAAATGTGTGTGGAAATAATCCTGCACTTTTTGCAGCATCATGAAAGTTGGTTGTCTTTTTGCTGCTCTTTTTCGCCCTCGTACATGTGCAACATATATTCGTTTGTTTTTATCTGATTCTTTTTGACCTCTTATTCAAGAAGCTTTTCCTCTCCTCCCTCTATCTTTGGTCTGCTTGCTGTCTCTGTCATGCTCTGTCATTCTCTTCACTGGTCTCTCTAAACCCCAAAAAAAAGGTGGTGGGGATGGGGGTGGTGGGGGGGTTCCCCCTGGGGGAGGAGGCCCCCCCCCCCCCCCCGCCCGAGGGGGGCTGGGGCCCCTTGCTCGGTTTTGTGTTTGGTTTGCGGTTGTGCTTTTGTGCCCCTGCTTTTTCCTTCCTTTCCCTCCCCCCCTTCCTCTTCCTCTTCTTTTTTTTTTTTTTTTTTTTTTTTTTTTTTTTTTTTTTTTTTTTTTTTTTTTTTTTTTTTTTTTTTTTTTTGTTTTTTTCCCTTCCTCCCCCCCCCCCCCCCCCCCCCCCCTTTGTTGCCTTCTTAACGAAAGAATGCTAAATTTTTATTTTTTTGTTTTGGTTCCGTTCCTTGCCCTCTCACCCTCCACTTTTTCTTTTATTTTTAGACTTCTGTTTGGTTTTTTTTTTTTTTTTTTTTTTTTTTTCTTTTCTTTTTTTTTCTTTTTTTTATTTTTTTTTTTTTTTTGTTTTTTTTTTTTTTTTTTTTTTTTTTTTTTTTTTTTTTTTTTTTTTTTTTTTTTTTTTTTTTTTTTTTTTTTTTTTTTTTTTTTTTTCCCTTTTCTCCCCCTCCCCTTTCCCCCCCCCCCTCCCCCCTTTTTTCTTTTTTTTTTTTTTTTTTTTTTTTTTTTTTTTCTTTTTTTTTTTTTTTTTATTTATATTTTTTTTTTTCTCTTTTTAAAAATACCCCCCCCCCCCCCTTTTTTTTCCTTCCCCTGCTCCCTCTCCCTTGCTGTTTTTATAGATAAGCTCATGTTTTTTTTTTACCCTTAGAGTATTGGCTTTTTGTGTATTTTTTTTTTGTTTGGTTTTTTTTTTGTTTTTTGTTTTTTTTTTTGTTGTTTGTTTTTTTTTTTTTTTTTTTTTTTTTTTTTTTTTTTTTTTTTTTTTTTTTTTTTTTTTTTTTTTTTTTTTTTTTTTTTTTTTTGTTTTGTGGTTTTTTGCTTTTTTTTTTTTTTGTTTTTTTTTTTTTTTGTGTTTTTTGGTTATTATTTAAAGAAAAAAAGATTTTTGTTAGCGTCTGTGGAGACCTTTTTCTTATTTTTCCCCCCATGCCCACCTTGCCTTCCCCCCTTTTCCTCTTTCCCCCCCCCTTCTTTTTTTTCTTTCCGCCCTTTTCCCCCTTTCTGTCTTCTCCCTTTTTTCCCCCCCCCCTTTTCCTCTTTCTCTTTTTTTCTTTTTTTTTTTTTTTCTTTTTTTTTTTTTTTTTTTTTTTTTTTTTTTTTTTTTTTTTTTTTTTTTACTTAATCTTTTTTTTTTTTTTTTTATTTTTTTTTTTTTATCATGGTGTCACATGATTGATTGATTGGATAATTGCATGAATGATGTTGCATCCTGTCTTTTCGTTTCAGCATTATTATGCATTTACCCAGTTATCCATGTTTGTGTTTCCTTCCAGAAATGCTGAGCAATGTTTGTTTCTCACATTTTAAATCTGCTTATCTTCACTTTTCCCCTGCCTGCAGCATCAGTTTTTGGATCTAAATCAGGGTTTATTAAGAAATGAAGCCAATACTAGCTTATTAAACCCATCGAGCTGCATGAACGTTTAGACTGACACTTTTGGGGAATTCAGCAGTACAGACCGCACACAGGAGGAGATGGAAGACCACCTCTGAGAGCCAGCCGACACTGAAGCAGACACTGAAGCACATCAATCACTATGTTTTCTAGTTTCATAACTTGCCACATTCAGTATCACTTTCTTTTGTCAGCCGGTTTCATGTTTGACAAAACTGGTTTCCTCAGTCTTTATCCTGCACAATCTTCCTCCTGTTCTTTTCCTGTAGGAATTTCTCCCCGTGTTTGCAATAAATCTTTACCCATAAAAGTACACACCCCTGCATTAAGAAGTAATCCAAGACAAAATTAATGATATTACGTTTGTCTCCTACACAGGTGTTTCACTATTACCAGCCAGTGCTGGAGCTGATTCAGTTGGTTCGAATTGCAGATCTCCCAGTGATTCTTCTTTCCACCACCGAGTTTGAGCTGTATCCTTTATCAGCCTAGCCACGGTCTCTTCTTCAAAATATGTTGTATGTCTAGATTTTCTTTTTAGCTGTTCTTTGAGATGAAGGCTTTTTCATTATTTTTTTTAAATGATTATTATTATTATAGTATTGAAAAAAACTGCTTTTTATGTTGCCTCTGTACTGTATATAGAAGTATTTCAGTGTTTTTAATCAGACATCTGTTTTCAAGTCAAAGTGTCTATTGGAAATGGTTCAGAATGTCACACCATTTCCTTTCTCGTCAAAAATGTTTCATCTCTGAGCTGACCATAACTAATTTACAGAACACAAACATTGTGAGTAATCCTGATCATTAATCTAGCCACTTTCAATTAGACACTTTCTCTCCTAGAGTCAGTCGTTGTCCAGATACAGCATTTCATTTTTATTGTGTCCCAGCATTGGGATCTTTTGTCAGCATTTCTCTTGACTTGTACGTACAGTGTGTTGTCCAGAAAATCCGCCAAAGCCAAGCTTCTTTTAGAGCAGCTCAGAGCTCTACGTGGACAGGTAACGCGCACAAATATATACACGCATCCAGCTTTTTTTCCATCCAGCTTGTTATTCTGCATTATAAAATGGACCAACGTGTGGCAAAGGCTTGCTTTTTCTGCCACTGTCACAAAGGATCGTCATGGCATTCTGGAGAATCTGTATGTGTGTGTGTGCTCACGTGTTGTGTGTTCATTTCTGTGGCAGGTTGGGGCTCTGTTCTCTCTTTCCTGTGTGGTGAGCGTCGAAGCTTTTCCTCCAGCCTCCCAGCTCAGTGCCTCCAAATGGAGGGATTTTGTGGCCAAGTGCCCGAAAGCCTTCTCTGGTACGACCGTCGGGGCTTCACTTGAAAGAAACGGCATGTTACTAAACATTAGTTAATGCACATCTTGCACATATTCTTATCTTACACCTGCACCTTGTACATTCGGAATAGCTAAACATGTACTTAATACTTAATTTACATCCTGATTGAATCCAGATTGAAAACATTCAGCGTGTAATGCCTAGTAGAGTTAGGTTACAGCAATGATTTGCCTGATTTTTCAGTTTTCTGGTCTAAAGTGGTCTGTTTTTAAAACAGAAATAACCCGTACCAGATCAGTCATACAGTACATGCAATCATGAATTATATTCCATTAACTCACACCCACAACTGCCTAATCACAATGGTGCTTATTGTAGCTCTCCTGCTGGGTGAGCAGTGTAATTGAATGCAGAGTGGAGCTATGATTGAACCTATGTATTATGGCAAAATGCTGTGATTTACATATTACTGAAACAAAATATACATATATTCCAGCAATAATCGATTATTGATCATGCGACATGATGAATCTGAATGCATACTTCTGGGCAGTCTGATTCTGATAAACACTCCTCTCTCAGCTCCAGATGTCAAGGTGAAAGGAGAGAAAGGCTACTATCTTCTCTTGGTTCAGGGGGCAGAGACTGGCGGCTGCAAAGCACGACTGATACACTCTGCCAATCAGATTAATGGTGCCGTTGCTCAGGCAACGATCAACAGCCTTGTACAGGAAAACCTTTCATTATCCTCAGGTAAGATTGTCAGTTTTACGCATGGTTTAACATGCACCGATCAGCCATGACATTAAAACCACTAACCCGTGGAAGTGAATCACGTTGATTATCTCGTTACAGTGGCACCTGTTAAGGGGTGAGATATATTAGACAGTAAGTGAACAGTCAGTTTTCGAAGTTGATGTGTTGGAAGCAGGAGAAATGGGCAATCATAAGGATCTGAGTGACTTTGACAAAGGGAAAATTGTGATGGCTACACGACTGAGTCGGAGCATCAAGAAAACAGCAGTTCTTGTGGGATGTTTGTATGCAGTGGCTAGTACCTACCAAAAATGTTCCAAGCAGGGACAACCAGTGAACCGTGACAGGGTCATGGGCACACAAGGCTCATTGATGATCAGTCAGAGTGTCCATGCTGACCCCTGTCCACTGCCAAAAGTGCCTACCATGGACACGTGAGCATCAGAACTGGACCATGGAGCAGTGGAGGAAGGTGTCCTGGTCTGATGAATTATGTTTCCTTTTACATCATGTGGACGGCCAGGTGCGTAAGCGTGAGGAAGAGGGACTTACCTGGGGAAGAGGGACTTTCCTGGGGAAGAGATGCCACCAGGATGCACTAAGGGAAGAAGACAAGTTGGTGGAGGAGTGTGCACACTATAGCGTCAGATTCCTGTTCTTGCTGACAGGAGAGGAATCCAATGTGATCTGCTGCTGTTGCAGTATTGTGCCAATACTAGTACAAAAAAAATGGTGGCTCAGATATCAGAGAAAGCATATCGTATCCTGATTGGAATTGGATTTGGAAAAGAAATGTACTTTTGACACTGGAAAAATGTAATTATAAAGAGACTTTATTGATTGTTTTTTATTTTGTTAGGGTTGATTATCATAGTTTCTACATTCCACATTTATTATACTTATGTTTACATTGTAATTGATTTTTGTGTGACAGATTTTAACTGCTTCATTAAAAAAAAAAAGTCAAGGTTAGTGGTTATTAAAGAAAATGATATTGGATGGGGCTCAGTATCAGAAAAGAAAGCGTTGTCATCTTTAGTTGTAGCCTGTCTGCTTCAACATTTGACTCGTTGTACATTCTCAGAGGTTTTTTTGCTCACCACAGGTGTAAAGTTCCTGTCCGCTCGAGCCAGTCTAGCCATTCTCTTCTGACTGTCCTCATCTGCATGGTGTTTCTTCTCGCAGGAGAATACTTATCCACTGAATACTTATCGTTTTTTGCGTCTGAAGACGTGTGAAAATTCTGTGTGTGAACATCCCAAGAGATCAGCAGTTTCCGAAATATTCAGACGTTTTACCCCAGCAACTGTCAGACACTGAGATCAGGTTTTTCCTACCCATTTTGACGGTTATCGTGAACATTGACTGAAGCTCTTAACCTGTACTTGCATACTTGTATTCATTGAGGTGCTGCCACATCATAGGCTGATCGGAGTATTGAAATCCTGTTGCTGCGTAAACCCGTAAATTAGTCCTTGTTCAAACAATTGTCTAGAGGAATCCATTCAACAGAAGTCAGTGACTGGGTAAGGAGCGGATTCAGTACGTCGGAGAATCACCCAAGCCGCCACTTCTGCAATCGACTCATTTACATCTTATTTGTAAATAATTTAGCAAAGTTCTGTGTAGATTTCTTCTTTAGTATTATGGGCTATTTATGATGCATAATGGATTAAGTCCGTTTCAGTTTCAGGTTGTAAGAGTACAAAATGTGCCAAAGTTCATAGAGGGTCAATACATCCGCATGACATTGTTGTGAAGTGGTTAAGTTGCTTTTCATTCTTTATGCTGCAGCACTCGCATCATTTCAGCATGCCTTCTCATTAAAGCTGGATTTAAAGCCCTCCACAGTCCTATCAAATCCCACTGCACCTGAGGCCAGCAGGACCTTAGCGCAAACATGGGAAGAAGGAGAAGAAAAAAAAAACCCACCTCCCCACACTGCTGTTTCCACACAGTGCAAAAACCTATTCTCATCCCGTGCGCTCAACATTGATTTCTACTTGTAAAGTTTAGGAGATGATGTATTGACAACATGACTTGCACTTGTCTTTCTCCACCAGTGAGACAGCTGTAGCGAAAGAGAGCCTGTGTTGCACTGCCGATTTCATTAGCCCTTGTCAAGCTCTCTGCTAATCCATGCTTTAAACGAATAATACATGAATAAATGGGAGAGGGGGGGAAAACAATCCCAAAGCTGATCTAGTTTTTGTTGAGCATTTCTTCAGTGGGATTATATCTGAACGTCTAAAGTAGTGCCTGTAGTAGAAGGTTTAAAAGAGCACCAGATTGAATTGTCTGACTTAAAATGTCTTTAGTACATGTGTGCAGTATTTCTTCATCGAGTAGTGTTTTATGCGTAACACGATGGCAGTGCAGTGGTTTGGTGTTCACTACAGCACTTAATAGCTCTTTGTGCTCTTGATTTGTGTTAGATCGCTGATGGGGATGTTTGTCGAGGTAAATTACTATTCTGTTCCTCAGTGGAGACGTGGGTTTGCTCATAGTTTCCTACTGTAATCAGGAGATTGTGCCAAGCCACAAATGCTACTGTAATCAGTTAAAGGAAATGATAGTTTCTAGATTCAGAATTTTTAAATGAATTGGGAGCAGATTTTTTGCACCTCAGATGTACAGAACAAAACATTATAGCGTTATCAGGTTTTCTGTTCTCTCTCTCTGTCTCCGCTCTGTTTGTGATAGTTGCTGGTGATTCGTCCCATATAAGGGTGTGATCAATTCTGAAGCCCCTTTTTATACTTTGTTGTAAAGAAATCTGAGCTTTCTGGGAAAACCAGTATATTGTTAATTCTAAATAAAATGTACTCCTTCACATCTCAGACCTTGTTTATGATAAAGGACAAATGAGCAATCGGAATACTGTAATTCTGACTCTCACTAATATTGACTTTGAGAAATAAGGCAACAGTACCACCTTTTTCCTGCTAAGAGAGATGTGTGCACACACACACACACACACACACTGGCACTGACACAGTGATGTCTTCCTTTTGCAAGAGAAACACTGTTATTTATTGGGTCGTATCAAGAGAGATGTAGCTTTTCAGACGGTTGTATACCATCTTTAAGTACTCACAGTTAATTCACATATGTTTTTTTTTTTTTTCAACGTTTAATGAATTCAAAGCACAGAATTGCACTCTAACTTCCACAGCTACAGTTGAGGCCTTCCTGAATCTGCAAAATGTTCATTAAAATTGCCCTTGTAGTAGTATTTTGCCTTTCAGGAAGCATCTTAACTATATCTTAACTATCTTCTTTAAACAAAATAACAATTCACACCGATCATCCTGTTACAAAAGTTTAACGACCCCCCCGCGCACCTTATGTAATAGATGTGTACGAGTTAGTCAGTTGTCCTGAGTGCAAAAAGATGGATCTAAACATCATATACTCACTGCTGGAAAGGGGTCAAAGATGCTAGAAAAGCAAAGAATGTGCAGGACCTGGAGGATTTTTCTGAGGAGCAGTGGGCAGTTTAACTGCTCAGGGCAAGCAAGAGACCTGATACATTTCTGTAAATTCAATTATTATTGTGTCTTGTGGACTATATGTAAACATCTGCTATGTGAAATATCTTAAGGGCAGAACTAACTAAATAAATAAAAACACTTTTATGATCCCTCTTATTTATTTTAATTATCAACATTTTGCAGATTCTGCAATGTGTCTGTAAACGTATGACCTCAAGTGTATTAAGTTATATGTTGATTGAGGTTTTTACCTATGTTCTGAGAATACAATATTACTTTACTATTACTCATAACCAATGAGTATTTGTTACCAAAAACATTCCTGGACTATATTAATCTCCAGTTTTTCCTTGAAGGCATCTTTCCTCTCTGCCTTGGTCATATCTGAAATGACAGTTGTGAACTCTCAGCCAGGAGTCAGGAGCTAGACAAGTTCATTGAAAGTGTGCAGGACAAACTAGCTTCTGCTGTGAATTTGGCTGTGAGAAGGCGATAGTGATGGTTCTGAAGTCCATTAACCTCTCCCCCTCTCAACAGGCACCAAGGTTGCTGATTGGCTGCACTCTCTGCCCCGTCTCTGTGGAGACGACTTCTTGCGGAGAGAAAGGAGGCTGGCCAGGGTCCAGCACCAGGTCGTCCAGGAATGCACCCGTAAGTGGTTACCTGGGCAACCGGAGACCACTTGCATGAACTCTTACTTTTCAGTGAAACGATTGCGAATAAATACTAACACACACACACCTGAGTACTTGCTTAAAATGAGTGCCCTGTGGATATGTTAAACAGAGTTTTGTTTTTCTCAGTAATTGCTGGTGTAATTGTCTAGACTTTGACGTATAGATTGATTTGTTACACAGCACAGGAGTTATTGAATTTGTTGTATTGATTCCTGCTAAAGAGTTGTAAGCTTCTTAGGCGTCTTTTGAAGTTCATGTGGCGTTAAAGGATATACCTGCTGTCATAAATCATTTAAAGAAATTTCAGCAAGGATGAAGCAATACGCCTGGGCCTGGGTCATGTTAGGGCATGGTTGAGGAGGCAGGGAGTTGTATGATGGATGGAGGGTAGAATGTGATGCACCTCTCTGTATAAACAGGAAGAAGAGAGGAGGCACAGAAGGCTGCAGCCGTGCCGCTAAATGACCTGAGAGTACTGCTGCGTCTGGCCAGAGAGCAGTACCTAAAGATGCAAAATGCCACGCAGCCCAGAGTATCATGTGTACCAGTGGAGAAGGAGAACCACACTTCTGTTACAGGAGGTAATCATCTTCATACCGCATGCGTTAAACCAACACTGAAGAATGATCTGTCCTTGTGTTTGTGTTTTCAGTAAAGTTTTCAAGCTGTCTGATTTTGACATCTATTGTGTTGTCCTGTAGCAGACGTTAAGCACACGCCCCACTCAGAATGGCCGGAGAGAAGTGTTCTGCGCAACTATGAAAACACGCAGAAGATCCGGCACAAAAACAGGTAAATCTTCATCCTCTCGTCATCCTGTCAAGGAACATTCTGGCATGACGGTTGTGTTCGCTACGCTGTTTGTAATTTCATGTCGTATCTGTATTTCTCCGCCTCAGCGTTTTGCAATCCACAAACGCAAATTTTAATCGGCATGTTCAGTACTGTCATCCCCAGAAGATGTTGTAGTCCTATATAAACATCATTTACTGAAGGAAACCTTGTCCTGGAAGCTACTGTGGCACAGCAGTAAAAGACCAAAACGTATCAGTGGGTAGTTTTTCCATTTATTCTGGAGTGTTTTGTTCAGTTCAGTAGAGGCGAGACAGTAGCCAATCCATGTTCATCAAATGAACAGTACACACAGTAATTCAAAATTTCCACTTGACTCATAGAAGAGATGATTGGTTTACTCTCATTAGAACTGCTTTTTGGAGTAATAACATTTCTCTTAATATTATTTTTTATTTGTGCTCAGTCCACAGGGACATGCTGTTCCCTTGGGGTTTAAATATGAGATTGCACAGATGTACAATCATTTTTTCATTCATTACAGTGGGATAAACCAATGAACTTTTGGATCCGATCCAAGCTTGATTTAAAAAGGGAAGTCCAAATGCACAAACTGAAGAATTGCATTTTTTGTCTGCATGGAGGTGTGAACTAAAGATCTCTCAAAGTGTCTCCAACTAGACTCAGTCCTGTTATTCTATTGAAATGAAATCAGAAATGACTCTGATACTTGTCCTCAAATTCCTTTCAACACGCTTAATATGGCTTGACTCTATAGTATACAGTAATAGAAGAGAAATGATTTATGTTCACACTATCTGGTGTCACCCAGGAGGGGATGGGTTCCCT
Source organism: Ameiurus melas (assembly GCA_012411365.1). Classification (NCBI taxonomy): domain Eukaryota; kingdom Metazoa; phylum Chordata; class Actinopteri; order Siluriformes; family Ictaluridae; genus Ameiurus; species Ameiurus melas. The sequence goes on along the minus strand of CM022757.1, from coordinate 32,320,857 downwards.
TTTGAGTCTGGTTCCTCTCAAAGTGTCTTCCTCTTATTGTTTCAGGGAGTTTTTCCTTGCCACTATTGTCTCTGTCCTGCTCGTTAGGGAGAAATTTAAATCTATATCCAGGTTCCTGTAAAGCGGTGTTGTGACACTATCCGTTGTTAAAAGCGCTATATAAATCAAATTGAATTGTAAGGGTGCAGAAAATGTTGGACCCAGGCTTTTGCAAGAAAAATGCACTACCTGTAAACATTTTTTTTGTGTTGGGGGGGGGGACTCCCAAAAACTGTTTAAATAAAACTTTATTTATATTCATTTTTCGCTTATTTGTTTGGTGCCAATAATTATGTACAGCACAGCATTACTACATGCGAGTTATGCTCACCAGGATGCAGTTACAGGTGCTGTAGAAGCCCATAGTGAATGCTTTTACTTCTAAGCAGTAGAGGTCATGGAAAAAGCAGAAGGAGGTTTTGTAAAAATAGCAAGGAGACTGTTATCTACTTCTAGTTTTATACTTTGTCTATAAGTATTCTTACTGTGCTTACTAATTTGTCACTCTTCATCTGACTGGCACTTTAGTTCTACTTACATGATCAAATAAAAGCAAACTTGCTTTAGTTTATGGGTAGAGCTGTGTTTATTTTCTGCTACTGTGCAGGCTTTGCAAGTTGATTGGCTATGTGGACGGAATAAATAAGCATGAATGCAAATTCTGAACAAATATATCAGTGAGGGAACGTTTATCCTTGCTGTCTAGTTATTGTGCATGTGTATGTATTGAGCTTTATAGTTATTTAAGACATCCCAAAAATCTGTGAGAAATTCTCTGTATTGATGCTTTTAAGGTGCAGAAAATTGGCTGTGTGTAGTTGGTAGTGTTTTTGTGTCGGTTGTGGCCTGTACAGAGCTGATCTTCTTACAACCTCTGCTGGTCTAGCCTCTTCAGCAGTGGCTCTTCAGACTGTCTCATGGGCCCTAAAGATGGCCAGAAGAGTGTTTCTGCACCACTTGATGCACGAGAACTGCTTAAGCACTTCACTGCTGACGGGCTACCGAGTGGAGAACTACAACCTCTCCCTGTCCTCAGAGGGTAAGTCCCAAATAAACAAAGACTGAGACATGATGAATATCTCACAGGAAGGCAAGTGGTTATGCTGCTGCTTAGGAGTGGTGATAATTGGATAGTGGAGGTGGAGCACTACTACTCTACATGCTCCTGAACATGTTAATGTATGATGTATCTTTCAGTGGACACTTTATAATTAAGCTAAGGTTCTGTATATCACTGAAGCAAAATTAATGACACATCTGCAACTGCTGTATGCCTGTGGTTTAACACGATGTCACGACCAATTTGTCATTATTCCAATAATCCAGTAAGGCTAAAAGAAAGTTAGGAATGTAAAAAGTAAGACCGCTCCATGGGATACATGATCATTACATGGAATTAACTATAAGAACCTGATGAACACAGTTTGGGGGCATTTTTGCACTCAGTCATTAGTTTCATAACTCAGTATCTGTTTATCTGTTGATGAAAGTTTAATACGTTTTTGTTTTTCACTGATTATTTCACTGATTATTACCACATTTTTGTTTGTCTGAATGGGTGAACAGACGTCATCAGTGTCAGATTTGTCAAAATGTCTGGCAAAAGAATGTTTTTGTTTTTCTTACAGCTAAAAAATACACCACTTTTTATTTTTTATAATCCTTATATATTTGTAAGAAAAAAAATATAGAGAGATTTTTTGTTTGACAAGTTGGTAAAGTCTGAATTTGCCATGTGAAAACAGTGATGCACAAGCTCTGCTAGATTTATAGTGTGTCCAGATGCAGGAGAGACCAACAGAGTGCTCAAAACGATAAAGATAGCTCTGATATCTGAGATTTCTTTGAGGCACTTGAAATATGGCACCATATGGAGTCCGTGTCACACCTAACAAATTAAGTAAATAACTATCAGTTTAGCAACAGGTAATAATAAGTCAGAAAAAAGTACTACTCGTGCCTAGTTTGTTATCAGAGAACTTGGGCAATCAGTGTGAAACCAAAGGGTGACTATCGGTGCAAAATAATTCCATCTCACATTAATCATTACTATCATCAAAGTGAGCGTATCCCAACATTAGACTCTGACCATTTCTAAAAGGATATGTGAACTGAGATCACAAGGTTTCAAGTGCGTTTTGCATAAAATACTGTTTATAGTAGATACTAATCAAATAATTGCATATACCTTCATGAAGCACTTTGTTAGGAACACTATACTAATAATGGGTATGGCCTCCCTTTGCGCTCAAAACAGCCTCAATTGTTCATGGCATGGATTATACAAGATGTTGGAAACATTCCTTTGAGATTCTGGTCCATGTTGACATGATTGCATCACGCACGTCCTGCAGATTTTTCAGGTGCACTTTCATCCTGTGAATCTCCTGTTCTACCTCATCCCAAAGCTGTTCTACTGGATTCAGATCCAGTGAATGGGAAGGCCACTGAAGAACACTGAACTCATCGTCATGTTCATGAAACCAGTTTCAGACGACTTTTGCTTTGTGACATGGTGCATTATCGTGCTGGAAATAGCCATTAGAAGATGGTAAATTGTGGCCATGAAGGGATGCACATGGTCAGAATCAATACTCAAATACATTGTGGCATTCAAGCGATGATTGATTGGTATTAATGGGCCCAAAGTCTGTGAAGAAAACATTCCCCGCACCATTACACCACCTCCACCAGCCGGGACTGTTGACACAAGGCAGGTTGCGTCCATGGATTCATGCTGTTGGTGCCAAATTTTGAGCCCATTATCTGTGTACCTCCGCAGAAATCGAGATTCATCAGACCAGGCTACATTTTTCCCGTCTTTCCCTGTCCAGTTTTGGTGAGTCTGTGCCCACTGCAGCCTCAGCTTTCTGTTCTTGGCTGACAGTAGTGGAACCTGATGCGGTCGTCTGCTGTTGTAGTCCATCCGCCTCAATGGCATGCTTTTCTGCTAACCACAATTGTACACAGTGGTTATCTGAGTTACTGCAGCCTTTACTCAGTATTCAAACCAGCCTGTCATGCCACGGTCAGAATCTCTAAGATCACATTATTTTACCTCATTCTGGTGGTTGATGCAAACATTACCCGAAGCTGCTGGCCCGTATCTGCATGATTTTATGCAATGCACTGCTGTCACATGATTGGCTGATTTAGATAATTGCGTGAAAGAGTAGGTGTACTGGTATTCCTAATAAAGTGCTCTGTGAGTTTGTGTAGCTGTTGTTCTCCTGGATTGGGGGGGGGGGTGGATATATGACGTGTATGCAATTTCACTGTTAGAAGGGTTGTAATTAACGCAGAGAAAAGTGCTCACGAACAGGCTAGGTTTCTAAAGGTTAAGACCTTTTGCTGAACCCATTATATAAATTCCTGTCTAACTAGCTTTCTAGATTGGTGTATCTCAGGCAGATGGCATGGCAGCACAAAATGTACCACAACTAGACTAATCTGTTCTTGCTCTATAAGTCAGAAGGATTCAGCAGGCACCTTTAAAACATCCACTTAATGCCTCCATCTGGCTGCCTGCATACCCGCCTCTCTCATCACATTTTATGGCCCCTTCGCCCGCCGCTCTGCCTTTTGTCGTCGTTTCCTTAAAGGACTGTCGAGATGTGCAATTACAATCATTTACTTGGGATTTACAAAGCCTTTGCTGTAAGTGACTCTTTTATATAAGTGTTTCACGTCTTTGCGTTAGGCTACATTAGCTGGAGTTGTCAAAGTCTGAATGAGAGACCTTATACTTTGTTGATGTTTTCTTACAATGTGTGTAGGGACAATGCGTTCCAGCTGTCGCCTGATCTCACTCCCAGAAAAGTGACCAGGCTCCAGTTCAGGCAAGCAGCCAGCGCCCACTACCATGGCATAGAGTGAGTGTAAACCCATGGTTGTAGCATCATCAGCCATTCACTCACTTCATTCAGCAGTCTTTTTTCCTAATCCGCGCGCATTTGCACAGGTTTTGCTTGGACAAGCAAAAGGCTCTGGAGAGAGACTGCGGATTTGCACGCCTTCAGTCTCGGCTAATCCGCTTCGAGACCCAGACTACGTGCTGCAAGGAGCCGTGTCCGGTGCCGCTGGCTCTGAGCCCTATGCCCGCACCTACTCCCTCGCCCTCTGAACCTGGCAGCGTACCAGATGGAGAAGCTGCACAGAACGAACCACCTCGTCTCAAACGCCACGCCCATGAACCAGATCCACGCGCACACCAGCAAAAAAGGTCAGAGATTTCAGCATGGATCACTCTCTTAAATGATGAATTAATCACAGTGACGACATCATTAATCACCCAGTGAGCCGCTAAGTATTTTGTTCGGGCAATTCGTTTGCACAGTGCTCTTAAGGATTTACTGTTTTTATTTTTAGAATTTGTGGTGTTGAAAAATGATCAAAGCAGCAAGTAAATCTGTTAGGGCTTGCTCCATAATGGATGATAAATTCTCCTCATTTGTTTCCCGCTGAAAGCGTTCACGGTCTTCTTTGAGCACATTCGAGTGTTGTCTCTATCACCCTCGAGATGTTTTCTAAGCACTAGCCTCTCCATCGACCTCCTTGACAGGGTGCAGAAACCTTTTTCCACCCCATTTCACACCACTCTTCACTTATTTATAGCATTCGTGGTTAAAAATCGAGTCCATGTATGCATTGGATGCATTTAGTGACATGAACAGGAGATTAAACTTTATTACTTAGAAAGCATAGCTGTGTTGAATATCAAATGTTGTGTCTTTGGAAATGTGCTTTATTTGTGAATGCCATCCACACAGCTGCTCAGGCAATTTGCGTTCAGTCTGTGGTGGTGTGCTCATTTCATTGATGCTCTTATAATAGCCTTTTACACGCCTCTTGTGTCCAGTTTATATTTTGCATTGATCTCTTGAAATGCCATAGTGATTAAGAAAGCATTAAGGCAAGGTCAGTAACATGTCCATGCTGACAAAGTGTTGCTGTATCTCAAGGCCAATTGCAATTAGTTTAATAACTTTGCTCATTCCGCTGATGTTTTTTTTATCTATAGTTACTTTCGACTGAATCTGTTTATGTGAAGGTTTAAGGTTCTTGCTCAAGAATCTGTTGGGTATGATAACCAACGAAGACCAACCAAGAATTTCTTTTATTGTACTTGTTTCTCTATCAGGTGTGTGTTTTTATATGAATTTTTAACACAGGTTGGCCAAGTCAGAGAGCAGTGAGTCTCTGGGCTCGCAGTGCAGTCTAGGTAGTGGTAAACACCCAGCCGTAAGAGCTCTGCAGCAGCGGTCAGGCCGTTCTCTTTCCTGCTCCAGCTCAACCAGACGCTCCACTGCTGGAGCTGAAAGTTCCAACGAGCCTCCAGCCAGCCAGAAATGTAGCCAGGGCCAAACTGAGTCACGCTCGCAGAAACACAATCGGGTGAGTACACACACACGCACACGCACGAGTTTCATTTTTGGATTTAGTCACACTGAATATTCTGATTTAAAAGGGGGAAGAAAAAAAGAAGTTAGCATTTAGACAGCTGAATTGCCATTACGTTATCAGTGCTGATGGAAAGGGATGATCAGCCACCTTCTTCAGTACTGTACACACACTGCTCTTATCAGTGAGTGTGTGAGGCTCTTCCTGTAGAGCAGGAATGCAGGCCTTGTTGCACGGTGTGTGTGCTCAGCGTTTACGTGTCTTTCGAATGTTTGAAATTCTTTGTTTGTTTTTCCCCCAGATGCTGAAGGAGGTGGTTGCAAAGACACTAAAGCACTGTGGCATCACCGGCGAGCACAAGCATTTCAAGGCCTGCAGTCAAAGACTTTTTGATGTATCAAAGCTATATTTGAAGGTATATGATCGGGGGTGGAGGGAGCTGAGTAGCAGCGCCGATCGTAGGCTGTAGGCTGGATTAGTCAGACACGTGCAGTGTGATTATTTGTGAAATATTAATCAGCACTATGAGTCAGAGTTTATTCCCTACTCGGTTAAGGGGTTCCATGATGCACAGTTTCCATTCTCATTCAGAATAATGGCTAGGTTCTGGGAACTTGTGATTGAGGGTTTTTTTTTGTTGTTTTTTTTTTTTGCATAATTTACACTACCTACACTAATGAAAGCACATTCAAAAGTACACTCAAAAGAAAACATTAGAAACAGTGGATCATTTTGTGATCAAAATAAGTGTCATTGTTTGATATTTCTGTCTGATGAGCCAGTTCTAACCTCATAATTCAAAGCAAAGACTTTCCACATTGCTGCACAGTTCAGTTTCTATATCCTACATCACGATGAGGAAAATGTGTTTTCTATGTGTCAAGACATTAGCACCACCAACACAGTCTTTTCTTCAGAAGCTTGACTTCTCATTAACTGTGGTCTTTTTTTGGGACAGGACCTGAAAACATCTAGGGGTCTCCATGAGGAAATGAGAAAAGCAGCTGGTAGAAATGCTAAGCAGGTAAAGTGTCCATCTGCTTCACACTTACTCACGTTTCTATTTAGCTACGCAAGGGGTTTTTCCAAAGCTCACCAGACCTTCTGGAAATGACCAAAAAAAAGTTCCCCCTGCCTGGGCTAAATGCAGTTGAAATGTAGTTAACATTGTGATCATCATTTCATTCAGTTCTCTCTGACCTCTGTAGGTGATCGACTGGGTTGTGGAGAAAGCCAAAAAATGATGTGTACATCAAAGGTGTGTACAGTACACACCGTGTGTTTATCTGTTTTGCATTATGTAGTGTCTATATGATGTGAAAGTGTGTATTAAAGTTTTTTTTATTTTACAGCCATGCTTCCTTGTCATATAATCAGGAATGTACTTGTTTATTTTGGTACGATAAGAATGTTTAATAGAGCTGTCAAGCTTTTTTTTTTTGCATACTTCTATTAGATGCAGGACATATTAGATGGATATGTTCAAATTATTTCAGTCCCTCATGATTGCACTACATTTATTTTACAAACATAATATAATTTGCCTTGGGCACAAACACTGATCAGCCATAACATTAAAACCACCTGTCTAGTATTGTTTAGGTCCCCTTTGTGTCACCAAAACAACTCTGACCTGTTGAGACACGGACTCCACAGGACCTCTGAAGGTGTGCTGTGGTATCTGGTACCAAGACATTAGCAGCAGATCCTTTAAGTCCTGTAAGTTGCGAGGTGGGGCCTTGAAGGATCGGACTTGTTTGTCCAGTACATCCCACAGATGCTTGATTAGATTGAGATCTGGGGAATTTGGAGTCCAATTCAACATCTGGAACTATGTTATGTTCCTCAAATCATTTCTGTACAATTTTTGCAGTGTGGCCGGATGCATTCTCCTGCTGAAAGAGGCCACGGCCATTGAGGTATACCATTGCCATGAGGGTGTTTACTTAAGTCTGCAACAATGTTTAGATAGGTGGTACGTGTCAGTGTTGCTCAGATCCTTATTTTTCCTGGTTTCAACACATCAACTTCGAAAACTGACTGTTCACTTGCTGCGTAATACACAGTATCCCACCCTTTGACAGGTGCCACTGTAATGAGAGAATCAATGTTCTTCACTTCACCGGTCAGTGGATTTAATCTTATGGCTGATCGGTGTGTATCATATTTATTAATTGGGGCCGTTAGAGCTCTATTTACCTTAACTTATTAATGAACTTATTTGTGAACGTTTAACCCACAGAATCAATTACACTGTTACATTTCATCATGTTTAAATGTTTGAAAAGGCAGCTGCAATATAGTACCTCCCGTGTTTTGATGGTGGTCAGAGAATGTGCATGTTTCCATATAATAATACACTTAAACCCTGAGAACATTATAGTTACTTATCAATTTCCACTGGTCTCTATTTTTAAAAATGAATTAATTAAAAAAAGTTGCCATCCTACATTATTTTATTATGAGCAGTTGACCGAGAAAGGACTAGGTTGGACTGGATGAGCAGTTGAGAAAAGTTGAGAAGACATTTCCATAATATAAATATTGGACTGCCAAAGTTTTTCAGCAACCACAAAATGACTAAAGAAACAAAAACACTATAAATCAGTCACCCAGGGCTGGGTAGTTCTTTGATCAATGTCCAAATATTATAAGCAGACATTTTTATAGGAATGGTTTCCTTTGGATTGTAGAAAAATCAAACAGAAAAAGAAGTTTGGCCTCCTTACCCCAACCTCATTTCTAGTAGCTAAGCATTCATTCAAAGCACCAGCCAACCTTGAAATTGGCAACACACGAGCAGTGTAATGAAAAGTAAAAACACTTCAGTTGCACTTCCACTTGATCTCCCTGTTGGCTTAGCTTGGATGACCTCATCTCTCTGGTTTGGTGTTCATCCCTCAGTTCAAATATATATATTCTGTATCTATGCTTGAATGAACCACTGAAGCATGATGGTTCCACTTCCCTTTGAAAGGATGTTTGTTTATGTCCTAATATGATTTTAAGAAATTTTTGATGCATGCTGGGTGTCTGGAGGACTTTGGGGGACTGTAGCTCACCAGGTTTCAGTGCTTTTTACTGGTTTTTAGGGTTTACACCTAGAGGTGTGTTTACTAGTTTACTCTAAACAGCATATATCCAACAGATTAAAGGTAGACCTTTAAAAAAGAAAGATGGATAGATATATATATATATATAGGTGTATATATATAAGTTTACCCTTTGTTCTGATATACTGCAGGCCTGACTCCTCAAACTCTGACCCTTTTGACCTTTTCAAGCTTTCCAAAGGTACTGTGCATCTCTCTTGAAGCAGTGCCCTTTCATCAGCTACCCCCTGGCACCTCTTGTCCAGTGTGGGCTGAAAGGGTTCTCACTTTTGGCAGTACTACGGCCTGCATTCCAGCCTCACAGAGGCCTATTGTTCTCTCCCCGGGTGCCCAGACGGCTGGTGGTAAATGAGGAGTTGTACAACATGTTGGCAACCTCGACAGCTCTCAAAAACCGATTGCAAGATGAGCTCACTGGCTGTGGGAGCAGAAACTGTTGTTCTAGTTCAAATGTTGCTTTAAATTCCAGCTGGCTTTCTTTTTGGATTATTTTGAAAAAACAGCATTTTGTAATTTATGCAGCAATAGCCAGGGTGGTGTTCAATCTGCAACTTGTTTATGGTGTTTAAATCAGATTACAGAATGATGTGCCAGAAGGAGATTTTGCAGAAATAATTAACTTTTATTGATTCTGAAGTACTACTCATTTGAAACCCTGTTTTCTTTGGACCTGTGCAGTTCTCAGAACCTGATACATTTTGTTTGCGAATGTAGGCAGGCACTGAATATTTTTACACCAGTGCAATGGGAAATTAAGTAAGTTGATACTTCCCTAAGCAATGCAAAAGAACCACTTGTACCACTTCCCTTAAGCTTCTTCTACCATCACAAGCAAGAGCCTGTTTGGTCTTTTGGTAGTGATAGGATAACAGTCCTCCTACTGGGGCCTCAGTAATTGTTTTTATAACTCAGAACCTGCTTAGGTTTTGTATTTTGCATGCTGTTATCCAGCACTAGCCTTTGTATGAGCATAGTCTGACTATAAAATGGCTTCAGACAACAGAAATATTCAGCAATGATTAGCCAGTCTGACACTGACAGGAAAATGTCATGTAATTAACAGGATCGACACAATTTAGCTTTTCAATGTCTTAAGTCACATTGATCTGTCTGTACATGCAGAATGGTAAATAAGTGAAATCATTTTTCATGGTACAGCAGATAGTCTCAGTTGCTTCTGCCCACTCTCATGACCCCGATGGACTGTGTTGAAACGTTGCTGATGATTAATGCTCAGAATGTCCTTTCACTTAAAGCTCCAGAGGACCAAACCTTCCAAATAAAAGCACCACGCATAGTAACAGGACACATTTGTATACTGTGAAACTTTATAATATATATAAATGTATATGAATTTACAGGATTTAAAACAAGTCATTCTCTAAGTCATACTTAGCTGCCAGAATCATGACAGATCTCTTTAGACAGCTCCCATACAGTCTCATTATCGTGTCATGTTAAGTGCTTAATACTGCTCAATCGGGTGAATTCTAAAGCAATACGTAGTACTGTGTGTACGGCTGATCACAAGTTAGTGTTCATTCTGAGTTTGATCATTTTGTCTTAGCATAATCACTGTGTGTGGAGTTGATTGTGTTTTACTCTAAAATAGACAAATCAGATCATTGCTTTAAAAAAGAAAAAAGGGAAAAAAAACTGATGGATATTCACCATTGCTCTTTTTGTTACTAGTCTTTCAGACATTTCAGTTCTGTTTTGCCCTGGTCATACTCTGTCCCCTCCTTTGGGACCAATTGTGTCCTTGTTTGTGAGTTTCATTAAACAGTTCAGAAGTTCATTTCAGGCCAGTAAGCCCAGTCTGGCGATCTTCGCTGAAAGGAAGGAGTGAAGAATGAAGACAATGGGCTTCGGACATGAGTGCAGGTCCAGTTGCTGTGCACAGAACAAATGACAAGCACTTGATCTTAAAATAGAGGTTACTGATGAAACAACCATACGATAAATGACACAAACATAATGGCAAAAATATAAGCAAGGTTTTTTAAAACTCACAATTTCACCCTCCTTGCCTCCGAAATCCAAATAGAGCATCCGCACCCCGTCATCTGAGGACATGCGGAGTTTCTCAAAGGGGTAGCTGAATAGAGGTTGACCATTAGGAGGTTCTCCTTCGGGCAGCACAGAGAAGCCCAGCTCATAGTGAATGACCAGCCTACAGTCCTGACCCTTATACATGCAACCTAAAACAAGTAGAGAGGCTTCATCAGAGATGAGTCCTGAACAGAAATACACACAGAGGTATGTCTCCCAGATGCTTTATCATGTAAAGCTCAACATAGTGTCTCTGAAAGACATTTTTGTTCAGGTTTTCTTATCGCAAACATTAGAAATAAGTCCTACATATAGTTGTAACCTCTATAAGGTTATATCTTACAATAAAGAGAGGGATAAGGACAGGTTTGTTTTTTTCCATAAATGTACAAAAGTTAACCTTATCACAAAATGAAAACAAGGTGCATTTATAGCAATAAGACATATTTAACAATTACACACCATCACAAATACAAACATAGTGAAATATTCTTAATAAAGGGGATGTCCCCTTTCTAAAGTGATTTATATACATTCAAATTCTGTAGAGAATAATAATCCACCTCAAAACTTTTATTCAGATTTGTAACAGATGTACAATTTTCTTTATTTCATTCAAAACAGAGAAAGATGCCAACTTTGCATGCAACTGTAGTTAATGACTAACACCACAATGCACTTGGGAATCTCCTTCATGTATGTTAAACAGATTGGCTGAAGCTACTAAAAGCAAAACTAAAAAAAAGTCTGAATCGTAAAAGCTAGATGCATTGTGTGAATTGTGCAAAAACATTGAGGAACTTCCCAGCTCTAGTTACTACCCAATCTATCCCGTAACATGTCTCATAACTGTCCCCCTGCTTCAGTTGCCTCTTTCTATAATGTTCATCAGATAAAAATTTTTTGAAGTCTTAGAATTCAGCTTTATACACTAGTAAGCTAACTGCTTAACCACTTCATTAAGGAAATCTGAATTCCATACACTAGCTGTAAACTACGTGTGAACGTTTTGTGAGGAGGAAGGCCATGAACAGGGTTTAGATACCACAACAGGATCAATTGGAGAGCATAAAGTGCTTAACCCCCGCTTTCACTATTTCAACCTCAACTCATCTCACAGCGTCATACATACTTGGGACTCCTTAAACAAAGTGAGTACACCGGACTGAAGGGTCAAACCACACGTAGGCTAAATGAAGCAAACTGAAAGCAAGCGGTGACTAAATATAGGCACTGTGAAAACGAAGGCCGATATTGACTACGCAAGAAACATTAAGGTATAAACTGAATCAGATATCATTGTATTAATGAGACCAAAATTGGGAAGAGATAAATGCTGTAAGTGTGGTAAATGGACCAGAAATGGACAGGGGGGGAAAAAGTAAGTGAATTACTATTAGATTGGACCATTAGATTTTATTTTATTTTTATTACTATTCTTTTGCAAAGCTTGATACTGAAATGACAAACTCCTGGGTTCTAAGGAACACATTTTAATAGTGTTAAAATATAATATTTTATATTACCTAGTTTGATGGTGTAAAAAAAAACCTGTTCCAGTACATGAATCATGTAAGTCACAAATGAATGTACTATACATCAATGAGAATACAAACCATGAACAGTATATTTAACAAAATGTCCCAATACTAAGCTAATAGGCCTAGTTATGCTTTCAAAATATTTAAATATTTTTTAAAATATTACTGCGCTACCGTTCCTGATGTGCTCTGTAACATTTATTCCAGAGTTTAGGGGTGATGCAAGAGAAATATCTTATGCTGGTTGAGCTGTGACTAATCCTCAGGACCAACAGCAGTGTCCAAAGAGTGTTGAGTAAAGGCATTGAACAGAATAGACTCAGGCTTACAGAGTTACAGACTCAGGCTTTGTAGAAATTTAGACAATTCATTTGTAATGGCAAGAAGCAAAGAAATGAATTCAGTGTCTCAAACTTCATGAGTCACTACACAGCAAAAGCAGTTAATTAGAAGCCTGAATTCAACTCTCGATGAAACGTTTAGCCTGCCAATTTGAGGGCATGATGCTTGTTGGTCAGATTGCCAGCCAACTTCGTTGTGTGGGTTGTCTTGCAGCCGAGGGACTTGGAACACCTTTAACCTACTGATTTTGTTATCTATAATTCGCTGCCCATCTTCAACCAGCCAGAATGCAATTTAAATCGGCTCTAGGCAAAATGCAACGTCATAAGCGTGCTCCTATTTAAATGCAGCATCGAAAATATAAAAAATGTTACACAATCCAATCATTAACTACATCTTACTATTGAAAATACAGGCTGTCCCAAAAGTTTCCATACATAGGGGAAATTAACAAACCTTTACCATGCTATAGCCTTTAAGAAAGGGCGGGAAGCTGTCACAAGGTTGTGATGGACTTTAACAGGAGACAGGGCGAGCACATCACACACACGCACACACGACACTGCTGCCAAACTTACCAAATTGAACAAGACTGGAAGTGTTGCGGAACGACCGAGAAGTCCACGAACATCCACTGACGAAGACACAACCGATGTGGTGCTGGCCAACATAGTCCGCCATGTATGGAAACTTTTGAGACACCATGTATATTAGACTGTGCATATATTATATGCATGTGTATATTAGACTCTACTTAAGATTGTACAGTTAAATATGTAAAGAAAAAGGATTTTTTTTTATTTCACGCTTTTTAGGGTAACTTCAACCAACTCCAGGTGTACATTCCTTTGCTTTATAAAGCTTAACATTCCTCCTCCAGGAGTGTGGACTCCTGAGATTAGACCTAATGCCAATGGGAGGGAAGCATATTACATATCACAATAAAGCTCTCGCTCAGTGATCGACTAATAGCAGTGCTTGTATAGTATTTCCAAATCATTCATCTTGTGTTTTGGATATTATAATGGACATAAAGGCAGAGAAAACGCTACTTTAAAATGTGCTATGATATTTTTACAACAGGGTAATCTGCTCTTTCTAAAACATCCAAGACAAAAAAAAAGAAGGAAAAATGTCCTCTGGATTGGTTTTTATAAACTATTAAAGTATGATGGCTCTTTGTATTCAGTAACATTTGCTAAATATGCTGCTGGTTTCCCCCAGCTGAGTTATTTACTACATACACATAGAAATCTATTTGTAATAAATATAAATGCATCTCCGTTAGCTTGTGTTGATGATGGAAAAAAGAAAGTTTTGAAAAGACAAGGGAGGTTCATGTTCTCCCTTCTCACTCTCATTCATCTCTTTCTACTTAACAATGCTGTAACCTTACTCCTGACCTAAAAGACTGACTGAGGCTTTCCCACACAGTGGATTCACACACTATTGCTTTTATTCACACACAAAGAGACTCCATTGAGCCACAGCCAGAGCAAAGGAATCTCCTTCATCCAACCGGAGTGGGTCTTTACAACAACTGGCTTTGCAGTAATGCCAGGAATTTATGGCCCTAGACATTTGTTGTGTTCTATAGTCTGAATGACTTTTCTGTGTCAAGCTCATGTTGACGGCGTGATTTAAAATTTTTTTATTGACACTTATAATGGGGTAGGAGTACTTATGGAGGATTAGTGTCACATTAATATTTTTCTCAATTCTCTCTCTACAGCAAACACACTCCCACATCATTTAGGCTATGGTGCATCAAAGTTACAGTCATGTGAAAAAACAAGTACACCCCATGGAAATTGTTTTTTTTTTTTTATACATATTTGGACAAGCAAACATTTCAGCCTATTTGAAAGAGTGCCTCTTAATAAAAGGTGATCCACTATCAAATGACACACAATTGACAGTTTGTACTAATCTTCACAATTTAAATTAACAAAAAATGATCAGTCACATGGAAAAAGTAAGAAAACACGTACATTTATCAAACATTGAAATCCATAAAATTAGAATCAGGTGTGCAAGATTGTGTGCCAGTGATTAGAACCTGCTTAGGGAGTGCAGGTAGAACCTGTCTTATTTATACTTCTCTCATATCTACTGTCCGGTGTTCTCTTTGCTATTGAGGTGTGTGGTGTCATCACGCCAAGAGCTAAAGAGTTCTGTGAGGCCTTCAGAAAATAGGTTTTGGATGCCCAGGAGTCTGGCAAGGGATTTAAAAAGATCTCCACATTATTTGAAATAAATCATTCCACTGTAAGAAAAATCATGTCCAAATAGTTTAGTTTTCAAAAAACTGCCAGTTGGTCCAGGATTGGCCAGCACAGTAAAATAAGTCTTCAAGAACCCAAAATTCATCACAGGATCTGCTTATACGTCTTGCAACTGTTGGTGTCAAAGTGCATGCTTCTATAATCAGAAAGAGCTTGCACAAATGTGACCTGCATGGGAGGCGTGCCAGGAAAAAGCCTTTGCAAGACTACAGTTTGCCAATGAGCATTTGGAATAATGTGCTCTGGCCAGACAAATCTAGCATAGAGTTGTTTGGCCACAATAACAGCAGACATGTTTGGTGCAGACCAAAAACATCTTTTCAGGAGAAGCACCTCATACCAACTGTGAAGCACGGTGGTGGAAATGTTATGGTTTGAAGTTGCTTTGGTATTAGGTATGGACATCTTGCATTCATTGATTTAACTATGAATTCTGCATCATATCAAAGAGTACTTGAAGATAAGATGAGGCCATCTGTCTGAAAGTTGAAGTTGGACTGAAAGTGGACCTTTCAACAGGATAATGATCCTAAACACTAGCAAATCCACCAAGGAATGACTCAAAAAGACTAAATTGAAGATTATAGAATGGCCTAGTCAAAACCTGGATTTGAATCCCATCGAAATGTTGTGGGGGATTTGAAACGGGTAGCACATGCAAGAAAACCCTCAAACATCTTCCAACTGAAAGAACATTGCATGGAAGAGTGATCAAAAATTCCAGCAAGCCTGCTGGACAATTACGCAAAATGCCTACCAGAAGTTATTTTTGCTAAATGGGGCAATACTACGCCAAGGGTGTACTTAGCTTTTTCAACCATTTATTCAACAGAAATATCTATAGATGTGATATTCTTCTGTGGAAAAAGTAATTTTCCTTGTGGTTTTGTTGAAGTATATCAACTTCATTAATAGGCTCTGTTTCAAAGATGATCATATGTTTGCTTGTCCAAATATGTCCAAAAAGCCAACAATTTCCATGGGGTGTACTTAGGTATACTCACATGACTATCACTTTGCAATTTGTTCAGTATGTTTCATCTTCAAGGAAACGAACAAGACAGAAAGACATATTTTTGCAATGAAATAATATTGGTAAAATAACTTCCAAACTTCATACTAGGTCATTACTTTGACTGGGTCGAGGCTTATATTAGTCACAGAATAATTCAAAGCTATCATTCAAAACAGGTTACTGAGCTGGGAATATCAGCTTGGACCAAGGATAAATCATCTGGAACAAACAGAATATGGGCATCATGGTCAAATATAATGTTCCCATAATATGACAAGCTTAACTTATAACCAGAGAGGTTTGGGCTGACCAGAAGTCTACATTAACTCAATTAAGCATTCTTGGGAACATGGTGAGCAGAAAAGCATCTCAGAGCACACAATGACTCAAACCTTGATGCGGATGCGCTACTACAGCAGAAGACCACATTGGGTTCCACTCCTCTCAGCCAGGAACAGGAATCTGAGGCTATAGTGGACACATGCTCACTGAAACTGGATAGCTGAAGACTGGAAAAAACATTGCCTGCTCTAATAAGTCTCGATTTCTGGAATGAATCTGGAATGAACACGTGGATCCAACTTGCCTTGTGTCAGGCTGGTGGAGGTGGTGTAATGGTGTTGGGAATATTGTCTTGGCACAGTTTGGGCCTGTTATTAGTATTGTTGCTGACCTTGTGCATCCCTTTATGACCATAGATTACTCATTGCAAACTTTTTCATTGAGTAAGACAATGCGTTCAGTGAACTTCAGTGACCTTTCCCAGTCACCAGATATGAACCGAATACAGCACTTGGATGTGGTTGTGACAGGAGACTCACAGCATGAACGTGCAGCCAACAAATCTGCAGTAATCATGTGTCAGTGCAGACCAGAATCGCGTAGGAATGTTTCCAACACCTTATGGAGTCCATGACACGAAGTGTTAAAGTTTTTCATTAGAGTAAAGAGGGTCGTACCCAGTATTAGCATGTCGTTCATTAGTGGCTGGTGAGTGTATGATAGAGATTGAATTAAACTAATGAATTTACTTGTTATATATCCTACTTTTATTTATTATTTCTCTATATATCTTTTACAGGACAGCAGTCACTGCACCAGCACACTGTGTACT
Organism: Ameiurus melas; assembly: GCA_012411365.1. Taxonomy (NCBI): domain Eukaryota; kingdom Metazoa; phylum Chordata; class Actinopteri; order Siluriformes; family Ictaluridae; genus Ameiurus; species Ameiurus melas. The sequence continues at coordinate 32,303,956 of CM022757.1, read as the reverse complement.
AAAGTTACGCCTGTACATGTTTATCTGCTGACCTAATCACTCGCTGATAAAACATGATTAAAGGCACAGCCTGGAAATGTACTTTTATAAGTAAAATAGGAAGAATGTTGCTGAATGTAGTTTCAGAATTACGACTCCAAGTGCAGCTGTATTAAATTTTAGTTCCCTTGTAAAAAAAAAAATAAAAAAATAAAAATCTGCTTCAAAGATAAATGGAAAAAAAGAAGAAGAAGAAACCCTAATATTATGGTGATCTCCAGGACTCACATGCTTCTAAAATCACTGAGCTGAGGGACTGCTTCAGCACTTTATTTCCCAGAATGCTTTGGCCTGTACCCTTTGCCAACTGCACAGAGACCACACAGGAACTCAACTGCTCTAAAAATACTTGCATTCTCTTTTATGTTTTCAATATGAATGACGCACATTATCCAGCTACTAAATGACCCGTCGTGCTTTTGGGAATTCCAGCTGATCTGTGGTGTCGCAAGAAAGACACCACCGTTTACCCAGTCAAATCTGATTTTCTAGCAACTCTACAGCATTCAAGTAATTTATGCAAATAGAAAGAAAAGTGTGGTGACTAAATAGGATTCGAAGTTTTAGGCCTTTTCAATAATTTCGCGAAAACATTTTTTCAATAAGCAGTGTTTTGTTTTTTGTTTTTAGAAAGATGTAAATATTGTGCAACAAAGCTGATGAACTGGACTTGGCAAAAATGTAAATATGTGGCAAGTAATCTTAATGATGTGAGCTGCTAAGCTTTGCAAATATTACCCAACCCAAATTTCTACTTTGTTTACAAGAAGAATGGGGTAAATCCTCCAGTGAGTCTTGCACATTATGTGGATTTAAATTGGCCTTAATAAACTGAGTAAATTGTCAGGAGCAAAATCTGAATAGTGCAGCAAAATGCTAGATGGGGGAGGGGAGGGGGGATTGTGTACATTATACAAGAACTAAAAGAAGCATCCTCCTATCGGGGCTGTACTTACTTGTAGTCACTTCTTTGATCATCTCAGCAGCAGTGTGGCAGCCAGTGACAATGTGTCTGGTCCACAGTGACAGGTCTTTACACGTCTCAGCTCGGAAAACGTGAGTCTCGATGCCCAGCCTTGTGCCTGTGCGTGTAGCGAACGATAGTTCCCCGCCTGGTTTGGGTGACCCTCTATCTGGACCGGAGTGTACCAACCTGAAGACACACAAAGGCAGAAAAAAGGTGTAGCAGCTCAACCTAAAACTGCCCACACATTCAGTACTGGAAGTGTAATGGGGGAATAGAACATCTAGAAACAGTAATCAAGTCAATTGAGTAACAGTCTTGTATAATAATTGTAATTTTATTCTACAGCAGCAGTCCAAAGTGCCCCTTTAACTGTACTGAAAAGGATAGCCTACTCTTTATCAAACATACAACCTTACACTGATTTTGAAAAACCCCTGAAAGTCAGCGTCATAAATAAAATTGAAAAATACTGCTACTGATTAGTGACTGGCTAGACTATGCATTACATGTCACTTTGTCACTGTCTTTAAGAAATGCATCGCTGTAAGCCGATACCGTGATAAACTACAAACTGCAATGTTAACTTGTACAGTTCATACCATTCATATCATCTTAAACTCCCCAAATGCTTCCTTGAAGCATATTATTCAGTAACTACTAGGAACTGTACAGTCACTCAAGTGAAGCTAACAGGAAAGGCATTCAGTTAAGAATGAGGAATGTTCAGTCTGAACTCTGTGAAAAGGTCCGTGTTCCTCGTTATGCATGTTTTAAGTACAGAAAGATCATTTGGTGACTACAGAAATAGTTTGACCTATTTAACATTGAGAACTCATAGCAAGAATCTGAACATGGGGCTGTATGTTATTATAAGTACAAGTGAAGGGGAACTTCCTCTATCATAGTAGCAAGCACTGGTGCATTAGATCCAGGTTATTTAAGGCCAAATGGACTCAAAAAATAATTCTGACCTTTAGTATTATACTGTTCCATCTGGGTGAAGAACTATTTTTGAGATATGGGACATTCCAGCTTGCGAAACTCTAAAGCAGTGAAATTTAAATTTACAGCTCAATAAGGCCACTTTAAGTCAACTTTAAACTTAAGTGATTGAAATTCCGAGACAATGTGAAAGTTCATTTTGGCACAAGACAAAAACAGTTTGGTTTCTAAGGTTCTGTTTGACTACTTGAGCAATCTCTTAGTCTTATGAAATAAATGCAACGAACTCAGCAGAGAAAGAAATGTTGAGAGTTTAAGTCCACATTATCCACGAAAAAGCATATGTATGTGTATATATAATTTCATACGTATGTTCTACTTTCCTGAATGTATTCTCCAAGATCTAAACGACAAGATTTCACTTTGTAAAATTGGACGTTATTCCTAAATAATAATAAATATTTTCTTAGTTACAATGTAAAACATTGTAGTAGATTAGAGCATACATGTGCCTGTACAACCTCAGGACAAAAAATATCCCCAAGTAATGAAGTTTAGCTTCTTTTCAATCAAAATACCAGAATCTTATAATACTGATGTCATGAAATGTGTCCTGAGACAGTTAGTGTTGCTCTGGAAATGTAGTACCAAAAAAAAAAAAAAAAAGTACCCGATATTGTCTCTTTGAGACATCCGTGTTCTGGAAAAAGCTTTCACTTTGTACCGTAAAGGCCAATTAGTTGGATACAGCTTAAGCTTGGACCATATGGAAAATTTCCATTGAGAATTGCAGCTTAGAGTGACATTGTGTCTTTCCAGAAAACTGGCTCAGAGTGAATAAGGAGCATTTTGGCAGTTGGAGGTGGAAGCAGTGCATGTCTGTAGACTGGCATTCAACTCAGCTGGCACAAGGGCTGTAGTTTATGGGCGAGTCTGTATTGCTGGATAAACTGTGTGTAAAGCCGGGTGCACACTGTGCGATTTTTATTAGTCCTTTGCGACTGTTGCTTGTTACGTGATCCCTGCTGTAAGCCATGTCACTCTGTAGGATCTCCATTGTCATTAATGTCCGACTGTACGACAGTCAAGACGCGAAAAACCGATGCATGCAAGAAGACTAATACAGAGCAGGAGAAGCCACACTACAGAACTGTGCCTCAAATCTAATCGCAGGAAGATTTTGATCGTAACAGGTGTTAATCGGCTGTCGGGGAAGACATCAAACTAGCTATCAAAGAATACAGATTTTGGCCTAGGGTTATAGGAATCCTTTAAGGTTCTCAAAATTCGTCTCAAATGACCAAATCGTGGCCAAAATCGTACAGCGTGAACCTGACTTCAGACTGTGAGGTGCCATGAAGCAAGCAGAACGTCTGCTTGTCAAGTTATCTAGTGGAGTCTGTTGTTGGTCGGTGAATGTATGTTTCTGGGGAAGCATGAATTATGATGTGTGCTTCCAAATATTATATCTAGCAAATGGTGCTGTGCGTGCATGTGTGTAATACCGTGTAGAAAGTAGAGGATAAGTGTGTGCTGGGTTCAGCCAGTTCTCCTTCATACGCGTCATGCTGTCATAGAGCATTAGGTCTTTGTCAGTCACCACAACCACCACCGGCTTCCAGAGTGGCCTCTCGCTCTCTGTCTGAAACACAAACACAGCCAGGTAGATGAAAATAATTTATTATTTACTTGATTTGTCCAACATGTTTGGACAAAGAAAATGGTACATTCAACAGATGGCCAGCAAAAATTGCTGGCAGAAGACTCTGGATCGGCTGGAATTATGCATTTTTTATTAGTCTGATGCTCATATCCAATATTCATGCATTCTTAATGATCTGTAACAGCTTATCCAATTCAGGGATGCGGTGGATCCCGAAAGCCCTGGACACCAGGCACTAGTGCACACTAGATGGGTATTTAATGTGAAATATGAATGTGATGTGATTGTTTCATTCATGTGAGAGATTCCTTGATGACTCCCATCAAAGCAGCGATTCTCTGTGAGAATAGCTCAAGGCGAGGCGCATCTGGCTACAGTATCCATTTTCCAACAAAGTAAAGTCTCAGACTGCGATCTTCCTTCCTCCTGACAGCTATGACGAGTAAATTATTTCTCTAAAGTGCTTGTCTAATAAGACATTTAAAAATATAGCATACGGTACTTACAGTAAACATAGAGGTCTGGAATGACTCATCCTATTAAAAACCATGGTTAACCACATCACCCATTGCACTGGAAAAGAACATTAACTAACATCGCTGTAAATGTTTTATGCACGGAATAAAATTGGTCTCGTGCAAATAAAAAAAAATTTTTTTTAAGCAAAATGTAGCGATTTGAAAAATCGCCCAACATAGCCTGGTCTACTCAAATCACCAGTGCGCTCTTCACAGGGCAAGCTAAAAAGAGACACTGGCTGGGCTAGGCCAGACATACACACACACACACACAAGTTGCAAAGGGAACTAGGTTACAGTCTTTGGGCCCTTGATGCACTGGAGGCTTTTCTTCCCTTATAATTATTCATCAAGAGCCTGACAGCTTGGTAATAAGAGATAGTAAGAGAGAGCTCATTAAAAAGCAGTGAGTGAAGAGGTGGTTAGCCAGCCGGCTTATACCATCGCGAAGGCCTTAGCTACTTCTGCCAGGCCACAGCTAAGAGAGGGTCTTCAAAAGAGGAGTAAAAAATGGCGGCAAACATGCAGCCGGGCTGCCATCAGCTGCTAAGACTGCGGGTTGAAAAGACGGGCAAGGATGACAGAAAGCTCAGCATCCACGATGCCGTAATAGAGAGCTAAACCAGACATCCAATTCTGGAGCATGGTATAGCATCACACAGTGTACAAGTGCTTAAAAACCTAAAACAAATTAAGCACAAACTCACATTTGGTCAGAGATCAATAAAACATGGGCCATTTTCTGATTTCCGCATCCATTTAGAAGAAACCTTTATTTGTCACATGTACATTACAGCACAGTGAAATTCTTTTCTTCGCATATCCCAGCTTGTTAGGAAGTTAGGGTCAGAGTACAGGGTCAGCCATGATGCTCAAGGGCCCAACACTGGTAGCTTGGCGGTGCTGGGGCTTGAACCCCCGACCTTTACATCAGTAATCCAGAGCCTTAACCGTTGAACCACCATCAGGCAGAGGCTGTTTAAAACCAAGCAAGATCCCAGCAAAACACGATCGCAACATCTACATGACATTATCAGGTGAATTTTGTATTTCTTATACAGTCAGTAAGTTCCAATCATCATTTTGAACTTTGCCCATAAAGTGTTATAGAACACTTCATTCCTAATTCATATTGATGAGTCAAACTCAGCACATAATCCTTTAATGCCAGTGGGATATGAGGTAAAGAACACCTAGCAGACTTGACTTCTAACAAGCACATCAGAATGCAGTACTGGTACAAATGTTTTACTATTTTTTTTTTACTTCACTCATAGTGCTAAAATACACTTACATCTCCATTTCTATTCCTACTGTACTATTATTAACCAAATTCAGTTCCTTCCTGTGCGTTACACACTATCCATTTCTCTCCTCCTTCAGCATCAGTCACAGTGAAGGACACGTATCCTCTCAGTCATTAAAGCAAACACATTTTTTGGCAATGAAACTCAAACTGCATGCACAGTAACGAATCCCATTGTGTCACATTGTAACATATCGGAACAGCTATAAAATCACAACAATATAGCAAACTATTGGCTGTCCCAGGTTGCTAGCTGCTTCGCATACCCCGAACATAATATCAAAATAATGGAATACGATATAAACCAGTCTGCTATGAATAGAACGCTATTCTCCTTCACATAGCAAACATCTCTGTGCACACACTCGTTGCAAGCACGAACCTTCTCTGCCAGCCATCCGAGGTGGCGTATCTCATGACTCGCCCCGATGCCGTTCCTGGCTGCTTCACTGAGTTCAGACATCGCCTTGTTCACGAGGTTATTGGTAGCAGACTGCATGGACTCGAACCAGGCCAGAGCTGAGCTGGAGTCCAAACACCGCAACACCACCGTGTGCTTTGCGTCAGGAGAGTGTAGCTCCAAGTGCCTGCAGAACAAATAAGAGAAATGAGAAACAGCCCGGCACTGAACCGGTCAGCTTTCTACATGTTTATTACACGTGCAGTATGTCCACCATGTTTTACTTTTGAACCTTTCATTCCATGAACACACGTAGAAAAAACATTGGGTGTCTTAAATGGCTTTGGACGAACGCTTCAAACTCTTAATTAAGAACGAAGAAACAATCGGTTATATTACGTCTGCTCTCTTCTCTACAAAAAACACTTAAGATTACGTTGATCTCGGCCTCGGAATTCAATTCTCGAACCCACGCCGGTGTTACCCTCTTAGTACCGAGCTCAGGAAGAAGTCACACAGACGGAGTTCAGTGAAAGCTTCTCAGTTTAATGCTGATCTAGGCAGAGTATATTTACAGAAAAGGAGGAAGAATTAGATCATTGCTTGACTTAACTAGGAACAGAGAGCTTATTGTGTCACAACAGGGACTTCTGTGTACTCCGACAAGAAGATGTACAGGCTGAGAAAGAGAAAGAGAGCCCGGGAGTAGTCCAGAGATCCGGTCTCTGTTCTGCTTGAATATGGCAGTCTGGGATTCACTTCAACCAGACTATGGAGTGTTCTACACTATGTGTTGAAGCTATAAGCATTCTGCACCGCATGCCAATTAATACGATCGAGTCAGCTTCCTGTTTGTACACTATATGGCCAAACGTATATGGACACATACAGTAGGTGTGACTGGTTATTCTGAGAACATCCCATTCCAGATTTATTCCCCATTTGCACATATAATAACCTCTACTCTTCTAGAAAGGCGCTTTCCACTAGATTTTGGAGCATGGCTGTGGGGATTTTCCCATTCAGCTACAAGAGCATTGATGAGGTCAGGCTCTGATGTCAGGTGAGAAGGCCTGGGTTCCAAAGTCAGTGTTCCAATTCATCCGAAAAGGTGGTGTTTAATGGGGTCAAGGTCATGGTTCTGTGAAGGTCACGCGAGTTCTTCCACTCCAACCTTGGCAAACTGTGTCTTCATGGGCCTCTTTGATCCACTGAAGAGAAATTGTAATGCTACAACATTTAAAAAAAATTCTGTACAATTCGGTGCTTCCAACCTTGTGGCAATAGTTTGGTGAAGACCCACATATGGGTGTGATGGTCAGTTTGTCCACAAACTTTTGGCCATATAGTATACTTTCTTGATGCTGGGGAAAGAGTTGTTCATAGGCTTTCTTAGGACTGGAGCTTTGTCACATGTTCAGCTTTGTGGTGTGAGTGCTTGTATGGTAAGCATTGCGAAAAATATGTGTCTTGTGTTGGCCCGCATGGATAAAAAAAACAAAAAAACAAAAAGCTCCGTTTGCACCTATGCCACACTTCATTGCAAGTTCTCCACAAGTTTTCTCTGGGTTTGCCTGTTTCCTCCCACGGTTCAAAAACCATAGCATTCTAAACATTGCCTTGGGTGTTAATGTACGTGTATGTGGTGCCCTGCAGTGTACCGGATGTATTGCCACCGTAAGCCCACTATTCTCAGGATAGGCTCCAGATCCACTGTGACCCTGACCAGGACAAAGTGTTTAGTGGAGATATGAATGTATGATTTGATGGTGTTTGAGTAAACTGGGTAGTGACCGGTTTCACATGCATGGAACTCAAGGTGAACTTAGGGTTTGTCTTTTTCATCTAAAAATGCTAATCATGAGAAGTGCGAACATATTTCTCGAAGACTTCGCAAAACTGGAAGCTGTATATAAAAGTTCACATCAGTTTAGAACAAAGGACATGGATTTTGATTGAAAGACCACCAAGGTATTAACTCCGTTCCTGATATGCAGTAAATCAGCCGAGCTTTACGGTGCGTACTGTGATCCATGCCTTACTCATAACATCAGATCTAACTGGAGCTTGAATCGACCCAGCATGTTACATTATCATTTCCAGCTGTTCCATGCTGGTAAAAAATAGTTCTGCTTTATTAAGATGGAGAGTTGGGAGGCTGGGTGGGAACAGAAGCCAGAAGGAGCTTGAATGGTGTGTTTGCGTCCGTCTGCGGGAGAGCAGCTCTTGGACCAGGCCCAAGGAGTTCTCTCCCATCCAGCCATGATGTGGGAAATCTCAACACTGCTGGGAATGACTGAGCCAAATATAGGAAGTGCAGCAATTGATGCCCTTCGTCGTTACACAAGGGGTTTGCTTTTCGGCATGGTAAAAATTGTTTAAGGAGTTGACCATGTAAGCCACTTCACTCCTGTCCTTCTGCAATAAGGCTAATAACGGATCATTAAGGATAAGACAGAGGCTTATAAAAGCCAGCCATTATGTATAAAGAAGTGTTGGAAAAACCTTGGTAGGTGGTAGATGGAGTTAAATATTCCATCATTATCTCAAACTCTAAGGTTGTATTTAATGGGTTTACATATAAGAGATGCTATTTTTAGTCAAGTTCCAAACATGACACGTGTCCAAACCAAACAAGAGCCACAGACACAAGCAGGAGGAGGAAGCCTGTGATAAATCTGTCAGCAAGAGCTCCTCCTGTCTCATCTACTGTCCAAACTCATCTCTCCTACACAAAACAGCTGTGTAAATTTCCACATCAGCTAACAAGGTACACGTCAAAGAGGGAAACTCGGATGAAGTATACGGTGACGGCAAGTAGGTCATGTTCAAGCTGTATTTATTCCAGATGGGTCTGGTGCCAAAATCGTTTTATAGCAATCCTCATGTATCCTGTAGCAGGAGGTGGGTCTTGTCAACAGCGATGATGCTTCTAGATAGGAATGTTGATGGATGTACTGTCAGCCTCGAGATGAGGCTACGTAAATGTGCAAATAGAAATAAGACAGGATGAGTGTGGTTGACCCTACTGTCAGCGGCAAAGGGAGGAAGACGGATGGCGTAGTGTGGTGGTGGAAAAAAAACAACCTGTCTCGCTGTTACCACAAGGGAATACACTCATAGCACATATTCACGACAGTATGGTACACAGTATGGTTCATTTATTCATGTTCAGTAACCATGTTATCTCGGTCAGGGTCACGGGAAAACACACTGAATGAGCCGGCAGTCTATCAGAGGGCATCATGCACACACATTCACACACCTACACGCAGTTTATGTTTTGAGAGGAAACGTTAAAACCTGGAGGAAGAAGCCCACGTGAACATAGCGAGAACATGCCAAAACAAAAAGTAACCCAAGTTCAGGTTCGCACCCAGGCCTCTGGATCCCCTGGAACCTGAATAACATTTTATATAAACTGGATGGTTTTCAGACCAACATGACTATATGGTTTACCAAGTGTTATTTAAAAAAATATATTTTCTCTATCGCACAGCACTGAACGTCGTTTCATTCGTAATAATGAGTTGGCTAGAAAGATGAATGATCACAGAAGTAGCTGACTATGACGATGGAATCTTGTGGTGAGAAAGTTTCCAAACAAAAGCCCACAATATGTGAGAAATATTGCTGTAGCAGAAAGATGATCTTTTCAACCAGCTCAGCTGTGGAACATCTCTTCCTCCCAGACTTCCTGTGCACCTTCTGGTTATTCTAACAAACCGCAAGACACATTTTTCCTAACCAACACTTCACTGTAATCAAAACATGTTTTGGTGCCCGAGGTTGAATAATTGGGCAGCAAGTAGCAGTTCTGAGCCACGATCAGACTTTAAAAAAGCCGTTGAACTTTGATGCTGTGCTCCTCATCACTTTCAGTGTGACGATGGTTGACATTGAAATATGAGCACCTGACTACTTCGTTCAATTTACATTTGCGGATGGAAAAGAGATAAGAGCAAAGATAAGAGCTGCGACTTGGCCTGTGGTCAGTAGCCATATATTCACCTTGGCAGTAATTACCACATACTGTTAATATTGACACAGCAGCACAAAGAAACCGAGGGAAAGATTATCTTATCTGTGCTGATCCACTTTGAAGACTGTGGAGAAATGTCAATCAATTCTAAGTGATCAGGCTCAAAACTATTTCCCCAAACAGCTAGTCGTGCTTTGAATCAGGCCTTATATAAAACATTGCATTTTGAATGTATGAAAGCATCAACTAATATCTTATCTTGAACTATTAGAATGACACGCGTTTTCTAAATCCCTGGTGTTTCTCAATGGCACATTTACCTGTTCTCAGGATCAGGGGTGGTCATAGCCCGCGTGACGTAGCACATTTTGAGCGGGATGTATCTGCAGTCTCCTTGTAGCGACAGTGAAGGCAGGCTGGGGGGCATTACACAATGGGGGCTGCCGAGCCGAGGAGATTCAGGTGGAGGCGTCTCCCATCCAATCTCTGCCACTGGAGAACCCCTTTTCACATACGGTGTGGCTTCTCTCATGTACTTCACTGTGGGAAAAAAAGAAAGAGAAAACAGCTGTGGTTAGTTCATATCTTACTTGGCATGACAAAGCACTGGTATGACTATTAAGGAAATCACAGCTTAACACTACTGCAATTAACATGTGAAGCATGCCTCGTTCTCACAGAGTTAGATCCAGTTTAAAGGCAGTTATGTAACTATCCGTGTGGTTTTTATAAATCTGTTTAGGTCACGTTCAGTTCAGAAGTTGAACCATAAAGGTATTTAGCAAGAGCCTGAGGAGAAAAATGCATTAGTGTGAAATTAGTCAAATGGCTCAGATTGTTGAAAACTGGTATCACCAACACTAAGGGTTACATCCTAACCTCTAATGTCAAGTTCACAGTTCCTGCCATCGTGCTTCGTTTACTCACTATGGATTTACTTTACTGTGAAGGACTGCACTCTGTAGAAGCCTCAAAAAGGCAGAAGTCATGAATGGTCTACATAAGGATTCAAAAAATATAACAGAGAGCCAGTGCTCCCGTATGCAGATGGTGACATTTTGGATTGGGTAGAAGACATTTCTGCAAATATATGAGGCGTCTTCATACAAGTCCTCGTGAAGTGCCTCGAAATGAGCAGCATTATTCGATGTGATGTCATTTCCACTGAACAGGAAGCCAGGGCAGGACATATCAAGTGGCTCCTTCCCCCTTTTAAATAACCAACAGTGTTTAGCCTACCTCACAGCCAGGAAACTTACAAATGTTGGGGTGGGACACTTCAGATTCTATCAAGCATTTGATTGGACAGAAAATGTGATTTGCAGCTGAAGTGCAGAGTGAGATCATCGATATTGTTGATCTGTATTGGTGGTAGAGACAGACTGTACATTTTGAATGTATACATCTTCTAAATGTGAATTTTGTCATTGTTTTGGAGCACACCATCCTACAGATAACCTTACGGCTAACATATTTCTACTAAAAGTCACAAAACTTTTAACCCTTAAAATACATCTCGGGTCGTTAGTGACCCGGGACATCATCGACTAGCCTCCCCCTCGTTACTTTTTTCATATTAGACTGCCACTTTCTTAGTATTCCAAATCTATTTATCGTCAACAATATAACAAGAAAAATTGTCAAATATAATCTGTTTTCTAATTAATTTACTGTAAAAAGACAGAACAGGAAAGGCGATTTAGAAAGGCTTAGCAGAAATGTTCAACAGAAAGGTTTAGCAGAAAGGTAGAAATGTTTAGCAGAACTGTTCAGCAGAAATGGTCATTAGAAATATATAGCAGAAATGTAGAAATGTTTAGCAGAAATGTTCAGCAAAAATGTAGAAATGTTCAGCAGAAATGTAGAAATGTTTAGCAGAAATGTTCAGCAGAAGTGTAGAAATGTCTAGCAGAAATGTAGAAATGTCTAGCAGAAATGTAGAAATGTCTAGCAGAAATGTTCAATAAAAATGAAACTTCAAAATTTACTGTAAAAAGTTTATAGGGTCGCTACTGACCCGAGGTATGTAATAGCGCAAGTATATTTTTCCATGCAACAATATTGAATCCCTCACACCTCAATAAGTCAAATTGTCTTTTATTCCTCGAGGTGGGAATATTTGCTAAACAATGATGATTTAATGTGTCAGTCATAATCCCCACAGATATAAAAGAAACGTTACAAAACATCACATGGCTCAGTAATTAATTTAAGTTTCTAATCAAATATTAGCGTAGCTTGACGGTGGATCTGATGATGAAGCTGTCAGCTAACAAAATATTGATTTTGAGGATTATGAACACGTTAGTAGCCTATTGAGAGGAACGTATCGAATGATCCAGATGATGAATATGAACCAGGTGCTGGGAAGCACAGAAGGTGCCACAATCTCATAATATTACTTGATGATAATGTTTTTAGACATGAAAATGAAATGATAAAATGACTTTAATTACAAAAATATTAAATAGTGTAATGATTTTAATTTTGTTATGTTGACTGAAATGATACTTTCACTATTTTAGCACGTGAATTATTAGTGTGTAATTTAAATGGTGTGTGTATATATTTATATATATATATATATATATATATATATATATTATACACCCTTTGATGCAGTGAAGTTGTCTTGTCCCCTTAGCAGAAAAACACCCCCAAAGCATAATGTTTCCACCTCCATGTTTGACGGTGGGGATGGTGTTCTTGGGGTCATAGGCAGCATTCCTCCTCCTCCAAACACGGCGAGTTGAGTTGATGCCAAAGAGCTCCATTTTGGTCTCATCTGACCACAACACTTTCACCCAGTTGTCCTCTGGTGGGACAGGACAACTTCACCGCATCAAAGGGACGATGGACGGGGCCATGTACCGTCAAATCTTGGGTGAGAACCTCCTTCCCTCAGCCAGGACATTGAAAATTAAAAGTAATTACTAAGTCATTACCAAGGACTAAGTCATGTTTTACAGAAGGGTCAAATACATATTTCCCTCATTAAAATGCAAATCAATTTATCGTTTTTCTGGATTTTTTTGTTGTTCTGTCTCTCACTGTTCAAATAAATCTACCATTAAAATTATAGACTGATCATTTTTTTTGTTAGTGGGCAACGTACAAAATCAGCAGGGGAGCAAATACTTTTTTCCCCTCACTGTAACACACACAATATATATATATATATATAAAAAAAAAATATATATATATAAAAAAATATATATATATATATATATATATATATATATATATATATATATATATATATATATATATATATATATATATATATATATATATATATATATATATATAAAAATTATTTTTTTTTTTTATATTTTATTTTTTTTGTGTACTCACAATTTAAACATGTAACCACTTGTGTATGAGTGTATATTAAAGGTGAAAAAAATCAACCATCATGTGTGTGTTAAATATATAATGGTTGTACACGCTCTTGACCACTATATTCCACACTGTCACTAAATCTTGACACATAAGTCACCAGAATCTTAAAAGCCACATCATACCATTCAGACATTGAGAAAAGTAGACTATCGTCTGGAAAGGTTATAAGCCATCAAAGCTTTGGGAATCCAGCGAACCATAGTGAGAGCATTATCCAAAAATGGAGACGGGACAGGTGACCTTCCCAGGAGTGGCTGGCGCCCAAAATTACCCCAAGAGCCGAGCAACGACTCATCCAAGAGGTCACAAAACCCCACAACAACGTCCAGAACTGCATCACTTGCCTCAGTTAAGGTCACGTTCATGCCTCCACCATCAGGAAAACTGGGCAAAATGCGCATGGCAGAGTTCAAGAGAAAACCACTGCTGAGCAAAAAGACATCAAAGCTCGTTCAATTTCCACAACACTCTTGATACCCAAGACTTTGGGACAACATTCTGTGACCGATGGACAAAAGTGGACTCTTTGGAAGGTGTGTGTCCAAGTATATCTGCGTGAAGGACACTGCATTTACAAAAAGAACATTATACCAACAGAAAAATATGGTGGTGGTAGTGTGATGGTTGGGGCTGTTTTGCTGTTTAGACCTGGAAGACTTGTGATAAAAGGAACTATGAATTCTGCTGTCTACCAAGAGATCCTGAAGGAGAATGTCCGACCATCTGTTCGTGTACTCAAGCTGAAACGAACTTGGGTTCTGCAGCAGGACAATGATCCTAATCACACCAGCAAGTCCACCAACCAATGGCTGAAGAAAACAAAATGAAGACTTTTGGAGGCCTAGCCAAAGTCCTGACCTGAACCTATTGAGATGTTGTGGTATGACCTTAAAAGGCCGTTCATGCTCGAAACCCTCTAATGTAACTGAATTAGGACAATTCTGCAAAGATGAGTGGGCCAAAATTCCTCTAGGATGCTGTAAAGCCTCATTGCACGTTATCGCAAACGCTTGGTTGCAGTTGTTGCTAAGGGTGGCCCAACCAGTTATTAGGTTTAGGGGCAATCACTTTTTCACACAGGGCCATGATGGTTTGGATTTTTTTCCACCTTAATAATAAACACCTTCATTTACAAATTGATTTTGTGTTACTTGTGTTGTTTGACTATTGTTTAAATTGGTTTGATGTTCCGAAACACTTAAGTGTGACAAACATGCAAAGGAACAGGAAATGAGGAAGGGGCAAACACTTTTTCACACATAAAATATATATATATATATATATATATATATATATATATATATATATATATATATATATATATATATATATATATATATATATATATATATATTACACACACACACACACACACACAAATAATTCACATGCTTAAATATAGCGCAAATATTTACATAATATTTATGAGTGATGAGAAATAAAATGTCAAAGCGTAATACAATTTGCTGTATTTTATCATTTTGTAATTGTTAATAAAATATTAGGACAGTTTTATACTATTGGGGCAGTTTAGAGATCCATCCGCTTTAGATATATACTCCAGGTCACTAATGACCCGAATATGTGATAATGATTGGCGAAACAGTTCTGCATTTAAGGGTTATCGAGGATAATGAGCGTGGTGTAATTGGTACAAGCCAGAAAATTCTATCTTAATCAGCAGCAGCTCACTGGTCAATGATAATGACACGCAAAACAATGTCATTCTTCAAAGTGGGTCGCACTTGCAAAAAGGTTAAGAACTGCTGCTCTAGTATGGATTAACCGTCGACATCAGACTGAAACCCAAAGGGACCATTCAAACACCTGGATAAGTTTGGACACGCCTCCTCATTATCATATACGCAGCAAAAAATGACATAAATGCTGGGTACAATTGGAGAAATTAATATGATAAAAGCAAGAGTAATATAAAGTTATTTTTAATTGATTTTATGCAGACTTTAGAAAATAATTTTATTTTAATTTACTCAGTTCTAATTTAGATTAATTAACGTTTTCTGGATTCCACAGCACTCTTATGAGCATGAGCGCTTTATATACACAGTCATTTGACTTTAGAGTCAGCACGAAGATTGTTGACACAATTATATTAAGCAAACACCGTTCCTCACTGCTACAAAAGGGACGTAGTGACGAGTTTACATATACAGGGGAAATTAACTGACAGCTGGAAACAGCTCAGGAGAGCTGCTAATGTGCCCCCAATGAGTGATTAAACACGGTTCTCAGCACGCATGAGGCAATGGAACTTTTATGTGACACGGTATGAGTATTTCTCACATGGTCAAACAGCGTGACTGCATATGCAAAAGCTCAATGTATTCCTCATTCAGAGTTTTAAAAAAAAACTACACTGACGCAACATCTCAGAATTGTATAATATAAAAGGCATCTTAGACATAGCTAATGCTAGTTATGAATATTAGCGGCATGTGTGGGAATCTAATGACATGATTCAATTTCAAAGCGTATCCATAAATCGTATATGTATCTTAGTCCGTCTCGATTTATTTCTATAACCTAGAATATATTTTTCGTTCCAGGAAAAGCGCTTGCTACATTTAAAACTTCATAGAAGGTGTCACTCATCATGGAAAACTTTAGTCAGGACATTTTTCCATTGAGGCTCTCGGAACACATTTTCCTGTTTGAATGGACATATTCAGAAAAAACAAAAAACAAAACCCAAATGTTTGAAATATGATATTCCGTGATCCGATGTATTCAAAAAAAAAAAAGTTAACAACAAAAAATATATTACATGCCCTAAAAGTGATAATAGACCAAACAGAATTATTTAACACAGATCATCACAATCATATTTTTTTAATACCAAATGGTGCTCTACTAGGCATTAAGTGCACGGCCATTATACCAATCCCCAATAAACGGAACTAACTGTGAATCATTACTGTTTTGCCAGTTGAGTTTTTACTGTGAGTAACAAGTCTGAAACATTACAGTTGAATATAAAAGCTAGTGCTAATATTTGCTTTGTCTGTGCTGGTGTAGAATTAGAAGCTAATTAATATTTATTGCTTTTGCCTGCTAAACCTTTTGAGTAATTTCGAACGTAAATGTAATTTCTAATTGAATAGGACCTTTTTTAATTAGAAAAGTAAACACTACAGACACAAGGCTGTTTCCATGAAAAAAAAAATCTGTATAAGCCTTGCTAAAAGTCATTAATGCAGAATTGTTCATGATCAAATAATCAATTATTTCTCCCATTCCCTATTAATTTTCCTCTAGTTAACGATAAATGCTCAAGCTGCACACTCGGTGCTCAGAATGAAACATACGGAGACATGTTTCAAATAGGAAGTGAAGGCTAAAATTGCGTGCTTTTAGCTTGCACTTAAAACAGAACTGTCAAACCCCAGGCCACAGCGGCACTGCTGGAAGTGTGAACATCGTCAACGCACTCACTAATGTATTCCACGCACGAGTCTGGACTGTAGCATTAGCAAAGTAGATACAGGTTTAACATCTGTTCAGGCTTTTTTTTTTAATGGTCAACTAAATGATTATGTTGCTCTGTATTTTCATTTATTTTATTTTAACTAGAAGCACAGGGTAGGAGGAAACCTGTACATGCAACAGCATAAGCACACAAACAGAACTGGTTTTCTCCGATAGTAGTTTTAAACAGTGCTAAGATGTTTTACTTCCCTAAGTAGTTGAAACTTCAACACTTCCACAATACGTCATCAGGGAAATAAAGCACAGTCCGTTACAGACTTGGCGTTAAAGACATCGTCTCATTATGATCTGCAGGATTAATAGCCATGACTGTTGGCTAGGGTGGCACGATGTCTTAGTGGTTAACATGTTTGCCTCACACCTCCAGGGTTGGGGGTTTGATACCTACCACCACCCTGTGTGTTCGGTGTTTGCATGTTCTCCCTGTGCTTCGGGGGTTTCCTCAAAAGACATGTGCTGTAGGCTGATTTAGGCATTAGGCATTTCCAAATTGTTTGTGGTGTGTGAATGTGTGAGAGAATGTGCGATGGGCTGGCCCCCTGTCCAGGGTGTCCCCCCATTTCGTGCCCCGAGTCTGCTTAGTGAAGTAAAGCATAATCTTACGTTTGCCTATGGAAGTGAACCAATAATACATTTTCAGTACACGTCTTGCTGCGACGCACTGGCATCCGGATCCACCGTGATCGTGATCAGTAAAGATGATGTCATGAATGATGTGCAAAGAAATGTACATTAATGTAAGCTAGGGATGTAACCGAATACAAAATACAATATCTGGAATGAACAGTTAATATCTTCTAAATACAACTAGGAGGCACACTATTAGGATTCACTGATTGTTTGTTTTGTTGTGGGGTTTTACACAGGAAAATGTGCCAGTCCTTAGTAACTGCCTGGTCAGGCTACTGACTACTGTGGCTATTATCTATCCATCCATCCATCCATCTCCTACCACTTACTCCTTCTCAGGGTCATGGGGAACCTGGAGCCTATCCCAGGAAGCATCGGGCACAAGGCAGGGTACACCCTGGACAGGGTATTTTGGAAAACAGGACCAACCGAATTCGTTGTAAAATATCATGGGGAATTACAAACAAAAAGATTACCAAGTATGCGAGCGTGATTTAAAAACACTCCTGTGCATATCTCATGAGTGATAAGAGGATGAGGAACTGTCCCGAGCCAGAAGTCTTCTTGTTTAGGCCATGGTTACTTTGGGTTTAAATCCAAAAACAGATAAAGTCATTGCATTACAGCATCAGCATAGTGGAAAATCAAGAGGAAGAATGTGGCCTTTTTTTCTTTTCTTAAACAGCATACAGAATCCTGGTACTTTGAATAAAATTGCTATGAACCAACAACTGCAAGAAAGCTTAATAGCTTCGGCGGCAGAGGCTGTGGGTTTACAGAATAAAACATTTCTCTGCCTGCATCCATCAACGTCAGTGTGAGCACTATAGATGTATGATTTCTGGGTTTTTAGGTGGGTAGAGTAAATATGAATGTGAATTGCGAAGCCTCGTTCACAGTTCTGTTACCACTGTATCACTTGTCACACTGTGACAATAAAATAAATGTTAAACCGCGCTTGCCTTATCTGTACAATATTCAGATATAACCCAATAAAATGAATCTTTTAGGACAGGATTCCATTTTTCAACGTCAATGTGCTTTCACTAAGTGAATTTAGTCTTTAACTTTGAAAAGAAACCAGTTATTGTTTCATGCTGTCTTTGTCAACGATTCTAACAGGAGTTCACCTGTTAATTATTTATATGTTGTATCCTACACTGTCTGTTGGAAAGTAGAAGAAAGAGCAGGGGTCGTCGGCTGGCAGACCTCGGCTCAGATACAGACACTGCAAAGCATCGCAGCAGATCAAACCGAGCACTTGAAAATTACAGCGATCGAGCCGATCAACGTATAAAAATAAGTGGCTATAGTTCAGCGAATCAAGTTGAGATTTTTTTCCCGTCGTGGCTTCTGTAGCAGCCAATCACAAGCAGTACAGTATGTAAATCATTTACCCGAGATCAGCTCACCAAGAAAGTGAATTTTCAGACAGTTATTTTAATCACCCCGATTAGTGAAGTAACGTGCGAAAAACGGGATGTTTAAAGATGACTGAACAGAGAAGCGTGCGACTCTGCCTCAAGTTCAAAACAGATGCCTCATCTGTTCGGAGTTAATGGTGCTAGTCTAAAGTGGTAACCTAAAGTGCCACTATGAAGCAAAACACAACCACATCAAACTGATGTATTTATAGCCTTGTAAATTCACTAATGGTTAAGCATTAAAAAGTTCATTGTTGTCACCATTCAGTTAGGTTGCTTATCCAGAATTTATGTATGCTTTGAAAGTCACGCCACCACCCAAAGCCAATCCTCGTTCTCTTCCGACTCCAAGCCTCCTCTCCGTAGTCCTGACTATTCCTTATGCAATTTACTTGATCCTTCTCTGTCCATTTGCAGATGATTGACACCCATCATCTAACAGCAAAACAGCTCGGACATGCACACAAAATATTCGCTGGCAATCGCATACAGACCGAATGAAATCCGAGCCGACGTATCCTCCAGCTTTATCAGGCTGTACTTGTTGCCAGTGCGTCATACTTTACCACTACTATTATTACAGAAAGTGTGCCAGGAGTTTCAGCATGCATCCCTATTTCATTGTTCCAGTGTCTGTGGAATGTTTTTACTCCACGTCAGAAATGAATGTTTACTTAAACACTAGTGTATTCATGCCCGAAAACTATTGACATGCCCAAATTCTTCTATTTTCCTGAAAGAATTCCTTGACTGTGGTTCTATTAACTTCAGTATAATTATTTATTAGACAATAAAGAGCACTGTGGCTGAACACACACTGAATTCATTGGCCATCAGGTGTACACGGTTTATAACCAGCACTTTGTGTTCTGTTCGTTACTGGTCCTAGTCATTACAGTTGATTTGATTTGTGGAGAATGGCAGGCTTTGTCTGCGCAGGAAGAAAAGGCGCTCATCAAAGCTCCGAGTAGAAAACGCTAATTTGACATATAGTCTCTTTGGATGCAGAGTATCTCCGAGTAACAAAAGACTTCTTGTGCGAGCCCTAATTGAAAACTATGGTTCTTTCTCCACTGCAGAGACAAATCAGCAAGAGTGGGCTTGTGTATATGGTACAAAAATAATAGAGAGAGAGGGAGAGAGAGAGAGAGAGACAGAGAAAGACTTTTGGGTGGGGTAAAAAAAACACCAAAATCAATGTGTAAACATTGCCAAGAGAAAACATCTCTCTCGTTTAAACAACCAGATCCTTTGGGTACAATTATTCTTCTATGGAGCACACTATGGAAAAAAAATGTCAGCAACTGATTTTTGTAGTTTTTGTAGTTCTTCTGCATCCACAAGATCGATTTGTCACTTTGCTTATAATCATATAACATTTGGCCTTACATATGACAATGGACCATAACGAGTAACATTTTTAGATTAAAAAGGGCATTTTCTAAGGCCGTGTTAGAGCCATATAAGGATACAGTGTAGTTTTAATATTTATAATTTTATGCAAGTTCATCTTATTTATTAATTAGCTGATATTCTGTGTTTGATCTGATAAGAAAATGTTAATTTCTAGAAATAGAATACATGCCAGGGTGTTATTTGCGTAACATTACATATGTAATGTTCTTTCGAAACTCGTTGTATATAGTTCTTATTTATTATTATTATTATTATTATTATAGTTTGATTTGGTTTGCTTTGTGTCATTCGGAAAGTAAAAATTTTTATGTATACAAGTTCACGGTGTCACACCTCCACTGTGAGAAACCACCCTACGGAAACTGTGAAGTTAGAAGTAGATGAAGGCTGCCGTTACAGGCTTATTTCTTACACAAACATTTTACATACATGAGAACACTCCATGAAGTTCAGTTAGTGTGTATTTTGTTACTCTTAAATTGTGAAAATATATATTCTTGATAGTCAATTGATTAATAATTAAATATATATATTTTAAGAACACTGAACACTCGTTTTTAATTGAGAGCTTTAGGCCACTTTTAACAAAGCAAACTACAACTAAAAACAAAAAGACTAAAACTCTAACATCTCTAGATTAAAACTCATTCCAGCATCTATACCATCTTGCCAAAACTTTCCTCAATCCATAAAAATGATTGACATCTACCTAAAAATACATAGAAATACCTAGCTCAATCAAGTAACCGACATTATGCACTTCATTTACATTTCCTAGTAGGCAGTTGCCATTTATGCATTTGTTCAATCAGGAAGCATTCTATTTTATCTTTACCATCTTAACATAGCGGAAATTGTCTTTACAAGCTGACTTAATTGTATTCAAATGCATTAAAACATGCTTACCATGGTGTGCTTTGACCATGGGTCACACAAGCTAGCAGTCCATGTACAGGTTGCCTTCATAACCAAAGCTTTTACTTAATTCACAGATTAAAAAAAAAAAAAAGAAAAGAAAAAAAAAGTTTGGATTGGATAAGAGAGAGTCCACGGAGCTTTATGAAAGTGAAAAGCAAATGGTGTGTTAAAATTAGAACCGTGCCTCCATTGTGGGTTTGAACGGATTTGGCTGTGTAAAAGATACACGGCTTTTTATTTTATTTCAATTCCCGATCTCTCTTCTACATGTCCATCTTTTGTTTTGAGGTGGGACACAGATTGTAAGTATTCAGTTTCAATTAGACAAGCAGAGAAATCAGATATTTTCTTTCAAGCTTAAGCATCAACGAAACAAGCACATAGGCTGCATTTAAAAATGATCTGTTCTAGACATGGTCATACACATACACCTGCCGATCCTTACATGCAGTGTGCGTTTGAACACATACATCCGAATAAGTCGAATATGAAAGTAAATCTGTTCTGATCGGATCACCATGGCAACTAAGCAAATTCCAAAAAAGAAAAGTGAAAAAAAAAGGAAGATTAATCTTCAGGTCATGTGTGTATGTTCCCTGAAGTATGCTTTCTCAACAGCACGCTCCCTGATGAATCACTCAGGACCAGACAGAAACACACAGTCAACGCATCTGGTCATCATATTGTGACTAAACAATGAGCAGGACACATCTGTTTTCACTGAACCACAAGGGAAAGACCAGGTGCAGAACAACGCTGTTTTCTACACACCGTTACAGAGCTCAAGGCCAACAGCGGTCAACACATAACAATATGGAAGAATGACTGACAGTGTGGAAATGATTAACACATGGTTTCTGCGTGGCTTTCACACTGAACGCTGAAGCGTGCCAGTAAAAAGACATAAATAAATAAAAGTAGGACAATATTTCTGAAAGTTAGAAACCTTTAACACGCCTTTTTAAAAAAAAGGCAAATAAGGAGATCTTATTACACTGTTTTACAATCCAAATGCACTCCTCTCTGAAACCCACAGAGTAGCAAGAGATACAAATCATCTCACTTCACTGTGAATAGAGTGCGAACAAGATCATCTAAACTGCGTCTAATCTAATACAATCGAATTGCCCCTTTTCGTGCAAGATATTTTTACCCTGCACGTGTTGTTGAATGTCGTGGCTAAAAGGAGAACCTGAATCCTCGATAATCGAAGCGAAGCACAAATCAGTTTCCTTTAATGCTCTCAATTGCAAAATCTCATTTAAATGAGCTCCGACCAAGTGCCCCAGCGTTCGTTGACCCAATGCTCCTGGCACGTCAACCGTAATTCCACACGCTCAACTGAGGAGTCAGTTCACCTGCAATGTCACAACAAGGGTCGTTCCAAAACTGCTGGATGAGACGCATTACATTAAAACTCCAATACAATTCCCACGGAGCTCCCACTCCTGTCTTACTTGAAACGCACGTGAGCCGTGAAATAAAGGGCTGCAGGACGGACCTAGTTGTACCTGGCTCAGCTGTTAGTAACTGGATTCCTGTGGACACAAACGTGGACACACCTCTGTGCTAGAGCACTTATGAGACGATCAAATTCATGCAAACAAAAACTAACATGGCCTCTTGGGATACGGCTGCACAAGATCTCATTCATTATTCAATTTAATGTGATATTGCACAGGTTGGTGTATGAATAAAGGAGGTCTAAACCGGTCTAGATTAATAGTATTCCAGAGGAGTGCTGATGTGGGGGATCGGATGCAGCACCCCCCCAAAAAAAGTTTAAAAGGTGCGAACAATATAAAACAATCTTTAACTATTCCCGACAGCTTTTCAGCATTGTTCAGAACACATTATCCGTCACGTCACACCGTTATGCAGCCTAATAAATATAGAGGTAGTAATAAGTTTCTAATATTAGAAACAGCCCAGACGACTGAGTTCACTAGAAATAAAGTTCAACTCCCCCGAGTGTCCCTCCTACCTTCCAGTGTGACCACACGGCCGGCTCTCTTTAAGCTCTGCACAGCCTCGTCGTGCGTGGCGTCGCGCAGGTTCACGCCGTTCACCGACAGGATCGCGTCTCCCACGTAAAGCGCGTGCGTCTGGTCGGCGGCTAGCCCCTTGAAGATCTTGCTGATGAGAATCGGCATCTTGTTCTCCTTCCCTCCTTTGATGCTGATGCCCAGGCCACCCACGTCCTGCTTCACGACCTTTACGCACCGCTTCCTGTTGGCGATGGCCTCAGGCACGCGCTCGGGCGAATCTGTCCCAGCAGTCCTCGCACCGGTCTCGGGACTGTCAGGACTCGGACCCGAGCCGTCAGTTACGCCGTTCATGTCGCCGCTTCCGGCCGCGTCCTCGCAACTAAGCGCGAGCGCGTCGTCACTCAGCTCAGCCAGCACCCGGTGCCATCGCTCCCGCACGAGCACTTCCAAAAATCCACTTTTCTGCACGCGCATGCCGGAAGCCGCCGACGCTACCGCCATCTTTGGAGCATATCTGATGATAAAAACCACGGCGCTGTTGGAGTTTTCACGCACGCGGGACTTTGTCCTCGCACCAAACTCACGAGCGCGTTCCGAAAGTTCCAGCGCGCCTCTGGTGCATACTTGCTGGAGCGTTTCTCCACTCCGACACACACACCATATCCGTGTTGGGTGGAGCAGCGTTTTCTTTTCTTTTTTTTTTATGGGATGTGTCCTATGGGTCTGAGTGAGCTGTGGGAGCGCGCGAGGCATGTACAGATCCCTCTCCGGAAATGTAAACACATGAATGCGGTAACTTAAATGAAAATTTGTTTCCCGCAGCAGTGACGGACGATTCACAACGGAGTCGGTTCTTTGTATACGACTCTCATGGGAGTCGAGTGATTCGATTCGGAAACATGAACGAACCGAGTTATGGCACTTGTGCGGTTGTGTTTTTGTTTGTTGTTACACGTTGTTGCGTGTGGTCTATGTATATAAATCATTAATAGCGTTAGAGGAGGAGTGTGAGGTGGGAATATGAGATGCCTTTATCAATTGGGGTTTTTTTTGGGGGGGGGGGGGTGTCTACAACCGCAGGAATTCAAGTTGACTTAAGACAAGATATGAAACTGAATGTCAGGGTTGACACTGTAGTCTACACTCTGTGGCCCTCCGAGCTGTGAAATAGAAGTAAGAACAGTTCCAATCACTTAAACGACCATTTAAAGCAAGAACCTGTAAAGTGAGTAAAGCCCATATACCGTATAGCGTATAAACTAAGCGCACGTGCGTTTCTCCACTGAAAACTTGACATAGATCTCGTGTAAGCCGTAGTCAGGGATTCCCTTATAACTGCAAAAGCTCCAGCAACTAGTTTGCTAAAACGCTGTTGAAAGGCAGACTCGTGTATGGTCAGGTAATAGGGGTGGAGAACAGTGCAGGCCTACAGATTCTTCACAGGACTGTTTGGACTTTACCTTTACATGATCGCTGGTTTGAAGTCTGTAGTTTAGACCTTTACTCCACGGTTTTGAATCATTCATGAACTTTGTGTTTTCACAGTTTGGAAGAGGAGGCACTTCTGGTTTAGACTTAATGTTTGCTGCTATAGGTCAATTGGATGAGTAAATTGTAAATATAATAGTTTGTTTTGTTGGCTTATCTAAGAACGATGTTATTACTAATATATTTACCCCCTCACCACCACCACCACTATAAAACACAATGAGCCTGAACAATTATTTGCTTAACGTTTTTATTTTAGTGCATGGTTTGCATTGAGAAACTTGAGGATGCATACTTGTGGTTTTAAATAAACAAAACAAGCTTTACACATCCTTTGCTGGTTTAACTACAGGGATATGACACTGTGTCAGTGGCTTAAAGCATACCCTGCTGGAACATATAAGGGAAGTTTATAGTAATTACAAAATGTACTAATGTATCAACTGTATAACTGTGTAAGCGTTTCAAATTTTTTTTTTTTTTAAAGAGTTAACCTAACATGCTGACTAAAATATAGTCACAAATTACTTCCACGTGATGTAACGTTTGACAAAGTGAATAAACACAATAGAGTTTTAGTGCCATCTAGTGTGCGCTCCTGATAGCTCTGACATGCCAAGTGTCAAACAAATGCAGTGAAAGTTTTTTTGAATTATGGTCACATACAGTACATTTCGCATTCTTTTGGTTTATACGTATAGAATAAACATTTGAATATAGCCTCTTTAGTTTGAATATTGATATAAACATTTTCACTGAAATTTGTTGCTTTTCTCTATCTGTTTTAGATACAGTGCTACTAGAAAGTTTACAATGCTCTACAATTGTTTTGTATTTCTGCATGTTCTTTATTTATTTATTTATTTATTTATTTATTTTACCTAAAATGTGATCAGATCTTCAGCTATGTTCTTAAACTTGATGAATAGCCCACAGTTAAATAAATGACCCGAAATACATTCTAGTTTTTACATTTATTTATTGAGCAGAATTATCCAACATTAAATATATTTTGTTGGGGAAAGTATGTGAACCTCTATTAGTATGGTTTCATTTAAAGGGGTAATTGAAGATTAAGTGTTTCAATCAATGGATGATTAATCAGGCATGACTTTAGCAGGCAAGAGTATAAGCCTGGGTCTTCACTATCACCACACAGGTTTAGGTTATTGTGCCATGCCTCGATCAAAATAGATTCCCGAGGTCCTCAGAAAAAAAGAGTTAGCAATGCTCACCAGGTTGGAAAAGGTTACAAACCAGTTCTAAAGAGTTTGGCGTTCACCAATGTACTGTGAGGCAGATGTTGTAGAAATGGAGGAAAATTCAGCACCACTGTTACTCATCCAAGGAGTGGCCATCCAGCAAAATACACTCCAAGGCTACAGCAAATAGTATTACAGGAAATCAAAACCAACCCCATGATAACATCTAAGGACCTACAGGCCACTCTTGCATTGAGTCATGACAATGTTCATGAGTCCACCATCAGGCAAACAGTGAACAAGTACGGTGTGCATGGCAGGGTAGCACAAAGGAAGCCACTACTCTCTAAAAAGAACATTGCTGCCCATCTGCTCAATAGAACTTTTTGGCTTAAATGAAAAGTTTGATAAATACCAAACGCTGCATTCCAGTGTAAGAACCTCATCCTAGCAATGAAGCATGGAGGTGGCAGTATCAGTTTGTGGCTGCTTTTTCTACTTTGGGTCCAGGACAGCTTGCCATTACTGATGGACCTATGAATTCTGGATTGTACCAGCAAATTCTACAGGAGAATGTCAGAGTATCTGTCTGTGAACTGAAGCCTAACCATAAGTGGGTCATGCAACAAGACAGTGACTCTAAGCACACAAGTAAGTCTACAAAGAAATGGTTAAAGCAGAAGAAATATAACATTTTGTCCAGAAATGAATCCAATAGAAATGTTGTGGAAGGGCCTAAAAAGAGTATTTCATGCAAGGAAGCTCGCCAACATCACTGAGCTGAAGCAGTTTTGTAAGGATGGATGGGCCAAACTTCCCCCAACCCATTGTGCAGGATTGAGCACCAGTTACAGGAAACGTTTCATTGAAGTTATTGCTGCTGATTGGGAGTCATGCCAGTTATTGGACACACAGGTTCACATACTTTTTTTCCACAAAGATATTTAATTTTGGATGTCAGTTGTTGCACAAGAACAAACACCAATCCTTCCATATTACATTACATTAATATGCAAATGATGTCTCATGAACACTAATCATTTCTAAACTCTTCAAAGCTCACAGTCCATGAACTGTTGATTTAATTAATTGTACCCATTACATTTTATGTTATATATAAAATATGCAGTTGTGCCCAAAAGTTTGCATACCCCTTGCAGAATCTCCTAAATCAGAATACTGTTGTTAAAATAAGAGGGATCATAAAAATCCTATGTTGTTTTTTTATTTAGTTCTGTCCTGAATAAGCTATGTCACACAACAGTTGTTTACATCTCGTCCACAAGACAATATAATCGCTGAATTTATAAAACTTAACCTGTTCAAAACTTTACATACTGTTGATTCTTAATATTGTGTGTCATTACCTGGATGATCAACGACTGTGTTTATGTTTTGTGAGAGTTATTCATGAGTCCCTTGTTTGTCCTGAGCAGTTAAACTGCCCACTGTTCTTCAGAAAAATCCTCCAGGTCCTACACATTATTTACTTTTCCTGCATATCCTGCGTATTTGACCCCTTTCCAACAATGACTATGTTGAGATGTTGATGTTGACATCCATCATTTCACACTGAGGATAACTGAGGGACTCGTACACAAATATTACATAAGGTACAAACATTTACTGATGCTCAAGAGGGTAACGATACATTAAGTGCCAGAGGGATGTAAACTTTTTCACAGGATGACCAAATTGTAAATTATTATTTTGTTTAAAGATCTTATTTTTTAATTTAGTACCGCCATTCAGATGCTAAATAAAATAGTTATTTGTCTTCCAGAAGACAAAATAACAATTTACACCTATCGTCCTGTTCAAAAGTTTACACCCCCCTGGCTCTTAATGTATCGTGTGCCTTATTTTGTTGACCGTTGTAAGATTTAGCAGATTCTGTTAGGGGTATATATAAAAATATTTTAAAAATTACTGACACACACACACACACACACACACACACACACACACACACACACACACACACACACACACATATTGATTGTACTCTGTTGGATGTGGATTGAGATTGGAAATTGAGAAGTTTTGTTTCATTTCCCATCTCCCAGTGAGAGTTAATTTGCAGCTGAAGCACAGGTTTCTGCACACAGCATGTTGTCCAGGGTTAACATTTGAAGTTGTTGCTACGTGGGCCATAATACAGAGTCTGATTGCTCTGTGCTAGGCATCTGCAATACATCATGAAAAGTGTCACAGCTATGCCATATGCATAATTGGACATGCATACACACAACACACACACACACACACACACACACACATGCAGGGCATGTTTTGATTTTAACCTACTATTCTATATAAAATTCTGCACTTAGATCTAACCGCATGCTACTCCTTTGTTCTGGAAAGCATCTAAGAGGGAGAACCGAAGAACTAATGCAGCGTTGATGCCAGTGCATTTCATCTGAAGTTAATCAATCACACAAACCTCTGCCCATATGTTAATTCCTAACAGCAGTGCTGAAGTTTATAGATTTGATTAATGACTGTTGCATTCGGTTGTGATCTGAGAATGAGGCAGGACTGCTGGCAGAAAGTTCTCTTTTCAGCAAACATTTTTCATGTTGATTGTAGTCTTAAATGGAAAAAACATGTATTTTTAAGACATTATGTTTTTACAAAAGTAGACACCCCATCCCATTTTGGTGAAATAGGCATGGCTCTGGAAAATGTTCATTGTTCAAACACGTAATAATCAGCACAACATTAGTGCATTACAGCATAATTCTTTAAACACTGCCCCCTTAAAAAAAAACCAAAAAAAACCACATGGACCACAAACTAGGGCAAATACAAAACTGTGTAAATAATTTCAGTTTGGTTGCTACCAATGACCTTTTATTAATATAGACTCTTTATGGAGTGTTATGATCTGTAATGGTTTTTTTCCAGACTTGTATAGTTGTAAATGGGAAGCTTGCGTATGATGCAACATGTTGGTGAAAATGTTGGAGAAATTTAGAATTCATTTCTAAATTAAATAATAAATGGGCAGCACAGTGGTGCAGAACATATTTCCTCTATGTCAGTGTGGTTTTTATCACAAAAACATGCCAGTAGGTGGAATGGATACTTTCATTTGCCACTATGTGTTAAAGAGTAATGTGAATGTGTGTACATGGTTCCCTGGACTGGCGTCTAAACTTTATCCTGATCAGGGTTGCCAGAGCCTATCCATCTACTGGGTGTGAGGTGGGAATACAGCAGATAAAGCAGTAATTGAAGATGAATGCATGAATAAATAAGACAAGACAGAAGGGTATATATAACTGTCACTTATGATTAAGCTTCTTGTTTTTTTTTTTTTTTTTTTTTTTATAAACTTCAGCAGATTAACAGTAAATGTTTTACATGACAGTGTGGAAATGAGAATGGGCTTTAGGACATCCAAACTTTGGCATTCATGTAATTGTTTAAAAGCTTTGGTACTTTATAATGTAACAGACAAACTACTAGTTCAAGTGAATCAGTGTGTTTTGAATATTCTGTTGTTTATTCTGCATTTTAAATCACTGTTGTAAATTTCCTACATTCATTCAGTCTATATAACAGCTTTTAACAAGAATTTCTATTGGTGTCAGACGTGAGGAAATTTTGAACAAGAATACTGAACAAGAACAGACAGTTCTGCCAGTGCTTTTGATTTGCATGCATCTTTGAACAGACTAAAAGTGCCGCTCCAAAACTTTCCCATCCCTAATAATTCCCAGTGAGCTGAGTCATGGTGAGAACTGGGAGAGCTGCTCTACTCCCCCTCCCAGAGACATGTTCAAACATGTTAAAAGCTCTTCATTTGATGGCATTTCTCCAGAAAAATCCTATCCAGTATGATCGGTCTTTCGCATAAAATTTACATTTTGTGCTTTGGGCAGCATAAGATTCACTGTGCCAAAGCATTTCCACATCACATAGTGGAGGCCTCTGATTCAGTCCAAAGATAACATCTGTCTAAAGTAAAGCAAACTTGTGGTTTGTATTTGTGAAAGCCACACAAATGGTGGGCTTCACAGAATTTTCAGTGGATTTTAGGAGAACTGTATTGATTGCAAGTTGTAAACAAGCGTGGCATGAGTGGTAAGAGAAGATTTAGCAACAACGAGGTGGGTGATCTGTTTCAACAAAATGCAAATGGATGAAACCCAGACAGCTCCCTATTGGACAAACAGTATTTTATTGTAATGTAGAGGGTATAGATGTCATTATTTCATTCCCTGTAGTGTATTTGAAAGGGGGAAGTCAATTAGGTGCTGGGGCTCAGCCAGTACCATTTCTGGACTGTATGGTTTTGATTTATGATTCATTACATGGAAGATGAGGAAGGAAGAAAGGAAAAAAGAAAGGAATACTAGAAAGGTATTAATGTTCATCTTGTGGCTTAGTAAGTTTAGGAAATCCTAACAAATCCCTGCATTTGAAAATAAATATAGGATATATATATACAGTATCTCACAAAAGTGAGTACACCCCTCACATTTTTGTAAATATTTGATTATATCTTTTCATGTGACAACACTGAAGAAATGACTCTTTGCTACAATGTAAAGTAGTGAGTGTACAGCTTGTGTAACAGTGTAAATTTGCTGTTCCCTCAAAATAACTCAACACACAGCCATTAATGTCTAAACCGCTGACAACAAAAGTGAGTACACCCCTAAGTGAAAATGTCAAATTGTGATGTCAGAATTGATTTACAGTTAGGTGATGCTGTGCACTCTTTACACCCCAAGGCTCACTGGGAAATGTTCAGTGGCAGAAGTGATTCTTGGTCTAGCCTGAGGATGGCACTGTGACCCTTTGTACATGTACAACTCTGAAAGCATGTTTCAAAAGATCAAGTCCATATAAGGACTACATTATTATTAGTGCTCATTTAACATTAGAATCGGACGTGATTAAGGAAGAATTGTCAGTGTTGTTTTTTCTCCCCCGTGTGCTTTTTGGCAGCAAATAAAGCTTTATACCTTTAACATCCTAACACTTTGGCTTGTATACTAATAGCTTGCATCTCAATAGACATGCTCCTGGAGTATTCAGTGCATGGTGGTAGAGTGTGTGGAAACCAAAAAACACATGCAGCCTGACAGAATGCAGCTGTGGTAAAGACACAGAATGATGCCAGCAACTTCTCTGATTGGACTTGAGTTGAAAAAGGACCAAGACTGCACTGCCGTTTCTCGACCTCTCCCTTCTCCTGTAGTATTCTGCTTCTTCTGCCAAGTTCTCACTCTTGAAGTTCAAAATAGACCATCATTAAGTGAAAAAGAAATCTGTTGCTGTGGGTTTACCCACTTATGTGAACGTGAACCCACTCATGCTGAGTGATGCTTTGTTGAGCATCAGTGTTGCTATTATTTCTATAAAGAATAATTCTTTCCAGGTAAGAAAGAGATCCACTTCCTCCCTAACTCCTTCTCTGTTCCTCACTCAGTGCCAAGTCTCAGCATAAAACAGATTAATCTGTCTTTCCCAATCAATTCCCTGCAGTTCAAGAATCACAAGCATATTTACAGATCTCCCCAGGGTTACCCTACGCTCTCATCCTCTCCTCTCCTTTGTTTGAACAGGGCTTCTCTTGTCTTCATGCACCTCCGGAGAGGCCCCAGCTCTTTAAGTGAAAGCAGGCCCTCAGTGTCCCGCATGGTGCCCAGGCGCAAGCTTCCGTCACCGACCAGCAGGAAACCATTAAAGCTGTGATTGTGAAATAAAAGGCTTCTTGGGTTTGTGCTCATCTGGAGCAAAGCTGCTCCTTCCAGCCAGTTAGGACGGCTTGTGAGCTCACTCTCTCGCCATTAACGTCATTAGTATTTGCCACATTGCACTGATAAATTTTTACAATATTATAGAGAGTATCAGCGTCTGGTCAATTTAAATAACTTGTGTGCTAGTTGTTTGTGTGTATGTGTGTGTGTGATGGCTGATTTATACTTTGACACAAAAGTATGTTTGTCATGATGCACAGAGGGGGTTTATGGGTAAGCAGAGGTGTTTTTAGGGTTATCTGTGTTCTCCTCTAAGGTAGGTTCTGGTTATGAATGACATCATAGCAAATAAAGCTTGACACTGAACTCAGATCTTTTTAATGATCCCACTATGGCTGAAAGAGTCCCTAATTCAAAATGAAGTTGATGTTTAATGTGAGCTAGCAACATAAACTGGCGGAGAGTATTACAGTCATGTGCCTGGTGTCTCATTATTAGACTGAGTTTAATGGCCAAAGATGTGTGCTGAAAATACAGAAATATAAAGTTACGTTTGGCAACATGGCTGTTCAAAGGCAGCCAAAATAAGGATACAGCAGGTTTGAAAGACTGTTCCTGCCCACGGCTGTGTTCCAGAAAAAACAGATATAAGCTTTCATATAATTAATAGGGATCTTCTAATAGCATTTTCATGATGAAGCACAATTTTACCTAACCACACACTACTCTCTATTGTTAGTTTATTTTCTGGTTAGTTAAAGTACTTGTAATACAGCTGTGGAGGTTGGCATAAGAACAAAATTTTAGAACTACACTTCATTTTAAGTCTCGGCGTCATTGCAAAAATAATAATAATAATAATTATTATTATTATTATTATTATTAATACATAGTGCAAATGAAAAATTACGCAATTTGTTTATAAAGTTATTTATTGATTTATTAGAATGGACTTTGGAAAATGTAGATGTGCAAAAATAGTAACAGATAATAAATAACATCTATAGCAAGAAAGTACAAACAATCTCTTTTAAATTGCAAGTTCTTTTAAATAAAGGATATTGAAAGGAAAGATCTTTTTAAAAAACGAAACAAAACAAAAAACATTGTTTGCTCAAGTTGCTATAGATGGTGCTGTTACTATTTTAGTATATTTGATGTATTTCCCAAGTGCTACTTAGTGAACCCTTCTTCTCGACAGATTAAATGGGGATCATGTCTTTCATGGCATGAAATGCCACTTGGGGTATTGTTATCAAATCCGAGATCCTTCCCCATTTACGGTGTTCCATAAAATCAGCAAGGCTGTCCCCAGCATCAGAAATAAACAAAGTAAAACTTAACTTTAAATTAGTTGTAGTTTACTGTATATACACAAACATTAGCTTTAAATTAATCAACATTCAGACAAATTTGTTTGTTAAATCTAAAACACTGACTGTACAGTTCACGGTTTGAGAAACAAAATCTGCATCACTCATCCGAGTTAGCTGCCTAGCTTGATGTTAACACAATATGAACATGGGGCGCCAAAGTGTCGAACGCGCCAAGGTCAAAAATGATGGCGAATTAATCACTGCTTAGGATGTAATGCAGCATTATGTTTTTAACATAAACTTGTTCACTTTTCAAACCTGTACCTATTCCATAACTCTGAAGTGAGATTTGAGCCTGTCTTTGCTATGAGTTCAGTCTTCGGCGAAGTGCTGCCTGTTTATCTTGGCATGGGGGTTTTTTTTTGTTGTTTTTTTTCGTAAATCTAAGCGTACAGAGTGTGGGAGTAGCGCAGACTGTAGGAAGCATTTATCAGGCTGTGTTTTTCCTTTGTATTGGTTTAAATTGCATTTATGGATGTTTGAACTAAAAATGTAAATATGCATATAGTATATAAACATGTACAATCTCGATTAGAATGCTTCGGAAAGTCGCATTAAAACATTGTACACAGTACTACCTCACTTATTAATGAAGTAATGAAGAAGCTTTAGGCCTATTTCCATTCAAAAATGGTGTGGGTAGAACTTTTCTGTTGTATGATGAAGTTCGTTATTTGTTAATACTTGTTCTCATGGGAAAATGCTCTTGGGTCTGATGAGTTATAGTGTACATGGTATTGGTGTATGACTAATGCTAACTTTCTCACAATTATCATTCACACCCTGAAACAAATCAATCAGGAAATTTGGGAGGATTCTGCCGCATCGCCCATAGAACAAAGGCGGCTTCCAATCTTCCAAATGCCCGTGCTGTCACCAAAGAAATAGCACCAAAACTCTACCAAATAAAGTTCTCAGAGGATCAGCTCCAGATTATTGTCCAAATCAGTCCTCTTTGACAATCAGTGCCAGCCACGGTTGGTGGTGATATTAGATGGCAGGGCTAAAATTTATTATATAAATGAATTGACTATCAAGGCTGAAGAATGCGTTATATTATGGGGTCTTCATCAATGGTATGATAAAAAAAAATTTATGTGGGACAAATTATTATGTCATGTCATGTTTCCATGCTAAACAGAAAGGTTATAACACTTTTCTGCAAATCAAAAACACTAAACTCTTATTTATTATTTCATTTGACAATGCATGCTCAAAAGACACTTGGTGGGGGGGATGATACAGTAAATTATCATGACTGTATTTCATATTTGTCTTGTCACTCACTGCTAAGAGTGTGTTATGGATATGTCCGTGTTATTGGCTGAAAAATATTAGGTGGTTTCACTCTGTTTAATCACTTGACATGTCTGAGACTGATGGGCTGCAGGAGTCTACAGTCTGGGCTAGAAAAAAAGCAGCCCCAGCTTTGGTGTTTTTTTTTTCTTCTTCTTTTTAATCATATGAACATTAGTGGTGATGTTGCATTTGATTCCACAAAAATCCATCCAAAATAATCTGCACATTTGTTAACAGGTGTATCAGATGTAGATGCCAAAAATTCAATCTTACACTGATGTATTTTTATCGTTGAAAGGCAGGGGAGCTTTGCGCTGCTATTCCATTTATGCTAAATGTCTCTGATGAGCATTTATGACTTTAAGGATATTAGTTCATTCTTAAGAAATATAACCATTTTCCATACATACATATGAAATGTGCAGATATGATCGACTGGACACATACATTTAACTGTATTTGAAGAGAACACTATACTGTACAAAAATACTACACACACACACACACACACACACACACACACACACACACTTATATATATATATATATATATTTCACAAAAATTCACAAAAACTCTCTGCTTTCATGGATATCAAACAATTGCAAACACAACACATGTTGATCTGAAAAAAGAATCTTTGGTAAATATAGGTGTGCAACAATTATTGGCACCGTTTTAGTCAATATTTTGTGCTACTTCCAACAGCTCTGAGTCTTCTCCTATAATGCCTGATGAGGTTGGAGAATACATGGCAAGGGATCTGAGACCATTCCTCCATACAGAATCTCTCCAGAGATTCAAATTTTTGAGATTCGCGCTGGTGGACTCTCCTCTTCGGTTCACCACACAGGTTTTCTATGGGTTTAGAGTCAGGGGACTGGGATGGCCATGGCAGAACCTTGATTTTGTGGTCAGTAAACCATTTTTGTGTTGATTTTGATGTATGTCTTGGATCATTGTTCTGCTGGAAGATCCAACTACGGCCCATTTTAAACTTTCTGACAGAGGCAGTCAGGTTTTTATTTAATATCTGTTTATATTTGATAGAGTACATGATGCTATGTATCCTAACAAAATGTCCAGGTCCTCTGGCTACCTCTCTGTATGTGCCAAAATCACCTCTGGAGTTTATTGCCAAAAAAGCTCTATTTTGGTTTCATTGGACCATAGAACCCAATCCCATTTGAAGTTCCAGTAGTGTCTGGCAAACTGACATTCTAGTTTGTTTTTAGATGAGAGTAGAGGCTTTTTTCTTGAAAACCTTCTAAACAACTAGTGGTGCTGTAGGTGACTTAGAATTGTAGTTTTGGAGACTTTCTGACCCCAAGATGCAACTAACTTCTGCAATTCACCAGTCGTGATCCTTGGAGATATTTTGGCCACTTCAACCATCCTCTTCACTGCGTGTTGAGACAATTTAGACACATGTCCAATTCCAGGTTTATTCATAAGATTCCTAGTTGACTGGAAATTTTTCATTATTACCCTGATGGTGGAAATGGGTATTTTCAAAGCTTGTGTTATTTTCTTATAGCCACTTCCCATTTTGTGAACCTCAACAACCTTTTGCCAAACATCACAGCTATATTCCTTGGTCTTACTTATTGTAATGAATGACTAAATGAATTTGCCCTATATGTTACCTGTTATTTATACCCTGCGAAACATGGCATCATGGTTGACTGTTCCTAGTCACCCAGGTGGCATATAATTATTATTTGTTTATTTAAACATTTTAAATATCAATGGGAATATAATTCAAATATATATATTTCCTAATATGAATTCATAGGAGTGCCAATAATTGTTGCAGACATATATTTACCAAAGATATTTCTTTTTAGATAAACCTGTGTATTTGCAATTGTTTGCTATCCATGACATGAGAGCAGAATATTCTAGTGATTTTTTAAAAGAAAAGATCAAAAGGTTAAACAATAAAGACAATTTTTCACAGCTTTTGCTCTCTCTCTCTCTCTCTCTCTCTCTCTCTCATACATATACATACGAGAGAGAGAGTCGCAGTTACAGTAAGTTAGGAAAATAAAGTGACATTTCTACTGAGTCTGGAAAACACCAGAAGAAAGATGTCTGTGGTTCCTGCTCACCTGCGTGGACATGCCACAGACCTGCTGCAGGGCGGCATGAGGACTGCAGATGTGGCCAGAGCTATAAACTGCAACAACTGTAATGTAAGATGCCTGAGACAGTACTACAGGGAGACAAGAAGGACAGCAGATCATCCTTGCAGTGGAAAATTACATGTAACCGTGTGTCCCTCCAGATGTGATCGAGAACTTGCGAATGCCTTGGTGGAAGAGTGGAGTAACATCTTACAGCCCTTTTGACTTTGACAAAAGAAGAACGTATTGAAATAATTCTCATGGTTGGATCAGGAAGCTGTTGCAAAGTTTTGATGGACGTTAACAGGAAACATGGTGAGCACATCACACGACACTGCTGCCAAACTTATTCACAAATTCAGATTTCAAAAAGACTGTAAGTCTTGCAGACCAACCGAGCAGTAGACGTCCATTGACAAAAGCATGACCGACGTGGTGCTGGCAAACTTAGTCCCATATATATGGAGACTGTTGGGACACCCTGCATACACAATTCTACTGTCTGCAGTGTGGAAAAACTCCAAAGCTTTTTCAATGATTTCCTGCTAATATACATTTCACCACTAGATGTAGTTACACACATTCTGTCAGTCCTCAACCCTTGCATGCAAAGCCCAAGTCTGTGTTTCGTTGTATGGCAAGCACCAGGCCACATTGTTGTACCTCTTCATAACTAATTTGTGATAATAATGAAAGTGAAAACGCATGTGTTTAGAAGAGAGAGGGGAAGAGAGGAGGGGACACACATATACACTGAGAAAGAGACAGAATCAGGATTACGAAAAGAGAGATGGAGGGAGAAACATTTTGTTTTTCACAAGACCCACACAACAGAATAGAGCTGAGGATTTGGTCCTGCCAAACAGCACTGGCATTACATCCATCACTGCACATGCACACACTTCTACACAGTGAACTGAATTGTGCAGTGCATTTTAAAATCGGTTTTCCCCTCAGCAAATTTTCCCTCCATATTTGGCCAGCTGTCATTGAGGTCAGTGTTGCCTCAAACACATTAACACTGCTTCCGTATTAATAATAGAAAAGTTGCTTTTTGTAAATAGTTCAATCTGATTAGAGTGTGAGGAGTAACTTGTCTTCGTAGCAGTTCAGGATTTATGAAGTCGTGACGTACATCGTCTCTTCGGTCAAGTTGTTGCTGTTTTTTTGCCATGAGCACAGATGTGTGACTCACATTTTACCCCAACCCAGCTGACAGAGAAGCTTCATTTGAGATTTGATTGAGGAACTAATGTCTTCTAACTTGTAAGGAAAGCATAGCTCAGGTCAGGGTATGAATTCCAGATGGTATTTAACCCTCTGTAAAAAAAATTTTATAAAGTCAAATGGCTGAAGTGATAGATCAATAGACCAATAAATTCAACAGTATAAGTCAGATAGACATGTAAATTAAATTAAACTGCTTGTCATTGTTGCCCACTCAATCTTGCTTCCCTCTTTTCATATGTTTACTGTGAGGAGACAACATAATTATTTAGGCAAAACTTTTTGTGAATGAACTAAATAGTTGTGAATTTAAAATGATACTGTGTTAAAGAGGGCGCACACCTCCAGGGTCCGGGGTTCGATTCCCGCCAGGGCCAAGTGTGTGCGGAGTTTGCATGTTCTCCCTGTGCTGCGGGGGTTTCCTCCGGGTACTTTGGTTTCCTCCCCCAGTCCAAAGACATGCATGGTAGGTTGATTGGTATGGCTAAATTGTCCGTAATGTATGAATGGGTGTGTGAGTGTGTGTGTGAGTGTGCCCTGTGATGGACTGGCATCCTGTCCAGGGTGTACCCTGCCGTGTGCCCGTTGAGTCCTGGGATAGGCTCCAGGTTCCCCGCGACCCTGAAGACAGGAATAAGCGGTTGAAGATGAGATGAGATGAGACTCTGTTAAAGATACACATCAATTTACTACACAGATAACTAATGAAATTTAGATGATCTTAGTTTTGTCTTGTTAGAAGCTTTTATGCAATTTAACTTTCGACTAGCACTAGCCACTAGATTGTTAACTAGCTGCAGTACTGTGCAAAGGTTTTAGGCGCATGCAAAGAAATGCTGTAGAGTAAAGATGCCTTCAAAAATAATGAATTTAAATGTTTCTCCATTAAAAAAAAATACTATAAAGAGCACCATCCAGTAATTAATGAAACAAAGCCAATGTTTGGTGTGACGAACCTTTGCTTTAGTCTCAGATAGAATTAGTTTTATAAGGAAATGAGCTGTAAGTTTTATTGAGCATCTTGCAGAACCAGTCACGGTTCCTCTGGGGACTTTGACTTTCACACTTGCTTCTTATTTTTGCAGCAAAATCAGCCTTCATTATGTCTTTGTCTGAAAAATGTCTCTTACCACTTAATATACCGCTTTCTTTACTGACATATAAAGGTTTTTCTGTAACATTTCATTTTGTGCTGGAAAACTAATGTTTGGAAAACTAATGTTTTGTACTGGCTCGATAATGTAGAAGTCGTAAAATAAAAAATTATAACAAAGTTTGTACTAAAATAAATATGGTGCCTAAAGGCCCTTTCACACTGAGCCCCGCGTGATAAAGTGAAGCGAAACGCTGAGGAACAGTGCTTTCACACTGAACATGAAACGATTGATTGCCTTCAGCTAATTCACGCCTGCGGGATGAGTGGAGCAGACCGAGAAGAGATTTTACACCTGCAAATTAGGTATCGTCTTTTACCACTGAGAAGAAGAATCACTTTAATGTTGGCGCATAGCACCACAACACAAACTGTTAAGAAGCACATCAGAAATGTTTTCTTATTTTATGTGTATTCTACTCAGAAAGGGAGGCAGAAAGTTTGTTGTTTTTTGACCAACAAAATCAAGCTGTTTCAGTATGAATGAGATAATGTGAAATATAATGCAATAACATAGTAGTGGGACAAAACCTGTTTATTTGTCCAAGACAAATGAAAAAAATATATATGTATCGATGAAAGGACAATAAGAATTATAAGAAAAAGGGGATTACAATTAAACAATATATCTTAAAAATAACTTTTTTGTCAATGTTTTTGTAGTCGCTGTGACTTTTATCAAAATGTTCTCAGACAGCAATGATAACAAGAACATCTCGAAATTATTCTCTTCTCTCTTCCAGAGTACTTTTCTTCTGTATTTACACTGTTGTTCAAATCATCTTTCTGTGCTATCGCATCACCAATCTCGCCCTTTTGTGCAGCAGAAGCGACTCCAGGCATGTGATCTAAAGCTCAAATCTAATTGGACGGCCCGTTTCATCGTGGAGCGACAGGGGAAAAATCGACACACTGGTTGAAAAAAAATCTCGCTTTGTTGCGCCACGATTGATCATGCCCGGTGTGAATACCTTGATAGGGATCTATTGTTTCGATTCAAGAGCATCGTCACGTCGTAGATTCGCGACACTTAATTGCTCAGATTGAAGCTGGACAGCTCACATTCATAACTCTAAGTGACCTTTTTTTTAATGCACCTGGCAATTGTTTCACCACACTATTTGGTTTTGTTGTTTTGCCACACTTCCGAAAGCTCGATGATAACAGTGACAGAAATATGTCCGTACACTTTGGGGAAAAGTCACATGAATTCCAATCTGTCCATTCTCATTCATGTTGCATGGTCACATTTTAGATATATATCCAATGTATAATTACATACAGAAGTCGTTCAGGTCTGATTTGAAAAGATCTGACTTTTGTGTCCATACAGTCTTGGACAAAATATGTGGCACTTTAAGGCAGGAAAGTGTACTTTTTGTCAATAGGAGCATGAACCTATGTTAGTTTTGTTCCCTGCTTCTGATGTTTTTCTAAAAATTTGTTATTTCCACTATAAGTGAGAAAATTCAATGTACACTCACTGGCCATTTAATGGGAACCCGAACACCTGCTCAT
The DNA here is from genome assembly GCA_012411365.1 of Ameiurus melas. Taxonomy (NCBI): domain Eukaryota; kingdom Metazoa; phylum Chordata; class Actinopteri; order Siluriformes; family Ictaluridae; genus Ameiurus; species Ameiurus melas. The sequence continues at coordinate 32,263,750 of CM022757.1, read as the reverse complement.
TAATGCAGTGTTATATAAGCCAGTTCGGTGGTAACAGTACAACACATGAAATCATTCAGATACAAGTAAAAGTCTTCAGTGGTGCCAGACACTCTGGTTTGAGTGTTTCAGAAACTACTAATCTCCTCAGAGTTTTATGCAAATCAGAAGCTAGAGTTTACATTGAATGGTTTGATAAACAATGAACACCCAGTGAGTAGCAGTCCTGCATGCAAAAATGGATTATTGATGGGTCAGAGGAGAATGGTCAGGCTGGTTTGAGCTGACAAGTAGTCTATGGAAACTCAAATAAACACTCTGGGAATGGTTGGATGGATGGTCTACAACAGTTCCACTCCGTTCAGCCAAGAACAGGCTTACTGAAACTGGACAGTTGCAGATTAGACAAAACATCTGGAATTTTTTAATCTTCTAATGTCCAGTTTTTGTGACAGTGATGGTTATACTGGTAGAAACATTAACTGAAACTCTTGCTACAGGCTAGGTTACAGGTTTTCCAATTAAAGTGCCCAGCGACTCTGACTCTCTCTCTCTCTCTCTCTCTCTCTCTCTCTCTCTCTCTCTCTCTCTCTCTCTCTCTCTCTCTCTGTATATATCTATACATACATACATACATACATACATACATACATACATATATATATATATATATATATATATATATATATATATATATATATTTCCCAACAGCCAGCTTGAATGGTTGGAAAATACCTACACTTCAACATCCTTGATAGCTAATTCAAATGCACCCATATGTCACTGTATGAATTACACCCTGGCTAATGGTACACATTACTTTGTGTGTGCATGAGCTCACGTACTGACCTTTGGGACACAGGGACTCAGACTGCACATCTGTAGGACATCAGTGTGTAGAGGCATCAGGGTGCACACACCAACACACACTCACATACGTACTCTTACTTTTCCATTAGCTCACCAGCTCCTGCTTTGGCTAGAGCAGACTAAACGGAGAGGGAGGGGGAATTCATGAGACGTGTGCCCTCACTGCTCTCCACAAAGATGCCCATTGTAACTATTCACATTCTGTTTAACCTCTGCAAGGCTTGTGAAGTTAGGAAAGGAAATAACAGCGTAATGACCACACCAGCCTGAAATAATTGGTGTCAACAAATGTAGCCTATCAAACAAGAACGTGCAGTACTGCTTACACAGAAGGAAAGATAAAAATGGACTAAATGGCATGCAAATCTGAGATTGTGAATCTGTATAAAAAAAAAATTATAAAAAAAATACAACGACAACAACTTTAGCCATGCACTTAAATATTATCACCTAGTAACCACTGATGTTATTGTGTATACAAAGAGGTTGTCTATTGCAGGGTGTCAGAAAGGGGTTTGTTGTTTGACCACCCAGTGTGTGTATGTGTGTCACTAGAGTGGCTTCAGCTCCTCCCAAGGCTATGAGAAAGGACTCACTCTGTGCTAATGGAGCACAAAGAAAAGTGTGTCAGAGCAAGATCAGAGAATCAAGTATGTGTAAGCATGGTGAGTGCTGGCTGAGACGATCCAGCAGGGCGGTTTGGATGGCTGCTTTCTCATACTCCCCCTTGTCTCTGCTAATTCATAAGGCAGCATGAGCCAGGGCTCAGCTAGAACAGCTGTTTCTCTACAATAACCATCCCCTCCTCTCTGTCTGTCTGCCTCTCTTTGGCGCTCTCGTTTACAACGCCCATCCTTTCCTCCTCAAATCTCTCCCACCCTCTCCCCTATTTGTTTCTCCCTTGCCTCTGTCCATTTCTTCCTCTTTCCAGATTTACTAATCACAGATAAATGCTTTAGATTGTTTGAGCTTGTACAAGGGATGAAAGCGCTTCTCTCCTCCCATGTCTATATTATGGCTGCACAGATCACACTTTATTTTGATGCTCTTTTGACCCCATCACTGTGGGTGTTCGCTAATGATCATTGAGCCCACAATGAGCAGGGTCCTTTAGGGAACACACATGCAGAGTGATGGGTTTTGTGAATTAGTGGCTCTGTCAGTAAAAGGAGTACTGCAACACAGAAAGTATGTCAGGAATCAGCATTTATTTTGGTAACACCTACTCTTTCCTCTCATCTTCTTTAGTCTCACTGGAAGAGTACCACTGCTGTGAAGGGCAAGGTTTCTGTTTCAGTCTTGCATTCTAGTCAAAGTTTTTTGAGGTCTTTCCACTAAATGGGTGGATACACCTTCCAGACAACACCAATTAAATTTTGTTCTGATATTCAAAAACATCTTTCATTTTCAGCGGTGCATATGGACTCTGCATCAGCCAAGGTTTTAGCTTCTTGGCTAGTAAGCTGTAGAATAAGCTCTAAATATATGAAAAAGACCTGGGAAGAATTACATATTGTGAAATTTAAATAACATATCCAAAAGTTGTTCATTTTTCCCAGTGGAAAACATTTATAGTACATTAAAATAATTAAATGTACTAAATGTTATTTAAAAAATGTTGCAAATAAGCCTAAATAAGAATCTAGGGAGTGACAGCGGTGCATTATAGTTACAACAAGCAATAAGTAAGAGAAATAATAAGCAAGGGTTGGAAAAAGTACTGAGAAATTATATCTAAGTGAAAATATAGACAACGTGTCAGCAGTGGTTTGCCTTGCACCTCTGGGGTCGGGGGTTCAAATCCCTCCTCTTCCCTGTGTGCATGAAGTTTGCATGTTCTCCCTGTGCTTCTGGGGCTTCCTCTAGGTACTCCAGTTTCTTCCCCCAGTTAAAGATGAGTGTTGTTGTCATTTCCAAATTGTCTGTAGTGTGTGTGATTGTGCCTGTCCAGTGTGTCCCCTGCCTTGCGCCCCAAGTCCCCTTTGATAGGCTCCAGGCTTCCCATGATGCTGTGTGGGATAAGTGGTATGGAAAATCTTTCAATCTCTGTAGGTTTTCTGGTCATATGCATGACTAACACTACATAGTTTGCTAATGAATCAATCTGAACATAATGAATGTTGACCTTTAACTACAATTTGACTTGCTGCCCAACCACTGTTATTCACTGGAATCAATGCTAGTCTAACCCGGCATTAGCAAAGACAACAGGCTAAATGAGTTAAATATATCCAGTTAATGTAAAAAAAAAAAAAAAAAAGTAAGAAAAAGAAAAACTTACCTCAACATGCTTTTTTCCCAATTAGCATTGGCATGATTCTTCAGATGCTTTAAACTGAAATGTAAATAAAATATGCAGGAGCTCATTCTATTGATCAGTAGCGTACAGTCATTGGCTAGATGATAAAAGAAGAGATCTTTGAGATTTGAAACCAGCACTTTGGAGGCCAAATAAAAATATAAGGAATAAAAAAGTACAAGTATTCCATTTGAATAATATGTCAAATAGAATAAAAATGGCTAAATAATACAAAAAATACAATTACTCAAGTACTTTTCATCTCTGATAATAACAGTATGTTATAAGAAAAATCTTGAAGTTTTAGAACATCAGCATTATATTCATTCATTCTTCCTCAGGAACTGCTTTATCCTGGACAGATTTGCAGGGGGGGTCCAGATGCTATCCCAGAATATGAGAAACAGTGAGTGCAAACCAGTAAAACACCAGCACCAAATACAATACACTATATGCAGCTGAACATATGTTTTATACTGTGCTTAGGCTGAATAGAGAGGTGAGTCCTTTCTGAAACTGAAACCTTTATGTGTGATTTATACGAGAACCACACACCTTGACCTGTGAAAAAAAATAATTTATTAGAGTACACTTGGGTGCTATTACTTTTACTCTGCATTTTAATGAAACCATATGGAATTGTGGACTCACACACATACATATATCCAGCTGCATACACTATATACTATATATTTCACCTGGAATCATATAACTTCAACGTTAGTGCTATAGACTTATGCAGCTGTACGGCTCTTCCAGCAAGCCTGTCGAAGCTATCATGATAATGACTCAGAAGCACTTAGTAATAATATTGATGTTATTAAATCTCTCCCACTTTCTTACTTCCAGATCTTGTTTATATGAGCTACTATCCCTGTCTGAAAAGCAAGCAATGTCTCATATCAGTCAGGAGTGTCCAGACTTCTCTTTCTCTGTCCTTATTGGTGGGGTCAGAACAGAACAGCTGTCCATATTTTCCTTGTAATGAATGCATAGTTCGTGCCTAGTGCTGCATGGACAGTCAATTTATGGCTCTTTGTTATATTTAAGGAAAATACAAGATGTAAATCACCTCCACATCACGTGAACATTACTGTAATATACTGTATGTCATCTTCTGTAGCTTTCTAGACTATAATCTTTATTAACTTTCTACTCACAAAAAAGTAACCCCTTTGTGAGGGACTCTGATCACCTTACATTAAAAACAAAACAAAACAAAACAAAACAAACCAGAATTGTTTGTTTGTGTGTTTCTTTCTTTCTTTTAAACTAGTGCTGTTTTGGGAAATATGTTTTTAAGTTCCTTGTGTCATGCAACAATCGTAAATTGTGTAATTTCAGAAAATGTTCAGAAAGAATATTTTCTAATATTTTTTCTCTTCAATATTGCATATTTTAGACCCAAACATATAAATGTTGGACATTCAAAGATTACATTTATATTTTTTTATTATTTCAGTCATACAGTTTTGTCCTTTTCTTTTTTATTTATTTTTTTTTACTCATGGACAATCCTTTTTCATTTAAGTAATATTTAAACAGAAGCAAAATTCATATATAATGCAATATTAAGGAAAACATATAGTATAAAAGAATTTGGACATTTGTAAGTAAGCTAAGCGCGTGTTCACACTGGGACGTTTTGTGTTCACACCCAGGGCTTAAACGCAGGCGGTGCGCTGAATAAAAGTGTAAATTCACCCCCTGACAGTACATGGCACTTATTGAAAAGAAGAAATACCAGGATACACAAGGTGGTGGTGCACAAATTTCCATTTCTGACACCCGCTTATCACTGAGAAGAAGACGAGAGACAGTACTTACTTCTTTAAGCTGTTCATACACCTTTTGCAAGCTCGTTAAAGCACATATGCACTTTTGAGAAAGGTATTTGGTGATTTGGCCACTGCAAGAAATACTAGTTATTTAAAACTAAATCCTTAAAGTTCTCATTTTAAACAGTATATTCTTTTTAAATAAGTAATGATTTTAATTAATTCAAAGTCACAGCAAAAGCATTCACATACTTATGGGAAGACCCAAATTATTTTATTGATAAAGTGTTGACTATGAATAATCTTTTTTGTGGTCAATATGATAGTACAGTGACGCAATAATGGGGCACTTAGCTATTTGTATAAGATGTCAACAATACTTATATGCCTATATATGCCAGGTGCAAAATAAATACAATGGACTATCACCCAGCGGATTATCATTCGCAGAGAAGACACAAAACAAACAATGCTATTTAGTGTAGAAAACAACACAAATAATTCAATGGATCACTTAGAATATATGCTTGCATTACAGTATCAAAAATAGGCGCAACATGATAAATACACTTAATGTGTAATTATTTATAATTAGAATTAGTATTTAGTGTGTAAATTTGAATCTGGTGTGTAGGCAGAAGGATTTATTATCACTAAAATGATGGGTGCTGGAATCTTTTTCGGCTTCTTCTTTGTTGGTAAGACAGTTTTGTACTTGAGTACCATCAAGTCATAGTTTTATGTAACTTCAGCAGCTAAAGGCACATGAACAAATGCACAATTCTCATTGGTCGGCTAATTTTTGACGCGGCGCATCAAAAAAACCAACAAACCCCTCAATGTTAAAAACATTTTGATGCTTTAACACCATGTGCTTTACACCTGGGTGTGAACACTGTCATTGGCAGCCACAGATGTTAAACTGACTGTTTTTTGCTCTACGAAAATCGTCCCGGTGTGAACAGGGCTTAAGGTTAAATAATTCTGCCTTATAGTCTTTTCATAACCTCTGGGTTATGACCTCACCCCCTTCTGTTTCTCCTGTCCCTCCTTCTCATTAGCACTGATAGGACTGGATATTTAATTGCACAGATGTTTCTTGGTGGTCATATAAAGGTCCTATGTCTCTGTGGAGACTTTACATCACATGTTTGATGGATGTCTCTAGAATAAGCCATGAAACTATCCAGTTTCATGACGTGTTCTATGAACGAACACAGCAAAATGATTTTAGGGTAGTAAAATAAGCAGAATCAGTATTAAATGCCAACTGAAACCAGTGTGACAGATGTTTGAACCAAAATAACCCTTACCTATGTAAGAAAAAGTTAATATGCCTTGTTGATGTGTAACTGTGATGTATGCACCAGAAGGTTGGATATAACTGTTTGCCACTTTGTCTGGCTTGGTTTTGCCAGTTTTTGCACCTTATAAGTTTAACATCCATCAGAGGGCAGCACCCATCACATGCCCTCCCTTTGGCAAGTATCAACAATGTGTCCTCTATTACAAAATGTATGTGTACCAGAGGGTGGGAGCTCAATGTACCAGACTGTGTAGTGGCTCACTGCGCAACTGGCTCCATCATTCCTGCTGTCCCACAAAAATTTCCTCTGCAACAGAGACGCAGTGTGCATGCTACAACAACCTGCCTGTCTGCAGGCTCCACGCCGAACAACATCCAACACCCGCTCATCCTGATTTCCCACCAACAGATGGAGCAGCTCTTCTGTCCTCATGCCTCTCAAACCCTAAACCCCTCAAACCCCCCCGTGACATCATTGCTGCACCACACCTTACTGCATACCTGCTTTGCATTTCGTAGTGGCGCATGCCGCAAGACCGTTGAGTATGAAAGGATGGTTTGTGTCCAGACTTTAGCCGCTTGAGGTCATTTTTGGTAGTAAAGTCATGCAGTGATTTCCGTCTGTGGGTGGAAAAGGGCCAGATGGGTCATAACTGCTTAAGTTCCAGCTCTGCTTGAGTGTTGTAGCATTATGTGAAGCAGAATAATCACTAACAAGTGTTTGGTGTGTAAAAGGAATCCCTCAGTCAAATAAAACCTGTTCTCTCAGCTGATGCTCACCTCCACTTCCTGGCTTAAAAGCTGTGCAAAGCTTACACATAATGGCTCGGAGTGGTTTTGTGGAAGGAAGTGTGAACCTTAAGCAGGGTAGGGGTAGAAAGTAAACTTCAAAAGTGTAATTCTCAAGTACTCAAATTAGGCCTACAGACTCTAGAGTAGACTATTGGAGGAAATGCAAATTTGGGACAGCTGTTAAACTGTGGCATTTTCCGCCATCATATTCAGACATCTTGGAACCATTTAAGTGGGAAGTGACAAATGATCACACAGGTTTACTCACAGTCTTTATATTACATGTTTAATGTCACAATAAAACCTATTGACATTATAAGGATTTTTTATTGAATGGAGTGTAATTTTTCTCTTTAGAGAAATCTGGAAGGGTTTCTTGATTACTCTAAAGAGAGAAAATACACTACTTTACAAATACCACCACTTTCCCCAAAACAGACTAATACACACATCTTCTTTGTTTGAGGCATTTTAGGCTTCTTAGTCTGACTTGAGTTTTTCCCTTCACAAAATTAGAAAATGAACCATCCTTACAAAGTTACTCTGAAAAGTGACAGAATGCAAAGAAAAGGTTGGAAGTGCAAGCTGTGAGCCACTACATCATTTTCTGTCAATATGCAGACATTCTCAAAGCAAAACTCTTGAAAGTTTGTAATATAGAAAGGAACACGTGCAAATGTATACCGAATTTGTCATTCTGAGTGACGCAATTCACACAAGCCCTGATGTGAATCTAGCACTTATCATCCAAGTCCTATAATCATGATGCTAATTTCATTTAAAGTATATACAGCTACAAAGTACAGCTTTTGTGTACAGTATAAGCTGAACAGCTGTCAGTAGTTGAATTCTAGAAGAAGTGCATTTTAAATCATGCAAAAACAACAGTCAAAAACACACAGTGACTCTGTGTAAAATCTGGCGATGAAAATCAACAACAATTAAGACCATCTGGATTCATAGAAAAGAATCAGGCCATATTGTGAAACCTTCAATCCTTCCCAAACATTAGGCATTTTCTGTTTATTCAGTCTGTAATATAAATGTTTTTGGCCTGCCTGCAATGATTATCAGTATGAGTGATTTTCAGCATGAGTGAAATAGTTATTCTCATACACTAAAGAGAATAGTCAATTTACATTATCATGCATTTACTATAGAATATTTTAAACCTATACCGGTGCAGAACATACATACATTTTGAATAATGCTTGAGATTTAATCATTATACAGCGTGTCCCAAAAGTCTCCATACATAGAGGAAATTGTACCTTTTTAGCAAAATATCTTCCAAAAATTTCTCTTACTTAGTTTGAATTATAAATATTATTTCCAAATAGCCTTTAAAAGTGCCTTTGACAAAACAAGAAAACATTCTCACAGTTGGATCGGGAAGCTGACGAAAGGTTGCGATGGACTTTAATTGGAAACATGGCGAGCACATCACACACACAACACTGTTGCCAAAACATATTAACAAATTCAAAAAGACTGGATGTGATGCAGACCAACCGAGACGTAGACGTCCACGAACATCCACTGATTAACACACAACCGATGTGGTGCTAGTATACATAGTCCCCTATGTATGGAGACTTTTGGGACACCCAGTAGTTCAATCTTTAATATTGTCCATGGCTTCCAAGCCAAAAAGCAGTTTTCTAGGAAAGAGGCCCTCTCTCTTACGCACACGTTCAAGGAGGGGTTTACAACCCTTAAAGACTTTTTTTTGTTCTTCCCCAACAGTACTGCAGTGCGAAAGCAATTGGAATGATTTGCGTAAGTAGAGAACCAAGGCGAGGCTGGAGAGTGTTGTACAGCTGCATATCCCCATACGCCCTTAAACTGATGAGGCAATGACCAGAATGACGGCAGATGAGCCTCTCATAAGAGCTGCTGTCTTCCAGTAGCCTTTACTGCACAGCATCTGAAAAAGTACTCTGTGATAACTCCAACACTCGTAGACCAACATGCTTTTGTAATCAGTCTTTAAACGAAATAATCTGCTCTAAGGTCCGAGTGCAGTATTATATGGGTGGGATGTTAGTACTGTTCTATTAACTTCAGGAGAGATCTGTTTTGTCACATTATGTGCATGCTAGATTAGCGCTGAACCTTCTGTATGTGTTTTCTCTTTTGTGTCCAATTCTCGTTTAGCCAAAATGACGCAAAACTCCAATGTCACATTCAAACGCCTGGGATTGCACATTAAATCGTGTGTTTTGAATCAGATACAGTAATCCCCACACAAAATCTGTGCAAGAGGAGTGTAGCATGCATGTCAGATGTAGGTATGAGGTCACATGCTATGTGGCAAGCAGTGGGATTATAAGAGTGAGAAGCATAGAATGAATCTGGCAGAGGAGCTGGTGGAACAGACGGCTGTTCTTCACACTGCATGGAGGCTCAGTTATGTCCTGAGCCCTACGCAGGAAGTCCCCGTGCTTGTGCAGCATCCGGACCAGAGAGAAGTCTCACGGGGTAATCTCAGCCCAGCTGTAAATTAGAAGCTTGTAGCATTCTCATCCTTTCACACTGAATGGAAGAAGATGTTACTTTGTGTTTGCTTGGCACAGTAGGCCTAGCTCGTTACGGGTCTAAACAAGACATTGTAAAGAGCTTGTAGAAAACAGTGAATGAATTAGTCACATTGATCTTAAGGATTGTAACCAAATCATTCTGTAAACATCAAATGCTTAAAAGTCATTGATGAAGGTAACTGTTATATGACAAATTTGCAAACGTCAGCCAGCACTCTGCACCATGCAGATATTTGTTTTCTTTTGGTCATGAGAACTCGGTTTGGCAGGAATTTCTACTCACAAGCTAGCTGAGATGTGTGTTTTCCTCCTGAACTGTATCTGGCTCTATTCCTCACATAGATCCTTGGACAATGTTTATAACATGTGGCTCTGGGTTGTTAGGCAAATAAAAAAAAAATGATTGAAAATTCATTTAGGTTTAGAATGAAGTTGCATTTGTGAATACCCAATGCATCAGAAATGAAAGTACTATGAAAATATATACATTCATTTTTATGTTTCAGCAAAGTTAATACTGCTCATTACAATGACTCATGGCTGCTTTTTATTTATCAAAGAAGCAGAACTGTTCAAACAAACAGACTACATTAAATGCACATTTCATACTTTTTGCTCAAGCACATGCCTGTGTAGAAGCACTTACTGAGAGAGAGAGAGAAGAGAGAGAGAGAGAGAGAGAGAGAGAGAAAGAAGGAGGGAGAGAGGGAGAGAGAGAGAGAGAAGATATTTGTTGTGTGAGTGAGTTTAGAGTGAGTGTGTTTCATAAAATAAAATAATTAAATTATTTTGCTTGTTATGTGAATAATAATATATAATATTATTATGTATGGAGAATCTGTGCTTACAATTCTCAGAAAATATTTTTCATAAACCATTGTATCGTCTTACAAATTCACATTTTTAAAAAAGTGTGACATTATGACACTGGAGCTACAGTGCAAGAATCAGATTTGGTTTGAAAAAATTATGGAATATTAGTGTGAAGTATCTAGGTTAGGTTAGGTTCAGCTTTTTTGTCATTGTCAGAGTACGAGTGCTGTGAGAAGCAATGAAAAGCAGTGAGCATCCAGCCAGTAGTGCAAATATCAAATAAGTTCAGTGAAATAAATAAGATTAAAGTGCAGTATGTTAAGATACCAGTGTAAAGGTAAACAGTATGTTGCATACCAGTAATGTAAATGGAAATACAGTTAAATGAAATAAATGAGAATTATGGTGTAAATTGAGATAAACAGTATACACTTAGAGTTAAACAGCATGACGCATGCAATATGATACAGTAGATACATACAGTGGATTACAACAAATGCAGATGTGCAGATTGCAATAATTTTCAAACAACCATCTGATACAGATAATTGTAGTATGACAGAAATTACACTAAAGTGCAAGTTCTTGCAAAGAATTGCAAATAATGGTTTCTACTGCTAATGTTGGTTATTAGATGGAGGCTGGTAGTTAACGCTTAGAAGCTGAGTTCAGTATTAATACAGCAGAAGGGGAAAAGTTGTTCATGAGTCTTTTTGTGGGACCATGCAGACTCCTAACCTTAATCGTATGACGATTTCAATTTTTTCCTCCCACAGCCCATGTATGTGTAACCACATTCACACTTCATGGATCACTGGGGTGGGGGGTGGGGGTTCTCAGGCTAATATGAATGACTCTCTGGTGCGGGATTTGCCCTAGGTCTTCTGTGTTTAGTCCTGAGCTCTGACAGAGCAGGATATACCTTCTCTCTGAGAGGCATTGTGAGTTTTACATGCAGGCCGAGGTCGTATTGCAGCTTTCCAGGCTGCACAGCAGGAGTTTACTATGAAACTCATCTAGAAATGGACTAAAACGTAAGAGACGGAATACTTAAGGGGGCCTGCACCCTCCCTGCCCAAGCCACCTTTTACATCATCTTGCACAGTAAAGACCCTTCACACAACAAGCACTATTTAAAAACATTTTTTTTTAGAAACTTGAATTATTTTTTTTTTTTTCGAAACAGAAGTTTTTCAGAGGTTATATGCTATTTCATAAGCCATTGAATAGTCTAAACAGCAGTGGGGGGTTCAAGCCAGAACATAGGAAAAGTAATAAAAAACAATGAGGCTTAGTACCTTGAGGATGAGATTAATAGAGTGTTGGATTCAAACATTGATCCATGTGCAGTTCAGTGTAGTGGGAAAGCAAAGCAAAGTCACAATCGGGGGCTGTGCTTTTCCTAGTCAAGACAGTGCTGAAACTATTTAGTTCTTAGCAGGACCAATGTATGAAAGTTCAGACACATGTCATAGCACCTTCAACAAATTTCATTAAAAATGTCAATGAGAAAACATGATCTTAACCTGTCATGTGTTGATTTTGATTGTGTCTCAGTTTAAATAAAAGTAAATAAAAGACTGGAATATTTCCTCCAAAAGAGTTGTGGGTTGAGCTGTGAGCACATTTCAAACATCCCCATCCTGGTGGATTATGATACAGTTTAATGTTCCAGATTTGTTTCAATTTACTCACCCACTATAACGTAATAATACTGTTATCTTGTCACTGATATTTAACTTTATTTTGTATTCCTTATCCAAAATCTGCCATCTTCAAGTTGGCCCAAAATCCCAAATGGCATCATATTCACTGGTTGCTTCCTATATATTGTACATTGTCAGTAAAAAAAAAAGTAGTGCATGCGATTTCACAGAACTAAATAAGATGACAACGACATACACAGGACTACATAAAGTGCACATGTGCAAATGTGTGCAGACAGCGGAAGACAGAACAATATTACTAAACCGGACAAACGGCAAGGAAAGTGTAAAGGAAAGTGCAGCGCCAACCAGTACCCAGATCTTGTGTGGAATAAGGTGCAAAGAAATAATAAAACATACTTATAAATGTTCTAAATGTAAGCATAACATACTAATTAGCAGCAAAAATACAGGTGGTCATTACAGTATTTTGTTTATGTTGTTTTAGTAGCAGTTTAAGAAGGAAATGTGGAGAAATTGCAGAGGTAGTGGAATGGTGTTCAGTTGAGTATGAGTGTGTGTGTGTGTGTGTGTGTGTGTGTGTGTGTGTGTGTGTGTGTGTGTGTGTGTGTGTGTGTGTGGGCAATGAATGAGTGATAGAGTCAGAATGGCAATGCACATTGTTTACAATATCATTGTTACACAAATGTTCAAAGTATTGTTGTGTAACCGTATCTTTTGAGAAACTTTTTAGAACCTCTGTGGAGATGCGGCTTTCTAGTGTGGCAGGCTGCAGAGACCCAGAAAAGAAAAACAATGCTTCTAATCTTCAGCTTTGACAAGCCCAACATTTTTGGGGCAAACTTGTGGATGGGGGAATAAAACACATCTCATACTGCCAAAAAAGGACTTGTTTTGCAGTTTGCAGTGTGTTTGTGATTGTGTGTGTGTGTGTGTGTGTGTGTGTGTGTGTGTGTGTGTGTGTGTGTGTGTGTGTGTGTGTGAGTGTGTGTGTGTGTGTGTGTGTGTGTGTGTGTGTGTGTGTGTGTGTGTGTGTGTGTGTGTGTGTGTGTGTGTGTGTGTGTGGTGTGTGTGTGTGTGTGTGTGTGTTAAAGGACAAACCAGTTATATTAATTAAAGGACAAACCAATGGTTCTATTAATCTATGGAAGGCATTTTGCTGGTACGATATTGCTTCACTTGTCCCATTAGAGGGAAGTGTCAGTGCAACCCAATACAGCTTTCTGACTGATCATCTTTAGCCTATGATGAAACTATAAACCTATTTCTTTAAGGATTACAAAACCTCCACCTCCATGAAAATGTCTCAATGAGCAGATTGGTGAAGTTGAAAATGATATGCTATAGCAGTCACTGTTCAGATCTCAACCCAATTGAACACCTATAAGAGATTATGGACTGACATGTTAGACAGCACTCTCTACCACGATGATAAAACCAACTAAGGAAATAACTTTTATTGTGTTAACATCCAAAGTGACTTGTACAATCTATTCCAAGGGGATCTGGGACACCCACTAAGACCTTGCCCCCCCCTCCTCATTTTATTTTTTTTAAACTGTAATTTCTCAACCATTCAGAATAGTTATTTATTAATCGCGTGTGGTCTTTAAACATATGTGTTTAGGACCTGCATGGTCAGCTTTTCCTTCATAGCCTATACATTATAAGCATGATTCTCAAAACTGATTAGTGGAAATAAAACACACTCACAGGATAAACACATCTGGGTAGTAGAGAGAACACTCTGAGGCGACATTACGAGAGGCTTGTTGTAAGGAGTGATTTATAACTGTGTGTCAAGGCTGTCAGCATTGGAAGTACAGATGCACTCTTGAAGTCTTGCAGTCCTGAGATTGCTGATTTGCATGTCTGACCTTGGGTGGTTTACCCTGACTTTTTTAAACCCCTCCTCAATTTACAGCTTCAGACACACTATATTTAACCCCTAATTACTAAATTTAACCTAATTGTGAAAACGTCCCCTTGTCTGGCAGCATCAGGGAGACATGTCTGATTGATGAAGATTGAAAGAGCTCCCTCCATCATCAGGAACATTTGTTCGGCCACCTAAGAGACCACCCCGACTTTCTATTGTGTCCAAGCAAACACCTTTGGGTGTGAGAAGAGTGGTGCTTAATTTCACACAATGTACTTCACTGTAGCCTGCTTTGATGTACTTTGGAGCTGAATAATGTGTTAAACCAGAGTCATAAAGCTCAATAGGACACTATGGGGCAGAGGTGTGTGGTGTGAGTGACCCTGTGGAAAGTTGTGACTCCACAATCTTTCAAATGCAACTCCCAGCTGTTGCAGACTTATGACTGTCATTAGAGGACAGCCGGAGTTGATGAGGAGTTCTTACACACTCAAATGTGTGTGTGTGTGTGTGTGTGTGTTAACTCTGTAGGAAACCCCAGATAACAGCTGCTATTTTATCAACCATGTGAAAAAAAAACCCTGATTCACATGGAATGGCCAATGATGAAAGCGAGTAATTGCTGTGAGCAGGAAAGTAAGATGGGCGTCTCCATGTGAGTCTATTCCTGCTGGGCTGAACAATGAAACAATTAAAATTAAACACATACACATGTTTAGTGATTAAAAGTGTACTCACTCGCATCACCATGCCAACTGTGGATCCATATAAAACCAGTGTCTGAGTCTGAGGGTGTGGTGTGATGCTGACAAAGTCTCCTGTTGATTAAAGTATATTCTTAACTCAGTTAATTAACACTATGTTAATTAATGTTACATGGTCACCAACGTGCTCCATCAGTATAGAAAACAATTAACCTTAAAGCATTAACCAGGACCTTTTGAAACAAATGTTTTGCAGCTGCTGCTGGATGTAAGAGCTTTAACATTTACGTAAGCAGTCTTGGGTGTCAGTGATTTGTAACAGTCAATATGTTTTCCACCATGGATAACCGGAACTAACTTGTTTCATGGATGTTCCACAACTTTAATCATAACTTCATATAGTTAAAAAGTATGAGGCGTTTTTTTTCTTACCATTGGCAAATAGCTGTGATATAAGATGAATAAATCACTTCAAGATGTGATAGGAAAACTTTGGGCAAAGTTCACTACACTTCATATCGGACTACCTTGTTGTTGATTATTTTCCTATTCTGTCATGTTTTATTCCTTGCATATACGATACTGAATATGTGAAATATTTGACAATAAATATTGCATTAAATGTGTGAATACCATTCCATCCAGGGTGTAGTCTCCTGCCTTGCACCCAGTGTTGGATAGGCTCTGAATCCTCAGTGACCCTGAAAAAAAATAAATCAGTTAGTAAAGATGGTGAAAATACTGTAGGTAACGCTAATATTCAATAGTGGAAGTGGACACTGGGTCATCACTTGGTTTAACATGTGACTCAAAGAAATCAAAGGACTCAAAACCCAAATTTATACCCAAATTTGGCGAATTTCTCCCTTAAGACTGGGCGGTTTGGCACCTAAGAAGATTATGAAATAGTCTAGTGTTCAGATCAAACCTTAATCTACGTAAGTAACTGTCAGACATGCCTATGCATTACCTCACTCTGTTTTACACAAAAGAAACATCTAGCTTCTCTTCACATTCAGGCAACATTACCGTAAAGTAGAGCTGAAATAACAAAAAAGAACAAAGTTAATAATAGCGGCCAAATCTAGAATTGAAGTAAGCCTTCAGGCATTTCTCAAAAGGGACATTGCTCCAAAAGGCATCAGTACTAGCGTCATAGGGGGAAAAGTTTTGCCATCCTTCTTTCCAACATTTGATTACATAGTTGTGTCCCATTAAAACCATTCTGCATTTAAATGACTGAGGTTATCTTTATGGCATCAGGCTTTCTTTAAATCACTTGCCTTTTAACAAATTCTACACTGGCTACATGCTGTGAAACATTTTTATAGATTTGCATAGCTAGGAAAGAAGCAAAGGAAGCTTGCCCAGTGCCAAACCAAGTACTCAGCCTTACATATGTTTTTAACAGACTGGTGTGTCATTCAGAGCTCCTTACAGCAGTGTATAAGCTGTATCACTGTGTCTGTCCACAAGATTGCCAACTTCACTGGGAACACTGAGGAGCAAGACATGAGCCAAACTTATTACCACTGACGGCAGCCTAGCAGTGGAATTATGTTTAGCAGTTAACAGTGCTCAGGCTGCTGACAGATTAGTGTTGTTTGACAGCCAGCAGCCATGCTTTCTCATAATAGAAAACCCAAATCATTCACAGGAAATATGTTGTTAGGTTTCTCCTATGCTCTTCATTTAATGTTCAATAATGATGCAACAGTTGTCAAAAGGTAAGTTGTAAACCTAAAATATGCTAGAACTTTAACCCGTCTGCTCCAGGTGTTGTAAGTCAATAGGCTCTAGTTAATTTTATGTGTATAAGAATAGGTAATGGGGTATGTAGAGAGAAAAATCTCTATTGTAAAACAGTAGTGATGTGTTCCGATTGACATTTATCATTCTTTATCAATATTCCCTATATATACAGTGCCTTGCGAAAGTATTCGGCCCCCTTGAACTTTTCAAACTTTTGCCACATTTCAGGCTTCAAACATAAAGATATAAAATTTTAATTTTTTGTGAAGAATCACCAACAAGTGGGACACAATTGTGAAGTGGAACGAAATCTATTGGATATTTTAAACTTTTTTTTAGCAAATAAAAAACTGAAAAGTGGTGCGTGCAAAATTATTCAGCCCCTTTACTTTCAGTGCAGCAAACTCACTCCAGAAGTTCAGCGAGGATCTCTGAATGATCCAATGTTGTCCTAAATGACTGATGGTGATAAATAGAATCCACCTGTGTGTAATCAAGTCTCTGTATAAATGCACCTGCTCTGTGATAGTCTCAGGGTTCTGTTGAAAGCGCAGAGAGCATCATGAAGACCAAGGAACACACCAGGCAGGTCCGTAATACTGTTGTGGAGAAGTTTAAAGCCGGATTTGGATACAAAAAGATTTCCCAAGCTTTAAACATCCCAAGGAGCACTGTGCAAGCGATCATTTTGAAATGGAAGGAGTATCAGACCACTGCAAATCTACCAAGACCTGGCCATCCCTCTAAACTTTCAGCTCAGACAAGGAGAAGACTGATCAGAGATGCAGCCAAGAGGCCCATGATCACTCTGGATGAACTGCAGAGAACTACAGCTGAGGTGGGAGAGTCTGTCCATAGGACAACAATCAGTCGTACACTGCACAAATCTGGCCTTTGTGGAAGAGTGACAAGAAGAATGCCATTTCTCAAAGATATCCATAAAAAGTCTCGTCTAAAGTTTGCCACAAGCCACCTGGGAGACACACCAGAAAAAAAAAATCGAACTTTTTGCCCACAATGCAAAACTATATGTTTGGCGTAAAAGCAACACAGCTCATCACCCTCAACACACCATCCCCACTGTCAAACATGGTGGTGGCAGCTTCATGGTTTGGGCCTGCTTTTCTTCAGCAGGGACAGGGAAGATGGTTAAAATTGAGGGGAAAATGGATGCAGCCAAATACAGGACCATTCTGGATGAAAACCTGTTGGAGTCTGCAAAAGACCTGAAAATGTGACGGAGATTTATCTTCCAACAAGACAATGATCCCAAACATACAGCAAAATCTACAAAGAAATGGTTCACAAATAAACGTATCCAGGTGTTAGAATGGCCAAGTAAAAGTCCAGACCTGAATCCAATCGAGAATCTGTGGAAAGAGCTGAAAACTGCTGTTCACAAACGCTCTCCATCCAACCTCACTGAGCTCGAGCTGTTTTGCAAGGAAGAATGGGCAAGAATTTCAGTCTCTCGATGTGCAAAACTGAGAAATACCCCAAGCGACTTGCAGCTGTAATCGCAGCAAAAGGTGGCTCTACATAGTATTAACGCAAGGGGGCCGAATAATTTTGCATGCCCCACTTTTCATTTTTTTATTAGTTAAAAAAGTTTCAAAAATCCAATAGATTTTGTTCCACTTCACAATTGTGTCCCACTTGTTGGTGATTCTTCACAAAAAAGAAAAATTTTATATCTTTATGTTTGAAGCCTGAAATGTGGCAAAAGGTTGAAAAGTTCAAGGGGGCCGAATACTTTCGCAAGGCACTGTATATACTATGCTAAGAAGTTTTTGCACTGAAGTCGGTGTGAACTTCTTCCTGAATTCAGACGAGAGAAAATCAGACAGAGCAGAGTTCACATTTTGTTTCTGACTGGTATCGGACAAGCAAATTGAAATTCTTGCTTTGCTTTCCCTGACCACTTCCACTCCGAGTCCTGAGGTGCTTGTAAAAGTCTCGGCGTGCAGATCGTGTGCTTGCCAAGATGATAAATGTTTGCTGGAGTCTGCTGGATACTGAATTAGAGAGCTTCCTAAATGTAGCAGCTTCCAGCTACATGTCCTACTTCTGGACACATTTTGGTAGTTTTGCTTTAACTTTCATAAAATTAAATTTAATACATTTTCATAAAGATAATTAATAAAAATGTGGGCTTATGCATGGATACTTGGAAAGAATCACCCAATTTTAGGGGCTAATGTAAATAATTCACACCTAGTACCAGATATGTAAGCAATACAACATGACAGGACAACTATTAGGAAGTAATCAGTTAGTAGAGTGGTGTGATAGGGCCTGAAATGAAGCAAACCCCCAATCGAACCCACAATTTTTTTCCCTCTATAATAGCACATCCTGACGTGTTTTGTTCTTTTTATACCACAGCAATTTGCCAACAATTGTTTAAAAACATTTATTTATTTATTAAAGAATGAGTTGTTATACTTTTTATTAATTAATAGTTTTATATTTATATATTTAATGTTGTGGACCATTTGCAAATTAGTTCCCATTACTTCTTCCTACTTTTTTGTCTCTTGAAGTTAAACCAAAAAAATCAATAAATCCCTCTGTCTGGAAGACTTTCGCATGTTGGAAGACTTAAAGGAACAGTTTTACCTCTGACTGTTACAAAGTCCTGACATGTTACAATCCTTCCAAAAATGCTATATAAACACCTCATGAAAATGTTTCAACAATTACACAGACAGTTTAAACCTGTTATGTGGAGTTGCTGCTGTACAAGTCCCTGTGTAAGCTGTTTCTATGGTAACAATAACATTAGAATGAGCACATTAATATAAACCACACAACCAGAGCGATCGTCAGAGCCATGCTGTTATGGAAAACACTTCCTGACCAATCAGAATCAGGCATTTAACAGCATTGTGTTATAAGAAAATGCCATCACATTTAATTCATGAGATATTGTTGATGTCTTGACTAAAGTTTTGGTTTCTCCCACCCCACCCTATTTGTGTATTGTAAACAAACTTCACCATGGTAATTCTTATAACGCAGTGTGAGATAAAGCTCTCTTCTTCTCCTCCTCCTCGTCCCTGTTTGTAACACAGAGACTAACAGTGGAAATCCCCCTCATGCTGGCCAGACAGATTATAATAATTTATTGAAGAACTCCTACTTTCATCATCCATAAATCAAATTCTGTAATTCTAAAAATAAAATTTTAAAAATACAGATTGACCATCAAGTCAAATTATTTTATTAGAAAAACAAAATCAAATCAAAACAATGTTTAAAAAGGTAACAAAAAAAAAAACATTATGTATGCATAGTAAAAGAATTTGGCACAAACACAAAAAGTGCTTTATAATAATACTGCCTACATAACATTTTGCATAATTAGATTACAAGAAAATACTTTCATAGTCAATTTTAAATTCCAGCCCTCAGTTGATCTACTTGCTCTTGAGCTTAGAAATTGTTTAAAAACATGGTCTGTAATTGAGTTTACAGTTCAGTTCATTTGACATCACATCTAGTATTCAAATGTCTCTTATCAGCATCAGCATTATTAGATACTTGTCAATAGGCTCATTTAAAATCATAAATAATAAAAACACATCACATTGAAGAAAATGTCATGGTCTTACCCCAAAGTAGAGTCATGGCATTAGATTTTGGACATGTTTAGAAATCCACGTGTGTTTGTGTGTGCAAATACTTTGTCTGAAATGTGATGGATTGCTGATCACTCTTTGTAACAGTCGACATGCCAGATATATGTACATGAATACAATAAATCAGGCACAAAACAATTAACCACAGAGTGTTTAAAAAAATTCTTCTTTTTTTTTTATAAATATGCTGGTTTTCTTGTCAGGTAATACTTTTCAATAACACAGGTTAGTCTTCTTCCTTGTAAATCACTTGTTTCTAGAAATGCATTTTATTGCGATCAATGCAAAACACGAAACCCAGCTTCACATTTTTTTTGGTCGGATGCACAATTCATTGTAATAAACAGTTAAATGCACAATGCATTTTCTCATAAATTTTTAACTGAAAATAAAGAATCTTTCATGGCTAAGCAAAAATAAACCTGTCTATATAAAAGGAAAAGAAATACAATACGCAAGTACAAAATACAGCATGACCAACACATTCTGTTTGGCCTTCATTAAAAAAAAAAAAAAAAGTTTACATTTATATTTATATATATATATAAAACAAGGTTTTTAAAAAAAACAAAACAATAAATTATTTAAAAAGAATGAGCCTTGACTGCATCCCAGTCAATCACACAATGCAAACATAACCACTGAGGTATTTGTTCATTGAGTTCTTTGTCAAGCATTATGTCTGATGAAAGAGAGAAATATATAAAAGTGCATAGAAAATAAACAGTTTCATGGACGAGAAGGAAAAGAAAGTTTAGTTGGTGGTTTTTGATATAAAAAGTATAAAAGTAACAGTCTAAAATCAACTATTTGAAACTTGTTTAGGGTTTTCGGCATTTCCTTATTAATTTCAAAGAAATGTCCTTGGTATCAAGTCACAGCAGCAATAGTAGCTCTCTTTGATGGAGTCATTTTTGTCACCTATGGAGAACCAATAGCAGAACATTCTGCTCACAATGTAAACTTTGAGATGGGAGGGACAACACAGTGAGAGACATCAGACATCAAGCACCATGTCGTACTGCTGATCTTTCTTCCTTTTGCCACACTTTGCTATAAGAACCATGTACAAAGTCAAAAACACAGCCCAGTAGCTGGCATACACTATTGCACCTATTATTAAGACTATCTTCTCAGAATTTGGAAAAGGTTTTCGTGTCTCTTGGACAATGGTATACAGGATGCCGATAAATAGAATTGAGAACCAGACTGAGATGGGGATGAGGCCAATGAAGTTTGTGACTACCGTCTTCCTCCCCGAAGTACCCCAACCAGACTTGTTTATCGTGGCTATCGCGAACATCTTTGCTGGTAGAAGACTGGACATGTACAACACGGAGTAGAAAGACATGAAGACCATGACGATGTTGCCTCGCAAAAAGCCGGCAAACGAAGATTTGATGAGTGCCACAGCCTGTACAATCAGTAGGAAGAGAAGAATGTTCCAGATGCGACCATGGTAGAACAGCTGGATGGCCGTGGCGATAAGAAAGAAAGGGAAGAAGCCAGTTATAACTGCCTCGTAGGTCATCCACAGATGGTGCTTGTGGAACCACATCGAGTTGTAGAGCCACTCTCGGAAGTATGACTTGCTCCAGCGTGTTTGCTGATTGAGCCAGCGCAGGTATGTGATAGGAGTCTCAGTCAGGCACTTGGAGCGTGCTGTGTATTTAGTAGCATAGCCAAGGCTTAGCACGCGATTCGTGAGATGTCGGTCATCACCAAAGCTGCAATGGCTGCCCATGAACGTCTGATTGTACCAGTCCTCCAGAAACTCATGGAGAAGAGAGTTCCTGTACATTCCCAACGGGCCACTGATACACTGCACACAGCCGAAGTAGGACTGGCAAGCTCGCTCAATGTTAAAGGCCATCCAGTAGCGCACGCTGCTCAGGAAGGACACCCATGATTCATATTTGTTCAGAATCTACAGGGATACAGGGACAAACAAAGTCACACATGTGATGAAAGATACCAGTACCTAGTTCTGAATTAATAGAATTGCTATACAAGTATCCTGATTATACTTCACATATGGAAATACAGTACATGGAAATCAAACAGGGACAGCAGGAAACCTGCGGGACTCTGTATGGGATGCTCATTAAAATACATATCAGAGTACTTAGAAAAAGTTATGATATCCTTGGTGTGTGGATACTGATGTTTAAGACCAAGAAAAGCCTTTAAACATATTCCACCCACTATCCTTTTACAACTACAACAACTATGGAAAAAAAAAAAAATCCTCATCAGCATTAGACTGTAGCAGAAAGTTGCTGAATTTAATTGTTATATGCGATTTTATTTTAACATTTCTGGTTTTATATATATATATATATATATATATATATATATATATATATATATATATATATATATATATATATATATATATATATATATATATATATATATATATATATATATATATGGTAAACTCATACAAAACCTTCTACTGTTGACCCTCTGGAGCACAGGTTCCTACTCCTAGTCCTAGAGGGATTAGGTCATGCATATCTTAGTGTTTTTCCTGCTCCAACACACCTGATTTAACTAATTCACAACCCTTCCTGAGTTGAAATGAGTATGTTAGAGTAGGGAAAACTCAAATGTGCAGGACCAGGGTTGGGAACCCGTGCTCTGGATGAATCCTTACAACACAGTGTTTCCCAATCAGGAGACATTCCAAGTGGAACCTTTTTTTGGAAGCTAAAATACCTTAATTATCAAATAACCACTTAAAGAACCCTATGTTCTAAGAGAATAGAGAAACAAGTTGGTTGAGAAACCTCCATATACTTGCGTGTCCAAGGCTAGCTGGTCAAAGCATGTTCAAATTAAGAGGTGGGGGATGTTTATACTGTAGAACTAAATTATACATAGAAGTTTGAAAGCTTAGGTACCTGTACATCTCCTCCAACTCCTCCCACCATGGGGTCTTCCTCTAGAACCTTTGCCATCTCCACTGAACAAGCAGGATCCAGCATGGTGTCGGAGTCACATACCTAGAAACACAGAGCAAGCCATGCACACCTTTTAGAAACCACACAAACCCTGAACATTCATATATCATATCATAATAAAAATTTTTTTATCCATTTTCCTCATCAAAATAGTACCTTCTATCATAGCAGCCATTACATGTAGGATTCTATGGCAACCTGCACTCTAAGATGTTGCATCATATTGAGCTGCAAATATCCACAGTGTAGTTGTACTACACTGTGTTGGATTTGGTTCTGAATGATGGATGAATAGCAGATGAATATATGAATATGTACTTTACTGAGCCCCAAGGGGAAAATTGGGAGTCTTGTGTTGATCCACCATGCTGCATTTTTTTTGTTTGTTTGTTTGTTACTTCCCTTATAAACCTTATTCTTTAATGTTCTTATTACCCTGGATGTTAATTAGTTTCACCTGTACTTTATTAGCTCGGCCATGTTTGTGTACTTTTAATGCACATGATGATCTCAGGTGTTGTTCCTTGTTACATTCTGAATTTCTCTGGTTTTGCCATTGGCCTGCTTATCTGGTCCTTCATTAAGGATATGCATCAGATGACCTTGGTTCCCTGTGTTTTATCCCCTGTACCGACTATGATTACTCCTAGCAAACCCACTTTGAGTAGGTACCTGCATCTACCACCCCATTCCTACATGCTTTTTAAAGAACATTTAGCTCTAGTGCAACAGTATGAAAGGTTATATAGAGAAAAAGTTTCATACAAGCTTAAAAACGCCTACTTTTTTTTTTACACTGATGGCTGCACTTTTCAAATATGAAGGTTGTTTTTTTGCCATCTTCAGCCTGCAGCTTTTCTGAAATTCGCATATAGACAGATGTCCTTTGTATGCTGCTAAAAGACTTTCTTTCATGCCTTTATTGGGCATGATTACATTTTTAGCCCACAAAAAACAGACTCGACATGATTAGGCATGCAGGGGTATTGGTGTTTTGTTGATTCAGTCCTGAGCATTTCAAAACACTTAGTTAGCACTTAACACTTAGCCCTTTTCTCCACATCAGGATTTCACATTTAAAATATGCTAAAATCACAGAAACAGGGTGGGTGGGGGTGGTTGTATTGTGCTTTTAATCAAATTAACCAGATTTTACTTATTTTCCTTATAAAAATTCAAAATGTAGAAATGCAGCCCATACAAAGGCATTAGTTGCCAGGCCATCAGTTACTTCATTAAATCAATGTTTTTAAAAGCAGCCTATTTTCTCCAACTTTGATGTCTTAAATGAATTCTCCAGCATTCAGGATTACAAAGCATGTACGCTAAGCATTTAGAAAGCATTTACCCACACTCATTTTGAGCCTGTCCAAAGGTACAGTAATTACATGAATCCCACCATCTTATAATATAACATACTGTCAAGCAAAAATACTCTTCAACATCAATCAGACATTTACATTTACGGCATTTGGCAGATACCCTTATCCAGAGCGACTTACTTTGATCTCATTTAGACACCGGAGCAGTTGAGGGTTAAGGGCCTTGCCCAAGGGCCCAACAGTGATAGCTTTATAGTGGGGCTTGATCTCCTGACCTTCTGATCAGCAACACAGACGCCTTTAACTACTGAGCTACCACTTCTCCTTCAATATACAAGATCAGTCCAAAATCCCTTAACTAGGAATTAAGCTGGAATCTGTCCTGAAATCAGTGGATTTGATCAATGGTGACTGGTCTAATTTCTGTCAGTTGGAAATGAGAAAAATGACTCAAATTTGTATTTACTCTCCCTCTCTGATAACGATTGTGGTTTTTTCATTACTTGGTCTTTCATTATGGAGACATCTAGATTTCTCTTAAACAATGGATGTGTAGTCAAAGATTAAGAGTGATATAACCCAGAGGTGCAATGAAAACACTGGGAGACCAAGAACTGACTATCCTGCTGGAACTCAAAGTCAGATCATCTATCCAGACCTCACAGTTAGGGAAAAGCCCACTTTGGTAGTCAGCTATGACAGATTGGTGATATGCTAAATGCAATTATCCCTGTCCACATGGAGGTCAGGCATTTCATTAGAACCAGGTGGGGAGTAGACAAAATCATACCATTTGTAAAGGTTTCCCAAGAGTCCCTGCCATGATTACCCATGTAGGAAAGCAACAGACTTGGCTTGCAAAAACACGGAAATATATTCTTTCATTGGTCTGATTTCCCTACTTAGTGAAATGGTTTTAGGAAGCCCTACAGCCAGAATAAGAGGTTTGCTTCACTACAGTGGGTTTC
Organism: Ameiurus melas; assembly: GCA_012411365.1. Lineage (NCBI taxonomy): Eukaryota > Metazoa > Chordata > Actinopteri > Siluriformes > Ictaluridae > Ameiurus > Ameiurus melas. Next base: position 32,238,474 of record CM022757.1, on the reverse strand, counting down.
CTTCAATACAGATGTCTTTGTTTTATCTTTTCACATGAATAAACTTATGGTGTATTTTTGTAATCCTGTATAATTTCTGATGATGTTCTTAAAAACGCTGAATGTTTAATAAATAAAAAAAAGAATGATGTACTGTAAGGTCATTAAACTGTACTATGAATTTTGTACCATTTGCATTTCACTTGTAAATCATTCTGAAAAGAACAGAGGTGTGTAAATGGCAGCTCATGCAGATCCCTAATGAAGAGCATCGCTGTTAAATACACAGTCACTTCCCTTAGCCCCCCATACTACAAATATTACACTGGCACGTTTTTAAACATGCACAAAAGTTCCATTGTTTTCCACAACTGCCTTATTTAGCTTGGCAAGACCAAGTTAGTTCAGAGACTCACCTGCACATAGTCGACACTCTTCCCCAGGGCTTTGAAGGCTGTGTACATGACTTCCCTCTTTCCTCCCCACTTCTGCATAATGCACACACACTTATTGTTGAGCACCAGTTGAGCGACATGCTGCAGGCTCTCGGTGTATGACTCCTCGTTCTCGTCTGGCCCTAGGTGGTGGTAGTTATTTTTCCAGATATAGGTGGCTGCCTTTTCCCGGCCCATTATGTCCCGAAAGATGTCCATCATGTAACAGTCATCTTCGTTATTCCCATCAATCACCATAATGACCTTGATGTTTGGATAGGTGAGCCTCTTAACTGATATCAAACACTTTCTCAAGTAATTGGGGTCTTCCTGGTAGGCAGCGATGCAAAGTGCCAGTGATTTGTTGAGTTTGATTGGTGTCTCCATGGACCGTCGCATGTTTCTGTGTTCTAACAGCGCAAACAAACTCTGGATGATGAGGTGAATGACCAAAATGGCTCCGTAAAGACCAAAGGACAGGTAATTGCCTGTAGTTGTGAAGAACTGATAGCCCATGATGTAGGCAGTAGAGATTCCCACTAGCAGCGAGACACCAAACAGTGTTGTCCCAATAATCCTCAAGTAGGTGACCAGGTTATCACATTTCATCTGATGATAAAAAAGAAACAAAACAAAAAAAAAAACGATAAAAGATTTGTGGTTAGCTCATTTTATTGTGAATTCATGGCAAACTATTAAGGAACAAGCTGGTGTCATTTGGTGCCTTGCCCACCATGCATCTTTAAATTCACACAAGCCTCTATCTACAGCAAAAGCAGCAGAATATTTCAGACAGTCTGACATTTCTCCCATTGCCCCCTCCTTTCACCATTTCAAAATTTGAGTGCGTTTCATAGCCATTTGTTCCAAGTTTCCAAACTGATGCAGTTTCCCATCTGCTTGGCAGACGTTGTTGCAGGGCACCACCCTCCTGACATCATCTGTTTATATCTCGGTTGGAAGACACGAGAAGTGAATATCAGATTATTTGAATGCTAAAGGCCTCTGTATTATTATTATTTCAGGGGAAGACCTCTTTTGTTATCAAATGCTTTTTAAATAATATACTCTCAACACCCAGATCTGGATATTTTTCCATTGTAGTTTAAGTAACAGAGCTAACTTTGCAGAGGTGGAGCTGTTATGGAGGACTGTATGGAGTATGCATGGAGTTAGCATAACTGGCACGTGCTATGGCCTTTTACGTCATCATGTTTACAAGACCCAGGGTGTTGACGCTCTAGACCTTCCAGACTCCACCTTAGACTGCGACACGTGCAGCGTTAATGTCTGAAAAGCCAGAGCTGCATGACAACCCTTTCTTTCCATCGTAAACCCTGGGTGAACCCCAGTGCTCATTTAAAAGTGCTACAACTGCCTGCATAATAAACCATGTCGAGATGCTTACAAGTATTAATCAAAGGAGTAAGTGATATTGAAAGTAACACTGTCCTTTATGGAAGAAATCATTGCTGATGTTGATTAACTCTGACCTGGATGGTGCAATACCCTTCTCATTGAGTTCTTATTCTATTAAGTGACCAGAAGGCAATACGTTGAAAAGAGCATTTGAGAAGAGTTTGAGTTCTATCCACCCCTTAATGCATCAAAACCAAACAATACACCATATCAAATCCACTATATCCCACGTTGCAAGATGTAAAGCAGTTACATTTATTCTCATCGCCTGTAAGTGCATGTACGTAGCATTGCCTTCCCAGAGCTGGCGGTGTTCCAGCAGAGCTGAGGACCCTTAAGGGAGGAGTTGCAAAGCAAGAGAGTTGGAAAGTTGACTCATTTTCAGTGGGGAAAACTTAAACACTGGCTTCTAACGTAGATGAAATACTGCCCTGCAGCTACAGTAAACCTGCACTGCAAAACTCAAACTCTTTTGCCTCCAGCTATAGAAAAAAGTGCACTCTTCTTATCAATCAGTGCACGATCAGAAAGTGCTCAACAACACGAAGTATACTGCTTAATTGTGCTTTTGTGCCTTGAAAAAAAATCTGGTGCAAGTTTACAGACATGGACTTTTCTTCAGATTTACAACAGCCTCTTTCAGATTATGTTATATTTAAGAAGCATTAACACACAGTCGTAACCAGTGCCAGGAAATGTGTGGGAAAGTACAGCGGAATCCCAATGGCACAAGCGAATTATTCAGAAGCAGCTCACTACTACTATTGCCTTCCCTAAAACCGCACACGTAAATCTCAATGCTATGAAGTGCAGCACTGCAACAGTTTTACGTGAGCAATGCTTTATTTGCATGAAAATGGACATCTATACCATCTTAACTTATTTTGTTCTTTAATGTACATTTGTGTCCTCCTTTAGAAAATACAACAAAGTTAGTTCTGGGGTAATATCTTCTAAACCTCATGAATTCTTCTCCAAGACTACGTTTCCCACACAGCTTAATGCTGTGGTCTGATGTGGCCAATTTAATGTTGTAAATGCCCCATCTAACTTCCATTCCAAGTAGGTTTTAATCATGTTTGCATTGTGTTTGAGTCTCTGGTAACATGCTTAATGTACAGCTTTAGCATGCAGTCATTTATCTCTCATCATTCATCTTTTTTGTTGCTTTAGACCAGATTCGTTGGTTGAAAAACTAATGAGAGTGAAACTGCAAGCAGCTGTCACCGAACCAGATGACTGTCAGTTCACAGCAAGGACTTATTATTTTTCGTTTTGATTTTGTCCAAGTGCACAGTTTTTTGGCTCGTCCTGTCCTCAGCATTCTGTCCTAAGCAGTTTCTTCAGATTTATGATAGTTTTAATAGCACATCCCCAAAGTCCAGATGTTATTGGTAACTGACAATATTTTTGTTGCTACAGAAATTCTATTACATCTATTACAATGTATTCAGAGTAGCCATTTTCAAATGATCTCCAAGTTGAATCAAATGTGCTGGAATTTATTAAATGACCACCTCAATGGTGATCATATTGCCACAGACACGTTTGAAATTAATACTCAGACTATTCGTACATGTATCATTTGCCTAGCTCTGGAACTTTGTCCAGTCATTGACTTCTCCGGTCTGGCTTTGATTATCTCACGTATGCTCCTACAAACTATTTCCACTGTACTACCAAGGAACAGGCATGGTGCACTTTCAGAAGCACTTCCAACTCACTCAAACAACTTTAAGAACATCTGGTGTATGTATAGACAGTGATCTGTAATAGGCCTGCTGCCCCCTTTCAACTAAGGATTAACCCATCTTGGTTAATGATGATTGATGTTATGACCTAATCACAAGTAAAGAGCCATAGTTATTGCAATACAATCTTATCTACTTGTTAATTATGATGGTTCAAGGACTTTTGAAGGTTGCCACCCAAATGACTTGTGACAGTGGGGCCATAAGGTCATCACAGCCTAATAACCATAGCTGCTCTTCAGGAATCCTGTCACACACTATGATCACGCATGCATGATTTAGTATCTATGGGGTTAAGGATTTGACATCGCTGTACTAATGATTATAATGAACACGTAACAGAGATTTTAGAAGTCATTGTAGATTTTAGAAATCACAAAAACTCTCTTGGTGTGTAACAGCATCAATCAAAAAACGTTATATGAAATGAGGAAAAGTTCCAGTTGCAGTTTAGTAGATCCTTGAGGACCAAATACCAAAATATCTGACATGAATGAAGCATAAAAGCTTTCCTGTCTGAAAACATTCCTGTGGGTCATTTCATCTTCTTGCTATGTAAACTTACTACTTCAGGGGGAAAAGGAAGCAAGTCCGTGACGTCACATTCAGTATTTTTTTTTTGTAGTAAATTACGCACGCGCAGCACGTAACGCATCAGGTTTCTGTCTCTTTGTGTGTGAGTTGGTGGGGGCGGGGTCGCGTGGGGGTGGGGGCGGGGTCGGGTTGGTGGTTATGGTGTTAATAGTTATTTTAAATGTATTTAAACCATAGAACTCCACCTTGGAATTAAAAAGCTAAGCACGGCTAAAACGGTGCTCGTATAAATCCAGACCAAATAAATATTTCTCGTCTGAACGAAACGTCATCGAGAAAGCGTGTTGCCAGATTGGGATTCCTTCGTTTCTATATTTTAAGCATGTTGGACTGAGGGGGACTTTGACTAGAAGTTAAATAAGCACGGCTATATTTTGCGCTCGTGTACATGGACTCTACACACCAAAATACAACAATACTGGATGTGCTCGAAGAGCTCTTTAAGGTCTTTAATTCGGATAAAATCACATCGCGTCAAATTCGTTCACAATTAATGGAACTAAACATTAAGTCTTGTTCAGTCCGCACTGTTAATCAATTCACGTATATTTTAGACGTTTTTATTTGTAATTACATAGCACGACTTTTTTTTATTTTTTTTTTTAACGAACTAACTAACTTTAAACGTATTGTAGGTTTGAAATCTGGCAACCCGTGGTTTAACGACTGCGCGCGCAACATCAGCTAATGGTTGTTCAGCTCGCGCGCGTTGTGAATCTGTACTGTGCGATGCGTGGAAATTAGTGCAGTGACGACGTGTTATTTCTACACAAGGACACACTGTGGAATGGAATGGAATGTAATGTGAGGTGTAGGTTTAAAAAAAATCAAAACAAAACAAAAAACCCAAGGTGTTGGGGAGAATTTAGTCAGTGCATGGATCAGTGAGATCACTGCCTGATGTCGCCTCCATTCATTCTACAGCTGGAGGTACTACTGCGTTCACTACGTTAAGGAACAGTGCCTGGTGTACTTTTAGGATAATGTCGCCTGTGGCAGGATGCGGATCAGGACGTGGATCAAAATGAGGATTCATTACCTTGGAGCAGCTACTTTGAGATGACATCTCTGTGGTCCTTCAGGATGGGTGCAGGTCCGAGCAGACTCCGTTGGCAGGGCAGCAGCAAACTGTCTGAGCACGAGTTTCTTGGGGGAACTCGAGAGAAAACGTGCATGAAGTCTCCCCACGTTCACAGCTGATGATTTGCAAATCTTCCTCCTCAGTAAATACACTTGTTCAGTATGATCGACAGAACTTGTGGCATCGTCCTGACTGTCATTTTTGTCAAATAGTAACGAGGGAGGGTTTAAAAAAGTATCCAAAGGTAGGGGGGGAATGAAAGAAAGAAAAAAAAAAGTTAGTTACAAACTGTTCTGCCGGTTCAAGTTTGTTCAGGTATCACTGGTGTACACTTGTGAGATAATGCGTTATAATTGTTATTTGTAGCATGGAGCCATCCTGTGCTGCTTCCTGTAGCGTGTCCATTTGGAAGAGGCTTTTAAAACCGGCAGGATTTTTGGGAGTTGTTTTAATAGGGGGAAGGTTCAGGGGGCGAGGAGGAGCAAATATATTGGAGGAGGCAAAAAAAAAAAGAGCTACTCAACTTCCAAACTAGTAGCGCTATCCCCTTTAACCTGAGTGTGTTTAAAACTCAAGCTTAAAGAGGCTTTAAACTGTTTAACTGCAGCAGTATTTAAACAATATTTCACAGACATGTCTGTTAATGGATGGAAAGTAAAACATCTAAGATAAAGATATATTTTCGGGATACTCAGCCTAGGGTGAATTTAATAGCATGCGTGTGAATAAATGAACAGCATGTCAGTGAAACTGTCGTATAATAAAACGGCTTTATTGTGACCTGGTTTTTGGTGTGCGTTCTATTTCAGCCAATAGCAATTCTTCATCAATTAGTCCCATTCAATAAGAAGTGAGACGGATGCTAGGGTCGTACGGACCAGCAGGGGGCGCCACAGACGTATTTCCAAATCTGTTTGAAATGGCTCGCGTGAAAGGAACTTTATGGGAGCAGGGGAGAAATGAATGTTAAATGCATCCCTAATTCTGAGTTGAACTTTTGTATCCTAATATACACTAAGTGTAAGCATGAGAACATGATCTCCAAAAGGGTCTTAAAATCCCAAATCCCATAAAAGTAAGTGGTTTGCTGATCATGTCCACTCTATTTTAAACAAATCCCAGCTAATCACCAAAGAGATTTTCTGCCCCCTGGGGCATTCTGGCAGTGGTCCATTCATAGGAAGACCCAGTTCCTCATGTGTTAATTTAGCTTGCTGTTTATTTGAGAAAGGATACATAATGACAGCCAGAGAAAATAGCCAGGGCTTGAGGGTTGCAGGGTCACTTGAGGGGAAGGGCAGCCCCATATTATGCAGCTACGTAGTAGAAACTCCCAGGGAAGCGTGCTGAACGTGAACGCTCTGTCTTCTGATAGTAGTCCGGAGTGGCGCCGAGGGCTAGAAGCTGATGAGTTTAATGCCTAGAGGCTGGTTTCTACCCCTAGCTGACTATGATGAACAGCAACCATATGTTTTGCTGACTCACTTAAAGCTTTTGGATCACATCACCCAAAGATGGCTTGCACAGAACATCATTGTGCTCTGAGCGTATGGATCCCATCCCTCACTTCCAAACCACCCTAAATACTACCTAGGGGTCCATGCTGTGTATTCTGGCCAAAGCACAAGACAGAGAGTACTTTAGTACTTTAGTTCCGCGGACCCGTAAGGCTCTTTTTTGACTTCACTCTGAACAATGGTATCATTGAGGGTCTATGTGTTGCCTCTTTTACTTTTTGTTTTTAATCAAAGACAATAACGTAGTCATTGTTTCACGTTCAGGAACTCCCATGGAGTTTCCCGAAAGTATAGTAAAAGGCATTAAGAAGTGAGGTTCCACGTTGGGCAGTGGTTTGTTGAGATTAAACTACTCAAGTGTGCTTAAGATTTCCAAGTAATATCTCCTAATGTTTAAAGTAAACACCGTTTATGCCATGTCTAAACAACAGCTAATGTAGAAGAGCTTTGATAGATGACACACTACATACACTATGAAAGGTTTTCTGCTTAAATTCAGTTGAATGAAGTTCACTTGAAATTATTGAAGATATTTCTCAACAGACATGATTTGGGAAAAATTCATCTCTTCTGCATCATCAGGATATTTGTCAGTGCACAGAATAGTTTTGTTTGTTTTGAGACCTCTCAGCTGTACTCATGTTTGACGCATGCGAATTGTAGCGGGCTTTGTCCTAATACGTGTTGGGCTGACGTCGCATCACGTGTCTTGGCACAAATGTGTGGGAAATCTGCGATCATTTTGAAAACTTCAAAGCTCCTCTGAAGATTATGGAGTTTTCTTGATTTTGTGTTCATTTCTGTGATCGCAACATCGTGAAATCCTGGAGGGACTGATTAATTGCATCTATGGCCCAGAAATATGCCCATTTGTGTGCAACGTGAAGCGAAAGAAATATTTTTAATTTGTTCATTCCAACTGTAACGAGAAAGCATTTTCCCCATACAGCCAAGGTCTTTTTTATTTGCCTAAGCAGACCTGATCGAAATGCAGTCTATTTCATATACCTTTGTTCATTCATTTGTTCCTTCCTTCATTTATTCATTCATTCATCTTAACTGCTTTATTTATTTCATTTAATTTGTCACTTATAATAATCATAATAATAATTCAGTCAACTCCAGAATTAATGGCCCCCTTCAAGAATATAGGCAAGAATTCATTCATTCTTTCATAGAACTTTGATAAGCACTTTATCCTAGTCAGTGTTGCAGTGGATACAGAGTCTGTGCCTGGTGTATTCCCACCCACTACGCCCAGACTAGGCTCCAGATCCACCATGACCATGATCAGGATAAAATGCTTACTGAATATGAATGATGACAATATGTCTGCGGTATGAGTAATAGGAGGATCATCCTGTTATACTCCCAAGGAAAGCACCTTACTGAACGATATTCATGGCTCATATTTTCCGCGATTGCATCCGGTGGTTGCACTATCATTAGTGGTCAGTAGCCCGCAACAATAACTGGTCCTTTCAGTGAGCAGTGATTATCTACAGACAAACAGGCGGTGAATGAGAGTGCGGCGCTTGAAGTGTGAGAGCACTGAGTGTGGAGTGTGCCTGTTTCCATAGGAACTCTGACATGTGTTTCTTCAGCTTGTGTGTGTGTGTGTGTGAATGTGTGTGAGAGCGAGAGGTAAAGAGAGAGAGAGAGAGAGAGAGAGAGAGAGAGTCATGCTCATGCTCCACCCTTTTGTTTTTACTATTGCCATAGAGAGTACTTTGAACACAGGAGTGTACAGAATTAAAACAACTCAGCTTAGGCTTTAACTCTTCTTTCCTTTTTTGTGTCCTCCTTTTGGTGTTCTAGGGACGATGTAGCAAGTCACTCCCTGTGCCTATAAAATAAATGTGTTCAAAATGTGTGTGGGGGTCACCAGAGTATGTTGAACTGCCATTGTAGATTTTTTACATACATCTTTCTAACTACCACATACAGTTTATCCACCACCTCATGCCCCTAGTTCCCTGGCATAGGCTCCAGGCTCCCCCATGACCCTGTGTAGGATAAGCGGTACAGAAAATCGATGGATGGATGGCTCATCACCTTCCTTACTATAATCTTATTTTTAATTACATAACTATTGAGGTTATATTGGTTATGCTTTATAGTCTTTAGTTTGATAGTTATTAAATTAAGGTCCAAAATGAAATGTAGCTTCTGAGGTGCTGCTTAGTCTTTCACTGGGGATTTAATTTATGATGTAATATAAAACAGTTACTCAAACTTATGATGCTGAAGTCATTGACTTCCATTGCATCGATCGAAAAAGAAGCCATAAGGTGCTGGTGCTATGTGCTCATTATAGAGGTAATAGAGCTAAGGAGGTCAGAATGTTAAGCAGTTCAGCTTGGGCTGCTCTTTATGGTCTCACTTCCACAGTGAAACACTTCGGTCGGCTTCAAAGCAGCTTTACGGTTTCAACAGGGTTCTGTATCCTGTCTGTGGGCTAAAATTCTCATGGCTTGGGCTTCAGCCAGAGCGTGCAATTAGATTCTCCACTAAGAGCGAGGGAAACGACTCCGTACTGAGTATAAACTGACTCAGGCACCACAGTCGTTCCTGGGATAGCAGTCATTGCTAAAGTGTGACGGAAATTCTTGAGAATCTTTGGGATTCTGATGCATCAGTCTGTATTTAGCTACAGGACTAAATTACAATCAGCCTGTTTCCATTACTGATTCTATTGTTGATTGGAAAAGGCAGGACTTTAAAAGTGCTTTGTTTCCTGTCATGTAGCATAACATTTGCACTTTTTCATGCACATCAGGACCTTTGTATGGATCACTTATCTATGTTTAAGTTAAACAGACACTCTATGTAGTTAGTGTTCTGTGATGCAGTGGAAGTAGTAGCCAGCCTGTAATTCTCAAGTGTACTCTCTATTTCACATTCAAGGAAAGGCTCTGTTTTCTTCCTGCACCTCTAACAACATTACCGTCTTCTAGACCTCTGATTAAACATGAATTGTTGAGCTGCACATGCTTTCAGGCACATGTTCTTAGAATTTACAATTGTTAAGGCATGCAGAACAAGCACCACTGGACAAACCTTAAAATTGATTACTGTAGTGGTTAATTAACCTCTATTAAAGCAATTAAATATCACTGCTGGTTCTTACTGTTCTTACTGTGCAATACTGACTTTTAGAGCTGATGCTAAATCTCTGTGTCATGCAGTCGATAATGAATACGGCATCATGGAACAGTACATCACTTGACCCTCTCCAAAAAGTGAGCCGTGGGTCCTGTTGCATCAGTGATGGGTGAGAGGTCATGTTTGGAGCAGCAGGGAGTTCCTCCAAGACTCCCTTCCACCCCTAGTGAGCTGGAGTCAGACTTTGACATTTACTTAGATCATGCTGCCAGATACATGCTGACTTGGCCTACAATCAAAAAAAGAATACGCAATTGAGGATTAGGATTTTAAAGAAGTATTGTCTAATAAAATTAATGTGGGGTCTCTTTGTGATGCTAAACTACTGGTGCAAAGGAAAGTAAATGTCTAGATTTATACAGAAATTAATAATTTTGACTTTATTTATACTGTATTTTGTAGAGCTGACTTTGTTGACACAGAACTCTGAGTGCTTTAATTGCTTCTTCTCCCATCTATGACAAATCCTCATGACAAAAACAACTCCACCTCGAAAAGCACAAGGGAATCTCTGACGACGTTAACTAGAAGAACACCCACTGCATTTCCTGTCACCTCCGTAATCTTTGGCCCTCCTAAGGTCCCCTCTGCCTTCAGAGCTGGCGTTTGTATCCTGTAACCTGAGAGCATGTAAACCTCTGGGTGCAAAATGACATAAAAAGTTAACCAGTTTGAAGGAAAAACCTTTCTGAGGGATTCAGATCTGCCAATCTCCCTCACCAATATGTAGTACTTAAGTTGAAGAGCAAGGGGTCACTCCAGGAAAAACTCTCACTTCCATACTCTCTGAAAGGATCATTATCTTTTTCATGAAAGTCACATGTATTGTATTAAACAAATGCATTTCTACTGAGGTAGAAAGACCTTCTTGCTATTTTAATGGGAAAAGTCCAAGTTTTCTGTTCCAGAGGCTTTTTTTTTTTAAGAATCACTTGCTCATTTGGTCCACATTATAGGAACCCATATTAGTTACCTAAGTGAACACAAAGTTGGATGTAGCAGTCACCTCTTGATTACCTCTTGAAGACAACTGAAAGGATAGTTCACTGCTTCTGGACCCAGCAGTTTGGACCCAACCACCTACGTATGAACATTCATGAGTTCCTTCCTCTTCCATCAAAATGTTTGTTCTTAAGAAGGACTGCTCTTTCAGACAGCAGGGCAAGGCAAACCAGTTTAGCAGAGCAAAAATAAACACATGACTAATTAGAATTTATTTATGCTGGAAAAATGGCAATTACACAGTCTGCACAGGAAAGTGAAACATTACATATTTATCTGCACTGCCAAACAAGCTGAAGGTTCTTGATGCTGCAATGTGCATTGGGTTTGTGAAAGGTTCCTATTGGGTAGAATCATAATAGTATTGACTTTATTCAATGACATCATTTGCCTGAATTAATTTATTGGACAAATTCCCATAAAATTGTCTTCCAAAGAACCTTGGTGTATTCCCGTAGAACATTTTTGAAGAAAAGACAGTTCATAAAAATGTTCCAAAGTGTTAGTATCTGTGGTCTCAAATATATAATCAGCTGGTTTCAAATATTAAAATGCTCTTTTCTGTGTTAGTATGCTATAGGTCTTGAGGATAATCTGGTTCGAAAGGGAGACAAGAAGGGTCAAGGTCAAGAATAGGATTAAGACAGATGAATCATGGGAGATCTGCACTGGGCAAGTCATTGAATCTTTACAGATATGCTCTGAACTCAAGTTAATCCATCTGACCAGTACTACAGATGCAGTAAGTCTCTAGATATCTGTTTCCTCAGATTAGACAGATTGATGTGTTAGTGACACTGGTTTCATTAGGCCATATAAAATATTTGAGGGAGTAGAGCTTGAATATACTTTCTTGACTCTTATAAATACGATTACTTTGACAACAATTCTCTGTGAAATTTAGCTGCCCACAGTGATGCTTTAGATTCAGCTTTTGAGCTACTGTAATTGTTAAATCCATTTTTAAAACTCTGCACATCCTTACTGAAATTATAGCTCAGGTTAGAAGGAAAATGTTCCTTTGAGGCGCATTTTTGTCATGAGTTGTGTGTGTGTGTGTGTGTGTGTGTGTGTGTGTGTAATATAGCCATCATATCCAAGGGCATGCCACCCCAGGCCAGCTGGAACCATTTACTCTCTGATATACAGGCATGTCTTGAGTGCAGATATTCAAACTGTGAAAGAAAGCTCCTTCTGTTTCTCTGTCATTGACAATCAATCCTGACTGCAAGCTGAACCCCTGTAAATTCATAGGTTTTTTTTCTGTGTGATTGATCTAATGGTTTTGGCTGCAACGAAGCAATAGGAAAAGCAAGAATTATGGGGAAACACTGAAACAATAGTGTGTAATGTAGACAATGGGAACAAGAAATATAAATTGCTTATCACTCAACATATATACCCTTCTGTTAGGCATAGCATGTAGTGGAAACACCACGATTTGCCAACAGATGGGCTATGGCTCATCAAAGGACCCAATCGACTTGACGGTCTTCAGTGGGGGCAAGTAGGATTAGCTCTTATACCCAGTGGCGTCTGCACTGTGTCATTTCCCAAACCTGTGGAAATAGGGAACACATTAGAAAACCAAAGTGATTCTCATACACTCTGGGAACATCTGGGTGCATTTGTTATTATGCCATAACACAAAGAATGGAGCCATTGTTTTAGCCAATTACACAACCCTATACTGCCAAGCATATCCTGCAGCAGAGGGACTGGTCTGTAGATAGTGTTGTGGTAGTAATTTGCATGGTTTCTTTATGAAAAGGCTCTTATGTTGCTATTGAAAGCACAACACGTCTCATGCAGTCTGCTCCTAATCACCTCATAACTACACTTCTGGAGGGGATCCACTGACATGGAAAAGCCATACTGAAGTCGAAATTGTAGAAAGGATAACCATTTCATTATGATCTTCAAGAAAAAGTAGATGTGCTGATTTCAGGCTGATCGTGAAACCTAAACGCGTGTGTGTTTAGGTCTCATGATCTGCCTGAAATCAGCACATTTGACTGTGTGTGTATATATATATATATATATATATATATATATATATATATATATATATATATGTGTATATATATATATATGTATGTATGTATGTATGTATATATATATATATATATATATATATATATATATATGTATATGTATGTATGTAATGTATGTATATATGTCTGAATCCAAGGATAGTAGCAAACACTATACACTGTAGATACCTATGATAAAGTTTAATTTCTAAAATAACCACAATAAAACATTAACAACAATGCCTAATAAGAAAATAGAACTATTCTAATAATAAAAGTTATAATAATAAAAGTGCTCTCTCTCTCTCTCTCTCTCTCTCTCTCTTTCTCTCTAAAATATTTATTGTACTATACTCACCCTTCTTCTTCTTCATTCTTGTTGTATGCTGGACAATGGGATGATTAATGTTCTGGGTGGGACCACACAAGATTTCAACAGGTTACTTAGAATGGCGCACATTTTAAATTATGAATGTTTTTGAAATTATGACTGGATTTCTGGAATTTTCGATGAAACTTTTTTGGACCGTGGCCATACATGGTTAAGTGGTAACTGAAACAGCTGATATGGGTTCACATTTAATACAGAGCCTATACCGGGAACACTGGGTGTGCGGCAGGAATACCTCCTGGATGGGATGCCTGTCCATCGCAAGGCACCATGCACAAACATTCACAGCTTAGATTTAGAGTAGCCAATTTACCTACCAGCATATTTCTAGGACTTGAGATAGAACCAACATGGACACTGGAAGAACATATACTTAAGGAACTTCACACAAACATCTGGGGCACCTAAGTGGCACAACAGAAAAACATTCGTCCTATTATGGGGGGATCATGAATCCTGATGATGCCACAACCATCGCCATGGATCTAAGGGCAAAACTGGCATTCTGCTGTCAATCACAGCGACTCTAGCCAATATTAAGCATGTGTAAGCCCATGTAGGCAGGTAGCGCTTGTCTCTGAGTATGTTACACTGCCCTGTGATGCAGCATGAGCAGCATTTTGGTAAGATGCAGTTGGTTGAAGCCGGAAGTTGGAAGCTGGTGGGCAGGAATTGGCAGGTGAATAAATTGGTTCGGAAATAGGGTGCTATTGAACCATGATCATACCAGAGACCCTGGAACTGTGAGGTTGTTGAATAATATCCCTCACAATGTCAGAATCTTTGTCACCCTCTAAAGTCAGATTTCAGACAAAGAGAGTTTCTGTTTTTGACTATTACAACATTGCTGACACATGGAGGTGAGGAAATTATAAATGCATGGTAATCACAGTTCTTCAGGGGTGCCTATACACTTGCCTCTGAGCTGTGTGCTGACGCATTTCCCCTAAACATGACATCAGTGAATGAGTGCATGGAACACCCTGTTAGACGTTGTGGAACTGTTTCCCATGCCTCACTTGGTTATTCTATAATAACCTCAGACTGTAATCATGCATAGTTAGTCTAAAGTTGCATATATATAATTAGATGTATTTATTTTATAGGGCATGGTAGTGATTATTCACAACACAGTCTGTACTATAAATTTCCTAATGCTTGAAAAAAAAAAATATATATATTATATATATATATACAGGTTGTCATTAATCATGCTGATGTAGGAGGTTAACATATGGATATCGCTTAAACTCAGTCTGTTCAGAAAGAGCCAGAGAAAACAAAAAGGTTTGTCTGTGAAGTAGAGTGATGTTCAGAGTGTGCTTGGTATTTAGTCCTACAGTCCAGTATTGAAACATGCAGTATGGTGCCATTATATTCCATTATCCAATGATAATTATTGTTAACAGCCCACATGAGATCACGGAGTGGCCGCCTTTCTCAGTGGGACTTTCATGAGGTTGGCATAGAACACATAACTGGCCGTTGATCTACAGTATGTGCGAAGAATTTAACAACTGCACCCACTTCCAGGCTGGGAAACGTCTGACTATGACGAGTTTCCAGTAAGCAGCTTCGCCAGGCTTGAAGGTGGTTAGTTGCTGGTGTAATATATGTTTGGGTGGGCCTTGGTTTTATGCACCTGTGTTATCCATGGTGGTCAAAGAGTCATGTCTAAGAATGAATCACCATCTGTGTTGGTTCCATGAAAACCAACAGTCTGGGCAGAGCACTAATTTTAACTAATGGTAGTACAGAATGAAGCTTTTTGCTCTTTCTTTTGATCAGTATGATTTTTGTTTTGTGAGATTTGAGTGTAATCCACTTTTTACATAAAACAGTGACTGCCTATGTCTTTACACATTTAATTGTCTTGCAGTATTAATTATACAGTCTCAAAGTATTCAAAGTCTAATGAAATCACCTAATAAGAGCAACAATGCCAAGATGCAAGATTACACATTTGAGGCATGAAACCTGGTTATAGTGTTTCCTATCATGCGCACACCGTTCCCCAAGATTCCCTCATTAGTTCAACATGACAAAATAACATGAATGATCTAATCTATCATGCAGAGTCATTTACATTATTATTTGCTGTCATGACTGTGTTTTTGTATCAGTGACTTTATGCAGTAATAAACTCCATACCTCTTTGTAGTACATTTGTGTTTGTATACATTGTATTGTATATATGTATATATATGTTGTATATATATTAGGGTTACATAGGATGAATTCACTTTCCCTAAAGGCACAGTGTGGCAACTGTGCAAAATCATATTGATTTACTTTTTATATCACTATTTCATGCTCTTATTCTGGGAAGCATAGCTGAATTACCATTACTTCCATAGAAAGTTCAGTCAGAGCAGTAGAATGCTCCATTAGATTCCTTTGTATGTGGAGCTTAGCTGTTACTATTATGGTATATTAACATTTGGTTAGCCTTATAGCAGAGTCTCACCATAGGCTTGAACATATTGTGTAGAGGAACACACACACACACACACTCTTTGAAAAATAGTTATGCAGCAACATTTCTGATTCCTATTTTCCAAATATGGGAGCAAACATGGTGAACAGAAAAGCATGCTCAGAGAACCAGCAGCTAACAATATGCTCCATGAATATATAGTCTGGCTAGAAGGAATCAGCCCCAGCTTATTTCAGATTTCTTTTGTTGTTGCTGTTTGTTTTTTTTGTTTGACCACTTTTTCTACAAAACAAAACCAGAAAAAAATCCATGCACATTTATACTAGCAAGTCTTACTATTGTGCAAAGTCACAATCATAGATAACATTTCAGCTCAGCTAATCTTCAGAACACCAAAAAAGACATGATAAATAAAAACACGAATCAGAAGGCTGAACATTGGATTTATTGGATCTGTAATGCGAGTTTATAGTGGACATGCGAAAAGCCGACAAATTACACTTGCGTGTTATTTGGGCTTAGGTTGCTGCTTTTCCTATAGTGAGCCATACATCATTTCTCACACAAGTGGTGTGGAAATTAAATCACAACCACTACAACACCAGTGTCGGCTTCATAAGTTTTATTTTTTGAGGATTTAGAAGGTCATAGAATGACAAATGACATTTTATCTATGTCAAGTGACTTAAAAATGTGCACCATCTTATGAATTGTACCATTGTGCAATTTAGTGCTCTAACCTTCCTTGGACTGTCAAAAGATTCTTCAGAATCCTCTAGGGAGCCTTCAGTGAAACTAATTACAGTAGCATGAAGATTTGGTCACATTTTACAGGTTAAAATCTCCAACAAGCCACGAAATCACGCTCATGAGAAGCTTAGTGGTAACAGATTTATTTAGAACTTTGACTTTTATCCCAGATGTGTGAGTTTTTACTGAGCACTATGGCTGTGCAAAGGAAACTAAATTCTGTGAACTTTGAAGGGGGTGGGGTGGTTACCCCCACAAGGACATCTGCCTCCACTCTTCACCCTTAAATTCTCTGCAATAGGACTTGTGTGTCATTAGGAGAAAATGAGTTTGGAAGGAGGCTGGGGGGCATGTAGTCCTGCACAATAGTGTTTCACTTTTCCCCTGCAGTTAGCTCTTACTTTGATATTATGAACATGTTATTGAAGACCCACCTGGCAGGGATTTGAAGCAGTGTGTGATTTCAGCCAAGAACTCTGACTTCCAGGCCTTTACACAAACTTGTGTGATGAAATAAGAAAAAAACCCTTAAAAACATTGACCTGTTAGATTTATTTGTGGAGAGTTAAGTCTGTGGAGTTTATCCCATTATATATTCTAGACCCTGATGTCAAGTCATTCGCACAGGCTTCAATTTACAGTTTGCTTCTTTTACAGCTTGAACATTTTTGTCTATATTATACGCAGATACATACACCGGCCACTTTATTAAGAACACCTGTACACCTGCTAATTTATGTATGTATCCAATCAGTCAACTGCGCAGCAGCAGTGCAGTGAATTAAGCCATGCAAATACAGGTCAAGAACTTCAGTTAATGTTTACATCAAACATCAGAATGGGGAAAACATGTAATCTCAGTGACCCTAGCATTGGTTGTAGTCGCCAGATGGACTGGTTTGTGTATTTCAGAAACTACTGATCTCCTGGGATTTGTGCAAAAAACAAAAAAACATCCAGTGAGCAGCATTTCTACAGGCCTGTTGATGAGAGAGGTCAGAGGACAATGGCCAGACTGGTTCCAGCTGACAGGAAAGCAACAGTAATTCAAATAACCACTCATTACAAATGTGGTGAGCAGAAAAGCATCACAGACACACAACATGTCGAATCTTGAGGTGGGTGGTCTATAACAGCAGAAGATCACATCAAGTTTTATGACTGTTGGTCCAGAACATGAATCTGAGGTTACAATGGGCACAGGCTCACAGAAACTGCATAGTTGTAAATATGAAAAATGCCACCATTGCTGTGAGTATAGAATTACTGGCATGGGTGCAAAAAGGCAAATATTTATCACTCTTTGCCGCCCTTACTGATCCCATTTCACCCAACACCTAAGAGGAAGCCTCCTTACCGTCCCCAAAGTTTAAACTTTCACTGTGTGACACTAAATCAATGTTAATTTTGGTGCATTTGAAACAAAAGCTGCTTAGGGTGTGTATACATTAATTATGCAAATAGCTCACAATTGTTTGAATTATTTTAAAGTTACAAAACCAAACACACAAAAAAATCATCAGTCTAAATTATTTGAGTAAACAAAATCAGCCACTTATTTAAGTCACTTATTTATACAAGTCATGTTATTTTGTTAATTAACTAATGTTCAAACTTGATTAAACCACTATGCATTATTCAAATGAATGATTATTTGTCTTAATTACTGCTAAAATTAACTTTTAAATAATTTGAAATGTAGCTTATGTGTGTGTGTTATAAGGTTAATTTGTAGAAGATAATGCATTTTCCCAAAAGTCCTAAAGAAATGACCTGCCACAATCTCTCAGATTTAGTGGCTGCAAAGCCTCACAGTGGAGGAGCAGAATGTATATTTAACCTTTTTTCCCTGTGGTGGGTCTGCAATCCCAACTCTAGCTGTCACACTATGGCGTCTCCTGTGGCTTAACCTGCAGACCTTTCCTAGCTGGGTTTGTTATCATAGAGAGTGGTTAATTTCCTCTCACTGAGGCCTTCCAGAATAATCCTGTATACAAAAGGCTGTGCTATTGGGATTGCTGTTTCACTGTATGTACAGAGTAAATATATTTTGTATATGATGTCGAAAAGGCTACACCTGGGAGAAAATTCGACTATTATAATTAGTTTATTCATTGAAATGAAACCAATTATTTGGTTAGCTACAGTAAAATAAAAGTCACTGGTATCTATTTTGATTCTGAAAATAGATTTTAGTAAACAGTGTGTGATTTCCAGCTGCAGTCATAAGTTTTTGATAAAACAGACGATCAGATAATATTATAAGTCATAAGATCAGAAAATAAGTCGTGTTTCCTGTAGTGACTCCCACAACTCATGCCATAGTGTCATGCCGCATTTCAAATGTGATTATCTGTTGATTAAACCTCTTGCTGTTACTGAACTAACAAGACATATTGTTTCTTGCTTCTTCTTATTTGTGCTGGAAAGCCTTCTGTGTAGATGTTTTTCTTGAACGTTGTACTACGATCAGATTATTTTGCTGATGTAGAGGCTGAAGCTTTATTTCTTGGCAAAGATCAGCCATGATTCCACAGTATCATCAGCCAGAGGCCACAAAGAACTCAGTCTTCAATTACAAACCTTTTGACGCTGCAGTTTTCCAGTGACTTGAGCAATATCACTCTGAACTACAACACATAGCAGAGACTTACAAAGACATTCTCACTGTCACAGTGTAAAATAACAGCATGCAGTAAATATTTATTATTATATTTAATACATTTGATTTAGCCCCTCATGTCACTGTTACATAGTCTTAGATGTATAATAACATTACAATTACTCAGAGAACATTCAGTTACTCTGAACTGAGTGATGTATTAGAGATTATGTAGAACTTTATCCATCTCATACTCATACTAATGTGCATAGTTCTAAAATTATATACCAGCTCTACTAATCATTTGAAAAACCTCAGAGAAATAAAACATACGGTTGTGTCTGTTGGACATGTAACGAGTCTCAACAATGAACAGTGAAAACAAGTAAAAAGCCCACAGTTTATATATGATAATGAATCTAGGTTACTGCCCTTTTTAAAGGGACCAATACTTCTTTCCCATCTCAGCAGGATGTTGAAGGGCACATACTCACTACATTTCAAGGGTGATTAACTATTGATTAAAACAAGACATGATAGAGATCTTTCCTGAATGTTCCACTATGGTCATATCACATTTCTCAATGTAGAGGCTGAAACTTTGTCTTGCCAAATCTCAGGCATGAATCCTCAAAATCATCTGCCAGACCACAAAGAACTCAGTCTTCAATTACATTTCCTTCGACGAAGCAGTTTTTCAGTGGCTTTGTTAAAATTACTTGTAATCCTAATTAGGATTTTATGGCTGGTCTATAGCGTGTGCGAGGAACTGAAATATTCGTGTGTCATGCTAGCGTTAGCTCTGGATGGTCTCTGGTGAACCATGCCTCTGGTTCATAATCTTTTTGCTAAATGGAATTTCGGTGTTGAGAGAATGTTGCTTTGCAACCCAGATCATCTGTGCAAACGTGCATGGGGAGCCTCCACTCAGATTGCGTCCAACACACTGTTAGAGAATACTTTTTTTTTGGACTTTGGCCCAGTTGTCTCCCCCATTTCCCGCTTGTTCTTTGGATCTCCTCTGTTGTACAATATTCACCAATCATTACAGATGAAGGTAAGCATATGCTTCCTTAATGACATATGAGGACATTTAGTTGCGCCACTCAGGAGCCCCAGGTGGATGTCTGATTTAGGCATTGATTTGTTGTCATGGTCACACTTCATTTTGATTCATGAAACAAGTGTAATATAAGACACCACAGGATTTAATGTTGAAATGTTTAATGTTGGCCAAAACTATTAACCCCCCACCAGCCTATCCCCATCTCAAGAAAAAAAGACTAAGGTTTCAAAACAGACCCATAGGAGTGTTCTGCTGAGTGAATAAGTTCTATATGCATAGCTTTCACATTGTACTCTCTCCCTTTAGATAAATCTGATTAGAGTTTCCCGAGGTACCTGGACTAGTTCATTAGCGGTGATCCAGGGACTTATGCAGCTGGTTCATGGATTGAAGGTAAACAGAGGGCTTGCTGAGTGGATTAGTACACATTCTTTTTGGGCATCCCTAGTGCTCAATTAATTAGATCTTCCCCTAACCAGTGTGTGACTTATTATAGAACCAAATGGCAAGTTTTTTTTTTCAGTGGTGAGAATATGGTATGGTCTTACATAGATGCTTGAATGTACTGTACATGAACCCTGAACCCTGTATGCTAGAAAGTTGATCTAAAATGAAAGCTAAGCTTATTCCAAAAGCTAACTTTATCTGCTTCTCATCAAATTACCTTTTGGATTTAGCATGTGGATGTGACAGTCAATTTCATACTTAACATACTTATTCCTACTGTGACATGGCCAGAAGGTACAACATTACGTTTCCAAAAGCATGTTTTCCAAGAAAGAGAAAAAATGCTCTCAACACATCCATATCCTCTGCATTCAATACTTTCTGGGAGGTCTCCTGGTGTGAACCAATACACTGAATGTACTCATTTTAACAGGTCTGGGCCTATTTTCACTTTTTTTTTTTTTTTTACCTGATTGCACAAATCATTATTCATACCAACCACAGGAATCTACATCTGCAGTGAAATTCAGTTCCTGCTCATCTTTAACACTCCATTAAATGTCAAATCTACTGTGTGAAATAAAATGGAAAGAAAGTTTAATTCTGCAGTAAATTTTTATAGTTTGTAATTCGAGCAAGATTTTGCCTTTAGGACGCTTAATAGTTGGCCAGAAATTTTTATTTGACTTTAAATATTTGCATTTTAGATAAAATCAGATGAAAAAGAATCCTTTGCAAAGAAGCTATGTAGTGTTCAGAAACCTCCCATAAGTCACGTTCAGTTGTTTGAGGGTCTGAACTATGACTCAAGCTGTCATTATATGACTAAAAATAGACTGCAGTTGAGATCTAAATGATATTATTTTGATTTTCCTGGAGAGCAGAATATGATCTGTTATTCTTCATAATAGCACTATGGAAGCATATTTTAAAGTAGTCATCTACACTAGAGACAAATTCCCATTCAAGTAAAATGCTAAAAATAGTGCAGTGTTTTGCCTACATGAAAAACAACAACAACAAAAAAAAACCCAGAACAAATAATCTGAAATAATCCAGACACAGCAAAACAAATGAAAAGGAATAAAGGGGTAGCATTTGTAATTTAGATTAGAGTCAATGCATTATCTAATTTTCCTGTTTACTTTGCTGCTTTGAATACTTTGAATACATGAAATGTTGCATTACGCTCACCTTTGTTGTTAAACAGTTCAACAGATTCTTTCTACGTTCTGATAAATTCTTCTCAGACTTCTTCTCCCTCATGATTCTTTTTAATGAAAGACAGCTGGTGTTCAATATAGTGTGGGTGAGAAGACGCTGAGACAATTCATTTCCATGCACCCTGGGAATCCTGGTGGGTGATCAATTTGTTTCAGTCTCCAAACTCTGCCCTATCTCAGCAAACAATCAGACCACCTACATGCCTTTTGGCTTCTCCTGCCTGCTGGGAGTAAATACCACCAGCCACCCTCCTGCTGTCACAGCAGCGCCTGTACTAAAACACAGCCCATTTGGTCATGCAGGTTACATGACCGTCTCACTCACTCACTCATTGGCTTTTTACACATCAGTGTTGTATGTGCTCTACGTCACACGCTGTGGCTGGCCCGGCTGTCAATCACTTTCCTTCAGACTGCAGCTGCCTGGGGAAAATAAACATCACACATGCTGCTCCAGTTTGGGCCTTGCTCATTTTATAGATTGTATTCATCGCTTCAGTAGCAGCTTTTAATGCTGCCTTACACATTAACAGCAGGTGCAACCAGGAGCTGATCCTAAAAGAAAATCACAGTTCAGCAAATGATTAATTTAAATAAAAATATAATAATAATATAATGGTAAGTGTCACTGCCTACAGTCTATGTGGTCCCCAAACTCACAACCTGAGCATTATGTCAAGGAAATTCTGATATTATGTTTCTTTGGAATATTAAAGACAGAAAAGGGAGTGAAAGTAAGAGCCAAACATATGGCACTAATATATTATACAAAACATAATATTAAGAGTCCAACAGTATAGCAGAAAAAGGAATGAAATAGGGGAGGGTATGGTAGAAGTTGCCACACAACCTTATATTTTATACTCAAGCAGATACTTGAGGTGCCACATATGGTGACTATTAAATAGCAAAAGAGTTGGGATACAGGTCCAGGTAAATGATCTCATACTGTATGAAATCAGCCTGTGGAAATTCTCTACCTTGAAACCCACTGACGTTTCTACTTTACAGTACTTTACAGTGCTGTCATTACATGGAAATCTTTAAATGTCAAAATATGTTTGGGTTATATGAAGCAGAGCACAGCTCCTACATTGTAATTTGATGGAAATATACATGATTTCTAAAACAACCTTATTTGCAATACAGTATTCATATTATAAGTGATAAACCAGACAATCCCTAGACAGCTCCTAGCTACACTAATGCCTCCAAGTCTATCCCCTCAAATGTTTCATGATAATATGAATACCTGACAATGCTTGATGATGCATGTTTAAAGTTGTGATATTACAGCTACAGCTTTCATACTGCTGATTTTCACAATCATGCAAGACTTCAATCCTGCCTAGTTTCGTAATATTTAAGCTGCACAAATAAATTATGTCTTAACTTTTAAGTAGCCTAGTTTCCAACTGTTGTGTGTGTATGTTTTTTCCCTGCTATGATGTTATCAAAGGTAATTCCAAATCTAGCTCACTAGCTCACTTTGTGTAGCCAAGATGAAATAGTCTCTTCTATTTTAAAAATACACAATGAGACACGTATGCTCATTTTGATAGTTAAAAGGTTTAAGTGTATTACGTATGTATCTTTGCCAGAAAAGAGGCAGTGAAATAAATTGTAATTAGTTTGATATGGTTTTAGGGAACAGTTTTCAGGAAAAAGAGTTTACAGAGTTCTGTTCTAACAACAGCTATTTGCAATTATCAGTTGACTTGCTTCGTTTTCTATTTAATTGTACTATGGATATAAACGGTCTACACACCCCTGTTAAAATGGTAGGTTTAAATCATGTCAGAGTTTTTCCCACACTCAATATGAAATTACAATGTATGGAAATTAATTGAAAATCAATCAAAACACTTATAGGGGGAAAAAGTCCCCCCCCCCTTTTCCCTAAAATGTTTGATTGTTTTTCACTTAATTTTTATACATTGTTATGTCATATTGACGGTGGTAGATGTTCTGAAATTATTTATGTAATACATTTTTTTTCCATCATATAATCTTGATATTTTAATGGGTTTTTACAAGCAATAGTATATTTACTGTAACTTCTGTGGCAGAAAAAAATCAGTAGAGCAGTAACAAATCCAGAACATAAGGAAAAAGTTGTCTCCAATTTTATTTTGCCCCATATATCTCCTGCTGTGATATTTCCTTTCAGATCTTGTTTGAGAGGTTCTACCAAACACCAGACTGGATGAATGTATGAAAATCTTATGCCTCCACAATAAGTAAACTTGGTGCTTTGTCTTTATTAGAGTAAACTCTTTTTCTCATCTTTCCTGTGATGACATTGTACTACACAGTGCGTCAGAGCAGCAGGGGTTCCAGCGTAGGCTGCAACTTTGGGAATGGCAGCTCTGCAAATGATTTACACTTGAATACAAGTGAGGATGAAGCCGACTGAGCCCCACACAGACTTGCCCTTCAGCTACAATTGGCCTCTACACCAACACTTCTGATCATAGGTCACTCCCAAACAAGTTACCCTGGGGAAAGTGATCTCATCCTTTGCTTGGCTTTGAAGGGCTTTTCAGTGGGATTTCTCTCATTGCCTTTGCTTCCCATAGCCCATGAACACTATGAACTTGGTTGAACCTGGGGATATCGTTTATTTTTGTGTGAGTAACACAAGTGCTTATCTGTATGAACAACTAGCACACACAATAACATCGGCATTTAACACATGTACATATGCACAGCTGTACGCAATGGGCATTGGTAAATCCCACAACTTCTAAATTGCTCTGCTTGTGCACGCTCATTTACATAAAGAAACGCCTCAAATATGGTAAGCAACTTGGCATTAAAAGGGCCAGCAGCCTACTTGTGGTACTGGGTGTTGTGAACAACTTATCAAAAGATTTAAGTAGATGAACTTCACCAACAATGAAGTAGAGATTTTTTTTTATTTGTCACGTTTGTAAATGGTTAGTCTAAGACATAAATATGAAATATAATAAGCCAGTAATCTCCAATGCCATCTTGCTGAAGTTGAAGTCCCACTGTGTTGTTCTGCAAAATGAAAGAATAATGTGTTCCACCTTGCCACATTTTCCTATAAACTGAGTTGCCTTTTATGTTCACATACATGAATTCTTCAAACCTGGGTATGTGTGTGCAGTCTATTGTCCCAGTTACCTTTGGAAAACCTGTGAATGCAAGAAAATCATTATTATTGTATTTTCCACTTCCAGATGTTTTGGTGCTGGTGATATAAATGCATGTGTTTTGTTGGCCTCTCCAATAATAAGTTGAGTTGTTGACAGAGATCATCTACAGACAGTTGCTCTGGGCAAATGAAATCAACTGATGAGCCACTCATCACTCTCAGTAAAGATGTTCCTGCAGTCCTTAAAACCATGTGCCTTTTATACAATTTTATATTTACATTTTTTTATTTATTTACGTCACCTGTCTCCACCTTGTCGCGAGCAACAGATTCAGTTTACTCATGATTAAACTTTTGTACCACAAAAGGTATCTGCATCCTCACACACAACTTGATAAATCACATTCTATAAAACATGCATATGCATGGTTTATGCACAAAGCTACGCGTATACACGGTTGATAAACGAGACTTGCGGTTTGCATCCTGGTGTAGACCATGATAGTTTTAATTTGTTTTAATCAATGGCAATGGAAAGGAATTTGATTTTTCTCTGGCTACTTACCAAACTAAAGGTTGTGTATTACTAAAGATTTGAAACTGTCATGGTCCAAACTGGAGTTTCTGCTACAACACACCTTCTAAGCCTAGAAATAAACTACTAAGTTGAATCAGGTGTCTTTGAGCAGAGAGATCATTAAAAACACATAAGGAATGCAGGATTACAGTTCCCCTGCTCATTCAGACCTTTGTGTAGGTAAACTGTGAAGGTTGAATGAAGCATTAAGCATGTCGTGCTAAGTGATAATGATGGCTCTTGAGGGGCAAGTATACTTGAGAGGGTGACTAAATTTCATAGCTTGTTAAAGGAAGTAATGAATGAGTATGTCCTTGTGGTTAGCCAGCAAAAAAACCACACTGTTACTCAAGGGGATCTCCACCTTGTTGCTCATATTCTCCATTTCTCTGTCATTTAATCTTTTCCACCCTCTTCCAGTGTCACTTCATCAGTCCCTATCCTGAGGGCCCCTCCTCAGAGTAATCAGCCAGGGGTGTGGAAACATGCATACAGCACACCAGAGGTATGACGCTTGTTTCTCTGGGATAAAGTGCCCTCCACTAATATTGGCACCCTTGGTAAATATAAGCAAAGAAGGCTGTGAACAATTGTCTTTGTTGTTTAACCTTTTGTTTAAAAAAAATTCACAAAAATACTCTGCTCTCATGGATCTCAAACAATTCCAACCACAACACAGGATTATCAAAAAAAAAACACCTCTGTTAAATATATATGTGCCACAATTATTGGCACCCTCATGAATTCATATGAGAAAAATATATTTGAAGTATATTCCCATTGATATTTTGCATTTTTTAGTACACCTGGGTGATTAGGAACAGTCATTCATAACAATGGGTAAGACCAAGGAATATAGCTGTGATGTGTGGCAAAAAGTTGTTAAGCTTCACAAAATGGAAAGTGGCTGTAAGGGAATAGCAAAAGCATTGAAAATGCCCATTTCACATTGTGGACTCAGAAGGTCTCCAAAACTACAATCCGAAGTTACCTACATCACCACAAAATGTTTGGAAAGGTTTCAAGAAAAAAGTCTCTACTCTCATCCAAAAACTAACTCAAGCATCTTCAGTTTGTCAGACACTACTGGAACTTGAAATGGGATCAGGTTCTGTGGTCAGATGAAACCAAAATAGAGCTTTTTGGCAATAAACACCAGAGGTGGTTTCGGCACACACAGACAGGTAGCCATATGGAAAAGTACCTCATATCCATGGTTAAATATGGTGGGCAACTTTATTTTTAATATTTTGGGGCTGTTTTTCTGCCAGAGGACCTGGATATTTTGTTAAGGTACATGGCATCATGGACTCTATCAAAATATCAACAGATATTAAATGAAAACCTGACTGCCTCTGCCAGAAAGCTTAAAATGGGCCATGGTTGGATCTTCCAGCAGGACAATGATCCAAGACATGCATCAAAATCAACACAAAAATTGATTACTGACCACAAAATCAAGGTCCTGCTATGGCCATCCCAGTCCCCTGAATACATAAAAAAGCTGTGGGGTGATCTGAAGAAGAGAGTCTACCAGCGTGGAGCTTGAAATGTGAAGGATCTGGAGAGATTCTGTATGGAGGAATGATCTCAGATCCCTTGCCATGTATTCTCCAACCTCATCAGGCATTATAGGAGAAAACATAGCTGTTATCTTGCCAAAGGGAGGTAGCACAAAGTATTGACTAAAAGGGTGCCAATAATTGTGGCACACACATTTAACCAAGAGAATTAATTTGGAAAAACCTGTGTTGCATTTGTAATCGTTTGATATCCATGAGAGCAGAGTAGTGTAGTGAATTTTTTAAACAAAAAATCAGGTTAAAGGTTAAACAATAAAGACAATTTTTCACACCCTTCTTTGCTCATATTTACCAAGGGTGCCAAAATTAGGGGAGGACACTGTATGTCCTTTGATGAAAGGATAGTACACGTGTTGGAAGAGAAAATATAGATATGTGTGGGCAAAAAAATATTAGTTTCTTTTGTTTCAATGTCTCTACATACTAGATCATGGTCCATGAAATGATAGTTATCTATAGCTGAAATGCTATAAGGGAACTGCTGAAACCATGCTTTTCATTAGAACTTTTCTCTCTTATTGCCAACTGTGAGGAATGTCTTTGCATGTCTCTGATGTCCAATTAATGAATCAAAATAAAACCAGCAGGATGCATCCTGGACATGTTTGGACTCCAGTAAGTGGTATATTAACAATCACTTACTAATTTCAACCAAAAGGCTAACATTTTTCATCCTGTTTACACCTGGTACTAACATTTTTCTTGACAAAATGTCAAACATGTCTTTCAGAGGTGGTTAGAGATGCAATGGGCTACATAACATGGTCCCAATTTGTCCGTTGCAACATTAGGATGCCTTGTCAATAGCATCATGGCAAGTTATCTCTGGAAATGTATTTGAGACAGATGAAAATTTAAGGTGTGATTAGTTATACACCCACTTTAATTAGATGACCAATGTTAATACCAGGTGTGAACGAAGCCTATAAGATCTATAGGATTCATCTAGCAGATAGGTGAATAATTAAGGAATTATCTAAACATTTCCACAGTTCCTCAGAGTTTCTCTTCTTCTCACATTAAGGGCAGGCTATCAGCATAAAAGGCACAGCATATGACAGTAAACAAGGCCACTCTTCACAACAAAATGACTAACAGCCCTTGAACCATTTAACTGGCACCTGGTTACCATTAATTCAATTCAATTCAATTTTATTTGTATAGCACTTTTTACAATAGTCATTGTCTCAAAGCAGCTTTACAGAAATAAAAAACAGGTATAAACAGTCAGAAACAGATAAACAGAGACAAACAGGAAAAGATAAACAGAAACAAACAGCTATAAAACAAATGGAATTGATCCCAACTGAGCAAGGCACTGAGTGGCGACAGTGGCAAGGAAAAACTCCCTAAGATGTTTTTTGAGGAAGAAACCTTGAGAGGAACCCGACTCAGAAGGGAACCCATCCTCATTTGGGTAACACAGAATGTGAAGGTAACACAGATAATGCGAAAATGAGAAGTATGTATGGCCTTAGGAGCACCCGTAGTCCCAGCAGAAGATTTGGGCTCATACAGAGGCAGAAGGGATCTGGATCTCCAATATCTCCATAAATTCGTGTGGGGCTCGACAAAATGAGAGAGAGGGAGAAAAACGATTATTAGGACTGTGAAGTAGTGAGATATAATCTAGTCAGGGTAAGCTTGAGTAAACAAATATGTTTTAAGCCTAGACTTAAACACTGAGACTGTGTCTGAGTCCCGAACACTAATAGGAAGACTGTTCCATAACTGTGGGGCTCTATAAGCGAAAGCTCTTCCCCCTGCTGAAGAGTTCACTATTCTAGGTAATGTCAAATAGCCTGCACCTTTTGATCTGAGTAGGCGTGTCGGATCATATAAAACCAGAAGGTCGCTTAGATATTGTGGTGCAAGACCGTGTAGTGCTTTATAGGTTAATAAAAGTATTTTAAACTTAATGCGAGATTTTACAGGGAGCCAATGCAGTGTGGATAAAATCGGGGTGATGTGGTCGTATCTTCTAGTTCTAGTAAGGACTCTAGCAGCTGTATTCTGGACTAACTGGAGTTTATTTAAATTGCTACTGGATCATCCAGACAGTACGGCATTACAGTAATCTAATCTACCATTAGTACTACCAAATGTAACTGAAGAGTGTAACACTGTGAAGAATCAATGCAGACATTGTAAACACATATGAACATCTATAATGATGTGAAAACAGCATGTTTATTAATTTTGTCTGCAGTTGTGTACATGAATGAAATTTACACAATTAATGCCATCAGCAGCCTTAACATGTAATCACTATTCAGGTAGGAGGAAGCACATGGCCTGTTATATGCACTAATGGTGATGTGAACCAACTCATACGAGCTTGTTGTCTAACTAATTAGAAAGTGCTACTTATGTGTGTTCCACTCTCGGCCTTTTGTTAACTGCAGACTGGCGTGGTAATTCCTTTAGCTTCATGTTCTGGATCTTTCAAAGTACTCTGAAGCCATGGGGATAGTTGTTATGGTTTTGATATCCAGGACATAAATAAAAAGCTGGTCAAATAAAGAACAGCTGCAAAGGAAGAGATCATGTTTGGTGTACTCTGTGTGTGTGTGTGTGTTCATGTGTGTGTGTGTGTGCCTGATAGAGAGAGATGCAGTTGTTCAACATGATAATGTGTGCATTGATGGTTTTTAACACATTTGTGGAAATCATTCATTCAACAAGGTTTCTATTAAGGAAATACGGTGGCTTAGTGGTTAGCACGTTCGCCTCACACCTCCAGGGTCGGGGATTCGATTCCCACCCTGTGTGTGCAGAGTTTGCATGTTCTCCCCGTGCTGCTGGGGTTTTCTCCGGGTACTCCGGTTTCTTCCCCCAGTCCAAAGACATGCATGGTAGGCTGATTGGCATGTCAAAAGTGTCCATATTGTATGAATGGGTGTGTGAATGTGTATGTGATTGTGCCCTGCAATGGATTGGCACCCTGCCCAGGGTGTACCCCGCCTCGTGCCCGATGCTCCCTGGGATAGGCTCCAGGTTCCCCCGCAACCCTGAAAAGGATAAAGCGGTATAGAAGATGGATGGATATTAGGGTTTGCCTCCACTAACAAGAATGTAATGTAATGATCGGAAGGTTGTGAGTTCAAACCCCAGCACTACCAAGCCACCACTGTTGGGCCCTTGAGCGAGGCCCTTAACCCTCAACTGCTCAGATGTATAAATTAAGTCGGAATGGATAAGTGCGTCTGCCAAATGCCATAAATGTAAATGTACGTAAGAATGATTACGAAACCATTTAAACATGTTTAAAAAATCTTCATATAAACTTCATTTATTCATGCATTCATCCTGGGAACACCATGTGAAACACACAGAGAGTAACCCAAGCTCAGGATTGAATCATGGACCCTGGAGGTGGCAACTCTAAATGCCGCTTCATATGAACTTGTATTATATATAAATATTTTCTTAATTTCTGTCACAGTGTTACATGCATTCCAAATGTTAACACAGTGATCTCCATCTCTCACCTTTTAAGTGATGTTGACTCAATTACTGCCAAGTGTCATACTATTGCAGATACTATTTTAACTCTTTTTTTTTTTAAATAAAAAAATGGAATTGAAATTTCTGCCTGTTTGAGGGTACACATGTTCAGCATTGAATTTGTTTGTGATGTCACACTCCACTGTAGTGGTTAATGGCTTACGTGAATATAGACACTGAGGGTTTTAAGGATTTGCAGTTGTTCCTAAGTATTTCTCTTCTTTTTATCTAGCCTACTACAGTGTTTTACTATCAAAAAAGCTTTAGTTGTGCTGTCTGTTTTATCTGTGTACTGATGTTATTATGGAGAGGTGTGAATTGGTTTCCCAGCAGGGGGCTCACACCCCTCCCCTTTCCCATCACCCTGCTCACCAGCAGTTAAACACAGAGTCATGATACTCTACACACAGAAACCCAACAGTTTATAACATCTTATAACAGACCTGTAACTATAAACTTGTTCATTATTTTATACTGATTTGAGAATGTCTGATAAGTAGATTTTTATTCAGTCGGCTTAGTGATTAGCACATATGCCTTGCGATTGTGCCCTGTGATAGGTTCTCAACCCGTCCAGGGTGTCCCCCACCTTGTGCCCCGAGTCCCCTGGGATCGGCTCCCAGCGACCCTGTGTAGGATAAGCAATACAGAAAATCGATGGATGGAATTACTGAAGATTACAATTAGTTCAACAAACCTTTTTTGTTTGTTTGTTGAATAACTGTTAACATTATTATTATTAACATTAGTGAGGAATGTTCATATCAATCTTATTTATACCACAGTGATCACAAGTTAATTTTCAGCTATGACAATAGTTCTGGGTGTAATGTTTATATTATAATACTTGTTGGTTTTATACTAACAACATACACAGGAAAGTGTATGAGAACATCTCGACATAAAAAATGGTTTAATTGTTGTTATGTTTTCTGTGAGGACTCTCCAATGCTTTGATATATAAATAGTGATTGGCAAATCAAAGTTGTGCATTCGCAGTGTGTGTGAGTGAGGATTTTCTTGTTTCTTTTGTGTATGTGTGCATTTCTGAATGTGCTCTAGATTCCCTGTTGCTTTGAAGACCTATACAGTAGGGGGTAAGGCAAACAGAAAACCATTCCCCCCCTCTCATGCTCTAGTTTGGGTTGGAGGTATCAGCCACCCACAGTGGTGAACGCTCACACCCCTCTCTGCTCATTGGCTGAGTTTTTCTAGCAGTCTGTGGTGGCTGACACTGTAATGCACTTCAGGACTCATGGGGAAAGGCCTGTGCAGTCTAAGCACAGAAATCCTGTAATATTGCTGCTGAGACTTGGCAAATGGAAAGTTACTTCTGACTCCAGACCCTTGAGATACTGTCAGTCAGCACCAGAGAAAGTCTGGATCATGGATCATGGAGCTGTTACTTGATTTTACAATAGTTGATATGAGATTTGAAATGGTTAATGTGGTGTGTGTGTGTGTGTGTGTGTGTGTGTGTGTGTGTGTGTGTGTGTGTGTGTTTGAGAGAGAGAGAGAGAGAGAGGGAGAGAGGAGAGAGGAGAGAGAGAGAGAGAGAGAGAGAGAGAGAGAGAGAGAGATGATAAAATGTGCAGCAAATTAGAGTTATACTTTTATAAACACATTTGTGGAGATCAAGAAATCATTCCTCTCTATTCATTTGCTGTAAGGACAAGTCATAATAAAAATATTCACTGCATTTATGTAGATGCTTGCAATCAAACAGTTACATGCATCACTGGGATCTCTAGGAAGAGTTCTGAGAATTCTGAGAATCTTGCCATCTGCCGTTCAGCAGTGTTACCTCGAGGCCACTTTTCCATGAACACCAAGCAGAAATTCCTAAACTGTGAGCTGACAACAGAGAGCAGAGAGCCAAAATCAACAGACTGGGTGATACTGTGTGTGTTTAAGTGTGTGTGTGCATTGTATGTGTGTGTTTACAGTTTGCAGAAATGGTATCTTTCCAAAATCTTTACAGACAAAACATCATTGTTATGGACTTTTTAAAAATCCAGCATAATCATATAGAATAGGACAAGACATGGTTCCAATACCAAACAAAACAAAATACCCCAGAAAAGAAAGGTGTAATGACATACAAAGACAAATTATATATACTTTTTTTGTGCAAAAGAAAACTTAAGCCATTTTACAATATGCAAAAAATGGAAAGCTTAAGAAGTACTAATGATATATTAGGAATATATACTTAAAGCCTGTGCAGTGGTGTAAACTCCACATTCTGTAGTAAGGTTGAACCGCTACTGCCTGCTCCGGATCAGCAAGACCATCACTAGGGAAATGACCCAATGTGCATTTCTGTCTGGAGTAGGGTTTTCATTGCAAACAAATACAGCTTCCTTTCCAAGCTCTGTGTGTGGAATCTGGAAAAGTAATAAAGTACTACAGTTGTGTGCACAATTTTGGCCAAATTATGTATTTTGTTTATTTGTAGTTATGGCATGCGCAACAGTTTGGACAACCGGTTGTAAAGATTCAGAACTTATTTAACTTGTTAGGCTTTAATAGGACTCTTTGCTCAGATCAAGAATTGTCATTAAGAATCAACAATCAATATTCTTAGCAAGTAGGGAAAGGCTATAAAAAGATATCCAAGAGCTTCTAGCTCACAATTTCCACTGTCCAAAACGTCATTAAGAAAAAGTAGTTACAATGCCCTCCAGTAATATTGGCATCTATGGGTTTCAAGTCAGGGGACTGGGATGGCCATGACAGGACCTTGATTTTGTGGTCAGTAAACCATATTTGTGTTGATTTTGTTCATGTTTTGGATCATTGTTCTTCTGGAAGATCCAACCACGGCCAATTTTAAGCTTTCTGCCACAGGCAGTCAAGGTTTCATTTAATATCTGTTGATATCTGATAGAGTCCTTGATGCCATGTATCCTAAAAAAAAGTCCAGGTCCTCTGGCAGAAAAACAGCCCCAGAACATTAAAGAGCCACCACCATATTTAATCATGGGCGTGAGGTACTTTTCCATATGGCTACCTGTCTGTGTGCGCCAAAACCACCTCTGGTGTTTATTGCCAAAAAGCTTTATTTTGGTTTTATCTGACCATAGAACCTGATCGCAATTGAAGTTGTAGTAGTGTCTGGCAAACTGAAGATGTCGGAGTTTATTTTTAGAAGAGAGTAGAGGCTTTTTCTTGAAAACCTTCCAAACAGTTTGTGGTGATGTAGGTGATTTTGGATTGCATTTTGGGAGACTTTCTGACCCCAAGACGCAACTAACTTCTGAACTTCTCCAGCTGTGATCCTTTAAGAGTTTTGGCCACTTGATCCATCCTCTTCACAGTGCGTTGAGACAATATAGACATGCGTCCAATTCCAGGTTGATTAATTTCCAGTTGACTGGAACATCTTAATTATTGCCCTGCTGGTGGAAATGGGAATTTGCAATGACTTTTTCATCACTCTCATTGACTGTAGCTCGTCACTGCAATGCTTTGGATAATTTTTTTGCTGTATAATCCAGTTGTGCTGGATTTCAGCTTTCGAACTGAAGACCGGATTTTCTGGTAGAGAGCAGAATTCATTTTTCCCTTGCCCAAGCCCTGAAGCAACGAAGCATCACCACATCTTCACATTGCCAACACCATGCTTGACCATAGGTATGATTATCTTTTTGTGGAATTCTGTGTTTGCTTTATGCCAGATGTAACAGTTCCAATTTTGTCTCATCAATCCACAGAACATTCTCCCAAATAGTTTGAGGATCATCAAGGTGTGTTTTTGGCAAAATTCACCCTTAATGTTCTTCTGGATTTTCAGCGGTTTTTGCCTCGCCACACTTCCATGGATGCCAATTTTGCCCAGTGACTTATTGATGCAAGAGAGGTCTGTAGGTCATTTTGAGGTTGTCCTTGGCTCTTTTGAGACTTGCTGGATGAGTAGTTGCTGTGCTTTTGGAGGAAGTTTGGAAGGTTTGCCACTTCTGGGAAAGGTCACTATTGTGCTGAGTTTTCGCAATTGGAGATAATTGGAGATAATTGGAGATAATCTTTGAAGTCCCAGAGCCCTTGTAACCCTTCCCAGACTGGTGTATTTCAATCACCTTCTTCATCATTTCTGGAACTTCTTTCCATTTTGGCATAGGTTTTTGCCATATTGTGTTACTGGGTAAGACGTTTTAACCAACTTCATGGTGTTGAAAAAGTTCTGTTTAAGTGTTGATTTGATTGAACAGGATTTGCAGTAATCAGGCCTGGTGGTGTCTAGTCCAGCTGAACCCCATTATCAATGCAGTTTCATAGATTTGTACTACAGGGGCAAATACATTTTCACACAGGCCCAGTTAGTAATGCATATATATATATATATATATATATATATATATATATATATATATATATATATATATATATATATATATATATATATATATATAATATAATAATATAGGTAATAGGAACACCTGTACAGCTGCTCATTTATGCTGTTTTATAATCAACCAATCATGTGGCAGCAGCACCTTGTCTTGTCTTGACCTGTATCATGAGGAAACAAGTCAAGAGCTTCAGTTAATGTTCACAAAAAACATCAGAATGAAGAAAAAGTGTGATATCTGTGATGGTACCAGAAGGAGTGGTTTGAGTATTTTAGAACTTCTGACCTCTTGGGATTTTTACATACAACTGTATCTAATGTTTACACAGAATAGTTTGAAAACAAACAATCAAACAAACAAACAAAAAACATTTAGTGTGTGACAGTTCTGTGGGTGGTAACACCTTGTTGATAAGAGAGGTCAGAGGGAAATGGCCAGATTGGTTTGAGCTGCCAGGAAGGATATAGTATCTCAGATAATGACTTTTTACAACCATGGTGAGCAGAAAAGCATCTCAGCATGCACAAAACTTGAGGTAGATGAGCTACAACAGCAGAAGACCACATCAGGTTCCACTCCTGTCAGCCAATAACAGGATTCTAAGGATATCATGGTCACAGACTCACTCAAACTGGACAGCTAGCCTCTGCAGGGATTATTCATACTTTAGAAGTTTGTCAAAGTTTGCCATTTTTTTCTGACTTGATTTACTTTTTACTTACACACACATACACTCACCGTCCACTTTATTAAACTGGACAGTTGATCACCTGGTCATTTCCAGTCTTCAACTGTGCAGTTTGAGTGAGTCTCTGCCCATGATAACCTCAGATTCCTGTTCTTAGCTGACAGGAGTGGAACCTTATGTGGTCTTCTGCTGTTGTAGCTCATCCACCTCAAGGTTTGATGTGTTGTGCTGTCTGAGATGCCTTTCTATTCACCATGGTTGTAAAGAGTGATTATTTGAGTTACTATAGACTTTTCAAACCAGTCCGGCCATTCCCCTCTGACCTCTCTTATCAACAAGGTGTTTCAGCCAGCAGACTCTCTGCTCACAGGATGTTTTTTTTAGTTTTTTGTGTATGAAACTCCCAGAAGATCAAACATTTCTGAAATATTCAAACCAGACCTTTCACCAACAACCATAGCATGGTTAAAGTCACAGAGATCACACTTTTCCCCATTCTGATGTTTGATGTTCACACATTAACTGAAACTCTTCACATGTATCTGCATGATTTTATGGACTGTGCAGCTGCCACATGATTGGCTGATTGAAATACTGCGTAAATGTGTAGGTGCACAGGTGTTCATACTAAACTGGATGGTAAGTATATCTTCAGAGATCCCGCAGGCTGTTAAATTAGCCATGTTTTCACATTTACCCATTACTTTGGGTAGAGGGTCTGTATGTTGTGGTGGGATAGAGGAAGCCATAGGTGATTAAGATCCTGTAAGAACTGTTGATATTGGTGCTGTAAGATTTTATGCAGCATATAGAGTCCATATGTTAGATAAACATCTTGCAAATAATGTATTATTGTTATATTCAGAAGTTCAAACTGGCCTTAATGGAGATATTGTGCTTAGACAAATTGCAGTGAAGAGCCAATGGTTCTCTAGCCAAACATAACAGTAAAAAATAATGTACTTTACTATTCTGTATGTATTAACTTTGTACAAGCATATACAGTATATGATTAATACATTGTGTATGAATCAATAATGTAATCAGTTAAGTGTACATGAAAAATAGTGATATTCTTAAATATTTTTTAATAAAATATTATCTTATTTTACACTATACAATATATACTGTAAAAATACAGTACAAATGAAAGCATAATTATCATGATGCTCCTTTCCAAAACACCTTACAGTTAAGGCAAGACACAACTAAGTAGTTGAAGGTTACAGGTTGAACTCACAACCTTCTGATGGTTAGTTCAAAGGGTTGGGGTGATTAGAGCACAGCATCTCACTGGACAGGGTCAGTTGGAAGATGGTGGGATCGTCAGTGGTTGACAATTAATGACGAGGCTGATGGCCTGAGAATAGAAACAAGTCATGACTCTCCTGGTGACCTTGGCATCTTAAATGTCTTCCAGTGATGGGATGGCTGCTCCTGAGAGGGTTTGATCAGTTCTAACTAGATAGATAGATGGATAGATGGATAGATAGATAGATAGATAGATAGATAGATAGATAGATAGATAGATAGATAGATAGATAGATAGATAGATAGATAGATAGATAGATAGATAGATAGATGGATGGATGGATGGATGGATGGATGGATAGATAGATACTCACTCACTCACTCACTCACTCACTCACTTACTCACTTACTTACTTACTTACTTACTTTATTGATCCCCAAGGGGAAATTCAGGGTCCTAGTAGCTCAAAGACATCACACACAATACAGCATACAACGAAATAAAAATACAAGTAGAATGCTAAAGAAGACTCAAGAAGAACAGTAAAATATACCAATCACGATTCCACAGACTGGGAATTAAGGAGTTATACATGCGGACTAATATAGTCCTTAGACAGTATAAATAGCAAAACAATCACACAGTGATTCAGTACACACATTGTTGTAAGAGGTCATGGAAGTGTATGTGAATGTATGAAGGGGTGAAGAGACAGATAGACTATGCAGAGAAGTCTATCTCACCTCTTCCTTTAAGTGAAGCATCGTAGAGCTGTATAGCCCTAGGGACAAAAGACTTCCTCAGACTGTCAGTTGTACATGGCAGTGAACGTAGCCTCCCACTGATCGAGCTCTTTTGATTTAAGATAGTGTTATGGAGTGGATGACAGTCATTGTCCAAAATATTCATCAGTTTGTTCAGGGTCCTTTTGTCTGACACTGATGTGATACACTCCAGTTCCACTCCCACAACCGAGCCAGCTTTCCTTACCAGTCTGTCCAGTTGTCCAGCATCCTTCTTCTTAGTGCTTCCTCCCCAGGATACCACAGCATAGAAGAGGACGCTGGCAACAACAGACTGGTAGAACATCCAAAGGAGCTTGCTGCAGACATTGAAGGACCGTAGTCTCCTCAGGAAGTACAGCCTGTTCTGCCCTTTCTTGTACAGTGCCTCAGTGTTGACTGACCAGTGCAGTTTATTGTCCAAATGTATTCCCAGATACTTGTAAGTGTTAACCATCTCTACATTAACCCCCTCAATGGTGACTGGCAGCAGAGTGGGTTTACACTTCCAGAAATCTACCACCATCTCCTTGGTCTTAGCAAAAAAAACTACTCACTGAAGAGCCTTGTGGTCCTGAAAAGAGCAACTTCCGAACCAGACTGTGATCCTGCTGGTAAGAATGCTCTCGATGGTACCCCTGTAGAAATGTGTAGTTTAGCAGAAATGTTTAATTCAGCAGAAATGCTCAACAGAAATGTTCAGCAGAAATGCTGAGTAGAAATTTTCAGCAGAAATGTTCAATAAAAATGAAACCGGAAAGAAGTTGCTTTTTGGCTGGCATGCCGAATTTATTTTGCTTTCTCAGGAAGTGCTGAGACTTCCGTATGAGATGTATTGTGTTGTGAACCAGGCAAAAAGTTTACACCAAGGGATATGAAGGTCTGGCACCATGATCAACCACCTCCAGATCAACCACCTCCCTTCGATGACTGTATTATCTGTGAAATTGATGATGCTGGTGTTGTTCTGGGAAGCAATACAGTCATATATGAAGAGAAACAGAGGGTTTGTTTAATTTTTCTGTGAAATAAATACTACAGATACAGCTATTTTACAGTGTTAAGATTACATTCTGTTATATTCCGTTGAAATCTGGAAACATTAACCATGGAAAATTTCAACCCATGGAGAAATGTATGATGACCCAATCCTGTATTGTGGCATGACTGTAATAAGATGACAAAGAGGCAAACCCTGTAGAAGATCCACAACCATGAGACCAAAATAATGAAATTCAATCTAAACAACCAGTGGTTTTTGTAGGGTCTTTCCGCATGATTATTAAAGGGAAACTTTATGAGCTAATGTATTCTTTTTGTGTTTATTGAAAACTGACAAGTGGTGACTACAGGAAACAGCCCTTATCAGATGATGACTTCATTTTTGTATTTAATCGTCATTTCATCTTGAATATTTTAATTACTCCACTATATTTTAAATCAGCTTTTAAATCAGTTTTGAGACTGTTGACTTGGCCTACACCAACTGTAAGTCAATACTGAATATAAAGATTGTAAGAGGACACCAAAAAATAAAGGAACGTGATAACAGATTTGTTTTGTTTGGCTTCTTGGAATATGTTGAAAATTAGGTTCAGGGCCTGAGGAGAATAACTTACTTCTGTTACAGAGGCATTTCCAGTCTCCTGGATGCCTGTTACATGGAGGGGGCAGATATGAATCCTTTGTCCATACTAACATATCTGAGCAAAAACCCTTTATTTTAGACTGACCCTGGCTTGGAGAGCTCTCCTGGGA
The DNA here is from genome assembly GCA_012411365.1 of Ameiurus melas. NCBI lineage: Eukaryota > Metazoa > Chordata > Actinopteri > Siluriformes > Ictaluridae > Ameiurus > Ameiurus melas. The sequence goes on along the minus strand of CM022757.1, from coordinate 32,198,963 downwards.
GCAATAATGCAGGTAGCACATTTTACTCCTGAGCCGCCATGAACTCAATATAAACAGTCTCTCTGGGAAGCTTGTAAAAACCTCTTGACCTCAAAGGAAAGTGTGATATTCCTTTGACAATCTTAGATTGAATGGGAAATCCCCATAACTACCATATTAAATATCATCACATCAATGTCTTTTGGTACAACTTAACAATTGGACCATTTATGATTTATTATGATTGTGTAATTACAGAGAATGGCTTTATAATGCACATCTCATATTGTCCTTATATATTATCATTATACTTATTTCATAATCTGGATAAGTAGTCATATTGTTAATTCATGGAAAACTAATTGGGTCTTACATAATGCAGAAGTGATGTCCAGAAATGGCATCTGCATAGAGGAGAATGTTCTTTTCTTAGACATTGACAAAGATCCTATGTTTCAAATGGCCATATCTCCTGTGAAGCCACCACAGCACACAAAAGGTGTCCTTGGTTTGAAACTGTGAACTTGATAATACATTAAAATAGTCCCATGAATGGAGTCAGAAAGTCCTGACAGATTTCCAGCTGATTCAGCTATAATTCTAAGCTGATTCCGCCTTCCACAGTCCTTAAGACTGATCACAGCCCCCAGCCAACCAGCATGGCTTCACTGTTAAGTGGTTTCCTGCTGGTTTACTGCTGGACTACTAGAACAACCAGAGCATCTCATGTATGAGAATTACAGTGTTCATTCACGTAGTGCATATGATTATTTTCTAACACATTTTGAGAAAAGATAAATATACACTAAATGTATGGATCAGAGTACTCCTGTAAAGATTACAAAATAATAAATGTCATGTCACAATAATGAATGAAAGACAGAACTGTACCAATTCTTACCAATTATGAATACAGTAATGTGAGCCAGTGATCATATTCTTACTGAACTCTCTCAGTCTCCCTCCTTCATCTCTTCTGGCTAAGATCGCAGCCTGGTCCAGAGACAGATGTTTTTAATTGTCCTATGTGGCTCTAGAAAAGTGAAAACTGGCACCAACTTTGTTGGGGAAAATTGATACTGTGCTTGTCTCTAATAAAACATCACTCCAAACAAAGCAACAGGACTTTACAAGTAGCCCTTACATCTGCACACAAGAAGGAAGGGGCCTGAAGCTATTCATGAAGAAATGTCTTCAGTTCAACATACAGCACTTACAAATTCATTAATTTTACTTGCTTTGATTATGGCAGTCAGCTTATGTTAATCCCCTTTAGGCTGACTAGTACAAGGTCATCTCTCTATTATGACTGCTACACTGGCCAAAAACAGACTTGTGTTTCTAGGGTAGCTTGGAAACACCCATACATGATGGATCTTCTCACGGTTGCCTCTGTCATGCTATCTGCTATTGTTTCTAAGATTTGCCAGCATTATATAATTCATACTGAGTTTTAATTACTGAAAAGTTTTAATTCCTAAATGCATGATTTTTTTTGTAGGTCAATGAGAGATATCACTAGTGAAGGACACTATTTTCCGAAACATATGTGTACTGTTTTATTCTTCAGGAACTTTCTGTTTTCTGGAGTTTGTTATACTGGCAGGCCTACCACTATCATTTGCCAGAATAACACTCTGGGAAAATCACTTTCACTTATCAGTCTGATTCACACACAAACCTTCTAATGACTAAAAGTTTTGACGTCAAGATTCCTATTTCTTATACATATCGAGAGACATGTATAACAGATATTTTCCTGGAAATGTCCTTTTTTAGGTCTAAAAAAATCCCCAATTTTCTACACATTGGGGTCACCAGACATCCTCTTTTGTTAGAATTGTCCTTTTTAGGACTAAAATATCTGTCTGGCCAGGTTTGACTCCTAAAATACTCTAGACTCCTAGATTTTGGAGCATGACTGTGGGCATTTACCCAATCAGCCCCAAGAGCATTATGTGAAGTCAGGCACTGATGTTTGGTGAGGAGGTCTGCTGCAGAGGCAGTGTTTGTATTCATGTCAAAGATGTTCAGTGAGTTTGAGGTCAGGGCTCTGTGCAGGCCTCTGGAATTCTTCCACACCAATCTTAGCAAACCATGTCTTCATGGACCTCACTTTATGCACAGTTGCATTGTCATGCTGGAACAGGTTTAGACCCCTAAATTCCAGTAAAGGGCTCTAGCATACAAAGACATTCTGGACAACTCTGTGCTTTCAACTTTGAAGAAACAGTTTAGTAAAAGACAATGGGAAAAAAAAATTTTTTTTTTTTTTTTTTTTTTAAACAACTGTAGAAGCTTTAGTATCACTGTGCCTCAATGTACCTTAACAGAATCATAGTTTGGGGGTGGGGGGAATGTTAGAACTAACATTCTGTTATATTAGTTAATTTTATAATAGTTCCCGTAATTATCAACAGCAGGATTGTTCACACTTGAAGTGTTATAGTTAAACAATATCACACGAGCAAGAGTGTCGTTTTCCTGAGCATAATGTTAAGTGACATACAATCACAATATTGTCAATATTGTGTTTTTGCAATTTCACCAAAGAAAATAGTTCCAAACAAAGCCATGACAGAACTTTTGTGTTTCTCTGAACAACACGGCAGGATTTTGTTTAATTCCTGAATTAATCTGCGTTTTTTAACAAATTGGCTGAATGAACGATTCAAGTGACTCACTCATTAACACAGCGACTTGAACTGTATAATCATATTCATGGTTCTGTTAATATGTGTAAGTGCTTTCTAATTACAAGTTTACAGTTGTTACAATCTGAATTGTAAAAAAAAAGTTATATAAAGTTACCTTGACAGTTGTGCAAGAGCTGACTACTGTACGTGTTTACCTTTGAAAAGGATTACAGTGGTATGTAAAGGAGATAGATAGATAGATAGATAGATAGATATAGATAGATAGATAGATAGATAGATAGATAGATAGATAGATAGATAGATAGATAGATAGATAAGCAGAGAGAAATGTTCTTATAACACTGCACACATAACAAAGCTGATTTTTAGAATGTATTTTTTTTTATAAATATTTTTTTTTTATTATACCCACACCTCCCACATGTTTTAACCAAATCTACACCATTGCAGGCTTAATAAAATTAAATGCAAACTTAAACACAATGCTGCTGTGGACCTTTGGTATCTTTTGCACACTTGGCCAGTGATGCTGGGGCTCATTTGAGGGAGTACACTTGTATGACCCTTGGCCATGACAACTCTTGCAACTGAGGGCCAAGCACATCTGGCACTGTTTATCTGAGCCAGGGATAAACAATACAGGCAACATAAACATGGGTCACCAGGAAGAGAGGTGAAAAGCTTGGTGTTCTAGTTAATGGTAACCCAACCAAGGCAATAAAGATCTGTTCTGTGTAATCTCTCTGCTCTCTGGACTTTTAAATCAGCCTTGGAGCACAGTGACCAGACACACAATGACCAGTGAAGCTCAAAGTGACTGGACTCAAGGAATGGGGGATTAAAAATGATGCTCCAGCTTACGTATTTGTAAGTCGCTTTGGATAAAAGCGTCTGCCAAGTGAATAAATGTAAATGTAAATGTACTCACTGTTTAACTCAGTAATCAAAGGATGACAGTATCATTTCGAAAGCTAGCCCTTTTACAATGTGCAGTGTTCTCAAAAACAGCAAGACCACATGCAGTACTCAAAATGAAAAAGAATCCTAAAAACAGCTGGACATCACTAACTGCAGTAGGTTATGTGTTACATTTAATCTGATCATCTTTGCTGTACATTTGTTTCCTCATGACTATCTAGCATTGTGATAGGTCCTTACCAACATGTTGTGAGAGTGCATCAAACTTTCCTCACTGCAACTTTTGAGAAATTGCACTGATTTATGCCACATTTACAGTAGTAAAAGGGCATTGTCTTCCATTGCATTACCAGGAACTCTTATTCTCAGAGGTTAACATAATCCCTCCTCTGGGATTACCTGCGTCAGACCCCACCAGACTATATATGCGCACCAAACACATTTATCTGATTCATGACTAATACTCTTCGCTTCATTATTTACCATCACTGAGTCAGTCAATCTGATTTATGTTTGGTAAGCACCAAGCGTTCCCTTTCAAGCACTGTTGCCTGAGCTTTGCTGTGGGAATACAATGAAACCAGTCCATCCTGAATCAATTAATAGCAGGGTGGGGGTTAGTGAAACACTACAGTATAACACATCTGCTGTTAATACAGCCACAACTGTAGTAAATGAATGCAAGCTTTCTCTTGTTCGGCAGACATTTATGTTGTTTAGAAGGATCTGTGCAGCTCTATGCCAAGCATCAGTGAAGAACTAACTGTGGCTGGACACTATACATGTTAATTACAGAAAGCGATAAATTATATATTTATTTTAAGAGCTTAGAGGACGACCACTGAGCTGAGGATTCATAGTCATCAATTCTGCAGGCTACTGTATAAACCTGAAACCTGAACTACATAAAAGATTCACTATAGACTGTAGGTCCAAAATTTGGTCTATGGATGAAAGGGAAATAGAGGTCAGCTCCATAATGAAGCTCTGATTTCACAGTGTTTGGCCTTTCTGTTGTGTTAAGTCTCATCAGCCTAATGAGAAGCACAGATTACATTCATTTCTTTATTTCTTTATTAATTAATTTGTTAGCTTCAATGCATCAACCCACTCATAGCTGTCATCTGTGTAAATCTTTCACTGGTTGAAGGCATGTTGTATTTGTTTTGTAAATTACTCTGCATAGGGACTGAATCTCAGACGTACACCTTTTCTTAGTGCATGGCTATTAACATGGAGTATTGAAGTTTAGACATCTAACAGAGTTAGGACAATATGACTTTTAAGGAACATCCTTAAAGTATTTTAATCCTTAATCTAAAATATATATTTAGAAAGTATATTAGGCAAAGTGCTGCTTAGTTGGGCCCAATGATGTTTAGAACATGACTTTCATATCCACTCAGTGCTAATGTGTTCCTTATGAGTAAAGGTCAGCCAAAGCCCTCCTATGGAGAAAGTCTCCATTAAATTGATCATAGTAACTGCATGGCCAAGTTGTTAAAGGAGCAAAATTGTGTTAAAACAACACTCTGGTGCATCTCCATTTGACTTCTAAAGAAATACACCCCTCTAAGAGCCATATAATATAATCTAACCTAGGCCCTGAGAAAGAGTTGCCATTCTCCTAACTGTGGAGCCTCATGCCCAAATGTCCACTAAGCAATTTAGAGTACCTCCCAAAAACATTTCTGGTAGGTCAATTGACTACACTAAATTGTCCTAGGTGTTCGTTAATGTGTGAATATGTGTACATGGGTCCTTGTGACGGGCTTCTATTCTATTTAACTGGTTATGTGTGTTAATACAAACTATAAAAAATAGTGAGTATTAGAACTGGGTGGAGGGAACATTCTCTCATCTTCTCCTGATATTGATGCAGCATAATGTCTTTGCCGCATGTTTCTGGTTAACATTTTGGCTATGAACTATATTGTTCTCTACTTTCATTGCATGTAACAGGCATTATTGAAGTCCAACTTGCAAGGTAACTGCTTGGTGTACCTAAAGTTATATGGCAGTTTTTGTGCTGCACTCTTCTGTATTTTTCTCAGTTTAATCAGTATTTGGATACTGAACATGATCGATGCCCGAATTGTTTACGACCTAAACATTTGTGACAGGCACATAAGTCGAGAGAACACCACATGATTATAGCCTTAATTTTTCTGTTGCCAAGTAATTTTAGTGCTCATTTAATGTCAGCATTTCAATGTGATTTTCTCTGATTGACTGCCATATGTCATAGATACTCCAATATTTCACGCAAATTTAATTTTCTCTGCAATGTTTAATGTGAGCACCTCTATGTGGGTCCCAAGTACGAAGGACAGTGGTGATAAACAACCAGTGAGAGTAAGAGGAAATCAAAGTCATCTATTCCAGCAGATCCCTGAATCCAGTTCTGTCATCCATCTATTTGTGTGGAAAGATGAGGGCAAAATGTAAGCAGAGCAGTATAACTTCTATAAGAATGTATTCCATGTTATACCAGACAAGGTTAGGAACACCAATAATAAATTATTCCTGAGAGCAAACAGTATAAAAGTAGCTATGTTTCTGTGCACTATACCTCCGGTTCTCTCAGGCTTTTAAGTCATGTGGTTAATCAGAACGTTTTTGTATTCTCAGTATCCTAAAGAATTTGCAAATTATAAACACATTACTATGTGACTTGCAAGCCTGTATATTTTTGCAGAAAAGAGGAGTAGATTCATGAGCCCAATAAATCTAATCATATGTGATCAAAAGCATAGAGATCACGAGCATTTGTGTAAATGTTTGATATGTTGCTATGCAACCTGTGCTTATGCCAGAATGTTGATATTCAATGTATTGGAGGTGTTGCAAAGAAGTTACATGTGAAAAAGTCTTCTGTGAGACTGGTTTGGCTGGAGAGATGTACAGCTCAGATGGGAGAAACTATTGCCTAGATACCACAAACAAGCTGGGGTTTATTTTAAGAGGTGGTGAGAAGAGACATAAAAGCCATATGTGGTTACCAAAAGATTCTCTGGTTTGATGTGAAATCTGATGAGAAACTGAGCGTTCTGGAAACATAAACACTGTGGATGCCATTCCCACAGGGAAGCATGATGGTGGTAGCATCATGTTGTGGGAATGTTCTTCATCCACGGACACTTGGAAACTGACCAGGGTTGAGGGTAAGATAGATGAAGAAAACGTATTCAAGTAGAGAAGAGAATTGAGATTTGGGCAGAAATTCAACTTACAAAAGGACAACAATCTTAAGCAAACTGCCAAAGCTAGACAGGAGTGGTTCAAAAGCAAGAACCCGAATGTTATAATTTGGTCCAGTCAAAGCCCAGACCTCGGGCTGATTCAGAATCTGTGGCAAAACTTGAAGATTTCTCTCCATTGGTCTCCATCCAATCTGACAAAGCTTAAGAGATTTTGCCAAGAAAAATGTTCAAATATATCAGGATCCAGATGTGTAAAGCTAATATTCCCGACGACATGCAGCTGTAATTTCATCACTACCTAAGTGTCTTTTTTTTTATTATTAACCCTTGTTTAACAATGATATATTTTTGCACCTTCAAGTGTTAGACATGTGTAAATCAAATGGTAAAAATCCCAATTATGTCCATTTCAATTCCAGGTTGTGACACTACAATATGTTGACAAGTTCAAGTTGAGTGAGTACTTGTGCAAAACTCGTCGACTTTCTATGTTTGGCAGGTATGTTGACAGCAGCTACCCTAATTGTAAAATTAGGAATTGTGCACCTCATACCATTTCAATCTTGGCTGAATGCTCAGCCACTGTCAGCCATATCGCAAAAACATGTGTCAGTATTGGTGAGAAGGGTATGCATATGCACAGTGAATTGTTGATCCAGTATGCATTTCCTCATTTAAGATATTCTCTTAGGTGTCTCCCTGATGGAAATATTAACAATTTATGCCTCCCAGCAAGGCTGAGGGTTTGTGAGAAAACCTGAAAGTATAACAAAAATGGAAAAACCAGGCACAATGTCAGTATATATTGGATATTTTCATATATCGGTATTTCTCGAAAATGAAAACTGAGACAAGCACGACAACAATTTCACAAACCGCTAAAAGGATCACATGTATTAGTGTGGACCTGCAAAATCACAGTGGTATTCACATCAACCACAAGAGGTGTTGAGGCCCGCTGTGCCCAATACTCCTTGAACCAAACCTACTGTGCCAGATGAATGGGTCGATGTCGACTCTTCTAAAAGGTATGGAATGTTTCAGGCCGTCACGCAAAACAGTGATTCCACAAGGGTTCAAGGACAGGCAGTGGGAGTGACAGCTGAAGGGTCGCTGACAATGTTTCCGTGCTATAGGGAGCATCATAAGGGGGCTTTGTTGCCTAAAGACATTTTGTAAAGGAATTGATTGCACAAAAATAATTAATGCAAATCAAGAGGTTCCCCTTTCCATTGTATACTATTCAACAAGCTCTATGGCTACCTTCTAAGAGGAGTGTCACTTATATGCATTTGTTAAGCAGCGACATGGAGTTCACCATCTAACTTCACCAGATTTCAAACGCAATGCTGCTTCATCGCAATCACCACAAATTCTACAGTATGTGACGAGTTGGAGTGTTCCTTACTCTCAACAGAATAGAGTATTAATACATTGAGCGACTCTTATCCTCAAAAAGACTACAAAAAAGCACAGTCATCCAAAAAAAAAACCAATAACAGAACTTGATTAATTTTCATACTCAATAGCCAAAAGAGCAATATCAGCAACTTGAGAGATTTTCTTTCTCCGTACGAAGCAGCATTATTACTTTGAATGATTCAATACTAAGCGGTATTATCACTTTAACTCATTCTCTTTCTCACTGAGAAGCAGTATTAACACTTCAGTGATTCTCTTTCTTACTGAGAAGCATTATTAACACTTCAGTGATTCTTTTCCTCATTAGAAAGCAGTATTAACACTTGAGTGATTCCCTTCCTCATTACGATGCAGTATTAACACTTAGTAATGCTCAGGCTCAATAAAGCATGGCAGATTGGCACTATTTGAGTGTTTATTATCTGGCAAAATGCAGCAGATACATGGCCTCCACTATTTTTGAAGGAAACCACTTGGAAATCTGTAACAAACGAATGTAGAACAGAAGGTTATATATGCAAATGTGATTCTACAACTGTGTGGAGGACTACCATGGCCAGCTTGGTCACTTGAGTTGACAAGAATGGGCAGAGGATGATAGGCAATACATGTGAAGTCACAGTCATGGCTATGATGTGATTGTGTTGCTGTTAGGACTCAGCAAGAAAATGAACAAACATAAAAACTCAATTAGTTTAGAGGAAAACCACAGTGGGGGTCCTCTTCTCATTCATCAAACCATGGTTTTATATACAGTATCTCACAAAAGTGAGTACACCCCTCACATTTTTGTAAATATTTGATTATATCTTTTCACTGAAGAAATGACATTTTGCTACAATGTAAAATAGTGAGTGTACAGCTTGTGTAACAGTGTAAATTTGCTGTCCCCTCAAAATAATTCAACACACAGCCATTAATGTCTAAACTGCTGGCAACAAAAGTGAGTACACCCCTAAGTGAAAATGTCCAAATTGGGCCCAAAGTGTCAATATTTTGTGTGGCCATCATTATTTTCCAGCACTGCTTTAACCCTCTTGTTCATGGAGTTCACCAGAGCTTCACAGGTTGCCACTGGAGTCCTCTTCAACTCCTCCATGACGACATCACGGAGCTGGTGGACGTTAGAGACTTTGTGCTCCTCCACCTTCCATTTGAGGATGCCCCACAGATGCTCAATAGGGTTTAGGTCTGGAGACATGCTTGGCCAGTCCATCACCTTCACCCTCAGCTTCTTTAGCAAGGCATTGGTCGTCTTGGAGGTGTGTTTGGGGTCGTTATCATGCTATCATGCAATTACATTCTTCATGTAACAATTAAAAATAGTGATTTAAAAATCATGATAAAATAGCTTACCATATCCTGTGCACACATGATCATTACATGACCTCTATTTACTCTTGTGTCTACTATTTTATGTTGTTTACACAATTAAATGTATGTCCACAATATTGAAAAAGAAATGCAGATTAATAGCATTTGCTGGTAAGAAAGTGCTACTTTATAAGTTGCTGAATAATGAGGGTAGAAGCCGTATTATTAAAATTAAACCAAATTTGTTGTATTCATGTGATCATTAAATCATTAGGTCTTTATATATATATATATATATATATATATATATATATATATATATATATATATATATATATATATATATATACCTGTATGAAAGACACCTGGGAGCCAGAAATCTTTCTGATTGAGAGGGGGTCAAATACATATTTCCCTCATTAAAATGCAAATCAATTCATAACATTTTTACATGCGTTTTTCTGGATTTTTTTGTTGTTATTCTGTCTCTCGCTGTTCAAATACATCTACCATTAAAATTATAGACTGATCATTTCTTTGTCAGTGAGCAAACGTTCAAAATCAGCAGGGGATCAAACACTATATATATATATATATAGTATCCTCAAAGTGTGTTTAGACACAGCTTGGTCTAGATGATGTTGAAAATCTCCATCTTGGACACATCTACTCAGCAAAAGTCTGGCAACCTCAGAGGAGTGAACTATATGAAGTTGATGAAGTTTATTTGCTTAATCTTAATGGGGAGTCAAGTAAATGACTCTGAATATGTGTAGCATTCCACAAGTAAATGTTGTCGTAATTTCTAAATATGGCCCTATATTAGCAATTTGTTTGCCAGCCAACTACAGACCAATAAAAAAATCACCCAGACATGTAACCTTTTTTGTCCTGGGCTGCTGAATGAATAAGTTAACTGTTAATTCAGTGAGTAATTCATGAGCATTTGCTGTTTCTGGGAAACAGATGTGATTAGTAAATCGCTTGTGACACAAAGCATATCAAGATCTAGACACATGAGAGTTAAGAGTCTTAACATGATCCAGAGCAGGATGTGTGTTGCATCTAATACATGAATAATGTAGCCTATTAGCCTTAAAGCCCTTACATATGATGCAGTCACCAGGACTAGTTACGAACTAGCGGCCAGCTCACAACTGAACTGCTCAACTTTCAAACTGTGACGTTAAAGTATGTTAGTCACAGCCCTGGCAGTCTTGTGGGCGGACCACCATAGCACATCATGGTTCGTCACTAATGATTTAGTTCAGTAGACATGGTGTAATGCATGCCTCACTTTTGTATTTTAATTGGGTGTTTCCTACTCTTTAACTGAGCTCTTTATCTGTTTCAAGTCCTTAACCCCTTAAACTCCCAGACAGTGGGTTTAATTGTACATTCTTCACTCAGGCAGTTACATACATTACTATGAGTTTTACTGTAGTTGCTGAATAATAGTCAATGCATAACTGGATAATAATTTGAGAATTCTAATTCCTCTCCCATCCTCCTCATAGTTATAAAGGATGACGGTCATCAATCTTCTCATCTTTATCTTATTGCACTGTTGAAACACTAGATATACAACCGCAATTCCGAAAAAGTTGGGACAGTATGGAACATGCTAATAAAAACAGAATAGTGATTTTTAAATGTACTTTGACTCATATTTTAACAAAAAAGTATAAAGACAAGGTATTCTATTCATTAATTTTCTATACCGCTTATCCTTTTCAAGGTCACAGGGAACCTGAAGCCTAACCAAGGGAGCATCAGGCACAAGACCGGGTACATCCCGGACAGGGTGCCAATCCATCGCAGAGCACAATCCCATACATTCACACACCCATTCATACACTATGGAAACTTTAGACACACCGATCAGCCTACCATGCATGTCTTTGGACTGGAGGAGGAAACCGGAGTACCCGAAGGAAACCCCTGCAGCACGGGGAGAACATGCAAACTCTGCACACACATGGCCATGGTGGGAATCAAACCCCCGACCCTGGAGGTGTGAGGTGAACGTGTTAAATGCTAAGTCACCGTGCGTCCATACAAGGTATTTGATGTTTTCCCTAAATAGCTGCAGAGTGTTTTGAAGGTAAACATTTATTTTGAAATTGATGCATGTCTAGCCACTGCAATCAGTAGTCTTGATCAAAGATGTGCATTAAACCCCTCCCCAGAACTTCTTAAACAGCGCCTTGACTTACAGGCAGAGTTTAATCTTATTTCGACTAAAGAAGTGGAACACTTACTGTTACATACTTGTGGTTCATATTATGAACATGGCGATAAGCCACGTCGTCTACTGGCACATCAGCTATGTCGACAGGCCATTTCCCATCTCATACCTAGTATTAAAAACACTTATAATATTGTCACTACAGATCCCATGGAAATTAATGCTACTTTTAAATCTTTTTACTCTTCGCTTTATAAGTCCGAATCTCCAACAGATAATACTAAAGTGAACGCATTTCTTCAAAACCTCTGTAATCCTGTTATAGATACGAATACTGCTATGCAATTGGATTCCCCAATTTCTCTTGAAGAAATTTTAAATTCAGTTAAATCTATGCAATCTAACAAAGCTCCTGGCCCGGACGGGTTTCCAATCGAATTCTTTAAAACGTTTATTGGAAAATTAGCTCCATTGCATTTGGCTATGTTCAACGAATCTTTGGAACGTGGGTCTTTGCCTCCAACTCTGACACAAGCCACGATAGCTCTGCTCCTAAAGGAGGGTAAGGATCCATCCTCCTGTGGTTCTTATAGACCGCTATCACTGCTGAATGCAGATGTAAAGGTGTTGGCGAAAGTAATGGCATCTCGGTTAGAGAATGAGAACTTCCTTATATTATATCTGAAGGTCTGAACGGTTTTATAAAGGGATGTCAAATGTTTTTCAATACCCGTACACTCTTTAATATAATTTATTCAAAGCATTCAGCTGTTCACCCTGAGATTGTGATTTCATTAGATGCTGAAAAAGCATTCGACAGGGTCGAATGGGAGTATTTGTTTGCAGTCCTGAGGAAGTTTGGATTTGGGGACAAGTTTATTTCTTGGATTAGCCTCCTTTACTCAACCCCTTATGCTAGAGTTCAGACTAACAATACTTATTTGGATTATTTTGCGCTCGGACGAGGGTGTTGCCAAGGGTGTCCTTTATCCTCACTGCTTTTTGCTGTTGCCATCGAGCTGCTCTCTATTGCACTAAAATCTTCCTCCTTGTTTAAAGGAATAGTTCGATACGGGGTAGAATACAAATTGTCGCTATATGCTGATGATTTGTTATTGTATGTAACTGATCCTACCGCCTCTATGCCTTCTGTCTTGGATGTTCTGGAGTCTTTTGGTGTTGTCTCTGGTTATAAACTAAATTTAGATAAAAGCGACTGTTTCCCTGTCAATACTCCAGCTCTGTCTCTCCAACAGTCAGATCTACCATTTCGATTTAGTCAGTCAGGTTTTAAATACCTAGGTATCAACGTGACACGTTCTCTTTCTAATCTTCTATCAGCTAACTTTACTCCCCTTATCTCAAAGGTTAAATCTAACATTCAGAGTTGGGGTAACTTACCCCTTTCCCTAATTGGCAAGATCAACGCCATCAAAATGAATATTTTACCGAAGTTTCTTTTCTTGTTCCAACAAGTGCCTCTTTCTCTCCCAAAATCATTCTTTGATTCATTGGATAAGATAATTAGTACATTTATTTAGGGAGGGAAGACACCAAGGGTTAGTAAATCTTTATTGCAGAAATGTAAACTTAGGGGAGGACTTGCATTATCCAATTTCAATTCTATTACTGGGCTGCAAACATCCATAAACTTTGTTACTGGGTTCAATCTCCTGGATCTTCTTGGTCTAAATTGGAATTATCTTCTTGTAGGGAATCCTCTTTACCTGCTCTACTTTATACCTCTTTACCTACAAAACTTTCCAAATATACTGATAACCCTGTTGTCCTCAGCACACTTAGGACTTGGTATCAATTTAGACGACATTTTAAATTTGTAGGTGCATCCTCTTTGTGTTCTTTAGTGAACAACCATCTATTTCCCCCATCGTGTATGGACTCCTCATTTTCAGTGTGGTATGACAAGGGTATTAAACAAGTTAGAAATTTGTATTCTGATGGTGTGTTTGATAGCTTTGGCAATTTGGCATCCACTTACGATCTCCACTTGACACATTTCTTTCGGTACTTTCAAATACGGAATTTCATTTCTAGATGTTTTCCTGATTTCCCTTCTGCTCCTCCTGATCAGGCTTGGGAAGACCTGTTTTCAAATAACCCGCATCAGAGAGGAATGATTTCTAAGATTTATGATTTTATTTTGACGCAAGGTAGTGGGTCGAGTAATAAAATTAGGAATGCGTGGGAAACGGAATTAGGAGTACAAATAAGTGAGGAGTGTTGTGAACATGCTAGAGGGAGGGTACAGACTACCACTTCTTGTGCTCATCTTGGACTTATACAGTTCAAAGTTTTAAATAGAGTCTATCTGTCCAAGTCGAGATTGTCTGTGATGTATCCGGATGTAGAGGACAAGTGTGATAAATGCCATGGCTCTCCCTGTCATCTTGGCCATATGTTTTTCTTCTGCCCTGAACTCCATGGTTTTTGGTCTGGCTTTTTTACCATCATGTCCACTATTCTCAGGGTACATTTAAAGCCTTGTCCATTGATTGCGATATTTGGGATCCCTCAAGCTTCAATTCCTTTGAGCTCGATACAAAAGGATGTTATTGCTTTCACATTCCTTATAGCAAGACGTTCCCTACTGTTACATTGGAAGTCTGCTAATTACCCATCTATCTCTTAGTGGATAAAGGAAAATAAGATATACGATGAATGGTTGTACAGATAAGTTTTTTCATAAATGGCATCCCTTTATTGCATACTTTATTGAGTTACAGACACTACCCACTTAAAGGTTGGTGCCTGCTGTTGAATTCTTTAATATCTCTATAACCAGCGACAGTTAATGGGTAGCCGGAGGGGTGGGTTGTGGGTTCAATTTTGTTTTTCTTTGTAAAAAAAGAAAAAAATCTGTGAATATTTACTGCTGTTGCTCAATTTGTTTCTATTTATGGGAAATGGTGGGAGGACAAAACAGAAAAGGCGATTTAGATAGGCTTAGCAGTTCAACAGAAATGTTCATCAGAAGGTCAGAAAAAATGTTTAATAAAAAAGAAACATAGAAATGTTGTGTAGAAATGTTCAGCAGAAATGTTCAATAAAAATTAAACTTTAGAAATGTTCATTAGAAATGTTTAGCAGAAACATTTTGCAGAAATGTATAGCAGAAATGGTCATTAGAAATGTTTAGCAAAATTGTTTAGCAGAAATGTTTAGCAGAAATGCTCAGTAGAAATGTTTAGTAGAAATGTAGAAATTTTCTGTAGAAATGTTCATCAGAAGTGTTCAGCAGAAATGTTCAATAAAAATGAAACATAAAAAAAAAGAAATTGATGCATACAACAAATTCCAAAAAAGTTGGGATGGGGTAATTTAGGAATAATAACGTTGTGACAAGTTGAAATAAGAAGGTGACGTGAAACAGGTGAGGCAATACTTATAGTATATAAGGAGCCTCCAAAACAGGCCTAGTCCTTCAAGAGTAATTATGGGTTGAGGCTCGCCGGTCTGTCAACACATGCCTCCGCGAATAATTCAACACCTTGAGAATAACATTACCCAAAGGCAAATTGGTAGGATTTTGGGAATTTCACGTTCTACACTGCACAATATAATTAAAAGTTTCAAGGAATCTCAGTCAAATCTCGGTCAAATCTCGGTGTGTAAAGGTCAAGGCTGAAAAGTACTTCTGAATGCGCGTGATCTCAGATCCCTCAGATGTCACTGTCTTAAAAACCATCATGAGCCTGTAATGGATATCCTGACTTGGGCTCGGGAATACTTTGGTAAACCTTTGTTAGTCAACACCATTCATAGTTGCAATTACAGATGCAAGTTAGGGCTTTACTATGCAAAGCAGAAGCCATACATAAACACTGTCCAGTAGCGCTGCCGACTTCTCTGGGCTCACTTTCATCTGAGATGGACAGTAGCAAAGTGGAATCATGTTTGCTGGTCCGAGGAGTCAACATTTCAAAACAGCTGTTGTGTTCTCCGGGCCAAAGAGGAAAAGGACCATCCAAGCTGTTCTCAGCATCAGGTCCAAAAGCCAGCATCTGTCATGGTATTGTAGTGTGTCAGTGCCCATGGTATGGGTAACATGCATATCTGTGAGGGCAGAAAGATGTGTGTACATTTAATGCAGAAAGATATATACACATTTTGAAGCAACACATGCTGCCATCCAGAGCAGGACAACGCCAAACCACATTCTGCCTAGATTACAAGCACATGGTTGTGTAAGCAGAGAGTGCGGATGCTAGCATGGCCTGCCTGCAGTCCTGACCTGTCTCCAATCGAGAATGTGTGGCGCATTATGAAGAGCAAAATAAGGCAACGAAGGCCCCATACAATTGTACAGCTGAAGAAATGCGTAATGGATGAATTGGGGAAAATTCCGCTTGCTAAACTTAACCAACTGGCGTCTTCAATTCCCAAACACTTAATAAGTGTTATTAAAAGAAAAGACAATGATATACAGTGGTAAACAGTTGACTGTCCCAAATTTTTAGAATGTGTTGCAGTCATCAGATTTGTAATGTGTATATTAAAAAAAAAGATTAAATTCACAAAGTAAAACATCAACTAATGAGTTATTAATATGTTTTCACTATAGTACCAAGTGAATAGAATTTTCAATAGGTTCTTTTGGGTGGTTTTTTTTTGTTTGTTTTTTTGCATTTTCAATACTGTCCCAACTTTTTTGGAATTGGGGTTGTCATCTGTTGTCACCCAGGTGAGGATGGGTTCTCTTTTGAGTCTGGTTCCTCTCAAGGTTTCTTCCTCATATAGTCTCATGTAGTATTTCCACCGTCGCCTCTGGCTTGCTCATTAGTGTTAAATTCCTAAATTTAAAATGAATTGATATATTTCTGTAAAGCTGTTTTGGGACAATGTCGATTGTTAAAAGCGCTATACAAATAAAACTGAATTCAATTGAATAAAGAAAGGTCTTATTTTTATGTCATGATGCATACAAATATGAATATCTTTAAGTTGTGAGCTTAAAAGATCTGAGCAGGAGGTGGAGCAGGACCCAGACGATGTGAGTATGTCCACGTTTCTCTCACATCCTGTGTTTAGTCCCATGTGGACAGCATAAACCAGGCTTGCCCTGACCCTGAACACTCACAGCAGTTTCTCAGGAGGGCTCCCATTACTCACAATCGCTCTCTGACGGTGTGTACTCCCTTTCCATGCTGTCGCCACGCCTGCAGTCTTGGAGGAGCCACTTTAGATGCTCCCTTGCTTTATTTCTTTCTCTTTCTTTCTTTCCTTCCTTTGTTCCTTCCCTTGACTGATTGTGGACATGGCAGCCTTGTTCCAGAGTCTACATTTAAAACTCTTAATTCTACTGGTATCAAAATTAATAGAATATTCTTGAAGGCACATAGACAGTGCTTTTGCTACAATAAATGTTGCTTTTTGTTTGCTATAAAGTACTAATTGAGCTTAAGCCCATGTCTGTTGAAGTCACATATGAGGTGGAATTCAGTGGTGGAATCCTAGCCAGCGAGCTAGGATCTCTTAATTCTTTCACTGTGAATCATTCAGTACAAAAACCTTCCTCCATGTGCACTTTTGTTTAATTTGGCATGGAATATCTCACCGCCACTCTCAAATAAATTTGTTTAAGAGATACTGGCTGTAGTCAAAATAGTTTCGCTCCCACAGATACTCACTGTTTGTCTAGAGCTTATTCGGGGTTTGGTTGCATAACTGCTCATAGGAAGTGATTGGATCCCATTTTATTTTGTGTTGCTAATGACAGTATAATTACACATTGACAATATGTTCTAATGTAATGTGATTACTCTGGATACACAATTGGGTCCAAAAGTCTGAGAGCACTAGAGAAAATGCTTCTATTTCTCATTCTTTTCTAATTTAATATAACAATTTCCATTACAAATGATATTATACACAACAACTTAGTAGAATTTTTGACATATTTACATGAATTTCAGAGCTTCTTAGTATAGACTCCAAAAGTTTGTGCAAAAACCTAATGATCCATTGTAGATCAAATCCATTGGAGTGTTGTCTGAACACATGCTTCAATAAAAGAGACCAGGCATGAGAAAAATCGGACCTTTTGTACAAAGCAGTTAACATATTTTCGTATATTTGCATATATTTGCATAACTGGCTGGTTTTCCAATAAAATTTTTCTTTATGGTCATTTGTTGCATTTAGCTTGTGTAAGCCCAGCAAAAGATCAGACTTTAAACCATCCATCCATCTTCAACCGTTTATTCCTTCTTCAGGGTCGCGGGGAACCTGGAGCCTATCCTACACCCTGGTGCCAGTCCATCACAGGGCACAATCACATACACACTCACACACCCATTTATCAACCTACCATGCATGTCTTTGGACTGGGGGATTAAACCAGAGTACCCGGAGGAAACCCCCGCAGCACGGGGAGAACATGCAAACTCCGCACACACATGGCCCTGGCGGGAATCGAACCCAGGAGGTGTGAGGCAAACGTGTTAACCACTAAGCCACCGTGCGCACGACTTTAAATCAAGTGTAATTTAATAATATGTAAATACCATCTATACAGGAAGTGTAACTTTCATTAAATTTTATAATTACTTTTATTGCCCCTAGGTGTGAAATAGTGTGTGATTTGTTGGGTACATGGCGCCCTTCAATGGACAGACGGGATGAATTTTCCTGCATTGCACCCAGTGTTCCCAGGCTCCAGATAGACTCCAGATCCATTGCAAACCTGACCAGGTATAAGTGGTTACTAAAGATGTATGGATGAATGTTTCTCAGAAAATTTATCATTTTAGTCAAATATTCATATTGGAACATTTAGTTATATGAGTTAGATACTCAAAAAATGACATCAGCACTTACACAGGGAACGTTACTTGTATATTCAAATACAGGCTATGCATATGCTTAATTTGATTTTATGGGCACCACAGTCAGAGTATGCAGATGACTTGCATATACAGTAGTTCTTGAGTTGAAGTGTCAGAGATGGGTGTCTCAGTAGCAGCTAAAATGTTGACTGTAGATGCAGACAGTAGTCCCCCTGCCCCTCCCCCAACACATAAATGTCAGTGTGACATAATGTGGTTACATCACACTGTCAAACAGTGTACAGTTGACATACTGCAACTCGCTTGAGCCAATATGATCTATTATCTATTTATCATCATTACAACAACTATAAGTGACTGACTTTGTACTCTCCATAGAACAAAGGAGCTTACAAATAATGTCAAATCTAAGCAGATCTAGCAGTGATAAGCTGTACCAGTACAGTATGTCTAATAAAATTCCCCCTACTGTCAATTTATTGCTACATGACACATATGTTCTCCAGCATGTAGAACACCACGGACCTCTTCTGTATTGCTATGCTTGATAATTAAGGACACATTTTCTCACGCTGCTCTGGAGCCAGTAAGAGATGCTCCTGGCACTGATGATCAGATACAGTAATGCCATTCACTTCTGATCAGCCAAAACAAACATTTGACCATACTGTGTGGCTGCATACTGCACAATAGGCATTTTTTCTTCTCTCCTGCTCACTTCTGCCATGATAATTAATGAAGTGAAAATCTCTGCAGGATCTGTTTTTTTTAGCCTGGCCATCATGTTTATTTCTCACAAATGAGTAATTGAGTGTGGGTATGGGTGTGCAAACTTTGCTCATGCGTGCACACGCCTAGCTTGTGTATAGCTAGAAAAAAATTTCCCCCCTCTTTTTTAAGCCTATGTATCTGAGTCACATAGAAGCCATTGGGCTCTGAAGTTAACAGCGTCAGTATCTTTCAGGTATGTGATGTTAATGACCTGAAAGCAAGGACTGATGTTGGACAGGTAAAAAATGTCCCACATCTGGAAAATTCAGATGGGGGCAGTATTGGCTGCATTAGTTAGCCACTGGGGAGGCTGGGGAAATATGACCCGTCTTTGAAAGTCTCAGGCTTGTCTTTGTTAAATCAAAGCAGCTTCCTCTGTTCATCCTAGTACTCAGTGGTGCAGGACTGATGAGCAGAATTTCCCAGCCTCTACCTGTAGACAGTATAGATTAGCACTAAAAATAAAAATGGTCTGTATTCAATTAGGAAATGTGCTCTTTCGGTTTAATTACATTTACCTATTCTCTTGGTATTGGTATTCTCTTGGTAACACCACTACCTCACACGCTGATGATGCATGACGGCTCTACTGCGTATTTCCAGCTGCAAAGTTTAGGTGGCAATCCACGGAGATCTGG
The DNA here is from genome assembly GCA_012411365.1 of Ameiurus melas. Lineage (NCBI taxonomy): Eukaryota > Metazoa > Chordata > Actinopteri > Siluriformes > Ictaluridae > Ameiurus > Ameiurus melas. The sequence continues at coordinate 32,179,067 of CM022757.1, read as the reverse complement.
TTTATGAGTTGACATATTTCAGTGATGATACTAACGACTGTGGGTATTGTACTATAATGATGATATAAGGTTGCTCCTGTTGATATATATGTCTACTTCTATGATGTTTTTTGACTTATGTTAGGAAGGTTTTTATGAGTCTTTCTAGGGATTTATTATGTGTTCTACAGACTCTCACCATTTAAGAGAACTACTGTGACTAAGAAAATGGTTCGATTTGACAGAAAATCCTACGTTTGTGTAGTTTCTAAACAACAATTTAATAATCATGTTCAGGTTTAATAAATGCTACAGATGGATTTTCTAGATGACCGCAACTTATACAGCTCCAGCTAAAAACAGTTAAAGTACACACTTCAGTGTTACACAATACACAACTTGCCATGACATTCAATCCTAAGTATAGAAGTTTCCACCAGTATATCCCTGATCTCCCACACTGCCTGTTAGCATACCACAATGAAATTATGGCAAAAATGGGTAGAATAAAAAGAAGGCTCTACTGCAGAGCTGGAAAGAAAGTGCCTGAAGTATCCTTGTTCCCTTTTAAATATGCAAGTGGAAATCCATAACCTTTTGAACAAAGTAGGAAACAAATACTTCTATAACACCAGATTAAAGAGCAGTTCTTTCCATCTTTTCTGAATGCTTCTCTTCTCAGATGAGTTATCAATTCATTCATTTCAATCAATACGCTTATTTGTTATATTCATTTCCAGTGGCTCGGTCTATCGACCTAATGACATTCACTTACAGAATTTCCTGACTATGTAGATGATGAAGACCTCTGACTGTGTGTGTGTGTGTGTGTGTGTGTCTGTGTGTGAGTGGAGTGGGGTGGGGTGGGGGTGGGGATTCTGCAGCTGGGGACACAGCACACCAGCTGGGCTTCCCTCTGGTTACAATCAGCTTGTCCCTTGGTGCGCTACACACACGCACACACACACACACACACACACACACACACACACACACACACACACACACAAAGAGAGAAAAAAAAAAAAAAAAAAAAAAAATAGAGAGAGAGAGAGAGAGAGAGAGAGAGAGAGAAAAAAAAAAAAAAGAGAGAGAGAGAGAAAAAAAAAAAAAAAAAAAATGACTAAGCCACTAATCCAGTCAGGCCTTGGAGTGGAGCAGTGCCCCCCATTTTCAACTCCACCTATATCCGGCCATGTTTGACTTCTGTTATGGGTGGTCGTCCACATTGTGACACATGCTCAGTAATGAACTTCTCCAATGTGGCTAAATCAGTTTAATCCAGAAGTTATGAGTTCCTATGAGTAATCGACCGCTGTTTGTCTGAAGTGTTGCTTTCATTTATAATTGTCATTTACAGTCTCTTGGACAATGTTTGAGTAATTCTCCTCTCAGTGTGTCTTTTATGTATCTTGTCTTGTGTATGGTTGTAAATGGTGCAGGGAGGCATCTGTTTAATTAAATTGGAGAAAGTGGTAGTTTAAGACCAGTGCTCTAAACACATGGCACCAACATGTGGTGCTTCAGCACAAGGAGCTCTTCCTCTCCAATACGCAATTTCCTCTTAAAACAAGCATCTGTTTCCCACTCAGTCATTGAGAGCCATTTTGTTCTTTGAACTGTCTGCATGTACTTGGTAAAAATAACTAGAACAGGTCCTCCTGTATTATAGCTTTCTCTAAGCATGCTTGTTTTCTTTCTTGAGTCACGTACCTAATGTTCCTTAATTACTCTGGTGAAAAACGTTGACCATTCTAGATACAAATGTTTCTGTGGGCTTTTTGACCTCTTTGTAGAAAGAGTGGTGTTTAGTTTGCCTAGCATTGATATAAGAACAAGCTGTTTTGTCCACATCAGGTGATGATTACTGCTTTGGGCCTCTGGCCTTGAAGGAACATCCTATCCCTAAGATAAAAGGGAACACCTTATGCTGTTATGATTATTAACAATGTTGTTTTAGCATTTCTATTGGAAGAATTAGACAATTTTGAAAAGACTAATGTTCAGTAGCACTGATTCTATTAGTTCACCCATCATGTTTCTCATTCACCCAGTATTCCTTTACGTCCTGCCATATGCACTATATTGACTATATCCACTATGCATAGTTTGGATGCACTAATGAGGAATTGTAAGATTTTCATAGCTGGCAAAGTTAAAGTCCAATGAAATACATTGGCTACCACCTGTTTTTCCATTTAAAAGTAACTTTTACATATATTACTTATATTAGCTTAATCATAATTTTGTATATTATAGATGTATAAATATAAATATTTATATACACACTATAAATGCATACATTTGAAAATAAGTTTGTAATTATGCGCAACAAAAACAGGTTCCATTAATAGATCTATGTACCTTCAGAACACTCACATGAAATTCTCTCCTCCTGAATCCCCAGAGCTAAATAGATGTGCAGGTCCTCTGCCCTGTCTATTTGAACCATTAGCCCCTGGCATTACTATGGAGGAAAACATGGATGAACAGCACACATGGGAGAAGTGTTCGGAATGGCAGCTTGCTAATAAGAGAAGGCCAAAACCAGTCATCCACACAATCGGTTGCAATAGGATCAAGCATTTCACGATGGAAAGGAGGAAGGCACTTCCCTTCAATACGGAGTCTCATTGGCTATTGAAGGCTATGGGCAGGAGATGGAAGCTCCTATTGGTTCAAATGAGGTGTCAATTGAAAGGTCAGAGTGCAGTGGTCATTTTGAGGTCTGGAATATTTACAAGAGAACAGAAGTTATAATGGCAAATATGTGAAAGATGAAATGATGCAGCAACAATCCGTGAGGATTTACTGATTTAACAATGTGTTTTGACAAAATATTTTACATGATTGGATCCTTTGGACCTTTGCCAATGTAACAAGACTGTTTTTGCCAGGGTATTATGGATCAGTGGACTACTATGAGGCTTCATAGGTGAGTTACCTCAGTTTTATAAGTGTTGTTTGTATGTTGGTAGTCTGACAGATATGTTGACTGTAGCTGCTGTTGTGATTGTATCTTGAAACCATTTGAATGAACCAAATCACAAAAATCTTAGCTTTCCGAAGATATATTGCATGAATACCTATGTACTCACAGAAGCTGTGTATATAGCACAGTTTTGTACTTAACAATGCAACAACCAGTCAGCAGGCCATGGTTTTTGCCAAAGGCAAGTAAACTGTCATGGTTAAAAATTGGACACATACCTCCTATGAAGGGATGGAAATGTGCTTAGAACTTGGTACCACGTCATTGTCTAGATGCAAACTGCTTACACGAGTAAGGCTAAAGTCCACCTTTCTCCAATTCTCATAGCTCTTCCGAGAAAGATGTTTGCTACACAAAAACAATTTAGACGCGTCGGTAGTTCATGGCCAACCAATTGCCCGCGCCCAAGACCTAGCCCTGGCAGCATCAAAGGGAAAGCCTGTGATGTGAAAATACTTTGACTGGCTTTACATATCACCGTCCATGGTTATTAATTGTCTTGAGTTGGCCAGAGGGGGGTAAATGACAGATGACCAAAATATGGAGAAAATTAGTAAAAATTCTAAATGTATTTTTATCAAGTAGTTTTAGTTGAAACATGGAACACAGAGTTAACCCATGTAAATACTGGGAGAACATGTGAAATTCAAGCTCAGACACAGACCAAGGACCCTAGAGCTGTGAAGTGGCAATGCTTATAAGTGTTTAAGTGTCATTTTTTGTCATGGTGTTGCCTTTTGAGGTGGTAATTGATATGTGATTCTTCCATTTATATATATATATATATATATATATATATATATATATATATATATATATATATATATATATATATATATATATATGTATGTTTATTTTTGTTTATCTAATGGTACACAAAACCTTTGGAGTAACTACATATCATTTCCCTACACTTTGCACCTGTTACAAACACAGATGTGACATATAAACCTTGAATCTTGAATCCATTACAGTTAATTAGCTATCAAATTGTGTCATTTATAATTTGGCTGATTGATTACACTTGTAAGTACTAGAACACACCAACATTTGTTCATTTGAGGCTCTCTCTGTTCTTCCTGCAACTTACATTTAGTTCTGGCCAGTTAATGAAAACACAGTGTATTGGTACTTTTCTATCACTGGATTGTATTCCACCTCCCTTGCATCACATGTCAGGTAAAAATAATGTGGAAATGAAATCATGTAAAATGGAAATGTAGTTTTCATGTTATTGATTATTGTGCTCTTGCCTTCAAAGGTTATCTTGACAAAACCCTCCCAACATTTTCCCTTAGTATTACCCTGAAATTATAGACTGCGCCTTTAATGTATATTATGATAGAATCTTGTCTCCAAACAGCTCTGGTGACGTCATGTGTGTCAAAGTCACAGTGATAGCAATGGCTCACATGGCCACCAAAGTGGAAAACACAGACTTTCAACTGATAAAGAATCAATGTGGAGTCTGGTAGGGTCTAGGGGCTTGGCGGCCTCAGCTATGTGGGACTTCCTTTTCCGGATATGACCACTGGAAATTCAGTGATATAACAAGAAATGGAAACCATGTCACAATAGCATCGATTACAAACATTATGTAGGTTTTTTTTAGTCAGGCATATTATTTCTGAAATGTGAGGCTAAGCAAGGCTCCAGTTCACCTTTTGCCTAGTTCTCATTCTTTTTCTGAGCATCTGCACACAATTTCATTGACTCTAGTACACCAGCCAGGCTCTAGGGCAGAATAACACAATGTGCTGTTCGGTTGTGATGTAAAGCACTACACATGCTTATTTATCCTTTGCCAGTCATTGTTGTAAGGAGATATGCTGTCCTGATGATGCAGAGAGCCTGTCTTCTCATGGAGTACATAGAGTTGATACATGCTTTCTTTATTAATATTATGAGTCTGTATAGTGGCTAAACCATAGAACAAGGCTGTTTATTTGGGAGTTACGGTAAGGTTACAGAGATATCATTCCGGTCAAATGTCAATTCTGGACCATGGAGGGACATATTAAATTACAGAAAATGTTTACCACTTTTTTCACATATGCACTTAAATTGTCAGACTGTATCACAGAGGTAAAATTTTTTTGAAGCAAACAAATGCTTAGCTTGTATTCGTTTAATACATCATTTGTACATGTTTGCTTTGGTATTTTCAAATTAATATTGATATCTTGTTATGCTAGCACATTTGTCATTTTTATATGCTCTTATATTTTTTAATGCAAACTGCATTACACACTGGATGGCTTACTAACCTGATATCCAGATTCAGATATTTATATTGCCATGCCTTGGATCATGAGCAAAAGACATAATACAGTTATAAAAGCAATCTCTAATGTTTTTGATACCTTCATGTAATTTATTCTATAGTTAATATCACTGTTGCTGTCATGTTATTGAATTTCAAAAACAGCCAATGCACACACGTACAAAATACATTGAATAACAGGTGCTGGACAGAAATCAAACAAATAAAAAAAAAAGAACGAGTCCACACAATAGTGTTCAATGGCACATTGCTTATTTATGTAAGTCAATGATTTCATGAGCTTGATTTAGCATGTCATGGACACATTAGAAACACCCTATCATTCATATGGTTGGTATGAAATGAATGAATGAATGAGCTGCCCAGAATGTTCCGAGTTTAAATATTGACATACATTTTTAACTTAAGTTGCGGAGTTAACTTGCCAACACTGAATATGGCCCTGTAGCTATAAGTTAGTAAAGCATTCACTCTGCGAAGCAGTCAGGGTTTTGTAAGGCTAATAATTATATATAATAATAATACTTGTTGCACATTTCAAACATGCCACTGCAATGTTCAGTGGTAGTTAACACTAGACAGCTACCTAACCTGAGTTAACTTGACAGGATTTCGGAAAAGATTTCTAAACCATATACACAATCAATTTGAGCAATGAAAAAAAATTATGAATCACAGTTCTATTTCATTACATTCCACTTAGTTGTACATAACCTTCCTATTTCAAGCCAGCGCTGATGTGCAGCATTTAAAAAAAATGTTTTTATTATGTTTTGGGTTGTAGCTAACTAGTTAGCTCAGGCACTAATTTCAATAACAGTCTGGTGTTGAGACATTTCCTGAACCCTTTGATAACAAGTATCTATAGATCATTATTATTACAGTTATTTCAGAAAGCAAAGATTGGTACAAACTACATTTTTAAATAAATAATTACATAAATAAATAAATAAATAAATAAATAAATAAATAAATAAACAAACAAACAAATAAATAAAAATAAAATACAAATTATTATTATTATTATTATTATTACTATTATTATTATTATTACTATTATTATTATTATTATTATTATTATTATTATTATTATTATTATTATTATTATTATAACCAGCTTAACAATTTTCTGTCATCTCCTATTCATATCATATTTTGCAATGTAATTTCAGAAATCTAATAAATTGATGATTTTACAGCCAAGAAGTAATATTTGAAAGTCATCAGAATGTTTTTAATGCATGAAAGTAACATTTAAGCAAGTAATGAATATGTCTGAAATAAGTAACCATTTGTTTGAAGTAAACACAAATCTTTTTGCTGAGTAAAGCAGAAATACCCCCCCCCCCCCAAAAAAAAATAAAATAATAATAACTACAGTAATGAGGTATTTCTAGTTTATTTCTCTACACCACTGTCTAAAAGGTGATCTGGCAAGTTAAGAAGTGCTCCCAGTGTATAGTACGATCAGTCAGATCTATCAGACACCTGGGTAAAAGTATAAGCACATTAAAGTACATTGTATTGTTTCTCAGGCCTATAGTTTTGGCACCCCATTTGATTTGAAGATTTTTATTGTATGTTTCCTATTCAGGTTTATCTCATTGTTTTTATTTAGTAGTTTTGTAGGTTTTTTATTTTTTTATATTTTTATTTTTTTATTTATTAATTTATTTTACAATTATCCTGTACTGGCACACCAATGTGGAATATGTTCCTATTTATTATGCATGATTGACAAACCAATCACTAGAGACATTCAGATTGAAGGAACTTTGTCTGATGTCTGTTTGATTTTCCAGTGATAGCAGTTCTTCCTAGAAAGAATTGGTGTACAGTAGATCCAGATGTATAATGGAGCCCAGAAAGTCTGATAATACATCCTTCTCTGCTCTCCAGAGTCTCCTCGTTCATACAAGAGTGAAACTAGGACAATAACAAGATACACCCAATAAATTGTTTCCATCTTTAGAGAGAGGAAACAATCAAGAAGGTGTTATGACACAGGTGAAGAGAACATTTATGGATACTCATTATTCACAGCCTATTCAATAGTGCTACTTTTATAAAAAACATTCTTCTGAGTATGTGTTCGAGTCTTGTGATAAGCTTTTTATTGGAATGATTTCTGATTTACCGAGTGAGTATCTGCCTTGTTTTTGTTGTTTAAAATGAAGAAAAAACTTACATTAAAAAAGGTATAGAATATGTGTAGCATGGTAAATGAGGAAATATACCAAAATAATAAATGTTGGGGTGATGTGCTACAACACAACACAAAGTGTATTATTCCACACATACCACAGTGATTCGACAATGATTTTTCATTTATTAATGAACACAAATTGTGTTTGTTTTTTTGTTTGTTTGTTTTTTAACTATTTGTAGTTGCATTTAATGTTTAAGACCAGAGCACAGCTGGAAATCGGAAACTGCTCTGTCCTGCAGCCTCTCCCATGTTCAAAAACCTAAAAAGTGCAGATATTCAAGACTCCTTCTGAGTGTTGGGTCCGAGTCCACCTTTGACAAGTTTGAGTCGAGACAAAGTAATTAACCAATCGAGTCCTAGTCCAAAAGTGGCCGGACTCAAGTCTGAGTCCTTAATGGCGGAGTCCGAGTTGAGTCTGGCAGAGTCCAAAAAGTAATTAAATAAAATAAAAAATAAAAAGATTAGAAATTGCAATTGTAAGCTTAACACTGAACTGTTAAATTATTATTTTAACCTTCACAGACCAATGGTAACATAAATGTAACAAAAAACCCCACTATTACTTCATGCCATTGCCATTTAATATTTTTATTTCATGTGATCGCACCTAATTTCTTATCAAAAAATGGTTTCTCACAGTGAAATGGTTTCACACAGTGAAATGGTTTCACACAGTGTGTGAAACCACGCCATCTTCACACAGTTAACGCCAATAGTGAAAATGGCTTCTGGCACAGAACCGGATGTAATTGTGCAGGCTGAGACAAAACGTGGAAGCAATCGTGCATAGAATCCATTCGGTACTCGCACACTTTCTGTGTGCGCATGCTTCAGATGTGTGCGTACAGAAAGTCACATGGTCAGACACGGAGACATTCATTAATATATTCAACATAAATATCAATAGATGTGATATTCTTTGTGGAAAAAGTAAGTACACCCTTATACAGTACAGCCTCTGAAGCTAGCATTGCCCCCTTTAGCAGAAATAACTTCTTGTAGACATTTTGCATAATTGTCCACAAGTTTTGACCACTCTTCCATGCAATATTCTTTCAGCTGCAAGATGTTTGAGGGTTTTCTTGCATGCACTACCCATTTCAAATCCCCCACAACATTTCAATGGGATTCAAATCCGGGCTTTGACTAGGCTATTCCATATGTCATGATTCATCTATGAGCCCATGTATTTCTCTGTTTCCCCTTGTGTTTACTTTCTGTAATTGTGAATGTTTTTCCTCATTGAATTGTCTTGTGCTCATCTTGTGTTCTCTCTCCTCATGTTCCAGTTCCACTATCACACTGCCTGTCTGCTCACTCTTGGCTCACTTCCTGCTAAACCCAGCCCCACCTTTTCTCCTTCATGGCTCACCAGCACTTCACTCAGCTCTCATACTGAGCATCTGACCCTCACATTGTGGACCTGAGTTCAATTCCCTGCCTTGACCACTCTAATTCATTCACCTCTCTCACACTCATTATTAGATACATAGGATCATTATCCTGTTGAAAGGTTCACTTTCAGTTCAGCTTCAACTTTCGGACAGATGGTCTCACATTATCTTCAAGCACTCTTTGATATGATGCAGAATTCATAGTTGAATCAATGAATGCAAGCTGTCCAATTCCTGAGGCAGCGATGCAACCCCAAACAATAACATTTCCACCACCGTTTGGTCTCCCCCAAACATATCTGCTGTTACTGTGGTTAGAAACTGTGCCGGTTCTAATCCCTGGCACACAATCTTGAACATCTGATTCTAATTTTATGGATTTGAAGGTGTGATGAATGTAGGGGTGTACATCATTTTTTTTTCCATGTGACTGATCTATTTTTTCTAACTTAAGTTGTGAAAATTACTAGAAAATGTCAATTGTATGTGTCATTTGATAGAGTGTTTCAACTTTATTAACAGGCACTGTTTCAAAGAGGATGGCAATTTTTTTTTTACATGGGGTGTACTTATTTTTTCACATGACTGTAAGTGTAGGCATACGATTAATTTGTTGAGTTAATAATTATATAATTTGAAGGTTCTCGTAAACGTGTGTGTGTATGTGTGTGTATGTATGTGTGTGTGTGTGTGTGTGTGTGTATGTATGTGTGTGTGTGTGTGTGTGTGTGTGTGTGTGCAAACAATGTGAGACATAGACAGGAGGCTGACAAACTCCATTGGAGGTGCTGAATGATGCCAGCAAGATCACTGTCTTACAGGGCTGGCAAAAAACCTGAAATTGGATACATATACCAGGATACAATAATCAGAAAAAAGAATAACATATTTAAAAACCAAAAAACAATCTAACTCTATATCAGATCATAATAATTCTTAGCGATAGTGAGGACATATTTTTTTATATGTCCTCACTATCGCTAAGAATTATTATGATCTGATATAGAGTATATGTATGTTAGTTTTATATGCACTATGTATCCTTTACAAAAACAAACCAAAGCTAGCAGTCAGAAGATCCTATCACAAGCCTGACTTCTTGTCAGCTGCAGCATATTTCTTGTCTCTTTTTAAAATAGAAAATAGACATTATCAACAGCTTATCTAACACTGCCATTAAAGTCTCACAATTAGGACCACAGATATTTTCCTTCCTTAAGTTGACCCTTGCCCTTAAAAGGAAGTTCTTTAACATTTTTTCCATCCTGCCCAAAAGAAAAGTTCAAAAAATGAACTTATTTCTTTATTTATATATTTTTGCTATTGTAAATTTGCCATTATAATTTGAATATTTATAATCGAGAAACCCCATGCTCAGATGACTCTTTCTTTTCCAACATCGTTACAGAGAAGTCATGTTTAGTCACAAGCGGACCCAGACACAGTGGGCTTATCTTGTTCCTATGCTGGCTACTGTACAAAGTGTTTGTTATCAGTGGTTGTAAGCCGTGGGTGACTCGGGTTCTAATTCCCATGGTGGTTATCAGGTAAAGTGGGTGACAGGAATGGCTGCTATAGCAGATAGAACAACACAAGCAGATAGAGACACAAGTTTAGATACATCTTGTATCCTGTTGTCTCATCTGATGACGCCCAATTAGCAGTCAGAGATTGGATGAGACAGGCGCACCTCAAGGAGAAAGTGTGTTATTTTTGTATGTGTAATGCAATCACAGGAACAACTCGACAGAGCTCAAACAGAGAACAGAAAATTTCTACTTATTACTGGTTTAGTTTCTTTATACAAAGGACTACAATGACCGGAAGTGCAAATACAAAGAAAAACCAACATTAAATGAGTGTAAGATTTTATGGCATATTAAAAACAGATTATTTTATTTAGAAATCACTGGCCTGTAGATTTAGAGTCTTGAACACTGACCATATGCACCATATTAATCTGTAGGGTAGACTGTCCAAAATTGTATTATTCACTGACAGCCTTTTTCATGAGAGGCAATGTTTTATACTGGGACTTGTGGGAAAATTACTTTTCTAGTTTGTTCATTTCTATGAAAATGGCTGGAAATAAGCTGCTATCTCTAGTGAGCAATAAAAATAAAATTGAGAGTGGTCTAAATGTAGCCAATAATCTTTTTTGGCATTTATTTACTATTTTTCCAAAATTTTCCTTTTTTTCCTTTGCTTTTTACTCAATATCCATGTTGAAATGTTAAATAGATACTTTAAGGGGAAAATAAAATACTGACACACTGAAAATAACCCAAACTGCTATCATCTCCCTTCATCCCCTCTCCTGCGACAACAATTGTGCAACAGCTCACCAAGCCACAGACCACAAATTTTATTTAATTTCTCAAGCTAAATATATAGATTTTTTCCACTAATACAAAGTTGAAATGTGTCAAACCCTGCAGTAGAAAAAAAAAGACTAGCTGGAAAAAATGTCATTGGGACCTATTATAAATTATAAAGAAACTCTTTCCAGTGTTGCCTATTGGCTTATAAATTTATGGGGTGTCCCATACCTGCATAACCAAGATTGTACCATTTCTGTTAAAGGGAGCTTTGGGTTTCTAAAGGGACAAATTATCTTACCCATTATCCATTCAGGAATTGACTCTAATCTGATGTTATTGCCCATAAGCTTTAAAATCTGTACAAAATGAACTAAAACTAAGAAACATGCAGCCACACACACTATTTTTTGCCGCTTGTTCAGTTTAATTAATTAGAATGAGCTAAAGTAACACGATAACGTTTACTTAATTCATTTGTGTTAAAATTACATGAATTGTTTTTGTTGACATAACTAACTGGGCAGTAGCTCTGTATTTCCCAGCATGCTTTGCAAGGGATTGCATAGGAGAGTAAATTGAGGGATTATGTGTTATTTTATTAGTTTTTGAGTAAAGGAAAATGCATGTTAGTGTTTAATGTTCAGTTATGTTGGACATTTGAAGGAGTTTCTGTAATGTTTTTGAATTTTATGGTTACCATTGTGCTGAAGAGTGGCGCATGTGCTTAGGCTGTGGCCAATGAGTGATCTATGTCACTAATGATACCAGTCTTTTCTTTATTTGTTCACCGTATACATTGTGTATCATGATGAATGAAACCGCTTGTTTAAACAAAATTAATTAAACCTTTTTGGACCAACATAAGAGAATTTCAGTTGACAAATGTAATTAAGTTAAGTAAACATAGTAGAGTAAATTAATTTGACCTAAATCAACTAAATTGTGTTGACCCAACTAAACTGATTTATTTTGAATGAACTAAATAAAGAATTGTTAAATAAATTTAAGTAAGAGTAATGAATTCAGTGTTTGAGAGTAATTTTTGTCATAGAAGCAGGGATATTAAAACTTTTTTTGACCAAGATTTGAGCCCAGATGAATTTTAGCTGCCCTGTGTCGACAGAAGTCCTGCTTGCAATTATGTGGCAAGAAGTGGATTCCTTGTTTATTGACGAGATTTACTGCAACACATCCTGCAGCGTTCTTTCTGGGGAAGAGCCCATTTTACTCTGTACAAGTACATCAATGTCCAAAACGTATTCCTCTGAAGTTTTAAAGTCCGATCTGTGTCACTCACAGGATCAAGCACATCCCAATATAACCTAAACAGCATTGGTCGAACTGTTACCATATATTCCACACTGAACAATATGGAATATGTGGTCGGTTAGATTTAAGAAAAAGTATTACCTATGCTTCACATAAAAATATTACATCAAAACATGATGTCATTGTTTATTCAAAAACTTAACTTAAACAAGTTTTTAATTACAAGATGGAATTATGTAACATGAGCATGATAAATTCACATAGTATTAACATAAACCAATTACATTATGAAATCTTGTAGGGATGTTGGCATTGACAGGTACTATAACTATAGTATTTAAATTAACATGATTAAACTGTGAGTAACAGCGCGAGCTGAGCGCTGTTGCGTACGCACGGACTTCTTCTGGGGTGACGTCATGTTTTCGCCCCCTCACGTCATGTATGACGAATGTGAAAGTGCCCGCAGCTGGTAGCTATTGTGGGCTAATGACTATGTGGATATATACTGTGAGCCGTGCTTCACGCGGCGTGGTTGAATGCCTTTAACTTGCGATGCCTCGAACTGGTGTATGCATCTATGTATGCCCGCCATTTATAGCGCGAGTGCGACTTTAGCGAGTAATTGTTTCATGTCCTGTTTATGCCATAGCCATAGCCATAGCCTTAGCATTAGTGTTTGCGTTAGCCACAGTCTCAGTTTAGTTTAGCTTAGCTTAGTCGTAGAGAGAGCCTTGTTTCTGTTTCTGTTTGTTTTCACCACATTGTAAATAAACCTCACCGTTTGAACTGCGAGTGCATCCTATATCCTTTTCAGCCGTCACGCCACGTGACAGTGGCAGAATAGCGTAGCAGTAATGTGGCTGTTGCAGAATACCAGCAACCTGGGTTCTATCCTCAACTCAGAGTTTGATTTTATTCAGGCCACTGAAAATGTTGGATGTACAAAAACAAAAGTATGTTAATGTAATTCAATTCAATCACGTGTAACTGATGTACACATTTGAATTAATTAAATTCAATTAACTTTTTTTCAGTGCATTATACTCACTGGTAAATAAAGAAATCATATAAGACAATATAAAGGATTAGTGTAATGAAAATGCCTTTTGTTGCTTTTGCTGAGATAAAGTGTGATATAACTGGCACAAAGCAATGAACTTCTGAAAAGTCTTGCCTCTTTAATGCAAGTTTATTCAGTCTTCAATTTATGAAAAGTTACAGAATCTCCAGTTGTCTTCACTGGTCAATTTAGCACTGGCAAACATGTTGAGCCTTTCCTGATTAGTTATGACTTAAACTGACTCACAGAGTGAGTCCAGCTTGCCTAGATTTAAATTTATAGCAGCTGTAACAGCATGGTAGCTTGCCTGAGAGTGGAAGTAACTCATTCTGTAGACCTGCTTGAAAATTTCAGATACAAATTCATTTAACCCTGTTATTTACATTGAAAAAGGAAGCAAATTACGGTGTTCACCAAGCATGAATCATATAAAGCAATCTGTAACTGAAAAATGATTAGCCTGGAAAGTTGCTCAGCTGGTAGTGTGAATAGATTAGAACTGATTCAGACCTTGTATGCTTAGCAGAGCTTAGTTTTTATAGTCCTTTTGTCTGTTGTAGAATAGTTATAACTTAAAACTATAATACTGTAATCTTTGAATAAACCAGATCCATCGGTTTTAAAATCAGATTTTAGAATATTAAACAAAATATCATACTAAATAAGGTAAAAATGAAAAAAAAATTATAATAGTATTCTCTGTAACAATTTTCATTGAATTCATACTTACTTACAGTATCTCACAAAAGTGAGTACACTCCTCACATTTTTGTAAATATTTGATTATATCTTTTTATGTGACAACACTGAAGAAATGACACTTTTCTACAATGTAAAGTAGTGAGTGTACAACTTGTGTAACAGTGTAAATTTGCTGTCCCCTCAAAATAACTCAACACACAGACATTAATGTCTAAACCGCTGGCAACAAAAGTGAGTACACCCCTAAGTGAAAATGTCCAAATTGGGCCCAAAGTGTCAATATTTTGTGTGGCCACCATTATTTTCCAGAACGGCCTTAACCCTCTTGGGCATGGAGTTCACCAGAGCTTCACAGGTTGCCACTGGAGTCCTCTTCCACTCCTCCATGACGACATCACGGAGCTGGTGGATGTTAGAGACTTTGTGCTCCTCCACTTTCCATTTGAGGATGCCCCACAGATGCTTAAAAGGGTTTAGGTCTGGAGACATGCTTGGCCTTCATCCTCAGCTTCTTTAGCAAGACAGTGGTCGTCTTGGAGGTGTGTCTTGGAGGGTATCATGCTGGAATACTGCCCTGCAGCCCAGTCTCAGAGGGGAGGAGATCATGCTCTGCTTCAGTATGTCAGTACATGTTGGCATTCATGGTACCCTCAATGAACTGTAGCTCCCCAGTGCCGGCAGCACTCATGCAGCCCCAGACCATGACACTCCTGACTCCCCTCACCTTCAACCTCTGCAGCAATGCTGGCAGCACTCATACGTCTATTTCCCAAAGACAACCTCTGGATATGACGCTAAGCACATGCACTCAACTTCTTTGGTCGACCATGGCGAAGCCTGTTTTGAGAGGAATCTGTCCTGTTAAACCGCTGTATGGTCTTGGCCACCGTGCTGCAGTTCAGTGACAGGGTCTTGGCAATCTTCTTATAGCCTAGGCCATCTTTCTGTAGAGCAACAGTTCTTTTTTTCAGATCCTCAGAGAGTTATTTGCAATGAGGTGCCATGTTGAACTTCCAGTGACTAGTATGAGGGAGTGTGAGAGCGATGACACCAAATTTAACACACCTGCTCCCTATTAACACCTGAGACCTTGTAACACTAACAGGTCACATGACACCGGGGAGGGAAAATGGCTAATTGCGCCCAATTTGGACATTTTCACTCAGGGGTGTACTAACTTTTGTTGCCAGCGGTTTAAACATTAATGGCTGTGTGTTGAGTTATTTTGAGAGGACAGCAAATTTACACTGTTACACAAGCTGTACACTCACTACTTTACATTGTTTACAAAAATGTGAGGGGTGTACTCACTTTTGTGAGATACTGTATACTGTACATGAGCTAATAGTGAGTTAAGGTAAACTAAGGAAGAGTTAATGAATTCATGCTTGTTAATACATGTTTTTTAGTTAATGTAAACTAAATCAAACATGCTCTATAAGAAAGAATATCAATTAAATGTGTATAATTTAAAATTGTTGTACACAAACATCATTGGATGGCACTGGATTACTTTAATAAATATAATGTTAAATATAATGTAATATGGGCGCACGGTGGCTTAGTGGTTAGCACGTTCGCCTCACACCTCCGGGGTTCGATTCCCGCCAGGGCCATGTGTGTGCGGAGTTAGCATGTTCTCCCCGTGCTGCGAGGGTTTCCTCCGGGTACTCCGGTTTCCTCCCCCAGTCCAAAGACATGCACGGTAGGTTGATTGGTGTGTCTAAATTGTCCATAGTGTATGAATGGGTGTGTGAGTGTGTATGTGATTGTGCCCTGCGATGGACTGGCGCCCTGTCCAGGGTGTACCCCGCCTTGTGCCCGATGCTTCCTGGGATAGGCTCCAGGTTCCCCGTGACCCTGAGGCAGGAATAAGCGGTTGAAGATGGATGGATGGAAAAAATAAAAAGGTTAGAAATTGCAATTGTAAGCTTAACACTGAGCTGTTAAATTATTATTTTAACCTTCACAGACCAATGGTAACATAAATGTAACAAAAAACCCACTATTACTTCATGCCATTGCCATTTAATATTTTTATTTCATGTGATCGCACCTAATTTCTTATCAAAAAATGGGTTCACACAGTGAAATGCTTTCACACAGTGAAATGGTTTCACACAGATGGCGTGGTTTCACACACGCCATCTTCACACAGTTAACGCCAATAGTGAAAATGGCTTCTGGCACAGAACATCTTTGAACTATGAACTATAATCAGATAGCTTCTAAGGAGTGGCATTGCAAGTGAATTTTGTAATTAGTCACCAACTTGCTGTTTGAAATCCAGTCAGCACTTGTAGTGATCTATAACATGACCTATGCAGTAAAATCCCTAATGTTGAATTAACACCCAAAGTGTACATTTGTGTACAATTGACTTATGTAAACACTGCATGGTGAAAATTCAACACTCTGGGTGTTAAATCAGCATTAGGGATTTTGCTGTATATAACTTCAATTAATTGAAGGGATGTGATAAATAATAATAATAAAAAAAAAAAAGTATAATAAAAAAATACTAATGGTAAATGGTCTGCACTTATTTAAAGCTTTTTAACCTTGGTGGTTCCAAAGCCCTTTACACTGTGTCTCATTCACACACACCTATGGTAGCAGAGCTGCCATGCAAGGCGTTAACTTGCCATCGGGAGCAGCTTGGGGTTCAGTGTCTTGCCCATGGAAACTACGGCATGTGGAGTCATGTGGGCCAGGAGTCGAACCGCCAACCCTACAATTAGTGGACAACCTGCTCTACCACCTGCGCCATAGCTGCCAATAGAATATGTAGTTTCACTACTATGTCAGTTAAACTACATAACATTATGTATTACCCACATAACAATTAGATTTACATTTTTAAATTTGGTCTTTTTTTAAGGAAGTTTTTACTAGACTGCAAAAGACAATCCAGGCATAAAGCTGTTTAAAAATTCAATGTAATGTTTATCCTGTCATGAGTCCCCCTTTGAGAAGCACACTATGGAACATTTGAGTGCGCATGCACCTGCTTCTCCATCGTGGACAGCAGTGACATCCCGACACGTGCTTTTGTTATTGTTTATGTCATGTCTCCTCCCCGTCCTGTAATTGGTTATGGTGTCACGTGTGTCTGGATTACCCTCAGCTGTCAGCAGTTACAAGGGTGATCATGTCAGCATATATACCGCGTGCCTCGCAACACTCAATGCGGAATATTAGATTAGCGTAGAGATAGATTAGGTATTGTTTCGAATAGATCTAGTTATCGTCATAGTCATAGTCAAAGCCATAGTTATAGTCTTAGTCTCATTCATAGTTTGTTAGATTAGTTTATACTGGTTTCTCCGCTACCAGTCCCTCACTGTTGTTTGTTTCATGTTTGGTATATCGACCCTAGTATGCCTGTTTACCGATCATCTGACCTTGCATGTTTTGGATTACGTTTTTGGATTACGATTTGGATTTGTCTGCACATCTCTCTTTAATTAAAACAACTGTTCATACTGCTCTTGCATCCGCCTTATTTTCCACTATGTCATGGAACGTAACATATCCACTAATTGATCAGAAGCAAGAGCAAGATAGCAGAGAACAGAAAGAGCAGAAACACCAAAGTGCTAGCTTACAGGGGTGTTTATAATAGTGTAGTAAAAATATCCACAAGGAGATGCAGCACAACTGTTTAAAAAATTTGGTTTGAGTTAAATTACTCAACAGTGATTTAAACTACAGACTTCATCCTTCCCACATAACATAATGCATATAACGCATGTTTGGTTGCAGTTATTGCTGCTGAAGGTGGAACAACCAGATTTTAAGTTTAAGGGGGCAGTTAGTTTTTCACATGGTTGAAAGGTAATGGATAACTTTTTTTGCTTCAATAAAAAAAACAAATAAAATCTGTATTGTATGCTTACCCAGGTTGACTAGATCTGAAAGATATTTAGCATGAGATATATTTTTCAACTTCCTAAGCACCATCCAAACATCTCAAATGGAAATAAATACAACAATAAATATAATAAATATATATATATATATTTAAAAAGACCTTTCTATGAAAGTTGTCGAAACTCAACATTTCTCAGCCAGTTCTGTCTCAGCTTGACATCAAAATCCATCAATATCACCACAGATCCACCACAGAGCATCTTAACCTCATTTGTAATTATGTGGTTCAGCTAAGTCTCCTCAACAGGCCACAGTGCAATGAATTTTGTGCACAGCAGAAAGACTGAGTGGTCAGCAGCAGCTCTCAATTCAGGAGCTGCATTACATCTAGCCCAAGAAGCAACCTGAAAAATTCTCTCTGATGCCACACATCTGGGGAACTATCTATTTCAGAAACTCCCCTCATACAAATGGAGCCATTACTACATGAAATCTGAACAGATTTATCCCAACAATGGTGACTCCTTTCAGAAGTGACTGTAACTATCTTCATTTATGATAGTAACAGTGTTGTAAATTAAGCAGAAACTTTCCATCCATCCATCCATCCATCCATCTTCTACTGCTTAGTCCTTCTTCAGGGCCACGGGGAACCTGGAGCCTATCCCAGGGATCACTGGGCACAAGGCGGGGGACACTTTATATGTAAATATTTACTGGGCAGTAGAAGACTGTAAAAAGACCAGGTGATGTTTTTCCAATCTTCAGCTGTTCAGTTTCAGCAAGCTTGTGCCTGGCAAGTGATCTTGACTGAAAGGAATGGAACCTGATGTGGGCTTCTGCTACTGTAACCCATTCATGTACATCTTCATGTTTGGCTTGTTGTGAAGAGCTGTTATTTTCAGTTACTGTACCTTTTCTTTCAGCTCAAAACAGTCTGGCCATTCTCATGACCTCTATAATCAACAAGGTGTTTCCACCCACAGAGCTGCACTGTCTGGATAGTTTTTTGCTTTTCACACCATTCTGTGTAAACAGTCCATCTGCTACCAACAACAATGCCACAATCAAAGAGACATTATTTCTCCCATTCTGAGGTTTGATGTGAACATTAACTGACACTCTTGACCTGTATTCTGCATAATTTTATGCTTTGCATTGGCTGGCAAGTTTACATGGACTTTGTATTTGTATTGTGTTTATTCTGCACATTTGTAGGTGTGCATGTTTATACATTTGGCTAATTTGCACATTATATGCACTGATCTGCCAGATTAAATTCCTGTGTACTTTGAACATTGTGATTCTGACTCAGATGTCATTAAAGAGAAATATAAGATTATCCAAGCTGTAAGACTTACAATTATATTACAATATGAAGCAGTGAAATGAATAAAGTATAGCTTTGCGAGTTTAGGTATAGGTCAAGAAAACTAGATCAAAGTTCCCCATGCTGCAAACATCATAAGCAATAGCTTTGAAGCAAGTGCTGTACTAACACAATTACTAACACTTGTGATGCGGTTCAATTGTGCAAACAGCTTTGCAAGCTCTCTCATTTCTTGCAGTTTTCCTAACAGGCACAAGTTTATACATCCAAAAATGGCATGCTCAAGTAAGTCTTTAGAAAACTCTATAAACAGTCTTTTCATTCATCATATGGGATATTTTTTACAAGCAAAGCAAATGAATTGTGTCTTCATACCATCTTCAAATGGAGGATGTGCTAATTGGTTACAATGTCAAATATAGTAAACGCTGTCTCCATAAACTGTATAGAGTTTAGATAAATACAGCTGGTCTTAACAATAGTAATTTTCTCTCTTTGCGTTTCCTTTTCCTGTTTTTTGTTTGTTTGTTTCACGATAAGACAGTGTCATATGGTGTCATCACACTTGAATGATTGTCAGTTTAATTTTAGGTGGTTATGAATCATTTTAAGCAATATGTTTTAAGGAACATTGTATGTAAGTCTGTCCCATGGATGCTAGACAAGAATGAAATGCTATATTACAGTAATTTCAGAGTTATTTAGCTAAACCTGGATATTTCGCTGCTATATCTCTCTGCAGAAAAATTGCACTGTGTACTTATCACATCTGGGCTTGGTTTTATTTTGGAGTAATGATTCTTTATGGTTTTTTCTTAAATCACTTAAAATTATAGCTTAGGAAAGATGCTGCAGAATTCATAGTGGTTCTTTCTATTACTTTTCCTTAAAAAGCAAATCTGTTTCTATTTGCCAAGTGCATTTGTTGTTTATAGGCTTAGTTTTCTGCTGGGAACAGAATTTTAAATGTTGACATGAAACTAAAATATCATTACGGTTTACTGGCACATAAACAATATATGGCTTATTACTATGAAGACACCATTAATAACTTTCTAACATGAGCAAAACCACAAAAAATCTTACAGTAAGCAATATCATACACAAAATATGTCTCACATTCGTTCAAATGTGCTAAATAAAAGGGTGACTGACTTTGTGCTATCAAGCACTTATTATTATGGAGCCCTTGGCTTTAAGGTTTTCAGCAGTGAAAAATTCAATCTGATCACTGGAATCAGGGCAAGAATTTGCTTTGTTATTTGACATTGATGTAAATTGGACCTAGCTTCAGCCTCATTATACTCACTGACTCTCCATGCCATTAGAGCTAAGGGCAGAGAAGTGAGGGCCTGCTTCAAATAATTGCTCCTGTCCTGCTGTCCCAGACAGGGTGCCTGAAATTCACTGCACGTGCCTTCTTTAATTATGAGAATAGCGTCATTAACGGTGGCATCAAGCTGTTCAGAGTACGTATGAAGCTGAATAATGGTTGCTGAAATAAATAAATATTTTTTAAAAACCATGGCAATATTTTTGGTCACGGCTACTTTGCAAAGTAGCATGTTGACCTCGAAACCAAAGCTAGTACTTACAAAAGAGTAGAACGTTTGTGTACTAAATTTAAATTATAGGTGTCAGGAGCACTAGATGGAATAGCCAGTATGATGACAGATTGCCATGATCTTCATGTAGCTAGTGGGGGGTATACTCCTCCTCTGTAACTGGCCTATTTTCATGCTCAAAAACTTACAAAAAGATGTTTTGCAGGAGCCAGTGTTTCCTCAAAGTATCAAATTCTTACCTCCCGAATGCATTTCCATGTTAAGAAAACATTCCAAATATTTTTGTACCTCCTGATCACCATTACTGAGTGTTTTGCACTCAGAAAATATCTCTGGGGATCTTTGTGTGGGTCTCAATTGGTTAATTTCAAGTTTAATCGAAAACCTTTCCAAGAATATGAAATGTCCAATGCTAATATTCTCAGCTCCCATGATGTATCTGTTTATTATTAATCAGAGAGAATAATCCTACTGCTAGTCATTTTCAGTCTCAATCTGTGAGGGGAATCATTTTAAAGTAAATAAGCCACAAGGCCTTCTAAAATCCAATAAATAACATTTTGAATGAATGTTGTGCTGGCAAGCATCGGGTCATCCCCCTCTGTAAACACTCCATTTCGAAATTCTAGAGAAGTTAAATGAAAGTATAAATAATGTGTTGAAATCATACTCAATTAACAGTATACAGCCAAAAATGTACTCAAGTGAAAGTAAAATGGTGGCTCCTTTTAAATGTACACTCATATTCACAAGTAAAAAGTAAACGTTTTACACTGATACAATTCAGAAAAATGCCATGTTTTAATTTGAAAATGAACTTTTATTACTTATCTATAACTGCTACTTACTTTTATTTTAAATCAACTCTGCAGCTTTGCCTGAAAACATCATTCAGTCTCTATACGTTTGCTTGTCATATGCATGACTAGTGCTTCATATTTAATGAACAAATCAGAAATAAAATGTCCCGTAATTAACCAATATTTACCATTTGCTAGAATTTGACTTGCTGCTCAGCCACTGGAATTGATGCTCGTCTAACCCTGCATAAGCAAAGAAAATAGTAACTTAGATGAATATATCCAGTGAATGTTAGCTAATTATTCAGACGTACCTCAACATGCTTTTTTCAAATTCGATGGATTTCATACGTTCTAAGTATGCAAATTAGACACCTCATTGTATACAAGTCTTTGCTTACTCCAGTATTTTGACACATTTTACTGAGAGTAGGAGCATGGGACGTTCATTCTCATGTTCCACATTGCAGTCTGCCTTATTCGTATTCAGATGCACACAGAGAGTGAACAAAGGTAATGTGTAAGTGTACAGATTGATTTCTGTTTTAACATATATTACAAAAATTGGGAGAGAGGAAAAGGGGGTTCTGGAGTGGATAACGTCTGTAACAGGTGATGACAAATATGATTGCAAATATTGTAAATAAAAAATTCATGCACACCAAAGTGCACTTGTTTCCCACACAAAGACTGAGAAAAAGAAAAATGTTTCCTGTTTCTAATGTTTGAACCCGACAACCCTGCTCTAGCACTAACTACATTAGCATGAGAAGGTCACTGCAGATGATGAACTGGCACGATTCTTGATATTTTATTTTTCTACACTGATTAGTTTGATTGGTGGCTAAACTGAAATTACCAGATGGTAAACTGAAGTTATTGGACACTTCAAGCCATTGCACATGATCAATGCACAGTATTGCTCTACCACATCACTAGTGACCTTACCAAACCTTTACTATTGTGTGCATGCTGTTCTGGTTTGAACCCTGCTTGTTTAGTTTATCAAGTTAACACTGCCTATTCTGGTCTGTTATTCTTGCCTGAATAATTCCATGTTTATGACTTTTACTCCTTGATTCGCCTCAATAAACCTGCATTTGCATCCAAGCCATATAAAGTCAGGCATCCTGGCAAGTATATAAATAATTCAGCTATCCCTCACCTCTTATCCAGTGAGGGCTCAAGCTAAGGAATCTCATCCAGAGTCCAGAGGTGGTGACTGGAAAACAGCCGTGCTGTTTAGAAAGATGAACTTGTAAATGTCCGACTATAGTTTGCACCACTGTTGTAGAGTGATTCAATGTGTTTCTATAAACACTGTTACCTTAGACGCAGTTAGACAGTCCTGTATTCATTACAGAAAGAAGCCAGAAAGGCCAGATCTCCACCTTTTCTATGTATGTTTTTTTCTGTGTGCAATCAACAAGCCCCTTGCTGAGGCCAAATCTGCCTGAAGTCCCCCAGGGAAGAGTTCAGTGGCTAGGTGTCATTAACTATGTTGCAAACATCTACGCTTCTTTTCCAGGAACCACAGCAGAATCTATGGTTGGAGTGAGCTGTTTTGAACTGATGTTACTGCTGGTGTTGAGGAAAATATGAGCATGTTTTGGACATTTGGACACTTGGCAGATTACGAATAGGCAGGTTAATATTTCAACATGCAGAGAAGGTCATAAAGTCAAAGTATAATAACAACAATTATTATGCTTATCCCGTATCCCATATGGTTATCCCCAAAGTTATCCCAGTAACTCTCTGTTGGTTCCCATTATTTGACATTTATCTGATTTAATCTGTATAATACAACATAATTTGACAAAACTGTATTACAAAAAAAGCCTGTTGTTATGGAAGCACTGAACTTCAAGTTGTGAAGAGCATTTTGTGAAAAGAAAGTGCTTTGATGATATTTCTACATAATATCTCAGTATTTCAGCTTAATAACTCATTATAATATCATTATATTTACTTAATATTTAACACTTCAAAATCTATGAATAAAACTTTCATATTCTTTACTTTAACATAAAAATGGTGCATAGATAAAATTGTCTGATGACTTGCACTATTTCCGCTGATCAGGAATTTTCCCATGTAAAACCTAGGGCATCATTGAATGGTAAGTGTTGCAATCATTTTCGTTTTCCCGTTCCATTTAACAACCGAACCCTACAATCAACATAATCTAAAGCAATTCTTAGCTCACCAGTTCTGTGTGATAAATGTTTGTTGATGCGTGAATCATAAATCCGCTGCTATTTTGCAAAGCTTACATAGAAGCTGTTGGGACAGGGCTATGATGATGCATAGTGTAGGCGGCCTACATGCAATAAAATGGGTGCCCCGCCTGATCGCTTCCGCAACACTGGCAGATCATTTGTGACTGCCAAAATAAACAAAGCTTGAAACATTAAGAACACAAAGAGCATGACCAAACCCAAATATTATGTGCAACAGTAGAGTACCAAAACCATCTCCACTGCACAGAATCACAGTAGTAATCACTTTTATTTCTTTACCATTTAATTTTTGGTTCTAATAAAGCTTTCAATTATACTGCTGTATTGATATTTTCAAATGTTGCATTTTTGTATATACTGATCAAATAAGCCATGTATACTTATTATAAGCAATCAATACAACACTACTTTCTTAGGGGGCTGTATTTAAGGCAAGTATTTGTGACCATGTTATTTGAAATCATTTGGTTTCAGAAAGAGTGACACAGTGGCTAGCTGCCCCATAGTTTCAGGGTCCCTGGTTTTATCCTGAGCTCAGATTACTGTCTATGTGGAGTTTTGACATATTCTCCCTGTGGGTTTCATCCAGGTTCTCCAGTTTCTTACCACCTTCCAGAATTCATACACGTAGGTGGATTGGTGACTGTAAATTGCCCTTAGGTGTAAATGAGTGTGTGAAAGTAACATTAATGCATGTCGTGTCCTGTCTTCCTGGGATCCAGTGAAACTCAGATCAGTATAAAGCATTACTGAAGATAAATGAAATCAAATAAAACTTTTCACCAGAATTTTTTTTAAGAAGTTGTCATAATGAAACAAAACACTGTTTTTTTTTTCCTCAAATTTGAATTCAACTCATACAGTCTCATCCAAAGTCTAGTAGGAAACTTAGGGATTTTATTTAACATACTCAATGAGCAACAATTAACAATTTAAAAATAATAAAAGTGTAGAATGTATACAAAAAATGCATACAACAGTGTCAAACATGACATGATGTGACTGAAACTACCAGCACTGGTTAATTTGAGACCAGAATGGACATCTAGTAGACCAATTTAGCCCATTATATTGGCACATAAAAGGTCTTACTTGTCCCTTACTATACAACCTTTTCTGGTACCATATTAAAACATATATTTTACTCTTTTTATACCTTATTTCCACCAATAATTAAGCTATGAGAATGAAGACATATATGGCTTCATCTGTGACATGTCAAACCTGCTGAATCTTTTTGAACCACTGCTCATGTAACATCATTTGCACAGAGCTGCCTTTTTTTTCTTCTTTTTTTTTCTGTGGCTTGGTTGGTACTTAAAACTTTGTTGTAAGTTGTGATCTCCCAAATGTAGGATTAACAATAAGAGGCCTGCAACAGTTTGAAGCTAATGTCTCACTGTGCAAAAGAGGTTTCGCTTCTGAATTTAGTATGCAAATGGCCACTGCTCTTATTGGAGATGTTAACAGAAGGCAGAGTTAGGATGGGATGGGGCATGGGACAAAAAAAACAAAAACAAAAAAAAAACAATGCAGGTATGAATTAGTATTAAAAATTGCTAGGTGGAATCTGGTCACTATTCCGGCATCTGGGCAGTGAATTTAAACATAATTCATGATAATTAATGTCTCATTTATATCTATTTGCATTGGACATGATGAGACAGTCATGACAGTGGTGGGATGAAGGCAACGTGTTTATAGAGGGACAGCTTGAAAACTTTTTTAATGGTGGTCTTTACCGTTAAATGCAATTTTGCATTGATTATAAAATAGTACTATTGATCTATCAAGCACTGAATGGTCTCGCACCACAGTACCTGAGCGAACTTCTGGTCTTCTATGATCCACCACGCCTACTTAGATCAAAAGGTGCAGGTTATTTGTTGGTACCTCTTACAAAGCCCCACTGTTATGGAACAACCTTAAAATGAATGTTCGGGACTCAGACACAGTCTCTGTGTTTAAGTCTAGGCTGAAATCAAATTTGTTTACTCAAGCTTACCATGAACACAGTCTTATCCATTACGGGATAGAAGCATACCTAACAATCTCTCCCTCTCTTTACTTCCCTTTCCCTCTTCGCTTCTGTCAAGCGAAACATGATATTATGGAGATGCCAGTAATCCTGACCCTTTCTGTTCTCCGAACCTGCCTGATCCCTCCTGATGCCCTACCTCTGGTTGGAGCTCTCATCAACTGGAGGTTATATTCTGCTTCTGAGGACAACCCCAAGCAGTGCAGCCTGGAAATTGCTGAGGATGGTGCTGCTTGAAGTGCCATGGAAATGGTTTTGGACCTCAATTTCCCATGAACAGTTGCGCTATGGTGCTGGCACTATGGTTGCTGCTATGGCATTAGGACTGCAATTACCACATACAACTTTGCACTCAAGTCTCCTTTAATGAACAGTGGATTAGTTCAACAAAACAGACTTAATATAAAAACTATAATGAACTTAAAAATATAACATTTGTAAAAATGTCAAAAACATAAAAACTTTATTCTTTCCATTTCAACAAGTTGTTTCGCATTAACTGGTCTCATAAACAGAAAACACATTACTCTAATTAACACATGAACTAAATTCTGAAGATTAAAGCAAGAATTCTTATCTTATTGAATGATATTTCACCACAAATAAAAGCATTTCCTCTTTATCATTGAATATGAAATTTGTCATATATAGACCTAATATATTTTTTTACGATATTAACTCATATTAACATTAACTGGATATGAAACATACTACTCTACAAATATATTTTTCTGTGCAATATATATACACTACTTTTTTGTCAACCCATCTTCATTTAAATCTTTCAACAGTGTACTGGCTCTTTAATTCAGTGTGGGTAGCACGGGGGAAAAAATTTGACTCAACGCCGAAACTCCCACTTCACTACTGTTCTCTTCCAGTGTAAAATGTTATCAGTGCAGAGCTTACACAGTTTACAAGCTGCAGTTTTGTCTTCATTCCACACAAGAGACATCTTCTTTACACACAGCATGAAATCGATGTGTTTTCCCACTCTCTTTGATTGACAGGATATAATCGGCCCTGATCATCGAATGTTTTTAAACTATTGGCTGATAGCGGGAAAAATAGCATCTCTAGAATTGAAGTAATTTAGTTAGTAGTCTTAGGTTTCAAGGTTTTAACCTACTGGAAGAAATATTTATTGTACTTACTAATAATTTTTCTTTTATTCTGTAACTGTAAAAACAGCAGCATGAGAGCGAGAGGGAGGGAGAGAGAGAGAGAGAGAGAGAGAGAGAGAGTGTGTGTGTGTGTGTGTGAGAGAGAGAGAAAGAGAGAGAGACTGATTCATACATTGATTCATTCATACATTGGAGCAGTTAAGAGTAGTCAACCCACACTACCTTTCTCAGAGATGGAACCCCACACAGTCAGTGATCAAATTCAAAGCAGAGTTCATAACTGAGCATCCATAAGGAAGCCTATTTGCACTTCTGGACATATTGAAAATGGACTAAATTCACCATAACACTCTTTTTTTAAATTACAGAATTTATTATCCAAAATTTGAGGTGCATGTTGTTGACTGATAATCTGCACAAAACTGATGAATGGTACAAACATCAAATTCTTTTTTCAAGATTTGAACAGTATTATTTTCAACCCAAAGTGCATCCATTTACACCCTGATTTATATTTTTGTTAAAACTTAAGCATTCTTTTCATTATAGAGTTCTCCAGAGAAGGCATCTGCAAAAAAAATTCTGAACTCGAAGTAATGTAATCTGAATGATGTTTACAGAAGTAAATAAACAGCCAATTTGCAACATTTTTGTCATTACAAGGACCCTTGTCATGTGTATTTACTGTTTTCAAGTGGTCAACATAATTTGTGCTCAGAACAGAAGGACTACATGATCATAAGCGTTATCTTTATGAAAAACATCTGGCCTGGATAATACACTCTTACAAAGTGTATACATATGGCCTGAATAACATAGTCAGGCTAACAAAGACGGCACTCATGGAGTGATACATTGAATGCAATAAACACACTACAGTAAATGAAAGGATGTTGGCTAGCTATAGCGCAAAATCCATTTTTTTTTCTTTAGTTAAAAAATCCTACCACATTCAAAACATTACCCTAGTGTAAGACGTAGACAGGTTAACTAGTATGAAATATCATGATGATATTTGGTGGGGATGGGTATGGCGTGAGCCATATTCACAAGCCTGGGCGCCTCCTCGTGGCGACTGCTGGATACGGTGGCTCATGTTGAGCCACCTGAGCTAAGTTCCAGGCCAACCCCCGGTCAGGCTAACCTTCTGACTGGGGGTTAATCTGCTGGTTACAGAAAATACATGTAGGAAGAAACCTGGCCCTTCTTTGAGTCCAGGTAGAAGGCAGACGTGATGCAAACAAAGGAGCGAAAGTGAGTCCTGACAGGCAGGGCACTTATCTAAAGATACATGACTGTCCTGATTGTGGCATGAGATTCCCATCCTCGCGGAGCATGGCGATGCATAGGCACCACAGACAACCGGAGGAGTGGAATGCTGAGAGGCTAGTGTCAATGCCTACAAGGAAGCTGGTTTGGTCGGCTGATGAAGACAGCGCCCTGCGAAGGCATGCCAATAACATCTGGCAAGAAGGAATGATGAAGAGGCAGCACCTGGAGCAGTTGCGGCAATATTTCCCCATGAGATCCACGGAGGCTTTGAAAAAGTGCCTGAAGCTGTTTGGCTGGTGCCCAACCCAGGAGAGGGAATGGATGGGCAGTACAGAAAAGAATGAGCAATCTAAGGTGCTAGCTGCACTGATTCCTCCCATTGCAGCATCTCCAAGTAAGGCGTTAGCTGGAAGAAGAGTATGGAGTAGGGTGGAAGACGAAGAGCTTTGGCGCCATGCAGACCTCTTGTGGAATCACGGGATGTTGAAAAAAGATCTTGCCGCTCTACTGGGAAGAACGTTAGTGGGTAACCGCACAGTGGAATCCATTAGGAAGAGGCTAAAGGTGCTGGAGTAGTTACCACCGTGTCCACCTGGGGAGGCTGATTGCAGAAAATCTGGAGAACACATAACAAGGGACTCCAGACAAGTAACGAGAGAGAGGGAGACCAGCTCACAGCAGAGGAGAAGAGAAGGAGGAGAAAAACGAATACAAAGTGTTATCCCCAATGAGTTAATCCAGGCTGTAGTAGTGGAAGAGACTTCGATTATAATCTCTGATGATTGGAGGAGAAGGCTGCTTGAGAAAGCAGTTGATCAGATCAGAGATACCAGAGATTGCCTCAATGACATTGCGGAGGGCCTTATGAAAG
Organism: Ameiurus melas; assembly: GCA_012411365.1. NCBI lineage: Eukaryota > Metazoa > Chordata > Actinopteri > Siluriformes > Ictaluridae > Ameiurus > Ameiurus melas. The sequence continues at coordinate 32,149,738 of CM022757.1, read as the reverse complement.
GTCACTTAAGCAAAGAAGAAGCAATCTCTTCCACGAACGCCCACTCAGACAGGAACTTTCCTTCGAAGTGGATTTCTAGACCGATTAGGAGGATAGAAGTCAAAAGTTTAACATCTAGGAGACTTATTAGGAGGGCTGACTATGCCAACATCCAGCAGCTTTACAAGCTGAGGAAGAGGGACGCTGCAGCTACAGTGCTCGATGGACGCTGGAGAGAGGCCCATAGAAAGAAGGATTTTCACTGTGAAGGTTGGGAGGAGTACTGGAAAGAGATTTTTAGTAGAAAGTCTACAACGATGCCGAATGAGCTTAGATGTTGAGCAATGGATCAGGAAGAGCAGGCGTGGGAGATACTAACACCGATCTCTGAAAGAGAAGTAACTGAGGCACTGCGGGGGATGGGTGCCACAGCGGTAGGACTGGACAAAGTTGAGGTAAAGGATTTGCTTCAGTGGCACCAGCCCACGCTGGCTGGGTACCTAAACCTGATTTTAGCACTTGAAGAGCTCCCTAAGATCCTGACCACAGCCCGAGTGGTGTCCCTTCCAAAAACAGGAAACCCAGTGACGCCCGGGGAATTTAGACTGATTTCAATTACCTCTGTTACCACAAGAACCTTCCATAGGATTTTAGCTTGCAGGATTTGTTCGAACATAACATTCTTTCCTCTGCAATATGCCTTCTAACAGAAGGACGTATGCCTGGAGGCGAGCTCCCTGCTTCATGCTATCCTGAGGAGGGCGCACGACAAGACACAGTCAGTTGAAATGGCCTTTTTAGATCTGGCAAAGGCCTTTGATATGGTCGCTCATGAGGCTATCATTGATGCAGCAAAGGCCAGTAGCATTCCATCGCCCTTATTGAACTACCTTGAACATCTATACAAACATTCGACTGTGTACTTGGATGGGACTTTAACAAAGTGTGAAAGAGGCTGTCCCCAGTTCTGTTCATATTAGCTATGGACAGAGCCGTGAGGACGACACTCCTGGAAGTAGGAGTTGATCTGGGCTGGTGTAGGGTCGATGCACTTGCATATGCGGACGACCTGGTTCTTTTTGCGGAGCACCCAGAAAGGCTCCAAGAAAAATTGGATGAGGAGCTGGAGGAGGCTTTAAGAGCGAGAGGTATGACTATTAACATCAAAAAGTCAGCTGGCCTTACCATCGCAAGAGACGGTAAGAGAAAGTGTGTGGTTCTGGTCCCGTGGAGGGTAAGGACAACGAGTGGAGTAATTGCACCGATGGGAGTACTGATGGGAGGTTGGAGACGATGTTGAGAGAATTATCAGAAGCTCTCCTGAAGCCGTATCAAAGGCTGGAAATCTTAAAGTTTTTCCTCTTGCCCAAACTAACTCATGGACTGGTGTTGGGGAATGCACATAGAAACAATCAAGGGAATGGACACTTTAATAAGATCTAGTGTCCAGAGATGGCTGAGGCTACCAAATGACACCCCGGTGGCATATTTACATGCCAGGGTGCAGGATGGTGGTCTGGGGATTCCCTGCATTAGCTCATCAGACCCTCTAACCCAGAAATCAAGATTACTGAAGCTAAATATTATTACTAAATATTACTAAATATTAATCAATAATAGCTAAGATGCTGAAAGTCTCTTAGCTGACAATTTTATATTAAAGACAGAATACGGTGCATGAGGTTTAAATAGAGGTACATGGCAAATTAGTATTGGTGCTGAAATGTGAGCTTTAATATAACTACTGTAGCAAAACCAGTCCTGGCATTATGTATGCTTTGGCCCCTCACATATAAATGCTTTTATTGGACTTGACCCTCAGCATATTTAATGCTGACTCTGGAGCTTTCAGTACATAATTATGCATTTAGAATAAATCCTTGGTTTTAGCATTCTGTGTATTTTCAGATACTAGTTCAACCCTAGAATCCCTTCAGACAATGCTTTTATGTCCTGTCCACTCAAGTCGTTATTCAGATTCCAAAGCATGTGCCAAAAGTAATGTTACACACTAATGATTTCAGCCCCCACCCCCTTCCGCAAACACTGACTCAGTACTGAGTGTGCATTTTCTGGGAAATCACATGCAATCTTGACAGTAGGATAGCTTCATGATAATCCTACACAAGGAGAACACCGATTAGAGCAGGGTAGGCTAGGACAATTATAGGCTTCCTTATACCATCTGATTCACATTTTCACCTCGCATTTTTTTCCCCTTTTTTGACAATGTTGGCGGTTCTAAACAGCACTTTGCTGCAAGGGGATATAGTGCAAACATTTTAGTGGGTGAGAAAAACTATTAAAAGGTCCATAGCTATCGTTTCCAGCACGTGTTCTAAAGCTATTCGGGTTTGTGTTATTTGAAAAGCACCTGAGCGGTTTCACTGTCTGGTTATCCAGTTTGCTTATCAGAGCTCAGTGTGTGAGTCTTTAATATCAGCACCAATACACAAGCCTCTGGTGTTGTGCTCTTCAGTCTGGCCACATTCACCACCAAGGATTAACCCTAAATCTAGTGGTCTCACTCTGACTGTTTATATCATCCACTTCCTAGAGAGACCCATATATGGATATGTACCAAATTAGCTTCTGAGGATGCTCACTAACTTAGGAGTTGTGGCAAGTGCAATGCCATCTTTATCACATCACAGACAGTGAAGTAATTGTTGCTTAACACCTGAAAAATAGAACATGAAAGGTTAAAATTTTGGCTGGGTATTTACACTTGTCACGTATCGTGACGTGATGAAGATAGTACGGATGCAATCGCAGTTTAGAATGAGAGTTTTATTTGTAGAGAGGAGAGCAGACAAATCCAAAACATGATCCATACATGTAATCCAAAAACAGGCAAAGGTCAGGTGACTAGCAAACAGGCATATACAAGGCCAGGCAGAGATCAAGTCGTGGTACGGAAATCAGGGTCGATAAACAAACATGAAACGTGGACTATGACTTGGAACTGGGAGCGGATAACCCAGCGAACTAATCTAGCCGTGTGTAGCATGGCTCACAGTATATATACTCGGCATCATTAACCCCACAACTGCTAACAGCTGCGGGCAATAAGGAAACACACGTGACTAAACAACACATGACAAGGCAGGGCGGAGACATGACATCAACAATAACAAAAGACACGTGGTTATAAACGTGTCGGAATGTCACTGCTGTCCACATAGAAGAAGCATGCGCATGCGCACCAGCGCTTAAAGCATGCTGCTTCACGGGGGAATCATGACAACACATTTATACAGCTGGTTTAAATCCCCGACTGTTCTTCTTAGAGCATCAGGGCTGCAGTCCTCCACAGCCTTTAAGGTATTTCATTTATTTACTGGATGTACATAGTCAGTTAGTGGGCTGGTATAAATGGGAGAAGCCATCCTTTTTACCATAGACTGTAGTTTACACAGCTTATCGTTGACAGTCGTGTCAAGTGCATACATTTGGTTAAATGCAATGGGACTAATTTATTTAAACCCTGTTTTGCTGACACATCCATAACGTGTCATAAGATGTAATAAACATGAGCGAGGTTGATTATTTTCTTAATCACTGATACTTTTGTCCCAACATTGTGCAATGAAAGTACAAATTACACAAAGGCACAAATGACAGAACCCTACATTTTGTGTGGTTTGAACAAAAGTGTTGGTTAATAGCAAGAACAGCTTTTCTGCTTACCATGCTTGCTATTCTGAAGCAACCTGAAACAATTGAAACATTTCCCTTCAAAAATAAAAATCGCAAACAACAGTGGTGTGGGTAGCATTGCAGACTCGCAGTTCCAGGGTCAAGTCCTGAGCTCCTGTTTGTGTTCATGCTGGTTCTCTGGTTTCCTCCCACCTCCAAAAACATGCATGTAGGTGGATTGGCAATTGCTCTGTATTGCTCTGTCTTTCTCTGACCCACCTGAACAAAAAGGGCAATTATGTAAGGATGCTGTTCATATACTTCAGTTCAGCATTCAACACAATCATCCCACAACAGCTGAAAGGAAAGTTGAGCCTGTTGGGTTTGAACAACTCCATCTGTAACTGGACCCTGGAAACACAACCTCCAGCATCACCACACTGAACCATACACTCCCCAGGGCTGCATGCTCAGTCCACTGCTGTCTACACTGCTCTCTCTGGACTCTTCTGCAAAGTTCAAATCACATCAAGTTGTAGGCAGTGTCAACAACAGTGATGAGTCAGTGTTACAGAGAGGAGGTGTGGTGGCTCGCAGAATGGTGTAGAGACAGCAATCTATCTCTTAAAAGAGGTCATTACTGACTTCAGGAGAACTCAAGTGGAAAACTCACTTTTCCACATCAACAGCATAATAACAGTGGAGGGAGTCAAAAGTTCCAAGTTTCTTGGTGTGCACATGAGAGCGGACCTCTCTTGGACTCTCCTGTTGCATCTGCAAAGCTACCAGCATTGCAGATGACCCCTCTCACCAATCTGGCAAAAGGTACAGGTACATCCTTGCACCACCAGACTCTGCTACAGTTTCTTCCCTGAGGCAGCCAGATTACTCAACACCCTGCTGCCTCCCAACGCTCACCTGGGCTAGTCAAACAACTAGCCCAGTAGGTCTGGGTTAATACCACCGCATACCTGCACTTTACAAAGCTGCATTAGACACTTTTTTATTTATGAGGCACATGTTTTGGCTGCTAACATTGCTTCTAAATTGCTGTCAATGATGCTGCTACACTTATTACTGCTACACTACGAAGTAGTTTACAATATATCTTTGCAATACCTTTCCACAAAACACTGTTTTGTAATCACAGCACTGTGTATCTTTTGTCTTGTGTATTGACTGTTTTGTCTTGCACTCGCCTCACACTGTATGTATTTGTATTTGCACTTTATGTAGTCTTGTGTACTGTACTTCTGTATTGTTATGTGTTGCACCATGTTCCTGTAGAATGACATTTTGTTTGATGTAGACCAGCTATATAGAGGAGTGACAATAAAATCCCACTTGACTTGACCTGTGTTCTTTGTGCATGTGTAGTAGTGTTGTTAAGACCCCGTGCTATAAGGCTCAACCAAAATGGTTTCATAATAGCAAAATGTAATTACTGATACTTAACTGGATTTTTTATCCCTCGCATTCAGTATTATGCCCAGTCATCACTTGAAATGAGCCTTATCTCCAATGAAGCATTTAGAAAACCACATGCAGAAGCTAACAAAGAATACTGAGAGAACATTTAGTGAAGTATTCCACAGGTTCTATAAAGATTAGGCTGCAAGTTTGAATAAGTAACATTCCTGAATTGTAATGTTATAATGGGTTGTGTAGAACCCAGGGTGTGTGTGTGTGTGTGTGTGTGTGTGTGTGTGTGTGTGTGTGTGTGTGTGTGTGTGTGTGTGTGTGTGTATAAAGGACCCTAGATGCAGGTGGATTTTAACAGAGTGGTTTGAGTTTCTTTTATCTTAATCTTTTTTATCTTAAAATTGTGCTGCCCATAAACTTTAAAAGCAGAAAACAACAGACCAAACTGGTCTCTGCCTGACAGGCTGGGGAGCATTCTGGCCTGAAGAAATCTGCCACCACCATCTGTGACCCTGGCTTGTGAACCACGACAAATAAAATGGCTGAAGTGACAAATACCAATGAGTTATCCAGGCACCGGCATCCTTCATGCAGAGGAGCCATTTGAGCTTGGCTGGCAGTTCTAAGCAGAGCACTGGGTGCTCCTACCCTTCCACCACCTGGAACAAAACAGCACCCAAACCCAGGTCTGATGCTTCATTCTGCAGACCACAAGGAAGAGAGATGTCAGGTAAATGCAACTGCCCCAACACAGAACTTCCACTGTACCAGATCTGGTGCTCCCTCTTTAGAGTGATGGGCAGGCCATAATTGCAGCTGTCCTGTCAATTTGATGATGAACCTGCACATGGCCCAAGTGTGTTCCCAGGTTCCTTAATTCAACCTGTCCAACTGCACACTTCTTTGGCTTTGGCTTCTTTTGGCTTTGTGACTCCCAACTGTCTCAAGAAATTTAGGATGGTCATTACTATAAATGATTATATCGTTTAAATAAGCAATGGCATAGGTGCTCTGCAAGTGAAGTATTTTGTCCATGAGACATTGAAACTTGGCCAAGGCTCCAAACAAACTGAAAGGAAGCATGACAGTTTGCAGATTGCAATAGACCACTTTTTCTTGGGACATAAGAGTCAAGGGTGTGATTGTCACTTGGTATAATTTATTCATAATTACTCAAAAGTTACTGTAGATTAGTTTGCTTTCTGGCTAGATTATTTGACCCCAAATGACTTTCGGTGACCTGCTGCCACAGTTTGCTTCATACAACATTCCCTGTTAAATTAAAACTAACAGTCTGGAAATATTAGTGTTAATGGCTGCGCAAGTAATAACATTTGGAGGTTTCGTAAAGATATAAAAGTGTTCTCAAAACCTGACAAAATTGAGAAAGCTGACACTGTTACCAGGAATGGGACTGTATAGAGAGGAATTATGAAGGCGACAAAGGGGGAATGGAAGACAAATAACAGGAATGAGTATAAGGAGACAATTCTCCTGGTTATAGGATGCCAGAAAAAAGAGAACGTGAAAAGAGAGAGTAAGTGGGCCGAAACAGTTAGAAATGCAGTTTCTTGTTGGTGGAGGTGGTTAACAGGAGCGCCAGTGCAGACCAATGTGAGTTCACAGAGCTCTAAGACTTGCCAGCAGAGCTGAGCTCATAAGTGCAGAGTGACTGGAGGCAGATTCACAGAACTCAAAAACTCAGGTTGTACAGAGACGCTGGTTTCTCCTGTGCTCTGTGTCCTAGCAGCAAGCAAAAGACAATCAAACCTCATGCTTCTCATAATCTGACACCATCTTTTGCAATATGTGCTGCATTTGTTTAATTTGTTCAACTGAGTGAATGAGTCATCTACTTCATCTTATTGCTTGTGTGTAAACAGATACATTGACATAATGTATGTATTGGATATATATGACTAAACAACTAAACAACAAAAAATCACCAGCATCCTGTGTAGTATACTTGAATTGTCTCACCAGATTTGATGTATTCCACACCAACTAGACTTTCCAAAAAAGTCCCCGCCTCAACGACGAGCTGAATGAAGTGGCTATTGTGCACACATCTGTTTTGCCACTCAGAGCTGTCCCTAAAGACACAAAGTTGGAGTAGAGGACTGGTGGTCAAGCTGCAAAGTCTGGGATAACATTGAGAAAAGAGATACTGTCAAAGCCAAATGGCAGAAGACAACATGAGCTTGACCTTCTGTTCTTAAAGAGAAATCGATTCTTTATTAGCATTCTGTTTTGAACTACTCAGTAATGTAATGTTTTATTATATGAATCAAGAGAAATCTGAATTGAGCCATTTTCACATAACATTATATACAGATAATAAGTCATGTCTGTTCTCTTTCAAATGTTCACAGTCACTATAATAAATATGCTTTGTAAGTTGTTGACATACTTTGATTCTGGTTTTGTCTGACTCGGTTTTACAGCAACAATATAGGTCAGGTCAGTTACAAATCATATTTATTAGGTTACTGCGAACATTTTAGAAATGAAAAGACAAGCATGACTATCATCTGAATCAAGTCACGATCACTTAACATACTGGACTGCATATACATGATAATCATGTTTGTCTTTTCTCTTTCAAATATTCACAGTAACAATACTGACAAAATCTAATAAAAATCTAATATGCTTTGTAATTTGCTGGCCAAATATGTTGCTGTTCAACCCAGACAATTGAAATCATTTGAAATAATTGTTGTTGTTTTGTTTAAAGATCTTATTTTTCCATTTAGTATTGCCCTTCAGAACCTAAATAAGATAGTTACAGTTACATTTATTCATCTAGCAAATGCTTTTATCCAAAGCGACTTACACATGAGAAAATACAAGCAAAGCAATATATCAAGCAGAGAACAATACATGTACAAGTTTTTTATTTTATTGGGGTTGGTTAGGTGTTCACGGAAGAGGTGGGTCTTTAGCTGTTTCTTGAAGATGGTGACAGATTCTGCGGTCTGGATTGAGGTTGGAAGTTCATTCCACCACTGAGTAACAGTTAGTTTGAAGGTTCTTAAAAGGGACCTTGAGCCACGTTGAGTAGGCACTACTAAGCGTCGGTCATTAGTTAGTCGAAGGTTACATGTCTCCCAGAAGACAAAATAACAATTTACACCGATCATCCTGTGAAAAATCCCTCTGGCATTTAAAGTATTGTGTTGCCTTCTGAGCATCAGTAAATATTTGTACCTTATGTAATATTTGTGTACACACCCTTCAGTTGTCCTCAGTGTGAAAAGATGGATCTCAACATCATATAGTCACTGTTGGAAAGGGGTAAAATATGCAGAAGATGCAGGAAAAGTAAATAATGTGTAGGACCTGGAGGATTTTTCTGAAGAACAGTGGGGAGTTTAACTGCTCAGGACAAACAAGGGACTCATGAACAACTCTCACAAAACATAAACACAGTCGTTGATCATCCAGGTAACAATATAGAGTATTAAGAACCAAGCGTATGTAAACTTTTGAACAGGTTGATGTTTATAAATTCAGTTATCTTGTCTTGTGGACGATATGTAAACATCTTTTATGTGAAATTGCTTATTCAGGACAGAACTAAATAAAAAAAGAACATGGGATTTTTATGATCCATCTTATTTTGTTACAAGTATTACTATTTTGCAGAATCCACCAGGGGTATTTAAACATTTGGACACAACTGTAAAGGCCAGTCGTGACCAAAAAATGTTCTAGAGACATAGGGACATAATCACAGCAGTTCTCATAGCACATGCGAGTATGCTGCCAAACAATGAACTCACATTATTTAGGCATCCTTATGCAATTGAGTACGCTTTCATGGAAAAGGTAGCATGCATGTTAACATTCTCAAAACAAAAACTTGATACCAAAATACAAATTCTCCACACTGGTGCAATCAGTCCACAGAAATGGTCAGATCATGTATATCCTTTTGGGATTATGCATAATATTATTGAGTCTAAGAAGCCCCAAGGTTATGGAATTGATTTTGTGCATGCACTGAGGATTCACTGTTCCAGATATGTTTGGGAACAGTTAATTAGTCCAAGTGCAATTCTCAATTTCTCCGAACCCTAGGTTTATTTACCAAACTTTGAATTTCCTTGCCACTGCTTTTAAGAGAAGGTGTCATTTTAAACTCTGTGAAGTTCTTGTGGGTAAGCGTTTGTGTTCCTTTTGAAAAACTCTGAATAAAGATGCATGTTTTGATGTGACTAATGACAAAGCCTGAGGACTGGGAGGTGACTTATAACATCAGTGAATTAGCAATTTGGAAAAATCGTGCACTGATTTTAATGAATGATGTTTAAACCGAACCACCCCAAGGTAGACACTGTTTAATGTAAACAAAATTACACATTTATACGCCTTGAATAAATTGTTTATAAATCAGCACTGGAAGGTTTTTGTAAGGCCTCAAGACGTTACTTTAGAGGTTTTATGTAGCATGACATTGTCCTTTAGCCTTGGTTTATTAAAGATGTATGCCTTCAAATATAATATTACATCAAAATTCTTGATGAAATTGAGATAAATCAGTGTTACCTAATATAGCAGGTGCATTTTTTTTACAGTCACATTAAGTTCACTTTCATTTTTATTCATAAGCAAAGAAAATGGTGCCTGTGACTGTTGTACGCTATCACATAACTATTGTCTTACTTTTGTTCCAGAATGTTCAGCCAGTTTAACCACAATGGCACAGCATCAACCTTTTCCCCCCTCAATTCGATCATTTGTCAATCTTCTGATCTATGCAGTTTAGAGAAAGTGGAGAGTCAGAAAGCCTGACAATAGCATGAGGGAAAGTTATTCTTACACCCTATTAACAGCCTCTAACTGTGGAGTGTCCTCCCCAAGCTCTTCACTATGCCTGTTATTTCTCCACTCTTATCACCTAAAGCACATCAGCTGTAACATAATAACAGCACAATTCTAGTTTGCAACATTTAATAATATCATTAAGTCAATAGGAGGGAATGCCTGCTGCTCTGATTTCAATATGGACAGTTAACAGAACAGAGCAGTTGGCATTCAACACAATTCTCTTTTGGGAATAATAGTAGAGTGTGTGCAGGTGAGGGTCTGGATCCTTATTGTACAGTCAGTACACAGCTAAATACAAACTCTAGCACGCAAGTCTGAGCATGGCCTGAGCTGGAACAACAAAAATTCTGGGAGCACATATACCCATACATACATACAAGAGCATAGAAGAGTAGTAGTGTTTACATATGTTATTACACACATAGATCAGCCTATCTTGCAATAGTAAAACAGGTCTTGGTGGCCCCAATGTTTAGATACACTTCTATTGTGAAACTGGAGTTCAGGGTATGAGGTCAATGCTGTGAGGAAAGCCTGGGCTGTGGATCCTAAAATGAGGGGCATAATAATGATTTCTCACCTCTAAACCAAACAACTGTTTTATGATGGACCGGTCAGGCTGACAGCCCAAGTATTAAAACAAAATATTGCAACAGGCAGTGATTTTATGAACCAATAATGCAGTTCTGGTCATTGTGTTTATAGAGAGGTTAATAATAAGTCACCCTATATTGAAGAATATTAGGAGGCAATAGAATTACTTATATAGGAGTCTCACTATCATTAAAATGAGCTTCATTATTCAGATATATATCCTTCTCAATTTATTTAATAAATAAATAAATAAATGCATACATACATACCATTCACTTGAAAAAAAAACAACAATTAAAACATACCTTCTATGTCATGAGCAATATGGAAGAATATATATATATAAAACAGTACAGTGAAATTCTTATCTTTGCATATTTCAGCTTGTTAGGAAGTTGGGGTCAGAGTGCAGAGTTAGCCATGATAGGACCATTCTGGAGCAGAGAAGGTTAAGGGCCCCAAGATTGTTGGTGCCAGATGGGCTGGTTTGAGGATTTCTATAACTGCTGATCTCCTGGGATTTTCTCACAGACAAAAGTCTCTAGAGTTTACACAGAATAAAGAAAAACATCCAATGAGCAGAAACATCCAGTGACAGAAATCCCTTATTGATGAGAAAGATAAAGAGAGAATGGCCAGACTGGTTCAAGATGACAAAAAAAGGCCTATAGCGATGCAGATAATCACACTGTACAATTGTGGTGAGCAGAAAAGCATCAGAGATATTCACAGATAATAAGGTTAGAGTGTAGAAATGTATTGGAAATGTATCCATGGATCCAACCTGCCTTGTGTCAAACAGTCCAGGCTGGTGGAGGTGGTGTAATGATGTGGTGAATGTTTTCTTGTGAATGTTTTTTTGGGCCCGTTAATATCAGTCCATCATTGCTTGAATGCCACAGCCTGTTGCTGAGTATTGTTGCTGACCATGTGCAACCCTAGAGTTAGGGTTAGGCCACAATTTACTATCTTCTAATTGCTATTTCCAGCATGATCAAGCACCATGTCAAAAGGCAAAAATTGTTTCAAACTGGTTTCATGAACATGACTTGAGTTCAGTGTTCTTCAGTGTCCTTCCCAGTCACCAGATCTGAATCCAGTGGAACAGCTTTGGGATGAGGCAGAACAGGAGATTCACAGCATGAAAGTGTACCTGAAAAATCAGCAGGAAGTGCGTGATGCAATCATGTCAACATGGACCAGAATCTCAAAGGAATGTTTCCTCCATCTTGTTGAATCCATGCCACGAAGAATTGAGGCTGTTTTGGGAGCAAAATGGGGTGAGTGTATATTCCCTAGTATTAAAAATTTCATTGCTTTTGACCATATTAATCATTCATCTGTGTTCAACATGAACATTATTAGATATGAACACAATGTGTTTTACACATATATGAATAGGAGATACAGATATGAATAGGAGGCAGACTATCCAGTGTTTTTTAATTTTTATTAAATGATTTATTTATTATTTTATTATTTTAGTTGAGACCAATTTTGAACTCAAGTGATGTAGAACTACAGATCCAGAATTCATAGACCATGCTGATAGTGCTAGCATTTCTATCTTTAACTGAATATATGACCTCTTGTGACATGCCCCGTGTACCCTATTCATGTCTGTACACTTTTCTTTTTATCTCCAGTGTTTTCCAGTGTTTCCAGGGAGATATTCATATTTATGTTAACACTGTATAATTGTCAGTCCATCAGTTATATAACAGAAAAAAAAAACAATTATATAACAGGAAATTCATTGAGATAATTGAGTAACATGGCAATCAAAAGTCAGCTCTATACGAGAGCTACTTAGAACAAAGGGAGGTCCTCATTTTCATTCATTTCCAGAAACTTGTCATCTGTGGGTTAATTAGCTGGAAGGTGCAAGGCACCTCACTGCTTTTACCCAGGCAGAAATAGCAGTTTAGGATTAGTCAGTTCCTGTGGACAGGGAGGAGACTATGCATTTGTCCGCATGGCTTAGAGACTGCAAAACATGGCCAAGAGCCATTATGCTCGCAGAACAATTGTACAAATGATGTTTATTCCACGTCCAAGAAAGAACTACGACACAGATCGTCTGTCTGTGCAGCCCTTAACCATAAACATTATTCTGAACTGTTTCACAGTTTAATACAAAAGGCTTTGTATGACTAGCATGCTACAATGCTACACTGCTTAGTGACAACAAGTAGAGAGTAATTGGGATTTTGGGGTTATTGTTCTGTAATGAGTGGTATGATTGTTGTGACTGTTGTGAATACTTGGTTATTTTTTCCTGAGTAAATAGAGTGCATGTTTTGTGTCACTCTCTTTTCTTAGGTTTCAGAAAAACAAATGCCAAGAAGAGTCACTTCCTTAAATAGGTTAGCACAAGCTATGTGTTGCAAGCACGAGATCCTCTGGAAACAGGGAATGTTTAGTTTAGGAGAAGGATAGTTTATCTTAATGATCACATTCTAGTGAACTGATCAGTCCCTTATAAAGGCATGTTGGTTCTAACAGTTCCAAAGTAATAGCAAATGAAAATCATATTACCTCAATATTACAGAATGGATCCTTCCCTGGGGAACTTCAACAACACTATGCCAAAACGTTTAACATTTGAGTTCAGGTATGTTCTGCAGCAGGGATAGAATTGGCATCCACTAGGTGATGATGGAAAGTGATATACAGTGCCTTGCGAAAATATTCAACCCCAGGGTGTTTTGTTGCATTACAACCTGGAATTTAAATGTATTATTTTGAGGTTTGAAAATCTTGAGTTTTCATACATATCTGCAGTTCTCAATTAGATTGAGGTCTGGGCTTTGATTAGGCCATTCCAAGACATTTAAATATTTCTTTTTAAACCATTCCAGGGTATTTTTAGAAGTATTTTTAGGATCATTGTCCTACTGGAAGGTAACCCTTCGTCCCAGTCTCAAAAATCTGGCAGACTGTTACAGGTTTTCCTCAAGAATCACCCAGTATTTAGTCATATAATTTAGCCATCCATCTTTCCTTCAATTCTGAACAGTTTTCCAGTTCCAGCTTATGAAATCTCCACAGCATGATGCTGCCACCAGCATGTTTCACTGTGGGAATGGTGTTCTGAGGGTTATGGGTTTGTGCCACATATAATGTTTCCCATGATACCCATAAAATTACATTTCAGTCTCATCTGACCAACAAACATTCTTCCATGTGTCAACAACTGCACGGTCCTGTAGGTTCATCCTGTACAACATCAAGAAAATCAGACCCTACCTCACCAAACAGGCTACACATATACTAGTCCAGGCTCTTGTTATCTCTAAACTGGACTACTGCAACTCACTACTCTCGGGCCTCCCGGCCAGCTCCAACAAACCCCTCCAAAATGATTCAGAATGCAGCAGCACGCCTCGTCTTCAACCAGCCCAAGAGAACCCATGTCACAACCTTCTTCTTCTCTCTCCACTGGCTTCCTGTAGCTGGCTGCATCAAATTCAAGGCCTTGATGTTCACCTACAAGACCTTGTCTGGAACAGCACCCTCCTACCTCAACTCTCTCCTGAAGGTTTATGTTCCCTCTCGCAATCGGCAATCAATCAACAACCGACGCTTAGTACTACCAACTCAGGTGGCTCAAGGTCCCTTTCAAGAACCATCAAACTATTCCTAACTGTTCCTCAGTGGTGGAATGAACTTCCAACCTCAATTTGGACCACAGAATCGCTCGCCATCTTCAAAAAATAGCTAAAGACCCATCTCTTGCATGAACACCTATGCACCGTTTACATATATATTAAAAAAGAAAGAAAAAAAAAAGAAATTACTCTTACAATTCTACTCTGCACACTTTGCGTCTAATGGAACTCAATTAATGGATCTTGTATGGTAGCACTAATTGTACTGTTCTCTGCTTGATGTATTGCTTTGCTTGTATTTTCTCATTTGTAAGTCACTTTGGATAAAAGCGTTTGCTAAATGAATAAATGTAAGTGTAATTGTGTTTGGGGAGTCTGCCACATGCTGTGCCATAAAGCCCCATTCTGGTGTGACCAGCTTAAAGTGATCACATGGGCAGATACTCCCATCTCCGATCTGGATTTTTGCTGTCTTTATGACGAATGGCCCCTTTGCCCGGTCTGTGAGTTTTGGTTCAGCTTGTGCTAGTGCCATATTTTTTCCATTATGTTATAATAGATTTAATGGTGCTCCATGGGACGTTCAAAGGTTGGGATATTTTGTTAGAACCCAAAATTGATCTAAACTTCTTGACAATTTTGTCTCTGACCTGTTGGCTCCTTGGTCTTCATGTTGCTTGCTTAGTGGTGTTGCTGACTCAGGGGCCTTTCAAAACAGGTGTATTTTTACTGACAGATAATGTGACACTTTGATTACACAGAGGTGAACTGTAATCAACTAATTATGTGACTACTAAAGTAAATTGATTGGACCAGATATTAAGTGTATAATAGCAAAGGGGTTGAATACGTATGCATTCACAACTTTCCAGTTTTTAATTTTGTTTATTTAGTTTCACATTCCATTTCAACCTTTGGGACTATTTTGTTAAGTCCATTACATAAAATCCAAATAGAAATCCATTGTAGTTCCAAGTTGTAATGCAACAAAACAGGAAAGACACAGAGGAGGTAAATGCTTTCATCAGATTAAAATAAAATTATATATATATATATATATAATATTTTTGCAGGGATCTTAATGGGCATTTCAGCTCTAGATGTGGAATTAAATGTATAGAGACAGAGGACTGAGAAGAGATTTATTATGTGTACAGTGTCCATATCCCACACAGATGTGAAATGAATAAATACAATACAAGTATACCTAAAATACCAGTGCATCAAGGGAAAAGGATGACAGCCAAGGTTCAACTTTCCTAGAGGTACTAAGAGTGGGTCTTACACTACAGGGATCTTAGGTTCCAAGAATGGTAGAAAACCTGAAGATAAATTACTACAGGGGTTTTGGGAATTACCTCAGTCTCTCCAGAGTTATTTTCCCAAGTTTAAGAAACGTGTATTAAAAACCTCCTGAACAATCTTTTTAGTCAGATTACTTAAATGAGCTCTATATAAACATAAACTAGCACTTGACCATTGGTTTAATTTGCATAGCATTTTATAAACATAATAAACGTATTATATGGCATTAATGTTCAATTTAAACAAATAATTTATGTAGATTATTTTATGCATTTAACTTTAGTGATCAAATACACATATATAGTAGTTAAGAATTGTTTGCCATATAACAAGATATTAATTTAATTAAAAAAAAATAATAAGTCACAAAAATGGCTTCATATTGTAAATTTTTAGAAAGGCTTACTCAAATCTATGGAATGAGCAAATACATAAAGAATAATTAATTGTGTGTTTCTCAGTGTAAGATCCAAGAACAACACATATGCAATGAATAACATATTTGCCTTTCCTACTATTACAAAGTGATGTTTAAATACAATAGACGGGACTCCTGCCAAATGTGGTTTTAAAAGTAAATTAGGAGAGAATAAACGTACATTTAATATCTTCCACATGGTTACTTCTCGGGGGGGGCATTCTTTAAAACTGCAAGCAGAATTCAACTCTATCCTTTTAAGCAGGTGGTGTCTTTCATTCTCTATTTATCTTGTCTTAAGATACTCATAATCTCAAATGTAATGTGATATTATTGTCAACCTTTTTTTTGCTGTATTTGGAGAATCACAATGCTCCATCACCATCTGTATCTCTGTCTCTCTCTGCCTTTCTCTTGTTGAATTACAGTCCGATATCTTATCCTTGGATGACATGTAAAAAAAAAAAAAAAAAGTTTTGTGAAGATTGCAGACACTTTCTATTTCAGTCTATTTTCGAATTCCAAAGCAACAATATGTCATATCACCCTAGAATATGGATTTAACTGTAGTTAATTGGATGCAATTTGGGGCCTTAAATGTAGTCCACTATCCTACCTGCAGACCTTCCAAGTTAAATGCACTGTCGTCTACTGTGCCAGCAAAAGCATATATTTTTAGGGTCTAGTGCCTGATTAATTTATAAGAGTGTTTTAATTGCTGACTTTGTACTTTTATAGCCAACCAACATTATAGTGTTTCTCTGTTCAATTTTTCAAACCAAACAACCACCAAGAATGCTACAAGAGATTTACTTTTGGCACAATCTTGTAGTAGGTGTCTTTGTGATCAACACCACCACAACAGTGAAATATTATACAATGTTCTGCATAAAGAGAGGGTTTATGGTGGTCTTTGTTTTCATGCCCAGTCTGTCATTTGATCAGGAAAGCTGGACTCTTAGGGAACCAGACAGTGTAATGGGTCCAGCTAAACTCAGCCCTTTTTGTAAGCAGTTAGTTTTCTCTACAGTAGAAGGGGCTCTGATGGGAGCACTTGCAGGCCTTTTTCCAAATCTCTGACACTGATGAGGCTTGGTGGACTGTAAGATGCAAAGCCTTTAGAATGGAGAAAGACAGGACATTGACCCAAAATCCTATTGTTTTAGAGGTACTTTCAAATTAATGCTGATGGTTTATTTCTGGATCTGTATGCATTCAATCATCTTTTCCAGAATAACAGTTACAATAATTACAATAATTACAATAGAGTTAATATGTAGGATTATATTTTATTTATTTATCCATTAGAGCTTTCTTTGCTGAACCTTCCACTTATTCAGATGTAAATTTGAAGGACTTTTCATTGATTTGAGTTATCCTAACTGTGCAGATTTTCCATATGCAGACAAAGCTTATTTCCCCACCAAGCTCAAGAGGCCCTACAAAATCCTTGCATTATTATTAATGCAATATTAATGGCTGATGGGTTGAAACAAACACACATTAATTGCAGTTAAGAAGTACATGAAAACAAGCACAGAACATACTGTATGTCACATTAAATAGCTTCCCATAACATTTCATCACCTCATGTCACAGCTCTACAGATGACCGCGCCAGACAAATAATTACACAGACAAATAAGTTGTGTCAACCACATAATTGGGTAGAAACAAAACATCATCCAAAACAAGAGAAAACACATGGGTTTTGGAACACTCAAGACAAAAACTAAAAAAAAAAAAAATATTATTTTTTTAAATGGAACAAACCCATGTTGAGCAACTAGGAAACATACACAGAAACACCCATAAGTACATCCACCCTTCTACGCAAATTGCACATTTATACACACCCCTAAGTGCTGCAGTGTTTTCAAAACAACTGTTTCATTCCACTGAACAGCATCAGAGGACTTTTTTCTTAAAATGGATCAACCCATGAGACAAATTCCTGCAAGAAAAATCTAATCAAAACTGTCAATATGGAAACCATGACATTAAACAAATACCACATTTCTGACCACCTACCAAAGATTTGACACCTACCAACCCTTCCCACAAGATGGGTTGTAGTTGGGATTGTTGGGGGCAATCTTTTTTATGTTTCCTGGAAGATCATCCATTTTGTCATTCCCAAGAACAACCCAGCTGGCAGGCAATCATTGAACATGTTTCATTTTGGACGTTAAGATATTAATATCATCCATCCATTTTGTATAGGGTCACAGGGAACCTGGTGCTTATCCCAGGGTACCAATCCATCACAGGTCACAATCACGAACACATACCTATTCATACACTATGGACATTTTGGACATGCCAATCAGCCTACCATGCATGTCTTTGGACTGGAGGAGGAAACCAGAATACCCGGAGAAAACCCCCGCAACACGTGGAGAACATGCAAACTCCGTCCACACAGGGCAGTGGCAGGAATCGAACCTCTAACCCTGGAGGTGTGAGGCGAACGTGCTAACCACTAAGCAGTTAAATGCACTGCTTTTTGGCTTCACAAACAAATTGCAGGGCCACTTTCTCCACATGTGTGCTGAGCCAGAGTTATGACTACATACTGATAATGCACAAAAAGCATGTACACTTCAGAATTATATCCTTTTTTTGGATAGTTATTCATATTCAAACTACCAGCAGTATACCATGTTGTTCTGGTAGTGCGCCATTTTAGATGCAGGATTAGCATGCTGGTTTTTTAATTCTAGATCCTGTTAGCAGTTCAATTAATGAGGGCTCGGCAACCCTACTGGTTAGCCACACAGCTTTAATTTAATGTCTGCTGACATGTTAGGTCATTCAAATTGGATCAAGAAAGTTTTGCACATTTTTATAATTTCACATTGCTCATTAGCTGAGGAGCCGGAGTTTACCCACAATGGAGAAAGACCAGATTGTGGTTGTGGTCAGTGGAGGCAGCTGTAATTTTAGATATTTCACAAGCCTGGGCCTATTACAAAAGAAAAGCACTGGTAAGATCACAGTAGTGACCAAAGCAAAAAACCCTGTCAACATCTGAATATTTTTAATACTGTGGCCCTGACCAAACAGTTATGTAAATGCATACATCAACATGCCCTGTGTACTCTATTCATATCTGTATTGTATCAATTTAGAACACATTACCTATTAAATCCAACTAATGTAATCCTATTTGGTTAGATCCCTAATGTGTACTGGCCTTGAGTATACCAATTAGTAGATACAATACATGACCAAAGGTTTATGGACAACTAAACATCCCCAAACTGCTGCCAAAAAGACAGAATGCACCTCCAAGGTCCCATGAAGACATGGTTTGCCACGATTAGTGTAGAAGAACTCCAATTCATCCTGCACTGAGCCCTGACCTCAATCGCACCTTTGGGAAGAATGGAAACACCGACTGCGCCCCAGACCTCCTCACCAAACATCAGTACCTGACCTCATCAATGCTCTTGTAGTTGAATGAGCACACATCCCCACAGCCACGCTCCAAAATCGTGTGGAAAGTCTTCCCAGAAGAGTGGAGGTTATTATGACAGCAAAGGAGGATTACATCTGGAATGGGTTTGTTCAACATGCACATGACTGCAATGGTTAGATCTCCACATACATTTTTTTTGCCATAGTGTATACACCATTTCTCTAACTAAAATTTTTATTTGTTAAGTGGGTAATGTTACCTTTAATTATTATTACCAATAGTTATATTGACAGGCCAACTCCTATTATATGAGCCAAATATAATAGGACTAATAACAGTCTAATCGCAAGTCACAAGGCTCCTCCATTCTTACTTATATACTACGTGCTACTTTCATGAGGAACATAACAGCTTTTATTGACTACCTGTATGGAGGTCTGAAATGTTTCAGCTTACAATAAATGCTGCCACAGTACTACCGAGCATTCATGTTAGATTAATTCAGAGGATTCTGAAATCACAACCAAGAATAATTTACACTAAAAATATCATACAACTACAACTAATAACTCTTTAATTTCTCTGTACAGTCTCATGTCAAAGATTGTCTACATTGTTCGGTTTTAGCACCCTGGGTTGTAGCTGCTGTTCAGAGAGAGGTCAGGCAAAGGACAGTGGGATCCATTACTCTAACCTTGTCTCTGTAGCTCTGCCTAAGTGGTGTGTTTATGAGCTTTGGAATCCCGTTCACATCTACAGTCTCGCTCCATAAAGGATCACATCTCGTACAGTTTATCGTAGCACGGAGAAAACCACAGTTTGGATAACTGGAATCCCCTGAGCCAGACTCTTGGAGATGAAACAGTCTACTCCGTACAGTGGCTCAATTATTTAGACTGACTGAAATTATTAACCACAGAGTTTACATCACTCTCGTCTTGGAATTTTACTAGTAAAAGTGAATGACAATACTTTTTTTTAATTATTATTTCATGCGAGTGTAAGAGTGAGTCAGCTACCGTGTGTGAGCGTGCACAAAATCTACTGATGAATGGGGATGAATGAAACTAAAGAAAGCTGTGCGTGTGAAATCAAAACACTTAAAAGTTTACTCATGCCTAGAAGTCATATTAGTCATAAATTATACAGAAGCTGTTAACGGTCACCTTCAAACACACTTGGCCTTTTTCCTTGCCACCACTATCTCCAACTGTCGCTTCTGCTGTTGCCAAAGAATGGCAGAGGGGAACAGGTACAGTCAGGTCTTATCTATTCAAAATTCTCTAAGATTTTTTTGACCAAATTTGTAACTCCTTTGGACATTCCTTGAGATTGATCCCTTCCATTAAAGAACGTGTTCAGACAACACTCCCATGGTTTTGATCTAACAGTTGAGTCATCAGTTTTTAGATAAACTAGAGCAGTTATAATTTGTAATTAAACATTTTATATTACATTTGTAAAGCTTGCAAAATAGAAGCAGGTCTGACTTTTGGACACCGCTGTATATGCAAAGATTCTGAGGAGGGAGTGAGATCATAACTTTCTTAAAGAAAGGATAAGAAAAAGAAAAATATGCCACAGCAGAGCCACACATTTGTTACTGTGACGTCTTCAACCCCCTCAGCTGCCAAGTATAATTAAATAATGATTTAATTACGTACCATTTTTTCCTCTGACAAGTCTGAAACACCTACAACGTTTGACTCAGTCATACGTGGGAAAAGTGCATTGATTGCTGTAATATTAAACATTGATTGCATCAGTCTGAGCAGTATTTATAATTTTGTAATGTCTATCCTAATTAGGATTTTATCAAACAGTAACATTAATGATATTTACTTGTTCATACTACCGTATTTTGCCTCCAAGTCTGTGGGGATTTCCTAAGGTTTCTTTCTTCAAAACATGCTAGTAGATGTACTGGTGACTATGTGCGAATACATGTGTGGATGGTGCCCTGTGATGGACGGTCTATTCCCACCTCGCACCTTGTGTTCCAAAGATTGGGTCTGAATCTACTGCAACCCTAATCAGGATAAAACACTTACTGGACATAAACAAACAAAAGGTATAGCAAACGCATTTAATCTGCATGGAACATATGCAAATCCTCTTCATGTCACCTGACAGGGTTGTCGATCCAGGTATGATGTAAAAATCATAAAGTCATGCTTTGCTTGTGATTTCAAGGCCAGTGAGGATGGACAGTAGGATATTAAGGTCAAAGACTTTCAAGATCGGTTAACCAGATCTAACATGGGCGGTTTCTATACAGTGTGCAAGTTTGAAGCAAGGCTGTTTGGCATCCTGGAGTTACTTTGTTTGGATATTGCTGATGTCACAATGGTCTAGTGTAGAATATTATTTGAAGAGAGGACTTGTGAAAAGAGGAGAGGCACTGTGAAAAGTCTGGTGGATCATGCGATCCTTCTCTACAAATAAACTTAGAGGGGTAGCAGAGGTTAGACCTTAGCATAAGTGTGTGTCCTAAATGCTTTTGTCCAAAAAGCATTTTAGGCTAAAATAGGCTAAACAATATTACATATTAGGTTTTGATCATTTGCACCAAAGATTCAAATCTTTTTTTTTATATATATATATATATATATATATATATATATATATATATATATATATATATATATATATATATATATATATATATATATATATATATATATATATATATATACACACACACACACACACACACACACACACACACACACATACATATACACACACACACACACACACACAAAAGTTGCTTTCACAGTTTACACTAGTGGTCACCAAGCCTCTTCTGAGAGATCTACCTTCCTGCAGGTTTCATCTCCAACCAAAATCTAACACCTGTTTCTGTTGAACAAGAACTTCTGAAGGCAATGATTATTTTCAGGTGGGCATGGTTATGGTTGGAGCCAAAGGCTTCAGGAAGGTAGATTTCCAGGAACAAGGGTAGTAATCACTGGTTTTCAGTGACTCACTGTGATGCACTCTATCCCATCAGAGCCTTATTAACATATTACACAATACTATTAGAACATCTAAAGTACAGTGACTGAAAAATACAAGTTCTGTCTTAGAACTCAGTGTGTGTTACAATAGAACACACAAGTGGCCATTTAGCTGCTGTACAGTTGTTTGTCCAGCTGTTAGTATCACGTGGCAAAACCTCCCAAGACAGAGTTCATTACGGGCAGAAGAAACTCTTCCTCCTAGACAAAACGTTTTTTTTTTTTTTTTGGGGGGATAATTGGTGACCATACATGGTTTATTAATGGGTTGAGTACAGTTATGATATACTCATCTTGTAAGTGACCTGAAAACGAACACCTTTTCAATGCACAGAAATATGGATACTTCCAAACGACCTATGCAATTGACATCAACTCATGTCAAACACTATTTTGCTCAGATAGATTGCTTCAGTATTCCAGTTTTGTTTTCGGGGGACATGATGCTCCTTGTTGGCTCAAAACTCTACATGGAGAGGAGTTCACAGAGTCCTTATTGTCCACATTGTGTGTCAGAGCAGTGCCTCCGAGAACCCTCTGACGGAAGCTGGTGCGCAGAGTATACTCGGTAAGCGACACTGAACAGATATTCATGTCCCCCAGCTGTTTGGAAACCCACAGTCAAACAGCACACCCAGGGAGTCATCTTTCCTTGAAAGGCCTCAGCAAACTAAAGTGAATTTCATTTCTGCAAATACATGACTGACTCATACATTGACGTACAGATGTTTGCAAATGTTTTGGCGATTTGTTCCGGAGATTGCTTCCAACATGCAGATGAAAATCTTGTGAAGAGAAGGAATAGCTGCAGAATGAAGGAGATGGGGTAGAGCTGCTGTAATGAAACAAACTGTAGTCAGATTTAAGAGGAACAGAATAACCATTATCTGCCTTAAAGCAAGAAGATTAAAAGATGATATTATAGGGTAGTCCAGAAACCATATTGAGACCAGAGTATTGAGAAAAGACTGGAAAAAGCATGGGCATGACCACCTCATTGCATTCAGAACCACTGTGTATCAAGATGCACCGTATCTAATTGGACCCGGCCTGTCATTAGAATTAACTGATGGGTAAAACCCATTCCAAACAGAGCAAATCATTATGTACAGCTAGCAAACACAGATTACATCATGCATGTCCCGTATGTACTTAAATCAATTAGTAACACCAAACTGTACACCAGGAGCAATCTAATGGTGTATTTATTTCTTTGCAAAGAAAAAAAAAAAGGATATTAATTTATGCTTATGCACAAGTTGGAAGCTCTGCCTTTGGTTTCCGATTAAATCTGACATTAGACCAGTGCTCTACGAGGCCAACAATCTCAGTACACGGAGGGGGGGAGGGGGTTGAAGAGATTTTATCTACCATAACCAAAATCTCAGGAACTCTTATAAAGCATACAATCTTAATCTAATTCATTTGGTTCTCCTACATATTGCAGTAAACCTGTGCAGGGTTGTCTTTTTGTTCTTCACAACTGCATGTGGTCGTCAGTAAGACTGCCCTACTTTTGCCAACCAACAGTGCGTCTCTGTAGTGAGCGCTGTGAGAAATCGTGGAGAGAAGCCATCACTGTGCCTTTATCACAACCACATGGGCTTGTAGCTGCCCCATATGACCAGAGTTAAGCAGCAAAGGGGAAGACAGCTAGTTTATATCCACTATTTAAATTCTCCCTGCAAAGAATGATCTATTGGTAGCAGTAGGAGGGATCCCGATGGGATTTATTCCAGTGAGAAGACATTATCCTTTGAAGCATGACCATTTCCGGAAGAGGAATCCTTCCATGTTTGTTTAAACTTATAGCAGAGAATCATTTAACATCTAAATCCTGGTGAGACAGGACCAAGTTCTGCAGTGGAAGACGGGTGCAGTCTGTTCTTCACCGCAGCCAGGTATCACGTTGTAACGGAGACCGGTGTTCATTACATACAAGGCGTTTGAGCTCCCGTGCCCAAGCACGTTCATTGTGTGGTAATCGTGTTGTCACTGTGCAACAGTAATTCAACACTTGCCCTCATCCAGGCCGGCATCTGAGGCTACCTCTCCGGGGGTTCAGTATTACCTGCGGGCCTCTCAGTTTGTGTCTGAGAGGAGCGCGCTGTTTGTTCCCACAAACTCTATTACTTATTACTTCTATTACTTTTTTGTATCCAGGGAAATTTAAGAGCCAGGGAACCAAAGTGGCATTTAAGCACCAGGGAAGGGGGCGGGCAGGCTCACAGAAGTCCTCATCAACCATTCACTTCAGTTAAGACAAGGTGAACCTACAGGTAGGTATAATGAATTGCAGACAGAAGTCCTTCCTGATGAGGATTGGGAAAACATGACGGAATCTGACCTACTGATTGTAAGAAAACTAAGCAACTTTATTAAATACAAGAACATACTATTAAATGTTTGCATGTGTTGTAAGAGAGATTTGTTAGTGTCTGTTGCTAATTATACACAAAATTGTGAACATGACCACTCATCTCATATCTGCCTATTCTCTTATTCTTTATATAGTTAAGAGTACTTAGATACTTGGAGCCCTCTATTATAAGGGAACAGAGGACATAGCACCTTTAAGCATTTCCCCAGAATCAAGCTGGAACTTTAGATAACTTTAACTAAACTACTACTTTAGTAGGGTTCTAGATTTCACCTGTGTGTTTCCCCCACCAAGTGATAAAAAAAACAAACAAAAAAAAACTGTTATGATTATAAGAATTTACTCAACCTGCCAAACTATTTATTTTGGTAAAACCACACAAAAAAACTATACATCAAATAAATAATATCTAACAGAAAACATGGAGACTAGATTTGACTGTCTTCAAGGGAAGCCCTATTAAAAATCAGGTATTCATTTTTAAATCGAAGAACGCTTTGTCTAACTTGAAGACTTGCTTAGTAATTCACTTCGACAACAAAATTCACTAACGGATAACTTACAATCAGGATACATAGTGAATAATGAACTTGGACTGAGCAGCATCTGTTTAGTCTAAGCTCACAGGAAGGTAAACGAGGTTCTGTGCCCAACAAAGGAAAGAACCTAATTATAAGCGTGTAGTAAAACCACACAAGCCAATTTATAGTAATAAGGAAAGTAAACTAATGACCAAAGCCCTGGTATTTGGATGAAAACCACTCGTGTGTGTGTGTGTGTGTGTGTGTGTGGCAACAAATGAATACCAGACAGCTCCAACATGGAGTTTTTCTATCATTGCCACATACAGCGAGAACATCTCTTGCAAACTAAGCAGGTACTCCAAAAGGAATGGATCTCTAGCAGTCTGCCTGGAATCAGATGTACAACAAGCCCATGTTATGAGGAGTTCCTTGTAGATAAAGCTCAAGCAAACCCAAAGGGCAACTTAAGGGCCTTGTTCACACAGTAGGCAGTCCTGGCAAATGCATACTGTGTGTGTGGTTTGTAAAAGCAGTTGCAAATGCACACAATTCAGCAAATTGTGAATGTAATTACTGTATATGTGCCTAAGTGTCCTGTTCAGATGCCAGAGTAGATTCAGCTGGCCTAGACTGAGCCCATTCAAGACAAGTAGATTTTAATAATCATCCCATCAACATCTACAAGTACAATGGGATGAAATATTGTACCTCAAGGATCGAGGTGCAACATAAATGACTAAAATGTGGGATACATAGGACCACAAAAAAGAAAAAGAAAATGTGTTAACATGAAGTTGGAAACATCAGTAATTAATTAAAACATTTTTCCATACTCGGTAAATCTTTTCTAATGAAATTCAATAAAAAGACCGTTCACACAAGCTTGCTAAACATACTTCCTGTTGTACCTCTCAGTTATTTCACCCACCTACTATCCAAATTTAATTTTCTATGCGGTCTATGAACATACTGAAAATAAATCCTGATTGTTACGATGGTCAATATCAAATTAGCAACATTAAACATTTTGTCTGAAGTAATATTCATGAAGTCAGCACTTCACTTTACATACATGTGCAAAAGTCTTAGGCACCCTATTATTTATTTATTGTTTTTACTACAGAGGTCTTAATTTCAGATTACATTTTAGATTTAAGAAAAAAAATGTTTGTATGTGAATAAAGGAAGTATCATATTACATAAGAGACCACTTTTCAGGCAAGAAACATATTGTAGGGGGTCAGGATTTACCTACAGAAACAGGTGTCAATCTAAAATAAATAAAAATAAATAAAATAAAATAAAAAATCCCTTTCAGCAGATTCTCCAAGCAGCTTAAAAAATGTACCAGCTCTTTTCCTTATTAAACTGCACAAAGTGTACCTGAGACTACTGCGTTATCACACCAACTTCCTTGGTTTCATTACATTTCATGGCTTCTTTGCTTTACAGCAGTTCCTTACACATGCTTAAGACTGTTGCACAGTACTGTAACAAAAACATTTTCCCTATGGAAAATAACATAGGACAAAAATGTTTCTATACTCTATATACAGTATCTCCTTTAAGCAACTTGTGATGCCTAGACTGTGGGAATATCAAGTCAGATGTGTGCATACTTTAATAGCCAATAGAGGAACCTTTTGGTTCTTCCTCTCGAAATCAGGTCTGGGGTGGAGCATGCCAGGAGCATCTGCCACACACACACACACACACGAGGAACAGACGGAACTCATTCTGTGGGAGCTTACTACACTCTACTGGACTTTGGGAGTATAACAGCAAAATCTGTTTTCCGTTTTCATACACCCTTAAGTGACCGCAATCTGTAATTGGTTGCATCATCAGTCACAGTCTGTATTTGTACATAAATATATAATTAAGCTTTCTCAGAAATCAAACCAAAACATTGCAGAAAATCAGTGTCAACATTTTTTAAAATACATTTATTTTATTTTTTTTACACCCCCTCAGCTATTAACTAGTGTTTAAGAGTAAGGAATCCTTGACAAGCCCGATAAGAATCTTTACTTCATCTAAGTGAATAATGGTTTCCATCCTTGGTGCTGCACGATCTTTGCTCTTCTGCTCCAACACCCCCACGTCGACTCTTTAGTAATCAGCTGATTAGTTTGGTCAGGTGTGCTGGAGAACAAAATTTGCAGGAGGCACCCGAGTTCAGAACCACCGTATTACAGTTTCTCTAAAATGTAATTTAATCTGACATTTAACCGTAATAAAGCTCCCTCCCTAATCCCTGCAGAGTTCAAAAGACTATTATATTTGTGTTTCTATTGTCGCTGTGGGACTGTCAAAGCAGCGTTTCAATCACCTTGACCAATGACCGACATGCTTAATATCTTAAATCAACACCACTGCTAAACGTTAAATCCCTGGCCTACAACAAATGAGAAGTATTTACCACAAACACTTACATTTTCCAGTTAATGATGCAAATGAATCATGTTTGAGCTCGGGCAGTGCAACGTCTGGAAAGCATCACACACTCAATCCTCTATGGAATTGGTTTAAGGTAGGCTCAACTGAACTCCCTGTATAGAATTATAATGGTTTCAAGCGGACATGTAAAAGTAAAATTTGTTCTACTATTAACTTAATGCTTGCTGGTTACTAGGGGTGTAACAAATCGGACAATTTGGATCAATGTACCTACTTAAAAGGCAACGGAGGAAGTTAATCGAGGCAAGGATCAGAAGTTGATTACCTATCCATTATAACGGACTACACATCAGTTTCTCAATTATTATTACATAACAGTTCTCATTTGTAAACTATTTAATAGGCTAGCAAGGTGATTTGCCTGTAACTCTGATACATACAATAGTCCTTTGCAAATTTACAGTAGGCCCATCCCACATACTGAACGAAGTTGGACACATTGATGAGAGGCTACAAAATCCAATCGTATCACATCAAAGCAGATTAAGTAGTATTGTCCAATAATTGCCTTAACAATCAAAACGTTTCGTATCATGTGGAAGCCTGAAGCTTGCGATCACACTACACATCACAGCTTCTCTATTCCACACCATGATCACCACATTTTGGGGGTTTTCCTCCCATGTTCCATAACACTTCAGCTGATAAGAGAAATTAGCAAAAGCACGGAGCACCCAGCACTTGGACTGAGAACTACAGTTGTACATACTACAGTAATTTCAAGCGGAAAGTCCAGCCTTTGTGGGGGGCTTAATAACTTTATTGAGTTTCATACTCGGTTCAGTCAAACGTATTGGCCAAACATCAACCATTTATATATATATATATTTTTTTTTTCCATATAAAGTGGGAATGTATCAAGTATAGACTATGAAAGTGCAAATAACATTTCAAGGGTTAGTCACTTAACAATATAAATTTTTTTTAAATGGGTTACAAAATGTGCTTGCCTTCCCCCGCCCCCCTCCCCCTCTCCAATTGCCTACATTGACACTCAAATCTCCTCCTCCCCCCCCTCCAAGAAAACAGAACTTGTGTATTTTGATTTAATGCACAAGATACCATCACACAAAGGACGCATCACTTCATGTCTAAACAGATGGAAAGAACCTACAAGAGTGCTTCACTATGTTAGCTCCATCACTTTGGCAACATACATTAATGTTTACTGAAGAAATACTGCAGGTTACTCAGTTGAGTCTATTTAGGTATGAAAAGAAAAAGAAAGACCCTTTAAATGCATTTTGTACTTACTACGAGTAAACAAACTACATGAGACGACGTCACATGTAAAGTACAGTATTTCAACCATCACCTACAAGGACAGCCCCCCCCACTATGGACTTAAGAATTTTGGTTGATATTACAGCAATTTTTCTTCAGTAATGCAAAACTGCATCTTTAAAATTAAGTGCAGATTTTCCACTTCCAAAACATTATCAAGGAATGCTGCTATTCAGGATTAATAAAACAATAGCTTGGATTGAGAATTTGGCCAGGGGGGGTTTCAAGAAATATGCCCATACCAAAAAAGTTTGCGGTTTGTTTGTTTAAAAGTGTATTAACAAAAGAAATCACCTCAGTAGTAACAATTAATTAGTTTAAAGCGCATTATTTAAAAAGTGGCACTGTAAAAGTACTGGGTTTTTAGTTGAGTTTTTTTTTTGTTTGTTTGACACATGGACAAAATGACATTGGCTTTCATTCATTTGTTGTACATTATCCATTATTTCTTTTTTTTTTTATGAAAAACATTCAAATTCAAATAAATAGAAAATCAATTTCACAATATATTAGGTCTGGCGCTTTACATTATGGATGAAGCACAATGGCATCACATACTGTACACACATCATCTCGAACACTCAAGTCATTTTATCACCACTAAAACTGGTCTGGGTAAGAGACACAGGAAAAAACTAAATATATCAGCAGTGATCCCACATTAGCCCGTGTTAACTGTTTTATAAAAAGCTCTGAAGGTGGAGCAAAGAGACTAACTAACTAAAGGGTGGTTCAAGAATATAGAAAAATGTTAATACAAACGCTAAATCAGAGACTTTTACTTCCATTGCCAGTGAAAACTAGAGTGACGTGTAGTTTAAGGTAGCACAAGTCATTCATTGAGCACTCGAGAGATGTGGCAATAAATAAGAGGGAAGTTTCAGGGACAAGGCACTGTAATAAGTTGCGTAGTGTAACCATTGCAGTGTTCCTGCACAGGCCGAATTCAACGTAACTTTCCATTTTAAAAAGCCAGTAGCATATTACAGTGATCAGGTTTGACCAAAGAAATGATTTTGCGACTGGAACAACCACGCTTTCCTTCACCATGATCAACATCCCATAGCCCAGCTCTCCAAAGGACGCCATTAGAGTTAATTTCTCCAATACTATACACTGGGTTTAAAGGAAGGGTTGTGTTTACAAAGGGGCTCTTTTAGCCCTCAGCAGCAGGCACAGTCAACATACTGTCCACTCACTGTGTGCGTGAACTCTGAATGTGCTGACCAGTGTTTATGGCACCTACAGTAACACCTATCACTAAGATGGCAGGTCTTTCCAGAGAAAAGAGAAAGGGAAAAAAACAAAACAAAACAAAAAAGAACCTGCTCCGGTTGCACGGAACATTCACATGAACCACTCTGTCAGACTGAAACAGTCCTGGTCCATATAGTAGACCTTTTTTCTGGTGAAAGAGATCAGACAGTTCTATAATGAAGCTCACTACCCTAATTATTCCCTGCCACAGACCAGACAGGCATATTTTTGTTCTGTTGGCGGTTTCTGGTTCAACTTTTCATAATTGTTCACCTCTTCAAGACTGTGAAACACTGTCTGCTTCTAATTAGAAAATTACACATCATGTCCTCAAAGCACAAAAACGCACAGGCCTGCAGCAAGAGACACCAGACAAGATTCAAGACAATTTCAGGCTTCTTAAAATAGGGTTTCAGCCGATTTCTAATCATATCAGTATACGAATGAATCCCTTCTCACGATTGATGTCTTTGTCAGATTATTCACATCAAAAGTGGTTCCGAAGGAGGAAGAGGAGGCGTGATTTCATACAAGATGCACTTGACTCTCCCACTCAGAAGAGCTGCTGCTTGGCTGTTCAGGGTCCGAGTCACATTTCAGGGTGTCGCCGTGGTGGCTCGGCTGAGAGGTGCCAACGGTTTCACTCATCTGGGGCACAAGAGCGGTTGCAGACGGCGCATCTACACTCACCAGGTCCAGCTGAGTGGGTCTGACAGGCTCCCTCTCTTGCGTGCTGCTGTACTCACAATCCTCTTGCTCGCCCTCTGCTGTCCACTGCTGGAAGGGCTTCTCTATCGTCTGCTCGGAGCCGAGCTGAGCGCCAAACTCTGGATCTGAAGAAGTGGCTGATGGAACCAGACTGATGTTCTGAGGGTTCATGTCATGGAACCAGGCCATGATGTTGCCCAGGAGATTAGCACTATCAGCGGAGTCTAATTCAGCAGAGTCCGCATGTCCGGAGGGAAGTGGAAAAGAGCTTCCGGTGGGCTCGCAGCTGGGATTGCCAACAATGTTAAAGCGTTGCGGGACGTTCTGGCCACTTATGTTACCCAGCTTCTTTAGACTGTCTCCGAGCTCCAGGAGCTCAGAACTGCTCAGTGCAGCACGAGGAACATCAACACCGTGGAGCAACGGGTCCAGTCTGGAGGGCAGAGAAGTGCCAATGGCCCCCAGAGATGCTTCATGAGCCAGTAGCTCCTGTGTGTCTACAGCACCTCCATCACTCATGACCATCCCAGACTCCTGTAGAGAGAGCTGGATGGCCAGCAGGATGTTAGGATCATCTTCATCCAAGGAGCTATGGGGCTGCAGAACAGAAGAAAGGGGAGGAATTACTTGTACTGTAACTTTTCAATGTGGAAGCTATTATTTAAAGTGCTGCAAAAAACTTACCATAGGTAATCCTTGCCTCTGACTACCACCAACTTGATCTGTATCTGAGAGGAGAAGGAGAAGATCAACTCGAGAAACTTGTATGAAACTTCATATGTAAATGCTAACACACTTAAGCTCCTATCCACAGTTACAGGAAGAGTATGTAGAGCAGTGGTCACCAAACCTCTTCCTCGAGATCTACCTTCCTGCAGGTTTCTTCTCCAACCAAAATAACAGGTTTTAGTTCATCAAGGACTTCTTAAGGCAATGATTAGATGGTCAGGTGGGCATAATTATGGTTGGAACTAAAGTCTTCAGGAAGGTAGATCTCCAGGAACAGGGTTGTTGATCACCGATGTAGGTGTAACATGAGTAACTATAAAGCACATAATCCTATTAAGGATTTGCACTATTCCAAATCATTTTCCATAGGTTTTAAGAACCTTGGCATGAAAGCCATACTGCAGCATTTATGGTTATAAAAGTTACCTAAATTGCTGGGGTTGGGATCATCAGAGTCTGGGGTGTTGCTGCGAAGGCTAGACATGTCTCCACGCCTGCGCTGTCGGTGTCTGCGTCTGTACTGGAACTCTGCATACTCCTATGGTGTAACACAACAAAACACAACGCACTCAACCACTTCAGAGAAGCTGTTGAGACCATGCACAGAAGACTCCCCCCTACCCTGCTGAAGAAGAGCCTGTTAAAAACATGCTCAAGGGAAATCTCAAAACAATCCACAAAACTGTGACACAAATCCAGACCTGTATGACCACAA
Source organism: Ameiurus melas (assembly GCA_012411365.1). NCBI lineage: Eukaryota > Metazoa > Chordata > Actinopteri > Siluriformes > Ictaluridae > Ameiurus > Ameiurus melas. The sequence continues at coordinate 32,117,440 of CM022757.1, read as the reverse complement.
CAGATCTGGCAGGCTAACAAAAATAAAATGAAATGTTAAAAAACAAACAAACAAAAAACAACAAAAAACCCTAAACTGTACACAGAGGCCTTTCAGGACTAGACTTGTGGAAAACACACATTATGTGGTAATTACTTGTTTTGTCAGAAAATAATGAACAATGGTATTAACTTTAAGCAATCAGAAAAAGGCAGTTGTTTCATTGGCTACGTTTACATGCACATCAAATTCAGTTTAAGATCTATATTCGGGTCGAAGCCATATTCCGAATATGATGTTTATATGCGTATAGGTATCGGATATTCCTGTATAAATGGGTGTTGCAAGTATGCCTGAATTTCCATTCCTAAATACCTAGCCTACAACTAAGCATCTGCTAACACCCACAATTCCTTGCAAACTGATCATGCGCTTAGATCTCCTTTCAGTAGTTTTTCTGAAGGTGGTGTGTACATGCAACAGGTTTCAGATTAAAACAGGCATATTCCAAGGGTGGGAATGAACTTTGGGGAATCAGAATATTGTATTGATCTGAATCTAGTTTACATGACTCAATACTAATTAGAATATTGACAAATTCTGATTAATATTGGAATGTTGATGTGCATGTAAACATAGTCATGTATATCAGGAGGCCAGGCACCTTATTTTCAGGAAAATTGTTTTTCTTTCTTTTTTTAAAAAAAATACAAGCCACATGAGTTGACAAATTCCTCGTCTATTATAGCAAACATTTGTTCTTTGATCACCAAAATATTTACAATGTAAAACTAGACTAAAACTGAATTTACTCAAAGTTGCATGCAAAAGAAAGGTCTAAGGTCAAATAATTGTTATACTAAAGGAAACATTACATCAGTAATCAGAGTAAATCATGATTAAGCTGTAGTCCTTTTATTTTATTCCCTTCTTACTGCATTAATATAATTTTTGGTGCACAAAACAAATAAATGGCAAGTCACTTGAACAATCACACCTTGGTATAAATCTTACCAGGTTATATTCTGGGTGCTACAATATTCTGTAAAAATAATAATAATAATAAAATTAAAAGTATGTACATGGCTTTTTCCACGTACATGCTTGCAAAGGAATGGAGGAGATTTTCAATGATACCAAATTTTTATTTTTTAAATTTTATTTATTTTAAAAAGGGGCTCACTAAGAGATGCAACTCCACAACAAACAAAAAAGTAATATTCTCCCAGACATGAGGGTATTTTTACACAACCAAAAAAAAAAAAAAAAAGCATGCTGCCAAATAAAAATAGCGAACAATGAAAAAAAGAGATGGAGTGCAGATGACTGGTGCCATTCCATTGTTGATGCTGCCATCCCTAAAATGGAAGAATATTGGGGGGGTGGGGGGGTTTTCAGTAATACCTGCCGCTGGCCTCCTGCATTTTGAATGTGGACTCTCGGATCAATTCCTCTGAGAATTGCCTGATTCCCCTGGATCTTTAGATTAGAACAGAATAGCAGTGGAATACCGTTCAGCTATACATGAACATACTCAGACATCCAATAGTGTTGCACCTCAAATTTCAGCATGCTTGTTTTTGGCCAGTACGCACTATTAAAGCTTTATCCAAATAAATACAGGTAAAGAAATAAAAATCAGAATTATTTCTGACAGCCATTTTTTCATTACCAAGAACTCTAAATCTGGCTTAAATCACTTATCCACAATCAAAAGCAGGTTATACACAAATAATACACAAAGGGAAGCGTTATTCTAAATACTTTCTGGTAGACATGTCTAGCACTCCTTCCCACATTCTGGCAATATAAAAGATGTTTCTCATTAGAGAATATCTTACAAAGCCTACAGTTTTATTGACTATACTAAAACATGCATCAAATATAAACAAGTAGAGCAATTTAATAAAAATACTAAGAGAAAGAAGGGAAGCATGCACATGATACAGAACTAAAGCAATAGTATTTATTTTGTCATATTTGTTTGTACTTCAACATATTATATTGGAATATTGGTACATTAATCAATTATTATGTTCAATATAAGGACTTCTCTCTCTGATTTTACTGTCTGCTGCAAAAGTGATGCCCCCCCCCAAAGGCTTCAGCCTAAGAGAACCTCTAATGAATGGAGTAAATTGTCCTTTATTGGTGATCCAAGAATCTTGACTTTTTCAGACCAAGATAAGGAAATAACTTCTTCCAAAATTAGTTTATTATTAGAGCTACTTTTACTGGTGGAAATGTCTGCTTAAAATAACTAATCAGGCTTCTCAAATAATAATAATATTATTATTATTATTATTATTATTATTATTATTATTATTAATATCTACACTTTATACATGCACTGCCATTATGATGCAAATTAGGCAATGCAAATTCAAAATTGTAATGTAACAGATGTAAAGGTATTCACATTGTTAAGTCAAGAAATTTCCCTTTAGGCATATTATTTTTACTAGGCCAACGTGCAAATGCCTTTTAACAAGAGTCAACATAAGAAAAATTACCTCTGGAGATGCGAAACCCAGGTACTCCCAGTCCCATGTGCCCCCAGCAAAACTGTGAAAGCACAGAGACACGATCAACATCCGCTACTACAACCTATTAGGGTTGTCACAATATCAAACATATCTTACAATACTATACCAGCTCTTCGAAGCATCAAGAGATCACGCAATATTGTGTTAATTCATAATTCAAATCTACAAAACGAACCAAATTTACAGAAATACATAGAGATCAGTGAAAACAGTCAGACCAGGCTACTGGAAAAACTTGAACAATCATACAGCTGACAAGCAACTAATTCAATGCACCATATATTTCATCTGTTGTTCCCTACAGTAATGAAATCTTACAAATGGAAACTGCCCTCGGAGTACTACAAATTAACACATCAGGAATAAATAACTGAATTTGAAAATGAACTCAAAAATGATCAAACATGGCTAATTTGTCAGGGTTCTTACAGATGCTTTATCATGAAATTCCAGGAATTTTTAGGACTTTTCAAGCACTATTTTCCCCAAGGACTATACAAGAGATGTCAAACATATTCTTTATTTCTTCTTTTTAAATTTGTCTTTACCACAATGTCAAGGTGAGTTATGGGAGCACTGTTGCTAATTGCTAAACGTCACTAGATGCCATGCGCTAATTAACATTCATTACGTCATCACGTCGAGTTGGTCTCTTGCATTCTGCCAAGTGTCAGCCCTTCTGTTTGACTACGGCTGTGCTGTTATTTCGGCTATATGTATAGTGAACACTCGGACAGAAAGTTTGTGAATGTGCTGCTCCTCTCTGCCACTCACTAAACTGAGCGGAAAAGCAGGACCTCTCCCTCACGGGGCAGTACTGGCTAGTCTCTTCTACGGAAAGTAACCAAGGTTCGCCCAAAAAGTCGCTAGATTTGTCACCAGGTGCTTTTTTGAGGGGGGAAAAAAAGGAGCCCGAGTAGTGGCCCGGAGCATTCTCTGTTAAAATGAGTGAGTAAATAGTGAGAGGACAGAGAGGGGCTGCAGCAGGGAAACAGAGTGAAAGTATGGTATTCGTGTTCTATCGAAAAGAAATACGTTAAAGTTATTTAACGATTTTGTACTTACTGACTTTTCAAAATTCAAGATAGAAAATGGCAAAAAATGAAAATTTTCAAGGTTTTCCTGTACTTAAAAGTTCAAAAAGCCAAATTCGAACGCCTTATACGAACCCCAATTTTATTATTTACACACAGAGGTTAGCATAACGTTAGCTCGCTTGGTAGCAAACAGGAAATCTTTCAAGATTAAGGTAAAGAATGCAGGTTAAATTAAGTGTTACTAACATTTGTGCATTCTGCAAAAGCAGTGGGATGTGTCGTAAGTAATGATGTATGTGCAGCATACAACATTACTGACAGCACTACCATATTGATGATTCTACCACTAAAAAACAAATAAATAAATACTGTGGCATCGGCATTAATTTGAAGCTTTAGTATCGCGATACTACTGTTGTTCTGGTATACCATGCAACCCTACAATCTATATGACCGGATGTTTTATGTAAATAAAACGTAGAGTCGCACGGTATCCCCCTTGGCTCCATATCCAAGTCATATACAACAATGCACTAAGAGCAATTCACTAATCAAACAGTCAAGACATGGTTCAGCTCCGAGATGCAACCATATCAAATCTAACATCAGACCGTACGGGATTTCGTGGAGTTTTTGTGCGATTGTTGCGGCTAAAAACACGCGATTTTGCTACAAATTTGGGCTTTTTTGTGTAAAACGACTTGAATTGTCAAAAACGCAATCGTACCAAATAGCTTTGCACGGCCTTTTACAGTGATATTTGTTGGTAACCGAGACCTTTTAGCTGTACCCATGTTTGACATGAATCGAAGGGGGTTTTTGCTGAATGCGTGTTGTGATGATGTCACATGACATGTCTTGGATAAAATCTGCGGTAATATTGAAAAATTGCAAGCTCTTCCCAATACTGCGGCAGAAATAACTGGAGTTGCATCTGAAATTAGTCAGATATGGACATGGAAAGTAACACGCAGTAGAGGGAGATCTAAATTGCTGACTGAACAAAGGCTGCCTCTCCTAAGCCAACCTGAACGGCAAAAATCTGTGAAACATGCATGAAAAAAAATAAATAATTTAAAACGCAAGCATTCTACAGTACGGATAAAATAATATAGAGAGGTGGTAAAACCTGCGTCGTGGGGCTTCCGGGGAGTCGTTTGGTGCCACGCCTCGAGACACCGAGGCCAGGAACTCCTGCCTCTTCTGTTGCACCAGGCAGGCTGCACGGATTATCTTATGGCGAGGGGTACGGAGGTAGGGCCTGTTCACTTTCTGGGCAAGATCCTCCGTTACCATCTCCAGATCCGTCTGTGAAGAACCAGATTTTATTTATAAAGACTATACTCTAGCACAATGATGACTAACTGGTAATGACTCTGCATTTGGTGTGGCAGATGTTTTTTTTTTTGTATGTCTTTTTTGCAGTAGGTTTTAGTGGCAATAAGTTAAGGCAAGTGGAAACGGACATAGCATTACCTGCATAAGTTCAAAGATCTCTTTCTTGGTGCTTTTGGGCTCCAGAAAGAAACCATAAGGGTAAGAGCACTTGAGGATACGGCGAGTCTTAAGAAGTTCATGGACTGCATCTTCAATGAAAGTGGTGTCTGGAGCACCTCCTTCCCCTGCAATAGCAAGGCAAAGAGTTTTCATTTTGTATCTAATAGCAGAGACTTGCTCTGACGAGTGTGAGATGAGTGCAGAAATACACAGCCTTACTTCCACTCAGGACTTTGCTCAGCTGCTCCATCTTGTCTTTGGCCGTTTTTAGGAGACGCTCTTCCAGCTATATGAAACAGTAAGAGGGGTCATTAGCACCGAGTGTAACCCTACTACAGTGAGAAAACTGCTAAAACAAAACAATCCATCACCTGGAAGCTGTGCTCATGATTTTTGAAGCGTGTGTAGTAGTGCATAAAGCGATCGAGTTCCTGGTAGCTCTTGTGTTTCTTCTCAGCCTGCATATTTCAATAAAAGCAGAAATGAACTTTAAATCAGTGCAGATGACTGCAGAATGAAGAAATTAATTTTTTATTAATATTCTTCCCAAGAGCACAAATAAATCACAGTATTTTTGTACATAAACAAAGTGAGCATAATGAATAAAAATGTGTGTACCTCCACGGTCATTTCTTTAGACTGCTCTTCCACCTGTTGAATGACCTCGTAGCGAGTGCATCGGTAATAGCCTCCTGTAGAAGAGCTGTGCTTTTTCCACTCCTCTAGACAGATCCAGCAAAAATCATACTTGCACTGTAGAGACACAAGGCAAACATATGACCACGAGTACACTGTGACCATGCTTATTAAAACGTTGCAAAAGCCTACTGTGATGACTTAACCATTTGATTCGGTGATACACTGCAATTGAAATATGCGAAAACAAGCTAGGGAAGCTGTGATGAAACTGATGACTATAAATAAAATGTGATCTCAGTAGGCAGAGGATCGAGACTGTGACCAATACTGCAACAAGACATGCTGCTGTAGTCAACCAAAGTTTAATACTATAACCGCACAACCTGAAGAGTTGTATTTATTTTATAAACACAGCAATTTGCCAAAGCTTAATTATTTATTTTTTCAAAACAAAATAAAATGAAATTAAGTACTAAACTATGATGCACTTTACGTTTTATTGTAGGTTTCCTCACCAGCACCTGCGTGAAGTTGGCCCCCCCACCAACGCAAAACGTCAGCAAAATAGTCTCAATCGTTTGTGCTTCGTTTGTGCTGGTTTGTGCTGTTAAAATTTTCGTTTGTGCTGCTTCGGTTCCGGAGATATTAAAGGAATATTCAAAGGTCATTCTGGGGTCACCCAGCCCCCCCACATGCTCCAAATTCACCCGAAATGGTCTCAATCGTTTGTGCTTCGTTTGTGCTGGTTTGTGCCGTTAAAAGTTTCGTTTGTGCTGCTTTCGTTTTTCAGATATTAGACATTTAATTTATGGTCGCGTGCCACCAGCCCCACACACATGCTCCAAGTTCATTCAAAATAGTCTCAATCGTTTGTGCTGGTTTGTGCTGTTAAAATTTCCGTTTGTGCTGCTTTGGATTTGGAGATATTAAAATAATATTTATAGGTCACTCTGGGGTCACCCAGCCCCCCCACATGCTCCGAATTAACCCAAAATGGTCTAAATCGTTTGTGCTTCGTTTGTGCTGGTTTGTGCCGTTAAAAGTTTCGTTTGTGCTGCTTTCGTTTTTAAGATATTAGACATTTAATTATGGCGCGGTGACGCCGTCCCCAGCCCCCATGATGCTCCAAGTTCATTCAAAATAGTCTCAATCGTTTGTGCTGGTTTGTGCTGTTAAAATTTCCTTTGTGCTGCTTTGGATTTGGAGATATTAAAATAATATTTATAGGTCACTCTGGGGTCACCCAGCCCCCACATGCTCCGAATTAACCCAAAATGGTCTAAATCGTTTGTGCTTCGTTTGTGCTGGTTTGTGGCCGTTAAAAGTTTCGTTTGTGCTGCTTTCGTTTTAAGATATTAGACATTTAATTATGGCGCGGTGACGTCACCAGCCCCCACATGCTCCAAATTAACCCAAAATAGTCTCAATCGTTTGTGCTTCGTTTGTGCTGGTTTGTGCCGTTAAAATTTCCGTTTGTGCTGCTTCGGTTCCGGAGATATTAAAATAATATTTATAGGTCATTCTGGGGTCACCCGACCGTGCTCCGAATTAACCCAAAATAGTCTCAATCGTTTGTGCTGCTTTCGATTTTAATATATTAGGGATTAAGTTCTGCTCCAATGCTCCAAATTGATCCGAAATGGTCTAAATCGCTTGTGCCGTTTTTGCCGACTCTTTTTATTTTAACAATACAGTTGAAGTAAAAGGTAAAATCCGAAACCAAATCACATGAAATAGTCGCATTCACGTAATTGTTACCTAACCACTGTTTACAACTTTTAAGAGACACAGCAGATCACAGGATGTGTGAAATGTAACAACGAACTCCAAGATAAGTGTTTTTACTTGTTTCTGTATATGTTGTTATGAGAATAACAGTCGTAATATTAACATTGTCATAAATAAATAAATACACGTACCATAATCTGTTTGCTGTAGCTCTGTTTATACATACATGGGCCGTGTGTATATATGTTTGTATGAATGTGTGTGTGTGTGTGTGTGTGTGTGTATATATGTGTGTATGTATGTATATATATATATATATATATATATTGTGTGTGTGTATATGTATATATTAGTGTGTGTGTGTATCTGTCTGTGGAAATTTAATGACTTAAATGACTCAATAAATTAAGATTTAAGGCAAAATGATTTTACTTGTGAAACTGAATTACTGTGAACTATCAAACATCCTTTGAAGCAAATAATGTACCTTTAAAAACTTAAACACTTAGAACAAAAATACTTGAATTTATGAAAATATTTCAATTTAAACAGTGCAATCAGTCTTTTGTGTATAACACAGCATGTGGGCATATTTTGTTTTTTTCAGACATTCCTGTCACTCCACTTCTCAGGTCATCATCCATCTCCCAGACACATGGAGACCTCCATCATACATCTCCCAGACACATGGAGCATTGCATAGCTCCATTAACCATACTAGTATTAACAATGAGTTTTCTGTTCAAGAAATTCAACATTGACAATCTTAGCTCTTTGAAAGTTGTACCATTATGATTAAAGTTAACTAATAATATTGTAACTGATAGTGTTAAAAATGGTACTTACATTGGCCAGACTTTTTATTTAGTAACTGTCGACTTTTCCTATACTAACAACACTAATTCCCACAAGAGCACCGTGAACAGAAGTGTCACACCTAGTGGTGGGAGTGAAGTGTAACAGATTATTCTCCTTGTAAATAAATGAAAAGTTAAATCATGAGAGACAAGTGAATGAAGTAAAGAGAATTGTTTATTGAACAAATGATGATATGATTTCTCTTTTAATATCTCCTGAACCGAAACCGCAGCGCAAACTTTTATCAGCACAAACCAGCACAAACGGAACACAGCGATCGAGAGTATTTGGGGTGAATTCGAGCAGGTGGGGGGCTGGGTGACCCCAGAATGACCTATAAATATTATTTTAATATCTCCGAACGGCAGCACAAACGGAAATTTTAAGGGCACAAACCAGCACAAACGAAGCACAAACGATTGAGACTATTTTGGGTTAATTTGGAGCATGTGGGGGCTGGTGACGTCACCGCGCCATAATTAAATGTCTAATATCTTAAAACGAAAGCAGCACAAACGAAACTTTTAACGGCACAAACCAGCACAAACGAAGCACAAACGATTGAGACCATTTCGGTTGAATTTGGAGCATGTGGGGGGCTGGGTGACCCCCAGAATGACCTATAAATATTATTTTAATATCTCCAAATCCAAAGCAGCACAAACGAAACTTTTATCAGCACAAACCAGCACAAACGAAGCACAAACGATTGAGACTATTTTGAATGAACTTGAGCATGTGGAGGGCCCGTGGCGTCACCGCGCCCATAATTAAATGTCTAATATCTTAAAAACCGAAGCAGCACAAACGAAACTTTTAACGGCACAAACCAGCACAAACGAAGCACAAACGATTGAGACCATTTCGGTGAATTTGGAGCATGTGGGGGGCTGGGTGACCCCAGAATGACCTTTGAATATTCCTTTAATATCTCCGGAACCGAAGCAGCACAAACGAAAATTTTAACAGCACAAACCAGCACAAACGAAGCACAAACGATTGAGACTATTTTGCTGACGTTTTGCGTTGGTGGGGGGGCCAACTTCACGCAGGTCTCACCAGCCCCCATTTTTTTTCCTCTTTTAAAATATTTACATAAAAATGTTAAATGTGCACTTACAGAATTCACAATAACAATTTTCTTTACAAATAAACTGCTATCATTAGACATAGTTTATTTAGATCAACAAAATTAATATAAACCTATAAAAAATAAACATAGATAATAAAACCCTATCATGTGAATTAAAGTCAGCACTACTGTCAGAAGGTTAATCAACATCGGATTTAAAAAACACAACAGCAGTATGTTCTTTATAACAATCCCTCCAGGATTTCGCGATGACAAATGACCAGTCAAGTAAATTCCACAATACTTGCAATTTTTCAATTACCACAGATTTTACAAGGATTTGGGCCAAAACGGGTCATGTGATATCAAAACATGCATTTAGTCAAGCTCCACTTGGATTCATGTGCATCGAACAGGAGTACAGCTAAAAGTTTTCATTTCACCTTATTATTTCAATATCCAAATTGCATTTTTGCCACAATTGCGTTTTTGCCAACTCAAGTAGTTTTCTTTTTTTTTGGCCTTTGTTTATTTATTAATTTTCATGTGATTCATTTACATATGATTCATTTTCATGTAATTTATTTACCTTTTCTCCCCTCCCTTTCCCAAATATTTGATTGAGGAGAAAAAAAAATGTTTTTTTAAAGCCCCCCCACCAATATAAAACTAATAACCTTTAAATGAAATAAGGAAAAACAACACAAATACAAAAGTGTCACATAAATCTCTTGACCAAATAAACAATGTTCATCATGGTGGATTGGAATATTTATTTCTATATTAATGCATGTTCATGTCCAATATCAGAGTACAGATCACGGATTTATATAAGGACATGGCTGCCTTGATATTTATTGCTTCAGCCTAAAAATAGCACTGCTTTATCCTGCAGCACCTCAACAAACACTCCAAGCAATTGGCAGGTAGAGAGAGCGAGAGAGAGAATATAATAATATTAAGGAAAACATTAAGGTCATGACTGAAGTTCAATATTTTTGCCCTTCACCTCAGAGTAAAAACAAAAAGAGTACCTTGGCACACTGCATGTGGTTGCAGCCTTCATTCTTCTGAATGGGAGACTTGCAGTTGGCGCAGGGTTTGGAGTTGGTGAGTAACCACAGACAGTTGGCAGCATCTTCATATGCCTCACTCACACCTGCCACTGCAGGGGAAAAGGACAAAAATAGATTGTCGTCTTGTTTCAAGCACGGACAACACCACAAGGCAAATCTTCATATGATTATACAATAAAAATGATTAGAAACCAAAATAAGATTCCTATTTTTTCATTGCAGGGGTAGCTTAGGACAAAATTCCCTTAATATGTAAATGGAAGTTTTTTTACACAATTTTTCTTTACAAAACTTAGACAAGTAAAATGGCTTCCACACATAGGTGACACCCCGGCAATGCACTCTAATTTTCTTGAATGGGATGAAATATAACAGTCATTAACACCAATCTGCAAACACTACAGATCAAAGTAGATCACTATAGGTCAAATGTCATGTGTAGTGCTGTTTCGCAAACTTCTCTTCTACAAGTCTGAAATACAATCCTGACACGAAGGCAACAATGTGCCAATTTAAAAAAAATTAAAAAATATTTTTTTTTATCTTGGAGCTCCAAGACATTAAAACCCTAACACTGACAACGGTTAGTACTAGGGCTGGGCAATATTGCTATAAACTATTATGTGATACACTTTTCTGAGATATCGATGGCATGGTGATGTATTTTATATTTATTCGTTAAATTTTTTTTAGAATTTCAAATTAAATGGTACTGAATATATGCCATTGATTTGACTTAATCTTATTGGTCTTTGTAGGCATAATTTTTTTTTTTAAAGTATCGTCAAACTTTGATTAAACTTTTGATTATTTTACTTCAGTTTTGCAGACAGTTTGTTAGCTAAATTATATATCGTGATGCACATCGTGTACCGCAGATTATTATTATTATTATTATTATTATATCGTGATATAATATTTTTGACATATCGCCCAGGCTTACTTGGTACCGGTTATATATTTGTTGTTCAGGTGTATAGCAAATCCATACTCACGTTCTTCTGGCTTCATGTCAGTGACCTTCTGCAGCCACATTTTCCATGTTTGGCAGTCACAGGGTTCATGAGCCTCCCCCTGGCACTCCCTGCATATTCACATATAAGCACACAGACACTGAAGCTCAGGGTGAAGGGTGTATATACAGGAACATACAGAATATTGAAACACATATCCTGCAAGTGTGCTCAATTTCAAGTTTGTATTCTGTCCATTGAGCACTTCAGTATTGCAACAGCTAAACAAGGAAGGTATTTAGCATTATTTCACGTCACAGGCTGTCCACAAAAAAAATTCATAAACAAATAAAACCACCATAAAATTGAAACATATCAACGTTCAGAAAACAACCACAGAAACAATAATTTTGCTGAATTGGAAGACTAGTGATTCTCAGAGTGCATCAATACCAAAAGCTGGACTCTAAAGTGAAGAGTGGTCATTTATCGTTAGTGAGAGGAATGGTTAAGAAAATAAAGAGTTATATCAGTGCAACAGCAGAGCTCCGTTCCTGCCATACTTGCTTAGATAGAGCCATGAGCAAATGTCCACATGGCATATGGAGGAATGGAGACAAAAGTGCACTGAGGTAAGTGTAATAAGGCCTGGCACAATCAGTACTAGACACATAACTGAAGACCGTGCATGTGTGCAGTTTGAACAGAAGGGACAGAGCTGCAGGGAAGGGATGATCAGCGATTTGCCATGCCAGGAGGCAAAATACACATGTACACCACAAATCACAAAATACAAACGCACACGAATAGTTTTCACAAGAGCAAAAATCTAACATTTAAGCAATGATTTTGTTGTCCAAAACCATAAAAAAAAAAAAGAATATTTTAACTCTGCTCTCAAAATTATAACCTGCCAGCGGATGGTAATTATGGTGCTGCAGTGGTAATCAGCACTGACCAGCAGAAGAGATGGCCTTTGCCGCAGTCCACAGCCGGGGCCTGGAGCAGAGAAAAGCTGAGCGGGTCGGAGGAGCTGGCACCAGGCCCTTGCCTTGCTAAGCGTACCGCTCTCTCACAGCCTGCCCGCGGGCACCACCGGATGGCAGGGTTGTTCTCCACAAACGCCTGGCAGAGAACACCGGAGAGAAGAAGCAAGAAGGGGAAAATGAGGGGGGTGGGAGGGGGTTTTGAAAGAAATACAGACAAATAATTTAGAGATGGACCCAGTACATTTTTTACAAAATCAAAACAAGCACAACAAAATTTTTATATTTTTTTTATTTATATATATATATATATATATATATATATATATATATATATATATATATATATATATATATATATAAATAAAATTATTTATTTATTTTTTTAAACCAATGCATCATCATCCTTTCACATGAGCTTAGCAACTGTATTAAAAGACGTAGTAATGAGTCACCAAATCTAAATTAATATACAGGCCGTAAAGATTGAGTACAGCACAAAGCAAGTGATCACTAATTTAATTTCAAGCCAAACTGCATTATGATAATTTAAAGAAGTGGGTTATTTTATTTTTTTACTAGCAGATCAAGACAGCCATCATGTCCGTTAGTAACCTCTACCCTGACCAGCATTACAACAGAACTAAAGCATCCCAGCAAAAAGATTCACCGAGTTGTTATGGCAACATAATGAATAGTTATTGGGCACACAGCATGAGACACGTCATTCCAAGGCACGTTCAGATTGCAGGGGGAGCGGATCATTACTGCTGTTTCCCCCTATAGCTCACATTTTAGGTTAAAGTTAGCGGTCTTAGCCAGAAGTCACATTACGCATAGAAGTTCCTTGAGGAAAACGCGACTGGAATTAACAGCTAGCGATTAAATTCAAATGTTCGGTCAGCAGACAGTAAAATCTGCATCTTGAGTACAAATTTACATTGAAACAAAAACAGCCAGTGTGCATTTATAAAAAAAAAATTCAAATAAAAATTATAAATAAATAAATAAATAAATAAATAACTATTTCCTTACATGAGGCTTGACGTCACAAGGAATCACATTAGGTTCTTAAAGGGAAAACTGCACGACAGCAGATTATAAAATGCAGCACCCATCAGTGTTGTCCATGACAAGGTTATACCTTAATGTCAAACTGCAGGTACCGCTTGTCCATCTCCCTGGACACAACACTTTCTATAACCTCCACAGGAACCAGCTGGAAGCAGTCATAGGCTGGGCAGAAGATGTTATGAGCCTCTCCCTCCTGGATCTTCAAATTCAAAAAGCTGCCAGAGAAGACACTTTACTAAACAAATGAATCAAGTCTTTAGTGGACATATTAAAGTCCAAGTGTGGGATGAAAATAGCACATCTGTCATAAGGGAACATATGGAATGCATCTTGCATCTAATCAGTTTAATTTTAGTGGCAGCAAACAGCCTCTGGAACAACGGGGGTAAAAACAGCCCTCACCTTTCCCAGCATGATCTGCAGAACTCATGCCCACACGGGATATCAACAGGCTCTTCGAACATGGAGGCAGCACACATACATATACCACACTGAGAGAATAAACACAAAGCAAAAAAAATTAAACAAACAAACAAACAAACTTGAGGCTTTCAAGTAGTTTGAGGTGATACACATGCATACCAAGAGCAGGCCAAATGGGAAAACCAAAATCATGAGAAATCTAAAAAGCGCTGCGGATAAGAATATATTCATGTCTCAAGTATCAGAGGAGCTGAAACCAAGTGCACATTACACTAGTTTAGCCTTGATTTCACAGCCACCACCCCCAGCTTGTGGACACCTCGGTGCACGGACCCGTGGTGACGGCTCATGTAGCGCGAGAGATCCAAAGATGCAAGTTTCTCAGCCTGCAAGCTGTCACAGATACTGATATTTCAAGCAAATTTGAGACTCTTGATAATGTTTTGTGTAGCGTGAGCACCAATGACTCGGAGAGGAAAAATTTCAAGCACAGCAGATCCCTGAATCCAGACCTCATCCATCTAGCTGTGACTTAACACTCGGATGAAACAGTGCATTTGTCACGTTAAACATCATCTTGTCCATTCAGTGATCTACTAAAAAGCTCCTCTATTCTGAAGACTGTGGTTTTACTGTAGAGTCTACAAGTGGCCACTGTGAAAAAGTCATTGTTTGACTACAGTAACTGTATTGATGCATTCACAGACTGCCTGTGCTCAAGCTACCGTCTCTCGAATAGAAAAGGCTCAGTAGATCGAAGCATACACTGTGCTACTGGATTTAGCAAAATACAGTTACAAATCACAAATTCTAACGCACACTACGAATTTCTCACAAAACATCCTCCATGGGGACAAATTGGGAAATAGTGCGTGTGCTAAATCTGAATGCAGACTAGTATACATATACAGACCTAAACTGTAAAAATGACAGGGACACCTCCCTCCTACAAAATGACTCACTGAGACGGCGCTAAACGGCATTAAAATAATAGACTTGTACAGCGACCATATTTCTTTCAAAAAGGGTGCGTTTAGGTTTCTGGATTCTCACCAGGGAGCGGTCGTCATCCGCGGGCGAGAGGCTGATTTCGTCAGGTGACGTGATTGAGGAGCGGGTGGTGCGTGGCGTTCGAGGTGAGGGCAGTGTATCCCAGGCATTGTAGCCTTTGGGTGGAGGAGTGGGCATCTGAACTCCAGAGCGCTGACAGCAGTCCTCAGCGTTGGACATCCATGCCTCTAGAAGCTTCTCTCTATCCCAGTCTGTGTAGAAGAAGAATAGCGTATAATCAGTGTATCATATTGCCGAACTATTTGATCGATCATACTAATTATATTACATACATACATACATACATACAAACATACATACTTCACTTCAGAATTCATTGTCAAATTATTTAGTCTTCTAATCTTATGTGAAAAGAATAAGATCCTTGAAATTCAGCCTATGGGAATCCCTATATCTCCCTAGTCCAAAGACTAAGCGCAGGATATTAAAATAAAAGCATTTTACAGGGCCCAAAAAGGCCCTAAAGCTGGTCACACATTATGAGGATTTGCTTAATGCACAAGTTTAAACTCGGGAAGCGCAAAGTCCAGTCATATATCATCTCGACTGTTGCATACGTTACTGGCATACACTACTGTTATGTAAAACATGCTCAGTTATCCTGCTCAAGCTCAACAACTAATACAGCACTGTAGTGTAGTACTCAAGTCAGACTACCATGTCCAAAAACGGATTTAAACCTTTAGCTCCTACACCACTTCCCCATAAGGGAATCCCAATCACTAAAATAAGGCACATTCCAAAACTTCTAAACCAAAGTGCACTAGAGCAACCATTATTCAAGTGAGCGTTTAGTAATATATTTCAATACAATGCAGTTACAATCTAGCCTCACTACTCCAAATATTGGTAGACTTGTACCTAAAAAAAAATAAAAAATCATAATAATAATTCAGCTGACCACTGTCGACAGCACCACTAACAGAATTAAGACTGAGGTTTAAAATTTAACAGGAAAAAGGGGAAAGGTAGGGAGAGGTAATTTTTCTCTTTTCATTGTATCTCCCAGGTTACTAATACACTAGCAAGTTACTAATATACAGTGCTCACTAATACTGGCACCCTTGGTAAATATGAGCAAAGAATGTTGCTGAAAATTGTCTTCATTGTTTATCCTTTTGATCTTTGGTAAAAAAAAAAAAAAAAAAATTCACAAAAATACTCTGCTCTCATGGATATCAAACAGTGGCAAACAAAACAGGTTTACCGAAAAATATTTATATCTATCTATCTATCTATCTATCTATATATATTACACGAATCTATTACAGAGAACAAGGTTTTCAGTTGAGCTTTTGCAAAACACTGTTCATGTATGACCTGTAGTTATAAACACTGTCGACCCTTTCGCATTTCACAAAAGGCGAGACCCCATATTTTAACCTAAACTAGCAAAAAAAAAAAAAAAAAAAAAAATAGGATAGACTTGTAATAATAGCAAATATGGTGGAGGAGAACTCTGCCCGTTTTCCCCATGGGCACAACTCATCTAGAACAAGGCCTGATCACATAATTGGAGATAATTAACGAATGCACAGATCCAGCTGTGTGGCTTGCACCGGAGTCTTTAACTTCTAGCCTTTAATTCCATGGACCAGTGCTACACACACATCGCAATCCAATTTTCAGGGGATATCAGGGTTCAAATTCCATCAAATGCTATAGTGATTATTAAAACAGGCCGATTGAACATGTCCAATATCCACCCGTGCTTAAATAGTCTGATGTTTTGCATCCTCCAAAGACTGAACCTGTCCAAGTGAAGAAGATCCCAACAGATATCTAAGTGTGACTATGGCATGCGTACCATGTGCCCTGAGGAGAGCCTCTGCAGTGAAGAGAGGAGCCTGCAGCATGTCTGCGGTCTCCACTATCAACATGTCCTTCAGCCTCCTCAGGTCTTGGACCCGCAAGCCCTCGTAAAACTGAGACATAATCAGAGACAGATTAATCATTCAGCTGGGTATTCTTCATCCTAAATCAGCACCTCCACCAATTACAGCTTTCTAATCTGAAGTGTACTTTATGACCCCACGAAAAAAAAAAAAAATCTGGACATTTCACAAAGGCTATTATGCCGCTCACCTCCCTGCGGTCAAGGGCAGCGTACTCTGCCTCGATGTCCTCAGCATTGGGGTCTGTTGAGAAGACCATCTGAGACTCCAGACTTAGTGCCAACTCCTTATGATGCTGCTTCTCTGCACAGTCGCATGGTGTCTCCTTATTGTCGTTCTCAGCAAACAGGTCTGCGTCACGCTTTACGAGAAACTAGAAGGAAAGAAATTGTAAATAAACACAGATTAGGAACGAGATTAGAAACATTAAAAACTGCAAGTTGTTTGAAGAACTTGCCCACCTCCACACACGTCTTCATCCCTGAGGCGGCGGCATAGTGCAGAGGCGTGTTTTTCTTGTTGTCGGTGGCGTTGACGTCAGCATTCTCGTATTCGCCACGGTCCAGCTTGGCACCGGTCCACTTAAGGATCATCTGGAGGCAGTCAGAACGACGCCGCTCATCCTCATAGGGCCGTGCCAGGCGCGGCTGCAGCGTCCCCTCTGCCAGCAGGATGTGTGGGCCCATGCACAGCACGTGCAGCGCAGTCTCATTGTGCACGTTGCGCTTGTTGGGATTTCCATCCTTGCTGAAGAGGAAGGACCTGCAGCGGAAAGAATGGAGAGGAGGTCAAGGTAACTGGATGGAAGAAATTAGTTGGGGAAATGATCTTAAGTAGGTTAATGAGAACAGTTCTATAATTTATGTTTGCCTGGTTACATTATAAGTGGAATAATTCTAACTTTTAACTAAAGCTTGTTTTGTATTGTGCGATCACAACAAGCTTTTAACATTATTATTTTCCACAATGTATAAAGTTATCCCAATAAAACCTTGTCCCAATTTCATAACCCAATTTTATGTCCATGTCATTTTATAAGTTCCTCTAAATATGTTTAGTCCCAGATTAAAGGAAATGACTACGTTTTGCGTACGGGATCCATCCAAGCAATCCGGGCTTGTGCAAAAAATGGGGTCACAGAGAGAAGTATACTTCAAAGTGAGCTTGAGGTAATAAGGATTTTTTTTTCCTTCCAGCCCATTAACATGTTTTGTTTAACTTTTACCATTGCTACTACAATATGTTGTAGCAGTGCTGTGAGTTTCACATACACCCATAGCTTACTCTTAGTGGTGTCTCTCCAGCGATCATATTCTGAGATCAAAAACTCTTACACTGACAAAACCTGGTTGTCAGATGGTCACAATTTGATGATTTTGCGATCACAGAAATGAAGTCAAAAATCAAGTAAACTCTGCAATATTCGGAGGAGCTTGCCATTTTTCAAAATCACAGCAGATTTCAATATGAATGTGATGTCAATGTGAATACAATGTGTATTCAGCCAAAGTCCTCTTCGATTCACATGTCTCGAACATGAGCACAACCAAAAGGTCTTTTGGCTGCAACAATCACAAAATAAATAAATAAATCTTGTATGGACTGACAATTGCACTGATTTAGTCTGTCGAGCTCAACTCACAAGCAGAGAATACCTTTTAACAACGACCATTAAAAAAAAAAAAAAAAAATATATATATATATTTTAATATCTGCGACATTAAAATGGGGTAAAAAAATAAAAAAAAACATACAGGGCACAGACAGCTTAACTTACACCCATTTCACTAGCTAGAGACCAGTTTTAATTAATTTTTTTAATTCAACTTGTCAAATATAATAAGTATAATAAACATGTACCGATAAGGAAAGAAAAAAAAAAGCCTAAGGTTCTTAGCATAAGAAAAGAAAGAAGAAAGACAAACTCCAGAAACCAACAACTGGGATATAACATATGGAAGTTAAATACAATTACATCTTCATGATCAGGACAGCAAACTCTAAAGACACATTCCCAAAACTGATGGGAGTTTTGCGCACATCCAAAAATACATATATTAGCTTATTGTACTTTACAGGTTGCACACAGTGGATGTGAAGAGCATTTTTGCCAACATTTTATGCAACTTGGAGCCTATGCACATTTTAAACTGCATCAAAATTGATTCCTTGGGTTAACTGCACATTTATTAGTGTTCTCATCAGTTCCACAGCTCATCAGAAATCCCCACAGCAATCTGTGAACATTTGAAAGAATTAGTCTCTGCATTAGCCTGAGCAAGTATAACATGCTATTAAAAATAAATAAAACGTCCGCTTGGCATAAGGGCTTATTGACAAAATCTTGTCCATGATATGAAGACGAGGTTTCGTTTCAGACAGAGATATAATAGAGGTCAAATTTGCAAATAACAGGAAAAATAATGTAATGGTGAGGTGATTTTATATTTATCCTGTAATTGCTGAAAAACGTTGCTAGAAAAATGTTTGCAAACATCGTTTAGCCATGTGTCTTACACACGCATGGCAAAACAGATTCACCTCCGTTTCACTCAACATAAATCCATAGAAGACGCAGCACTTGCGTAGAAGTACAAACCCTTCCATCCAGATGTTGAGATGCACTTATATTGCTACTTATAATCCCAAGTAGATAAAAAAAAATATATGCAGCTTTGTTTACTGTTCCACTGTAACTACAGCTTGCTCAACTTTGTGCCGTTCCTCATGGGAAAAATGGTACCAATAGCACAGAAACACCACACCACAGTTGGTCTGGACTGAAGGTCGCTTACACCAAGCAGACGTTTTGCTTACGTGTCACATCCTGCGTGGATTTGATGTAAACAACTGAAGTGAAACATCCCAGATGTTCCTTCACTCAAACTGTCCACCATAAAAAGACAATAAGCTCTGAGTTTCATTCCGATGACCAGAGAAACATTTGCGATGAGCTGCAAAGTACAAATTGGTACTTTATCATCTTTAGCAACGTTATCTACCATCTTTGGCTGTGTGGTCAAAATCTGGGCATCAATGGATATCAGATACACCAGAACTGTAGACAGAGCATAAACTCCAGAAGCATTCATAAAAAGTTCTTGCTTTGGCTCCGTAATTCAGATATGAGCAACTACCAAGATCAAAATGCAGCTTTAAATCAGATTTAAGAAACGGATGGTCTGCTTGGAAGAAAAGTACATTTGTAAATTACAGAATGTTTCCTACATCGGTCCCTCCAGAATATTGCAATCACAGAAATTACTGCAAAATCAAGCAAACTCCACACTATTCACAGAGCTTGTAATTTTCCCGAAATTACTGAAGATTTTCAGCAAATTCGGGCCAAGACACGTCATGCGGGATCACAACACTCATTGAGCCAAAGCCCTCTTCGATTCATATGCATCGAAGATGAGTACAGCTAAAAGGTCTCCAGTACCAACAAATATCGCTGCAAAAGCCCATGCAAAACGATTTCTTGCAACTGCAGTTTTGCTACTTCGAGTAGTTTCCTGGAAAAAAAAAAAAAAAGCACAATACATTCCCCAAGTCGCATCACAAATTTTGAAGAAGAAAGAAAAAAAAAAAAAAAAAGATGCAGAAAAACCAAGTATTTTCGGTCATAACCAAATCAAAAAGAAAGGAAATCCTGTATGGGCTGCTACTTAACCAATTTAGGTGAAACTATTTGGACAGATGATAGTCAGTGCAACAGGATATGCATATTTTGTTATGGGAAAACATCCTGTGACACACAGACATTGACGTATCCCTGCTGCTGATGGTAAGTCAGGCATGCACTGCGTTCACCATTATACCATGCTACTTAGACTTACTGAGATAGCTGGTCTATCAAGAACTCTTCCCATGAGATCATGTCCAAAATTATTCTGTGAGGAATTTGGCTTTGAAAAAGCAGACATTTCTTAAACAATTGTGACTTTTATATAATTACATTACATTTACAGCATTTGGCAGATGCCCTTATATAGAGCGACTTGCAGAAGTGCTATGAAGTTTCTATAAATAAATACATCCTGATACTTGTTCACTAGGTCACGGACTAAGAATACCATCAGTCTTAAAGCTCTGTTGGGAGGTAATATAGTTAGAAAAACACACAACAATACATTTTAAAAATAAATAAATAAACAAATAAATAAATAATTTTAAAAAAGGGCTAATTTAAGTACTTCAGGAAGAGGCATGTCTTTAGATGTTGTTTGAAGACCGCCAGTGACTCAGTTGTTCGGACATGCAAGTTATTTATTCTTTCTGTACGGCCCGGTACCAAATGACCCATGAACCGGTACCGATCTGCGGCCCGGAGGTTGGGGACCCCTGATCTAGGGGAAGTTCATTCCACCACCTAGGTGCCAGAATAGAGAAGAGTCTTGATGCATGCTTTGCTTGTGTCCTGAGAAATGGTGGCACCAGTGTAGCGGTGCTAGAGGATCAGAGGGAGCACGGTGCATTGCGGGGTGTGATCAGTGATTTGACGCAAGTGGGTGTTGGTCAATTTTTGGCTTTGTAGGCAAACATCAGATTTAAATCTGATGCAGGCAGCTACAAGAAACCAGTGGAGGAAGCGTTGCAATGGGGTGGCGTTGGAGAACTTCAGAAGGTTGAAAACCAATAGTACAGCTGTATTCTGGATTAAGTGCAGAGGTTGAATGGCGCTCAGGGACATGTGAGGAGTGAGTTGCAGTAACACAGTCTTGAAATGACAAGAGATTGAACCAACAGCCAAGAGGCCTGTGTGGATAGAAATGGACGAATCCCTCCGACGTTGTAAAGGAGAAATCGACATGACTGTGTCAGGTTAGCAATGCGAGAGGAAAAGGGTGATTGTCCATGGTCACCCCAATGTTGCGTGCAGTGTTATGTCCGAGTCCATCTTAAAATGAGGGGGGGGGACCCCAGCAGGGTCTATGATATTTACTACTTCACATTTTAGATG
This sequence comes from Ameiurus melas, assembly GCA_012411365.1. Classification (NCBI taxonomy): domain Eukaryota; kingdom Metazoa; phylum Chordata; class Actinopteri; order Siluriformes; family Ictaluridae; genus Ameiurus; species Ameiurus melas. The sequence continues at coordinate 32,095,643 of CM022757.1, read as the reverse complement.
TAATTCAAGACCGGAATCACCAAATACTAATGTTTAGGGGCGGGTGATATGACTACAATCTTATTTCATGATAACAATGTTTTCTCAGGTCTATCAGTAGTATTCAAGACAGAAATACTACAGAAATGGAATAAGGTGATTAAATGTAAAATAAAATAGACTTTACTGTATGCCATACAGTGATTCTTATTCAATTAATGAAGTTATTCAGTCAAAGAGTGAGTGATTTTCTCTGTCTTTTTTAATATGATTAATATTAATGTGACAGACAGCAGCAGGTTTATTAGATTTCTGTCACTTTAAGACCTAATGGACAGATAATATACTGTATTGACACTCTGATTTCTTTCCCAACTGTTTACATTCACTCAAGTCATACACGGACAGATCTGCATTTTAACACAAGGTGTGTGTTTGTTTGACCATCCAAGTGTAATAAGCCACTAAAAGAGAACTCAATTCGGTACTCGCACGATGAGGGGGCTTTTTGTGTGCCCGCTTCAGGTGTGTGCGCACAGAAAGTCCCTGGTCAGGCAGGGAGACATTCATTAATTTCTTATCTTACCTTTGTTACTTATTTTTTCATCTCTTTTCATGTTACACGAGGCACTTAACTGTACTCTGAAAAATTTCCGAGTCCAAAATCTCAAGTTTGAGTACAAATTTACCAGAGTGCAGAGAGTCCAGAGTGAAAAGTCCAAGCTCGTTCATAATTGGACTGGAGTCCCAACCAGAGATCAAGTACCCAAACTCTAGCGTGCAATAACCAAAGGTGGGATCAGAAAGTTGTCCAGGGAGATCACAAGATTCTGACATGGTGATGAATCACCTGGGAGGAACAGCAGTTCAGTTTTGCCAGGATTAAATTTCAGTTGATGAGCTGCCATTCACGATGAGATGTATGCAAGACATGCTGAGATCTGAGCAGAAACAAGAGGATCTGAGGGAGGTAAGGAGAGGATGAGTTGAGTGTCGTCCGAATAGCAATGGTATGAGAACCCATGTGAGGACATGACCTCACCAAGAGATCGAGTACAGAGGGAGAACAGAAGAGGAACAAGTACTGAGCTGGTATGAGCAACCTTCCAGGTAGGAAGAAAACCACTACCATGCTGCACCGCTAATTCCTAGACTCACGAGGGTGGACAAAAGAGTCTTGTCGTTGACTGTGTCGAACGCTGCTGAAAGGTCGAGAAGGATGAGGACTGATAACAGTTTGGCTGATCTAGCAGCAAGTAGCTTCTCAACGACAGCCAAAAGGGCAGAGTCTTTGGAATGTGCTGCTTTGTAGGCAGACTGGTTAGGACCTTGGAGGTTGTTCTATGAGGAGGTAGAGGGACTGTTGAGTGTAGACTGCGCGTTCAAGGATTTCAGAAAGAAAAGAGAGAAGTGATGTTACCACTGTGTAACATAACCTTTTCTTTTAATAACACTTAATTGTTTGGGCACTAAGGACACCAGTTAGTTAAGCTTAGCAAGCGTAATTCTCCCCCCCCCATTATGCACTTCAACTGTTCCTGCACTCTCTGCTTACGCAACCATGTTCTTCTAATCCAGGCAGAACATGGTTTTCCTTCGTCCTACGCTGGATGGCAGCATAGTGAATGTTGCTCCAAAATGTGGACATATCCTTCTGCATTAAATGGTGCCCTCAACAATGTGCAAGTTACCCATGCCATGGGCACCAAAACATATCATGACATACGCTGGCTTTTGGACCTGATGCTGAGAACAGCTTGGATGGTCCTTTTCCTCTTTGGCCCAGAGAACACAAAGGCTGTTTTGTCCAAAAACGATTTGGAATGTTGACTCGTCAGACCACTAGACACGATTCCACTGTGTTACTGTCCATCTCAGATGAGACCGAGCTCAGAGAAGTCAGCGTCTGGACAGTGTTGACACATGGCTTCTGCTTTGCATAGTAAAGCCTTAACCCGTATCTTTGGATGCAGCAGCGAATGGAGATGACTGAAAAGGTTTTACCTAAGTATTCCCGAGACCGTGTCAGGATATCCATTACAGACTCATGACGGTTTTTAAGACGGTGACATCCGAGGGATTGGAAATCACGTGCATTGAGAAGTGGTTTTCAGCCTTGTCCTTTACACACTGTAATTTGACTGGATTCCTTGAACCTTTTAATTATTATATTGTGCACTGTAGAAGGTGAAATGCCCCAAATCCTACTGATTTGTCTTTGGGGAATGTCGTTCACAAAGTGTTGGAATAGTCGCTGATGCATCTGTTGGCAGATTGGCGAGACCCGTCCTTGCTCTTGAAGGACTGCGCCTTTTTTGAAGGCTCCTAATATACTATGATTAGACGATTGCGTCACCTGTTTCAGATCACCTTCTTATTTCAACTTGTCGCATTGCTATTAGTCCTAAATTGTCAACTTTTTTGGAACGTGTTGCATGTATCAATTTCAAAATAAACATTTACCTTCAAAACACTATGTAGTTGATTAGGTAAAACATTAAAAAAATACATTTACAAATTACTCCTCATTGTTTTTATTAGCATTTTCCACACTGTCCCAACTTTTTCAGAAATGGGCTTGTATTATAACGATATAATCGGTCATATGGACCTCCCCTACTCTCCAGTACAGCACCCAAAAAAAAAAAAAAAAAAAACCCTTTATAGTACCAACCTACTAAGTAATAAAAGCCAATCTTGAGATGAAGCAATATCGTGTTTTACCTGAGAATCCGTGTCATTGCATGCCTAGCAGCGTAGTGGAGTGGGGTGTTATGTTGATAAGGCTCCCCATATGAGGTGTTTGGGTCCAGTGACTCTTTAAACTGCGGGTTGCCCTCGTAGAGCTGGTAGGCGAGCACCTCATCTCCATTAATCAAAGCCTTTCGAAACTTGGTCGCAATATTCCCCATCGTTCAGCTCCCAGCTCTCTGCACTCGGCACTACTTAGGCTGTGGAGCCGGCATCGCGTGTCTCCTGGTAACATCAGAAAGACAAAAATTATCCTATTACACGTACATGTTGAGAATGGAAACAGAAGTACAGTCCATTATCCGGTTTTTACTAGGCCACATTTTCAAACCCTCACAAGCCAAATCATTAACTTCCAGACGCTTAAGTCAAATTCGACTTGAGATTTCCTTTTCAGTTTCTCGTAAACCTTTAGTGTAAACCCACTGAACTGTCAGAGCGAACAAGGCCGAATGTGTCCACGCAGACATCGTTTCTCTCGATCTGCTAGAGAATGAAGAGTTGGTTCTCCCCGCCGAGGCCCAGCAGTACTCACAAAAACAAAGTCACATGCTCAGCCACATGAGGGGCCTGACAGGAGCAGATGCTGAGCATGTCCTACTTGATGCATTTTTCTCTAGTTGCAGGACAGAAGTGCCTTTAACCGTGAGCTATTTTACACACGTACTAACGTTAACCGCACCAGGGTACTTTAACTGTTTACGCTAATTAAATATTTGTGACCGCACAACAACCATAAAAAATTCGTCCGCACGTCCAGATCATTAAATTCTTATTAAAGCTGAATACGTCTGGCGCCGGTAGACTACGGCTCCACAGATTATAAAGCATTGCATTTCATTATTTGCTACCGACAGTTCTTTTTGAGTTAAGAAAATAATAATTGACTTACAGGACACCATGCAAGCACCCCACTGACAGAGCAGGATGCCAAAGGAACAAAGTACAGAGCCTATGGAAATTATTCAGAACAACCAGTAAACCGGTTTTCCCTGCTGTGCACGACGGTTAACTGTATGTAACAATTAGGAAGGCACTTGTATGAAAACAATAAAAACTGATGGATAAGCATCAGGCTTCAAAGGATTAGACATGAAAAAGATCTTTGTCTTTGCAAACCATATTAGTGGTGTTTAATAACTGAAGGCCTGGTAACATAATGTAATGCAGTAAATCTGGTAAGTTCTACTGCAATCGAACTACCTGTAGTGATAAAGCTGTATCAACAGAGTTGCTGCAATTTAAAACTGCATATTACCTCACAAAGCCTAGTACACACACACACACACACCACACACACACACACACACACAATGACTTTAGCTCCAATGTCCAACTAATTTAACAACTCGGTTTTGGGATTACTCGCTGCACTCCCGCGCAACGACTGCTCAATAGTGTGAAGTTCATCGGCGCAATTTTTTCCTGGTCTGTGCACGATTGCAGCAGAGGCTCAGATATTCTCAAGCATTTATTTATTTCTTGATTGTTCTTTTAATGCCATGTCAGCATCAATCACTGTTTTCATGGCAAGATCAAGGCAGATAAAACAGGATATTTCATAAATTCTTACAACTATAAAAATTTTTTTACCACATTCCAACAGTCAGTATGTTTACATGGACAACAATAATCCAATATTAACTCGATTAAGACAATACTCCGATTAAGAAATTACCATGTAAATAGCAATTTTTTGATTACCTTATTCCCTGAAGTCATACTCGAAGTAAACACAAAATGAATTAAGACATTTTGTTTTAGTCGCATTATTGAAGTGCATTACAGACACGTACACACCTTAATCACACTTTTAACGTCGTGCGGGAGTTGGCAGCATAGTGAATGTGCTCAACAACAGTGCTCAACCGTTTAACGGCACGGCTGCATCCGAAACCGCGTACTTATCTACTATAAGCCTATAGTAGGAGAAATACATGTACCTCGGCTGCTATATAGTAGGCAAGTACACGGTTTGGGACGCAGCCCACGATTTCAAGCAGTCGTCTATGTGCATGTACAGCATGACATAATTAACTGCACTTGAAGCTTTCATAAAAATGTAAAATAAAAAACACACCCAAAACTGTATACGGCATCATAACGAAGATGAACTGTATGTTGATGCGTGAAAGTCTGGAGGGAACGTCGGACGGCGTGGCGCGGTGACGTAATGACGTTTGCCGTTAATCGTTCTATCTTCTAGAACATGTAAAACAGGAACATGAAAGGAATATTCCAAAACCAACTCATGTAAACACCTTAATCACAATATTGTCTTATTCAAAATAAGGTCAATAATTAGGTTACTGCTGTCCATGTAAACGTAGTCCCTGTCAACAACAGCAGCTATATAAAAAGGTCCTCCACTTTAATATTTAATAAGAATTCTAGGATTTATCCTGGTGAAACATTTTGGATAACTTCTAAATATGTATTTTCTGAGTAAAAAGTGTTAACCTAGTATAGTTAAGCATGGGATAGTCCATTACTATTTTCGTGTTTCTGCACAAAGTCGCATGATGCATAAGTTTTGCGAGAATGCAGGATATAGGGTTCAGGCATGCTTCGGTGGGGATCTCTCCGGGTGAAAGGTTGTTTAGTATGTATGCCCAAACATCCACCAAAACAACTGATCACAAGTCTTGTAGTGTGAGCATGTCAGAGTTTCTGAAAATCATATAGTGTGTGTTTCAGCAACAAGAGGTAGTGCAACATCCACCCGCCTAGTGATTCATGCTACACAGGAGCCAGAGAGACGAGACACACTTTTCCTTCAGGAGCACCAGGGGCTTCCGGCTCGCTCGGCCAACTGCCCTGAACCCACTGAGAGCAGGTTCTGTTAGAGGGGCTGGATTCAACATGGCTACAGTTATACCCCTACTCATACCATCTGTCCACACAGGCACCCGAAGTGACCAGTCAGCTGATGCTCAAGTCTGCTTTTAGCCAGAGAGGTTACAACTCACATACTGAGACCAAGACCATTTTTAAATATGGACAAATGTAAAACATACCGGTCTGCTTCCTTGCTGTTTCTTTTTTTTTTTTTTTCCCAAAAAGCAAATTCCAGATTTATAGCTGTAAGATTTGCATCATAAAGTGGAACTAAAGAGCTTACAAATCGCACTGATTAAGCATTTAGCAAATTATTTTGCTTGTATTTATTTAAAAGAACACAGCCCCAAAAAACACGTTTTCACTTAACAGAGATGGCAGCAAATTAAATTCCATTATGGACGTGAATAGAAATGAACATTTTAGAGAGCGAACATATTTTCAATAAGCTGTGAAACAGTCAAAACCAGAAAGGGTTAGGGTTAGCATACACATCTAAAATGCAACTTGTCTTAACCTAAAAACTTGCGTCACCTGTTTCAGATCACCTTAATTTCACTTAATATAGTGTGAAGAGTAAAAAGCATCATGGCTCTGAGTGGGTTTGAAACAGGTTACAAATCATAGACAGTCATGTAAAACAAATTTATTGTAAAAAAAAAAAATAATAAAAAATTTATTAGTTTTTAAACCTATAAATGAGGACAGTAAAGAACTCCACATAACCACCTACCTCCACCTAGAGCTACCTCACCATCCTGTTCTCCCTTTATTTATCTATACAAAACAGATAAATCAGGAAAATAGTATATTATATATAACAATTTTAGGAAGTACACTAGTACTCAATTTAACTTTATTTAGTTTTTTTCTGTTATATAATTTGTTCATACTATCTTTTCAGTTGGTTGATGATTCAATATTGATGTGAAGGTCTTCATGTTCTAGCTCATCAGTCAGGACGTCACGATTAACAACTTGAGTGCCTTTCATGTCACAAATAGCATTTGCAAGTAAATGACTTTTAAAGCATTGCCTCTACAGGGAAGCAGAGTGAAATGCACTGACTGAAACACTACACTATATAACTACTTTACTAATGTTTAGAATTTATTTACAAGACATTTGAAAAGAAAGTGATTTAGCCTATACACAACAGTTCAAACATCCATCCATTTTCTATACTGCTTTTACGACACAGGCCTGTGGTGGATCCTGGAGCCTACCCCAGGGAACTCGGGGCACAAGGACAACCTGGATGGGTTGTCAAACCATCACAGGGCACAATCACACACCCATTCACACACTACAGACAATTAAGAGATGCCAATCTGCCTACAATGCATGTCTTTGGACCGGTGGAGGAAACCAGAGTACCCGGAGGAAACCCCCAAAGCACAGGGGCATCGTGCAATCTCCACACACACACACACACAGGGTGGAGACAGGATTCGAACCCCCAACCCTGGAAATGCGAGGCAAACAAGCTAACCACTAAGTGTGCACAGTTACAACATCCTCAATACAACTAGTCAGGAAAGGGAGCAGCACTGAGCAGATATTATCTGAATGGTGAATATAGGGACACTGATACGATACCAGTGCATCAGGTCCAGGAGCGTCGCTGTGGTTTTTAAACACAGTGCACTTAGTGACCACTTTAACAGACCTTAAAGGTAGGTATGCAGTTAGAGACTGTAGTTCAGTGTGTTCATCTTCCACCAGTGCCAGATTTGTGACCACATGACCATTTTTGCCTGGTGAACTTCTCAACCCAGAAATGGCATTAAAACCTTTACCAACCGCCATTCCTGATGCAGACACACATTATTAGGTCACCAATTGCGTCACTGCTGTGCAGAAAATGGTCAGAAATCTAAATCACATCTGGCCAGCAGTTTCTGTGATGGAGCTTTAGCAAGGTAGAGTTCATAGAAATACAGGGAATGATGCATCCTGTACATTCCTTCATTTTCTTTCTGCATGCAATTAGAGTTAATATGCCACTTTGCCAGACAGCACCACAGAATTTAAAAAAGATAGATAGATAAAGGAAATATATAGATTCCCTTGTTTATCCAAAGCGAATTGTAAGCAAGCCAGGCTTAGCGGTGTTAGAGAAGCAGACAATAGTACAAATCATCACTGATCAGATACAGAGCAAAAAAGGCAGAGCAAACACACAGTTTCGATGTCAGCCAAAGCGAAACACTGAGAAAGAGAGAGGCTGCTAAATATGAGGAGTGGATGGAGTGTCAGTAATTTTACAGGACTGTTAGGAAACAACCCCACAAGTCAGACAAGGCCAGCTTGCAGCAGTGCCAAATAATACACATAACTAGAGCCTCTATGAGGTCATGATTAGTAATAGTGCATGATTAGATGGTGACTTCATCACTGACTTTTCCAAAATATTGATAAAATGAAAATGCATTTCTGTCTTTGACGGTCTACTTCTCTCATTCCTTTTGTGTCTGGCTGTGACTCCGTCAAAATCATACTCCAGCGACCTCGGTTTCTCCATGCAGGAGATGCAGACTACGCCGAAAACCGTTCGGCTGTGCAACCCTCTACTGTTTGAGACAGGTTACTTTGCTACTTCCGCTGTACGCCGTATCTGCATAAACACGTCATCACTGACCATCCAGCCATTTTCCATACACAGGGTCGTGGGGAGCCCGGAGGCTATCCCAGTAGACTCGGGGCACGCCCAACCCATCACAGGGCACAACCGTACATGCATTTGGCAACGCCAATCGGCACACGTCTTTGGACTGGAGTACCTGGAGGAAAACCCTGAAGCACGGGGAGAACGTGCAAAGGGGCGGAGGCAGGACTCGAACCCCCAAACCCAGAGGTGCAAGGCACTGACCATACCCAGCTATTTTTAGTTTGACAGCACCGGCATGCTAGTTAGAGGTTTTTTTTCGGGGGCTCAGCACATCAACTTTCCTCAGATAGTGCTGGAGACTTTTGAGGAGGAAATTGTTCTCATATACACAATCTTCGTAAACAAAAAGAACAGCTTGTGTGCATGTTTCACACGGTATGTTTAGACTAGGTTATCAAAGCGTGAACCTTTCAAACTGACGCCTCCTGCAGAAAAACGCCGCTCGCTCGGACAAGACAGACCATTTCAGCAAAAGACTTTCCTTCTTCCTTGACTACACCCGTCGATAAAACGTTACCGATTTCCCCCAAGTCCCGCCTTACTCCTGCGCTCTTACGCATTTCTAGCAGGAGTTCAGAAACTCTTTCCATTCACCACCCGGCAAAAGACCGCCAAGTCTGACCAGCTGGAAGCTGGATTTCTCCAGCACGGTTCCTTACACACAAGTGCGAACGACAGACAGAGCTAAAGCAAATCCTAAAACGTCTCAAACTGGAAAATGCTTCAGCCTGGAGTGTGAAGCGCGTGGAACAGAGGCCCTGTGGTGGTGATGTGGGATCCTCCAGCTGTCCTGCAGCTCCTCACCACTGTTTACAGATAAACTGCCTAATATTACTTGGAAGAGTTGTGTACACGTGTGTGCGCGCGTGTGTGTGTGTGTGTGTGTGTGTACACACAGGCTCTGCTTCCTACCACAAGACACTACCAGGGGAGAACACCTTGTTCACCAACCACACCTTATTCACCAAGACACCGAACAGAGCTTCACCACGGACAAAAGACCGTCACATATTACACACTAACGTGACCATTTGCACCCCCCCGGAAAAAAAAGAAGAAAGAAAAGGAGTCTAAAAATAAAATGGACGAGTCCTATACACTTTTCCAGACTATTTCTTTCAATGCAGCACGCGCTGTCCGCGTCGTGTCTCTCGTGTCCCAGCGGCCCTCTCCGGTGTATTTCCTCGAAGAACGGCTCCCGAAATGCCTCCATTTACAGTGAACACCGCTCGGTAACGAGCCCCTGTCCCCGGCCTGTCTGCACAGCAGCTAGCTAGCGTTACTAAGCAAAACACGCTCGGCACGGACACAAACACTTCACTAGCTCCAGACGTTCTCACCGCTTTATATAACGGAGTCAGGGCCGGTGTTTACTAACATTACCCGAGCGACCGTGGGGGGAGGAGTACCGCTTCGATCGCGTGCACTTGTGTAGGTTAACTTTGTTGTTGTGTCGGATTGATAACGTCGGAAACGGGTCGGCTGAACACCGAGAAGGGAACGCCGCGGACGCGTTTACCCGATTATCAGGAACGAGAGCTGCGAGTCCGCGAGTCCGGCTGAACTGGGAAGAGAGGGGGGGAAACAACTCCGGTGGTGTTCCAGTCATCAAGCCGAGCTGGGTTACTTCCACTCCGGAAAATCGCCTCCCTTCTCGGCTCTTTGTTGTAAACGAGCTCAAGTGAGCGTGAAGCAGTAAACAAGCGCAGAGCTTCTCTCTCGGTTTAACCTACCTCCAAAATATAAGTCCCTCTGTGTGCGTGTGTGTGTGTGTGTGTGTGTGTGTGTGTGTGTAAAAGTTTTTTTTTTTTTTTTTTTCATAGGAAAGTCCACAAACAACAACCTGAGCTCAGGATCAAATCAGGGTCCCTACACTCACTGGACACTTTATTAGGAACACCTGTCCACTTACACGTTGATGCGATTATCTAATTATCTCCTCTCTTTACCTCCCTCTCCATCTTTCACCTCGTTCTCTCCTTCTGTCGAGCCACACATGATTTTTATGGATATGCCAGTGATCCTGATCCTTTCTGCTTCTGCTCTCCGGACCTGCTGGATCCATCCTGATGCCCTACCTCTGGATGGAGCTCTCATCAGCTGGAGGTTACAGCCTGGAGGTTGCTTAGGATGGTACGGCTTGGACTGCAGTTACCACGTGGAGGGGGGGGATTGGCAGGATTGTTGGTGCTGGATGAAGATGTCTATAAGTACTGATCTGGGATTGTCACACACAACAGTCTCTATAGTTTACTCAGAATGGTGCAATAAAGAAAAAACATCCAGCGAGCAGTTCTGCAGATGGAAACACCTTGTGGATGAGAGAGGTCAACGGAGAATGGCCAGACTGGTCCGAGCTGACAGAAAGGCAACAGTAACTCAGATAACCACTCAAATCAGTAGAACTGTGGTGAGCAGAAAATCATCTCAGAATGCAGAACCTTCATGGGCACAGAGTCGCATCCTCAACTGTCCAGTTTGAGTGAGCCTGTGTCCTTCCTTGATAGGGTCAGATTCCTGTTCGTGGCTGATAGGAGTGGAACCTCAAGTGGTCTACTGCTGTTGTAACCCATCTACCTCCACATTCAATGTTTTGTGCATGCTGCGATACTGTTCTGCTCACCAGAATATTGGTTGTAAAGAGTGATTATTTGAGTGACTATATCCTTCCTGGCAGGTGGAACCAATCTGGACATTTTCCTCTAACCTCTCTTATCAACAAGGTGTTTCCACCCACAGAACTGTCACTCAATATATTTTTTTTTCACACCATTTTGTGTAAACTCTGTGTTGCGACTGTTGTGTGTGTGTGTGTGTGTGTGTGTGTGTGTGTGTGAGTGAAGTCCTAGGAGATAAGGAGTTTCTGAAATACTCAAACCAGACCTTCTGGTACCAACATGCCATGATCAAAGTCACAGAGATCACATTTTTACCACATTCTGATGTTGGATGTGAATATTGAATATTAACTGACGTGTATCTGCATGATTTTATTTTGTATTGCACTGCTGCCATGCTGATTAGATAACTGTGCTTACACGTGTTCCTAATAAAATGGAAATATTATTTATATATTTATAAAATACTGTGGGGGGAAAAGTATTGATGCATCACCATTTTATTTCAGTAAATATATTTCCAATGTGAGGGAAATTACTTATTTTTACTTTGTAATAGTTTTGTTCTTGTTCTTTTTCTGTTCATCTGAAGATAACTCCTAAGAATTTCATGTCATGTCACTGAGATCAGTACAGAATGTTTATCTGCTATACAGAGACACAAAAATGTTCTTTTGTTCCGTCTGCACCTCTTCCAAGACCGTAAAACAAAGCCTGTTTGAACTGCCTCAACCTGCTTCTTATCGGAGCACAGACGTGTGTCATGCTCTGCATTTCATATATATAGTAATGGTTCAGCACAAGCACTTCAGAGCACTCTCATTATTCTATCCTACTTTATTCTATCCTGTATTAACCTTCTTTCTGTAATAAACCTTTTTACCTTCAGAGGACGAGTCTGCGAGTGTTGTCTAATTTCCACGACAATTTGGCATCTCCTGGCTGGGTCTTTCTGCTTTTCTGGACAACAAGCAAACCGGAGGACGCTCATGGACAAGTTTCAACCTGAAATCCATGTTGACATGCAGGTGGTTTGCCCTTTATTGTGCAGAGCAAAAGACCGATGCTCCCTTACAACTGACTGGTAGGAATTATCAAGAATTTAGAATTAGAATTAGAATTAGAAGTTATTGTGTATTGCTTCCTGTATGGAAGGGAGTCAATGAAATAAGAAATACACGTGTATTACATTGAGAGAAGTATTACATGAAGCGATTTCTTATAAGAAGTTCCAGGAACTTCGCCTTTGCAACGGCAGAGATATTGGTGTTTCTTAGATCACAGCTTCAAAACTAAGATGTACAATATCTCACAAAAGTGAGTATACCACTCACATTTTTGTAAATATTTGATTATACCTTTTCATATGACAACACTGAAGAAATGACTCTTTGCTACAATGTAAAGTACTGAGTGTACAGCTTGTGTAACAGTGTAAATTTGCTGTCCCCTCAAAATAATTCAACACACAGCTATTAATGTCTAAACCGCTGGCAACAAAAGTGAGTACACCCCTAAGTGAAAATGTCAAATTGGGCCCAAAGTGTCAATATTTTGTATAGTGTCAATAACCGCCTTAACCCTCTTGTTCATGGAGTTCACCGGAGCTTCACCGGTTGCCACTGGAGTCCTCTTCCACTCCATGACGGCATCATGGAGCTGGTGGATGTTTGAGACCTTGTGCTCCTCCACCTTCCGTTTGATGATACCCCACAGATGCTCAGCTTCTTTAGTAAGGCAGTGGTAATCTTGGAGGTGTGTTTGGGGTCATTATCATGCTGGAATACTGCCCTGCGGACCAGTTTCCGAAGGGAGGGGATCATGCTCTGCTTCAGTATGTCACAGTACATGTTGGCATTCATGGTTCCCTCAATGAACTGTAGCTCTCCAGTGCCGGCAGCACTCATGCAGCCCCAGACCATGACACTCCCACCATCATGCTTGACTGTAGGCAAGACACACTTGTCTTTGTACTCCTCACCTGGTTGCTGCCACACACGCTTGACACCAACTGAACCATATAAGTTTATCTTGGTCTCATCAGACCACAGGACATGGTTCCAGTAATCCATGTCCTTAGTCTGCTTGTCTTCAGCAAACTGTTTGCAGGCTTTCTTGTGCATCATCTATGGTATGGTCTGAGCACTGACAGGCTGACCCCCCCACCCCTTCAACCTCTGTGTCACGTGGCGGGACGGCAGGAAGCAGGCAGGATGCATTTGCAGTTCAAACGGTGAGGTATATTTACAAGTGATGAATTCAAACAGAATATTTACAAGTGATGAAATCAAACCGAAACGAAAACAGAAACAAGGCTCTCTCTACAACTAAGATAACTAGACTAGGACTAACGCTAATGCTAAGGCTATGGCATAAACCAAACATAAAACAAATACTCGCTGAAATCGCACTCGCGCTATAAATGGCAGGCATATATAAATGCACACATAAGTCCGAGCATTCAACCACGCCGTGTGAAGCACGGCTCACGGTATATATCCACACAGTCATTAGCCCGCGATATCTTCCAGCTGCGGGCACTTCCGCATACGTCACACATGACGCAAGGGGGCGAAAACATGACATCACCCTGGAAACAGCATGTGCGCCAGCGCCCACGGTGTGCTGCTGTACGGGGGGAATCGTGACACTCTGCAGCAATGCTGGCAGCACTCATACATCAATTTCCCAAACACAACCTCTGGATATGACGCTGAGCACATGCATTCAACTTCTTTGGTCGACCATGGTGAACCCTGTTCTGAGTGGAACCTGTCCTGTTACACCGCTGTATGGTCTTGGCCACCGTGCTGCAGCTCAGTGTCTGGGTCTTGGCAATCTTCTTATAGCCTAGGCCATCTTTATGTAGAGCAAAAATATTTTTTTTCAGATCCACAGAGAGTTATTTGCCATAAGGTGCCATGTTGAACTTCCAGTGACCAGTATGAGGGAGTGTGAGAGCGATGACACCAAATTTAACACACCTGCTCCCCATTTGCACCTGAGACTTTGTAACGCTAACAAGTCACATGACACTGGGGAGGGAAAATTTTAATTGGTAATTGGGCCCAATTTTGACATTTTCACTTAGGGGTGTACTCACTTTTGTTGCCAGCAGTTTAGACATTAATGGCTGTGTGTTGAATTATTTTGAGGGAAATTGAACAGCAAATTTACACTGTTACACAAGCAGTTACTCACTACTTTCTATTGTAGCAAAGTGTCATTTCTTCAGTGTTGTCACATGAAAAGATATAATAAAATATTTACAAAAATATGTGGGGTGTACTCACTTTTGTGACATACTGTGTATATATACAGAGAGAGCTAATAACGGTAAAAAGATTTGCTAATGGAAAGAGTCCGGTTCGAGCAATAAAAAAGTAAATAAAGTTCTTATTAAGAAGTGCAAGTTATTATCAAGTGGCATGCCACATTGACTCATTCCATCATATCAGCGGTACATGATACATTTGGCAAATTTAATGCACAAGTAAAATTTTACTGAGATAAAAAATATATATATAAAAAAAAGAAGGGAAGAGAAAACTGTAAGCCCTACCAAATTGCTGTATGTGGACTCGCCTACAGAGGTAAATTCTTTTACATTCTTATGGTTTGCTCTATTGAACCTATAAGATTTGGCACACATTTTGAACCTTTTCTGTCTGTGCACGAGAATGCATATTCACTTGATTTTCATAAAACATTAAATTGATTAAAACTTTGAGTTAGAGAGGCTGTAAAAAATAAAATATATATAAATAAATAAAATATTGGGAAAACATAGCAAAACACATCCTGTGACACATGCTATGGTATGTACAGGGTGTTTATATGTTGATACTAATATCACATTTATTTGTGTGAATTATGGGGAAGGATGCTTGAACAAATATGATGTATGGGTTAAAGAATGTGCTTTCCCTGAAAAATGTAGTTTTAGCCTGAGACAGTTAGAACAACTGAAACTTAATTTAGAGACAGAGGAGAGAGAGACCCCTAAAAGAAAGAGGAAAGTGCGAGAAAAAAATGTCAGGCAGGGCCCTCATCTGTTTTTCAGTGTGCTAAATTGCAGAAAACCAATCCTGACCTAGACTCCACCCCACAGCCAGTAAGGAGGGAGGAACCTGCAGTTTCAGAGACACCTCCTCATGATGAAACGGCCTAGCCTACGCCACTCTATCCGAACCTGTCAGAACTGAGCCATCAACCCCCACCGAACTATGCTTCAGCTGTCCTGTAATACCGGTGGCATTACACACGAGATCCCAAGTGAAGGGACCAACAACAATCCTGAGGGCTTCAGACCAAGAAAATCGGACAGAGAAGGGAAAATGCATGCCATGGTAAGTGCCCCAATGCTAGAAGTGGCCGGAGAAGGAGGCCCTATGCTAGTTCACAGACCCTGGACATTGGAAGACATCAGGAGCAGCATGACGCATCTGCCAGCACTCCGTGAAGTAGGAGGACGAAAGGTTGGGGATGAACTTCAGATATTCTGCGAATTCAGACCTACCACTTATGAATTACGACGACTGCTCATGGCAAAACTTGGCACGGACTGGGTCAAGGTTTCATGTGAATTCCCAGAGGATGATGTCCGCCTGATCAACCCACAGTGGGATGATGAAGTCAATGCAAAGTACAGAGCACAAATCGTGGCACTCCAACAGAGGCTGATGAACACCTTTCCTGTGCAATTGGAGATGACAAAAAAGCAAAGTTCAAGCAGCACGATTCAGAGACTGTATCATAGTACCTGTCCAGGCTCACTGAGATCCATGACGCAAACTCAGGCTTGGAGAAACCTGACGCTCTGGCAGATGGGCAGGCGGCCGTCACAGCATGGGAGGCACATCTCAGAAACTGCTTTATGAATGGCATGAACCCAGAAATTTCCATTATCATACAACAATGTATCATCTGGGACACTGAAAGCCTTACACAAGTGGAAAGGTATACAATCCACAGAGAGAAGTTCCTACCTGAGGAAAAGGAAACAAAGATAGAGAGGAGAGGAAAACCATAAGGACAAGGACGGCCAGGTGGCATCCCCAATAGATACTTCACAAGTTCTATCTGCGGAAAAGTTGGACATTTTGCAAGAGACTGTCCAGAGCAAAAGCGAACTGACTGGTGGAGCAAAGGGAAGAGTGAGGCACCTGGGAACAGAAGAGGTGACATCAGACACCAAAACTATCAGTTAGCTCACAAAGAACAGGAATATATGCACACACCCGCATCTAAAATTAGTCAGACTGACAATTCACAAATGTCTGAACCAGTCTTGACGCTCAACCTTTTAAAGTATAATGCCTCTCCTTTTACACAGTTACCTTGTATATCTCTTGTAATCAACGTGCAAAGTGTCACATTTTTGGTAGATTCAGGAGCAACGTATTCAGTAATAAAACACTGTGAATTAAAAGAATCCCCAAAGATGAGTTCACGATCACTGCTCTCCATGGGCAGGACATTGAGTATTAGAACATTTTTCTGAACCGCTAGTTTGTGAGTGTGAAAATGGGAAAAGAATAACCCACCAATTCCTAATTTCGTCTTCATATCCAGTTAATCTACTGGGCAGGGACTTAATGTGTGTTTTACACTTAAATTTGATGCCCTCACCTCAGGGAGTAACAATAACTGATGACTCATCTTTGGGAACTCCATTTGTTAAAGAAACAGAGCTCTGTGTTTATCAATGGTCCATGCATAACAAGCCTAGAGCCTGTGCTCGTTTGTTGACATTGGCACATAATAAGATGAAGGAAAAGTGTGTTGATTTTATGCTGTCCTCTGCCCTTCACTGCACAGTCCCAGGATCAGCGCCCCACATCTCATTAGCCAGAATAAAGAACAAACAGTGGAAAGACGTGGGACCGTGGGTCGGATTATGTGAGAGTGGGACATTTACAGATTGGGAACAGAAACCCACCTCCAACATATGGTACAGCCCGACACTGGGAGTTTATAAAAATTCTTTCAGGAAATGTGCAAGGTTAACGGAATGTTATTTGTCATGACAACGAAATGTTTCTGAACCTTGGGACAAGCCCCACAACACTAGAGACACACCCACAATCGAAGAGAGTGCCTCTCGGGCTGTGGGCCCAAGGGAAACATGATGTGCACTTCTAATCAGTCGTACCACCAGTCATGATCATGCCAAAATCTGACTTTAGGCCAAGACCCTCTTAAATTAGAAGCTATTGAGGGCATTACACCAGATTTCAATTCATTATTGAATGCAGGGGTCAATTTTCCCTATCTCAATTCGTCAGTGCGCATCCCAATATTTCCAGTGAGAGAAGCAAAAAAAAACCCTACAACCTGATGTATGGAGATTTGTACAAGATTTGCAAGCGATTAATGCAGCAGTCAAACAGAGAGCTCCAGACATGTCAAATTCTTACACTACAGTGGTGTGAAAAAGTGTTTGCCCCCTTCCTCATTTCCTGTTCCTTTGCATGTTTGTCACACTTAAGTGTTTCGGAACATCAAACCAATTTAAACAATAGTCAAGGACAACACAAGTAAACACAAAATGCAATTTGTAAATGAAGGTGTTTATTATTAAAGGTGAAAAAAAATCCAAACCATCATGGCCCTGTGTGAAAAAGTGATTGCCCCCTAAACCTAATAACCGGTTGGGCCACCCTTAGCAGCAACAACTGCAACCAAGCGTTTGCGATAACGTGCAATGAGGCTTTTACAGCATCCTGGAGGAATTTTGGCCCACTCATCTTTGCAGAATTGTCCTAATTCAGTTACATTAGAGGGTTTTCGAGCATGAACGGCCTTTTTAAGGTCATACCACAACATCTCAATAGGATTCAGGTCAGGACTTTGGCTAGGCCACTCCAAAGTCTTCATTTTGTTTTTCTTCAGCCATTCGGTGGTGGACTTGCTGGTGTGTTTAGGATCATTGTCCTGCTGCAGAACCCAAGTTCGTTTCAGCTTGAGTACACGAACAGATGGTCGGACATTCTCCTTCAGGATCTCTTGGTAGACAGCAGAATTCATAGTTCCTTTTATCACGGCAAGTCTTCCAGGTCCTGAAGCAGCAAAACAGCCCCAGACCATCACACTACCACCACCATATTTTACTGTTGGTATAATGTTCTTTTTATGAAATGCAGTGTTCCTTCTACGCCAGATATACCTGGACACACACACACACCTTCCAAAGAGTTCCACTTTTGTCTCATCGGTCCACAGAATGTTGTCCCAAAAGTCTTGGGGATCATCAAGATGTGTTGTGGAGAAATTGAGACGAGCTTTGATGTTCTTTTTGCTCAGCAGTGGTTTTCTCCTTGGAACTCTGCGATGCAGGCCATTTTTGCCCAGTCTTTTCCTGATGGTGGAGGCATGAACGCTGACTTTAACTGAGGCAAGTGAGGCCTGCAGTTCTTTGGACATTGTTGTGGGGTCTTTTGTGACCTCTTGGATGAGTCGTCACTGCGCTCTTGGGGTAATTTTGGGTGGCCGGCCACTCCTGGGAAGGTTCATCACTGTTCCATGTCTTCGCCATTTGTGGATAATGGCTCTCACTGTGGTTCGCTGGATTCCCAAAGCTTTGGAAATGGCTTTATAACCCTTTCCAGACTGATAGATCTCAATTACTTTCTTTCTCAATTGTTCCTGAATTTCTTTGGGTCTCGGCATGATGTGTAGCTTTTAAGGATCTTCTGGTGGACCTTACTGTGTCAAGCAGCTCCTATTTAAGTGATGCCTTGATTGTGAACAGGTGTGGCAATAATCAGGCCTGGGTGTGGCTAGAGAAATTGAACTCAGGTGTGGACAACCACAGTTATAGTATGTTTTAACAAGGGGGGCAATCACTTTTTCACACAGGGCCATGATGGTTTGGATTTTTTTTCACCTTTAATAATAAACACCTTCATTTACAAATTGCATTTTGTGTTTACTTGTGTTGTCCTTGACTATTGTTTAAATTGGTTTGATGTTCCGAAACACTTAAGTGTGACAAACATGCAAAGGAACAGGAAATGAGGAAGGGGGCAAACACTTTTTCACACCACTGTATATTAAGCTAGGTTCCAGCAAATAGCGAATGGTTTTCAGTTGTTGATTTAGCTAATGCATTTTTCAGTATACCTCTTGATAAATACAGTTTCGGTTTGCATTCATATTTGACGGACATCCTTACGCTTTCATTCACGTGTGTTAAGGGTATTGAGTGTCACCAACAATATATATACGACCAAATGCTAAAAGAGAGCTTAGCACCTCTAGTGCTTTCTCCAGGGCACAGTGTGAAACTGACACCATTAAATTGTTGCCAAAGAAGGCCAAAAAGCCAGTCTTTCCAAATTACAGTATATACAACAAGAAGTGAGATTTCTAGGGCACATCTCTGCCACTGGAAAGAAATTCTCAGCTGACAAGGTATCTGCCATTCAGAAAATTCCCAAGCCTCTGATGAAGAAACAAGTTCTCTGTATCCGAAGTATGTGTTCAGAATTCTGGTTTGATATTTGACAACTCTTCTTGACAGAACTGGTAAAGTTCAATGACATTTGTTGGTTTCCTGGCCCTGATTCGACTTTTAAGCACAGTCCACACATTGTGATATGGTTAAGATCAGGACTTTGGGAAGGCCATTCCAAAAGCTTAATGTTAGCCTGCTTTATCCATTCCACAACCAGCTTTGATGTGTGTTTGGAGTCATTGTCCTGTAGGAACACCCAACTGTGACTAAGTTTTAACCATCTGGCTGATGGTTTAGGATTATGCTGAATAATTCTAAGGTAGTCCTCCTTCATTATTCCATCCACTTTGTCCAATGCACCAAGTCCACTAGCAGGGTTTTTCTTGACCATCTGAACCAATTTGCTCTCAGTTAAGGGTGACCGTTTGGGTTTTCTTCCAGACCTTGGCAAAGTGGCTACACTTCCCAATAACTTGTACTTATGTACAATTGTTTGAACTGATGAACTTGGAATCTGCAGTTGTTTAGAAATAGCTCCAATTGACATTCCTGTCTTGTGTAAATCCATTTTCCTCTTTTTCAGATCTTCACTGTGATCCTTGGACTTTCCCATAGTACTGTTTGTTGGTCAATCCTATGAGTGCCGTTAAACAAACCCTTTTTATGTTGGCACAGAGAAGCTGCCAGCTGTAATCAATCATGATCACTAAAGAATTTAAGCGGCCTTGGTCTTGGCAAATTAAAGGACATTTTGGAGCTTTCAGCACCATTGAATTAATAATCTAAATGTTTGTATGTATATTCTTGACTCTATATGTATAATTTTGCTCCAGATGTATGCTGTACAATCATTCTGCTTCAGAAATAGAAAAGCCCTATATTGCCATGACATTCACGCCCATGATGAGTGAATATTTACTTCTGACCACAACTTTACACACACACACATACACACACACACACAGCTGCAGACAGTGTATACCATTTTCTATTTCAAAATATGTTGCAAAGATTGAGAGAAGTCAAGGTGGAGTATGGAGTGGATAATGTTTGTACATTAGAAATATGTGTGCACCATGGTCACTTTGTTTCCCATGCAAAGGCTGAAAAGAGTAGGAAAATCTTTCTCCATTTTCCAGTGCCTGGATTCTTTGAGCTAGTTTCAGGTCTTTTGTATGTAGTTGGACTGGAAATTTTGCTGAAACTTATCAATCCTGGTTAATGATATTAGTACTCAATTTGACAGTGACACACACCTGCTGTACAAACACAGCTGAACAAATGTACTGTTCAGAATGAGCTACTAGACTGTTTGTTGTATGACTGTATGTTGTCGATTTTCAACTTCTTATTATGGGGTTACTCTAAAAATTCACTATATCGTAACATTAGTATTGTGTGATAGCCTCATTGTCATTAATAATGTTGGCCTGTTACAACAAAATCTATTGCTACCATTTGCCAAGGCATTTAACATGTGATCATTGAGTTTCAACGCCTCAATCTTCAGGGTCCAAGACTGACTCTTCACAAATAGCACCTCCTGTGGTCAGTTCCTGCCATTTTACATAGAACAATAAATAGACCATAGATAACATACTGTTTAAAAGCTTGTGAAATGCTTGATTAAAATTGATTGGTTGATGGCGGCCATGTCATACAATAGCCCAGTTATCATTACAAATCCATTTTCAGATTGGAAGAACCAAGCTTAGAATGTTTCCACAAGTTTTAATTTTAATAATGCAAAACATTTTAAATGACTGTAAAAAATCAGCAAGCTGAAAAGTGAGAACGTGCGTAAAGGACACACAAGAGGGCAGTGCTGTGTTACTGTTTAAATACAATCCCAAATACACCTTAATTTCAGTGCCAAAAAAGAAAGCTACTGCTGTACTTTAAAGAATCTTTCCAATGTAAAAACAGGATAGTTCATATCATTACTCTCAGAGTTAAAGTTATGTTTGCATTTGCAGGACAATCTGTTTACAAAGTGTTTATAATAGTCATGGGATCTTGTTCACCTTTGCTGCTATTCGATACGTGTGTCCAAAATGTTGAAACAGTAATGTTGGATGGTATTAGGGTGTTAAGTGAATTGTGTGTGGGTTAGGGTTATGGCTACACTCAATGCACACAGACATTATACAAACAGTAGAGGTGATTGGCATAGTCACCTCTATTGTTGTGGGGGTTTTTTGTCACACGCAGGTCAAGAGTGGAGTCATTGATTTTGAAAGAAGAATGGAATTTCGGAAATATTTTGGAAATATTTTTCTTTAGAAATATTTTATTTTGTTACCTAAACCATGTTATAGGTATAATTCATCTCCTATGGACCATAATGTAGAATTACCAAGCTACCAAATAAAATAATAATATTTTAAACAGTTCAACAATGACCAATAATATACTGCACGGCTAAACTGTGATTTGCTTCATATTTTAAGCAGTCAACACGCTGCAGAAATTGCAAAAAGAAAGTTGTTATGGTGTTTGCAATCAAATAGTTTATTGTCTACACCTATTTAGAATGGGATAGTGGGTCGTTTTGCCTGCTCACAGCTCCATGGTTCCTGGTTCGATGCTGACCTGTGTGGCGTTTTACATGTTCTGCCTGTATCCATATGGGTTTCCTCAGGGTTTTTCTGTTTTCTCCCATCACCCAATACATACCAGTAGGTGGACTTCCAACCTCAAATTGGCCCTAGGTATGAATGAATGTGTGAGTGTGTGTGTGCATGGTGCCCTGTGTTGGACTGGTATCCCACCAATGTCTATTTCCACCTCACCCCCAGTGTTCCCAGGATAGGCTCCAGAAATACTGTAACCCTGAATACTTACTTTTCCAGCCTTTTGTTGCCCCGTCCCAACTTTTTTGAGATGTGTTGCGGCCATGAAATGAAAAGTTACCTTATTTTTTTTATTGTACATTTATTTAGTGCCCTGCGGTGGACTGGCACCCTGTTCAGAGTGTACCCCGCCTTGTCCCCGATGCTTCCTGGGATAGGCTCCAGGTTCCCTCGAGTTTCACGAGGAAAAGTTTCTATTGTAAATAATATATGGGTTTATGAGATTTGCAAATCATTGCATTCTGTTTTTATCTATATTTATTTACATTTTACATAGTGTCCCAACTTTTTAGGAATTTTGATTGTACAAAGCATGCCCAGTTACCTACACTCAAGTGGGTCAAATCAATCATAATCCAGGGGTATTAAGTATTTTCAATTCAATGGGCCATTCTGAAAAAGACTGCTTAAGATTAAGACATCACATGCTTAGTTGGGAAGGGGTACTTAGTGGTCAGTTGACATCCTTTTGTGTTGATTGGACTGCAAAAATCTTGCTACTGAAACGTCCTAGTCTCAAAATGAAAGTCAAATGGTATATAATTTTGCAGAAAATATTTCCAACAGTCATGAGAATTTGGGAAACGATTTAATAAATGAATATCTGAGTCCAGGAGGACAATACACAAAAATGTTTAATAATAATAATCATGTTTATTAATTTTCACCTATATTGCATTTAATAGTTTATTATTTTCTCTTTATATTTCAGGATTGTTGAATCCTCAAACCTGATTGATCAGAAGATTCGTTAGATTCGTTTTCTATAACAAAAACTCTGACAATAGCTCTGGCTGTACATCAAAGCCCAGGTTTATATTAATGTGCTAATTCTAATATGTTATCATTTCTATTGTAACAGATCATTCATAGGTTACATGGTAGGGAATCTGCTAAATTTAAGCATAGTAATAATAAAAAAAGAAGTGGAATAATGTGTTGTCATTTAATTAAGAATAATGTGTAATCATTGATATGGTGAAGCTCATAAAAGGTCAGTAAGTTTTCCACCATGGGAAACGTTTTTTTTTTTTTTGCAATGTGCATTTCAAACAAATTCATATTTGCGGTGTGTGTATGAATTACTTCAATAAAATCAAGCATCATATATATTTTATTACATTTTATTGAACATTTTATTGACACCTTGCTTGGTTTTATAACACAGGGATCACTGTTTTAATTGGCAACATTAAAAAAAGAACAAGCTCTTGAAAGTGTCACTGAAAATCCACTTGGATTTTGCTGAAATCCAGTTGGCTCCCTCCTGGACACTGAGTGCTCAGTGTCCATTATATCATACTTTATGCATACATTAATTTGGATTATGTAGCCATGTAGGATCCAGCTATTGTCTTTTCAGCAGGTCTGTAATAGTGGGTCACTCTTCTCTCTGATATGTCCTCATAGAGACCACGTCATTCATGATGCATTTCTAAAGAAAATACACACACACACACACACACACACAATTCTGCACTTCTACACAGAAAGCGGAAATGTGACCAAAAAGGAAGCACCAACCGTATATTAGGCAATCAGTCCTACTCACCACTATCAGTTTCCCACTCTGAACTTCTCTTTCAATTGTTGTGCTCTTGCCTTCCCAGGTCTGTACTTGAATTAGTTTACTACATCCACCAGTTTCATAACAGTCTGAAACAAGAGGCATATTAGAAGAATATACAGTAAAAACCTGCAGTTTTTACTAAAAGTCTTCCCTAGTTTGTCGAACCTACTTTCGCCTGCCTGTCATCTGCAGTGATCTCATCAAATTCCTCATCCAACCGGAATTTTATTTCCACTGTCTTGAAGGTGGTTGAGGATTTCATCGATATGAGCCCCTGATCATTGATACTGAATAACAGACTTGGCTTGGCCAAATTGGCGATTTGCCTGGATGCAAAACTAATTCCTGCAAATCCAAAGATTATATTAATTAATCATTAGAAAATGGTAATTGGAATCAGGATAGGACCAGGCACAATAGCAAAAAAAAACATTAAAACCTAGGCAATGCAAAATGGGCTATAGTGGAAACTGGGCTTAACCCCCCTCTGTTTATTTTAGTATGTAGTAATTATATAAAAATATATATAAAAAAAAGTCTTACCGACAGCCTTCATGTATTCATCAAAATTCTCACTTGCAGTTAATTTCCATGTACCCATGAACTGTTCCATCTTCACAGTACTTAAATATTGTGAAACAATACTGTGTGGTGTACTCTAAAATTCTAATACTCATTTGAACACTAGGCAGCTTATATTAAAGGAGTGACAGAAGAATGTGCTGGCCAATGCCCAGAAAAATTTCATTGGCTCCAGGTTTTTAAGAAGGGTTGGGTGTGTGCGTGTGCGTGCGTGCATGTGCGTGCATGTGCGTGCGTGCGTGTGCGTGCGTGTGTGTGCGCGTATGTGTGTGTGTGCAGAAAAAGGAACAAAAATCACTTGCCACATCATATTATGAAACTATATTTCAAAAGAATCCAAAATATATCATATACTCTCTCAAAGAAGTGAAATACATACAGTTGTATGCACGCATACGCATTCATCTAAGCCAATCTGCTCATCGGCATGTTTTTGGAAGGTGGGGGGAAACAAAAAAGGCCAGGTGGACACGTGGAAAACATCTACAGAAATGTCACAAGTTCACAGTTTTTGTGAAATGCATTACTCAGAACCAATGATTCAACAATCAAGCATCAACTTGAATACAGGAATTTGATAAGGATTAAGTGTCTTTAAATCTTTAAGTATAACCAAATCTTTAAGCATAACCAAAAAATCTTTTATGCCTGGCCAGTAAGGCTGCATGTTTTTAATTTTAAAACTGGTATCAGTTCTGGGGTTAGAACTACTGAGCACTTTACAATACAGTATTAACATTGTGGGTTGATTTATGACACAGTGCTCATGTCAGATTTAAAGTATTCCGGCGAACATGAGCACGAGTGTGACTGGGAAGTGTAGTCCGTGCCGGCACAGCGCCGCGAGTTTACCGTTGCGTAACTGAGCCCCCCCAAGGGCTCACTCTGGGAGCTGATCTCTTCCGAGGCCGTCCCCTCCTCTGGGGTGCCGGTCTATCTGGATGAGCCGCGTGGAAGCTGTCACGCAAGCTTGCATCTAGAATGTCCTGGGCTGGGATCCAGCATTGCTCCTCTGGGCCATAACCCTCCCAATCTACCAGATACTCGAGCCCCCCTCTCCTGTGTCTGGAGTCCACGATTTCCTGCACATGGTAGGCCGGGCGACCCTCAATCTCTAGCGGTTCAGGTGGGGTATTCTCTGGAACCGACCGTGGCCAAGGGGCCCAGCGTCACTGGCTTGAGGAGGGAGACATGGAATGAGGGGGCAATGCGCCTGTGTTTGGGGAGGTCCAGGCGGTAAGTAACTTCATTTATCCATTTCAGGATACGGTAAGGGCCAGCATAGTTGGGTCCCAATTTGCTGCCTGAGAGAGGTGCCTTGAGGTTCCTTGTCGAAAGCCATACCCTTTCCCTTGGCTGAAAATCAGTGTGTGCCCCGCGATGCCTGTCCACCGTCTGTTTCGTGATGCGAGAGGTTCGTACCAGTTGTCAATGTGCGCGTTCCCAGACCTGCTTGCTGCGGCGAAACCACTCGTCCACTGCCGGGGAGTCAGTGGTGGCGGCATTCCTTGAAGAGCTGCGGTTGGTGACCCAAGACGCACTGGAACAGGGTTAGTTGGGTGGCGGAGTGTCGCAACGAGTTCTGAGCATACTCCGCCCATGGGAGGAAATGACTCCAGTCCTCCGGGCTAGTGGCGCAGAACGTACGGAGGAATCGGAGGATCTCCTGGTTGGCTCTCTCTGCCTGGCCTTTGGCCTGTGGGTGGTAACCGGAGGTGAGGCTAACGGTGACCCCCAGTTTCTCCATGAAACTGGACCAGACTCGAGACGTGAACTGGCGACCCCTGTCACTCACGATCTCCTCTGGGAGGCCAAAGTAGCGGAACACATGCTGGAACAACAGTTCGGCTGTGGTGAAGGCAGAGGGGAGGGCCAGAAGTGGGATCAGGTGCAGGGACTTGGAAAATCGGTCCAGGACCACAAGGATCACCGTGTGGCCCTGTGATTCCGGCAGATCGGTTAGAAAATCCAGGGCTAAGTGGGACCATGGTCGTGCGGGTATGGGAAGTTGCACCAGTTTCCCAATGGGTAAGGCACAGGGTGTTTTGGAGCGGGCGCAGATGGAGCAGGAGGACACAATCCGCTGTATCTCCCTGGGCACGTGAGGCCACGAATATTTCTTGGCGAGCAGTTTGTAAGTACAGTGGGCCCCCCGGTGTCCATCGCTCGCGTCGTAAGGCCCAGGTGACGAGCTCCAGGCGGTGGCACTCCGGCACGAACTGCTTGCCTGGGGGGCAGCCTTCAGGGATGCGTGATCTTGGGAGGCAAGCTCGGGTCCTGTCCAGGGCCCACTCGATGGTGCCCAATATGCAGGAAAGGTTTACTATATACTTCTCCCGATCCACCAGGCCCTCGGGAGAGTGGATACGAGACAGTACATCTGCCTTCATATTCTTGGTGCCCGACCTGTATGACAAAGTGAACTGGAATCGGGAGAAGAACAGAGACCAGCACGCCTGGTGGGGAGTGAGCCATTTAGCCGTCCTCAGGTACTTGAGATTCTTCTGATCGGTGTAGATTAGGAATGGATGATTGGCTCCTTCTAGCAAATGTCTCCACTCTTCGAGGGCCAGTTTGATGGCCAGGAGCTCTCGGTTACCCACATCGTAGTTGCGTTCTGCCAGAGACAGTTTCCTTGAGAAGAAGGCAACGGGCTCTCTCCCTGAACCTCTGAGACAGGACGGCCCCCACTCCCATCTCAGATGTGTCGACCTCCACGACGAACGATCTAGATGGGTCCAGGTGACAGAGGATTGTTGGTGAACCTCCGTTTCAGCCCGTCCAGGGCTTCCTGGGCTTGAGCGGACCAGACAAGGCGCCAATGTTTTCCCTTAAGGAGGGATGTCAGGGGTTGTGCAATTTTGCTAAAATCACGGATGAACCGCCAATAGAAGTTTGCAAAGCCCAGGAATTGTTGTATCTCCTTGATTGGTCGGGGCTTGGGCCACTCCACCAACACCCTCTCCTTGTCTTGGTCCATAGCAACCTCCTCTGGACTGATGACATACCCCAGAAACTTGATGGTGTGCCGATGAAACTCACACTTTTCGGTCTTCGCGTATAGCTGGTGTTCCATCAGACGTGTTAGCACTTGGCGGACCTGTTTAATGTGCTCCTTCATGGACATTGAGTAGGTCAATATGTCGTCAATGTACGCGATGACGCAGTGCCCCAGTAGATCCCTCAGGATGTTATTGATCAGGTTTTGGAACACTGAGGGAGCATTAGCAAGTCCATACGGCATGACCAAATATTCGCAGTGCCTGGAAGTAGTGCTAAAAGCCATCTTCCATTCGTCGCTCTCCCTGATGCAGATTAGGTGTTGCAGTGCCTCTTGAATATAGGCGTCCATGGCCCATTGTTCTGCCTGGGAAAGTGGGTACACTCGATCCCGTGGTGGACCAGCGCCAGGGAGAAAGTCTATGGCACAATCATAGGCCCTATGGGGAGGTAGATGGCTGGCGCGCTCCTTGCTGAATACCGTACGGAGGTCCTGATAAACGGATGGCACGGTGACCGGGACTAGAGACAGGGGCTCTCCACTGTGGTGGCAGCAATCGGAGCTGTGGGGCCCGTCAGACAATGACGTAGGCAGAAAGGAGACCACCTGGTTATCTGTTTGGTGGCCCAGGATATCTGGGGGTCATGCCGTTCGAGCCACAGTAACCCAAGAATAATGGGGTGACGAGTGGACACCATGATATACAGGACGATGGTTTCTTGATGGAGGGCACTGGCTTGCATAGTAATTGGGGCCGTACAGCGGGAGATTACCCGCCTCCTATGGGGGACCCGTCGATCGAATGCACCTCTCGTGGTTGGAGCAAGGCGTGAATGGGGAGGCCGAGGGTGCAAGCTGTCTGCTCATCTACAAAGTGTCCATTCTGCCGTGGCCCACTCCAAAGCGCGTCCGGAGAGTAATTCAATGAAATGTGCTAACCGGCGCTCCTCCGGCATTTCCGGGTGATAAAAGAATAAGGTATATTGCAGTATGAAACCCTTACAACAGTCAGGCTCACCGGCATAGTGCTCTGGTGTCGGCATGGGCGGGTGGTGCATCACTGGCGGGGCTGGTGCGTTGTGAAAATGGACGAAAGCCGGTTGCATCGTGAGCCCCAGGTTGTCCCGTGGTGACGCGGAGCTGCTCCATTTGTTCCCTGAGGCATTCAAGCTGTTCCTGTGTCGCTCTTAACAATAAATCCTTCTCCCAACACAGCTGTGCCCAATCCGGGCTGCCCTGCCATGCTAGGTGAAGTAATCTGTGACAGTACCTGGAGTGAGGCAGGCACGGGCTGAGAATGAACCGACAGGATAGCGAGTCATGGAGTGTAAAACACAAAATTTGAGCCAAACACAATAATCCAAGGCGTAAGTCCAGAAACATAGTCAAAGACGAGGCAGAAGTCTGGAAACCAATGAAGATATCCTTTTAAACAGAGAGCGTGGTAACAAGCAATCGTGAGAATGCTTTGAGCATTACTTCGCACCGCGTTGTTGTTAACAGGGCTGAAGGACCAGGAGCAGCACATCCAGGCTCTGCTCGAAGCCCAGTTGGAGGACTGGTAGGTGCTCCAGAGCCTGGTCTAGCAGGCGGATACTCCAGCAGCAGCCCCAGCAGCCGCCACTGGCCCGATCCTCATTCACCTAGATGGGACTACAGGATGACTAGGAAGCATTCCATGAGCATACTGCCGCTACTCTCCGGGGAAGCCCAGCTTGCAAAAGCTCCCCATGGTGAAGTAGGCTATATTGGAACGGGTCGGCTGCATCCCCGAACAGCACCATCAACATTACCATTTGCTGACACTCCATGAACGCAGCTGTGACTGCTGGCAGCCACATCCTCATGATGCTGGAGCGGTTCGTCGAATGACTACTGGGAGATAAAATTTGCTACTCACATCAAGCTCTAAATAACTCGCCAAATGGACCCTTTGAGGTCACATGGCGGGTTAAAGATGTTTACTATGATGTAAGGCAAACCTTAACCTCCTCAAACTATGAAGGAAGGTGGCTCCTGTTGCTTTGACAATGGTTGTTCCTGAGAGGGAAGAGCTAGCACCAGAGGTTAGTTTAAAAATGGTTTCTCAATCCACCTTGGTCCCATATGGAGACCACCTCTCCCCATCCCAAATCACGGAAGTTGCAGGCGGAGTTTTCTGACCTGATCCCACTAAACTCATTAAGCGAGTGGTACGCAGTCATCCCTATCTTCTACCCAAGCATAAAAAAACAGGTTGTTCAGGATGGGCTTAAGCCCATGCTTGACATGTGAGTAATTGAAAAGTCGCAGAGTGACTGGTCCAGCCCATTAGTTTTGTTTCCTAAAACTGAGAGTTTGGTCAGGTTTTGTGTGGACTTTAGAAAAGTCAACGCGGTGTTTAAATTTGATGCATACCCAATGCCTCACATAACGAACCACTTGATCGGTTAGGTGCAGCTAGCTTTTATTTAACACTGGATTTGACAAAGGCATATTGGCTGATCCGCTTGATTCCAATGTCTTGTGAAGAAATGGCCTTGTCCACTTTCTTTGTGCTACACCAATTCGTGACCCTTCCTTTTGGGTTGATCGAGTAGATTACAAAATTACTAAAATTAGAGTAGGGTTATTTATCATTTAAAATACAGAAACATTCAGTAGCATTCTATCAATGTGATTTGTGATATTTGATGGGTTGGGAAAACTGCACAATTGGTGTGCGTCCAGCAGGAGGCACTGCTCCTACACAAGAAACTTCTTCCTCTATTTCACAATTTCTTTGCTCTCACTTATTTTTAAACACACCTGGCCAGAGAATTCCTGTCCTGCATGAGGAAACTGAGGCTTATTCTATGTTTGATAAAAATCTTCATACATTAACTGGAGCAGACTGCAAGCCAAACTATTGACAATCAAGGGATTTAAACTCTAACGTTAACATTACTAGATAGCACACTGCGATGAATTTTCCATCCTGATATGTATGCTTTAGTGTTCAATTATTTTACACAATATATAGTTTATGCTATATGGACGACAGCGTTTTGTACACATGCACCTAGTACTGTAAACATACTTCATACTGTTGCTCCATGTGGTCAAGTAAGAAAGCTCTGAACCCAGCATAATCAGGGTCTTATACATTAAATACACACATTTATCCCCATGCTGAAGCACACAGGAAGATGAGTTATACATGTGATGGGCAGATATGTAGGACTTGTGGGCAGTGGATGGTTGATGAAATCAACAGGATTATTTGGAGGTACTAAAAGGAGCTACAGTGGTCTTGCAGTTCCATGCTCGCTTACAGGGAAAATACAATTCACCTGCTTAATGACTGTCAGAATATGAATCCATTGCCTTCAAAGTATAAGGAATAACGTGGATAGTGACTACGTTTACATGGACAGCAATAATCTAATTATTGTCCTTATTCTGGATAAGACAAAATTGGTATTAAGGTTTTTAAATGAGTCACATTTTTTATATACTAAACAATAAATAGAATATTCCATTCATGTTCCCGTGTTGCATGTTATAGAACGTAGATCGATTAACAGCACACGTCATTACGTCCGACGTCCCCTCCAGAATTTCATGTGTCAACATACAGATCGTCTTCATTATGGTACCATATACAGTTTTGGGTGTTTTTGTTTTTAATTTTACGAAAGCTTCAAGTGCAGTTAATTATCTGTCATCCTATACATGCAAATCGACGACTGCTTGAAGCCGGGGGCTGCGTCTGAAACCGCATTTGTACCTACTATATAGCAGCTCAGATACATATATTTCTCCTACTATATAGCAGGTAAATACATGGTTTCGGACACAGCCGTGCTCTCATTTGCCATCAAACAGTTGAGCACTGCCGTGTGTGTAAGTCTCCTGTGGCGAAATGCGGTGAAAACTCCCACACGACGTTAATAGTGTGATTAAGGCATGTACATGTCTATAATGCACTTCGATAATGCGACTAAAACAGGAATACTCCACATGTCTTAATTCGATTTGTGTTTACTTCGAGTATGACTTTAGTCGGTTTAAGGACATCTATAATCGCTGTTTACATGCTAGTTTCTTAATCAGAGTATCATCGGGTTAATATCGGAATATTGTTGTCCATGTAAATGTACAGAGTGACATTTACAAAGCCAACAAAGCCATTCGGGGTGTGCAGTTATAGGAAAATTGTCCATGTGGGGTGGTGTGATGTGGCTGTTATTACCATAGAGTTGATTATTTTTTAATAACTGCACACCCTATAGTCCTTTATTATATATAATATACAATGGACAGTCTATCTCTCTCTATCTCTTCTCTCTCTTTCTCTCTCTGTCTCTCTCTCTCCCTCTCGTTTTCTCGTTTACATCCTATTACACCCTTGAGTCATTTAGACCCATTTCATATTGACAGATTTTTTGTACACATGCATGCATGAATATTGAACATACAGTATTCTTCCTGTTGTATGAAAAGTAAACAAACTTTGAACTCAGTCCCATCAGACAGGCAGAAACATGCTGAGAGTTGCAGACATTACATCATTAAGTGGACTGATTAAGTGGATTGCTCAAATATTTCAACCTAATTAATAATGCAAAACATAATGGTAAAACTACTGTATACAATCTGACCTCAGTATCCAAGTAGTAATAATGCTTAATATTTTATGATAAACAAAATGGTCAACTACATTTTATGATGCTCTATATTTATAGTTATATTAACTGTGCATGAGGTGGTGGGTATGTGGATGTATATGAGACTTGTGCATGTGCAGATGGTGGGCTTTGTAGCCAAAAGGCTTTGTAGCAAGTCTCATAAACCAGTCTGATGAAATGTAGAGATGGGGGTGAAATACAATAATAATAAGCTATTGGACCATATGGAAGGGAAAAAAGAAGTTATTAACTGGTATTAGAGATTCAAATGAGCATTTTTTCTTCTGGAAAAGCTAAGGATTATTACATTTTTGTTCCTAACAAAATACTGTTCATTTCTGGGTTTTGTTTTCATTCCTCAAACCAGTTCAGGGGCCTGATTCATGATGACAATTTTTTTTGCTCATATTACACATATTATACTAGAATTACACATTTCTTACCCATGATTCATATAAAAATCACCATTTTTAAGTTTTGATTTTTTTTTTGTTTTAGGGGATAACATAATGGTGATGTACAGTATTTAAAGCACCCAACAAATAACTATTTTAGATTCAGCCACAGAATATCTGTGACACAGTATGTCTTTTGTTGTATTTTAATATCACCTGGAAATGTTTGCACTTCAATTGTCTATTTTCACTCTCATTAAAGGATTGGTACCCTTGCATGTGCTTAACAATTTAGTCTACAAGATATACACCGTCGTGTAGCTGCAGTCCGGTCAGAGTGACCATGCTGACCCCTGTCCACCACCAAAAGCAACTACAGTTGGCACGTGAACATTAGGACTGGACCATGGCGCGATGGAAGAAAGTGGCCTGGTATGATAAATCGTGTTTTCTTTTACATCATGTGGACGGCCGGGTGCGTGTGCGTCGCTTACCTGACGAAGAGATGGCACCAGGATGCACTATGGGAAGAATGCAAGCCAGCAGAGGCAGTATGATGTTCTGGGCAATGTTCTGCTGGGAAACCTTGA
Source organism: Ameiurus melas (assembly GCA_012411365.1). NCBI lineage: Eukaryota > Metazoa > Chordata > Actinopteri > Siluriformes > Ictaluridae > Ameiurus > Ameiurus melas. The sequence continues at coordinate 32,062,689 of CM022757.1, read as the reverse complement.
GTCCTTGCATTCATCTCAATGTTACTTTGACACGTACCTCCTACTTAAGCATGGCAGTGGCCTCTTTTAACAGGATAAAATGCAAAAACATGTTCACAAACTGTTTGAGGAAAATGACAAAAAATTCAAGGTGTTGACTTGACTCCAAATTCCCCAGAGCTCAATCTGATTGAGCATCCGTGAAATATGCTGGACAAACTAGAACTATCCATGGAAACCCTAGATCACAACTTACAGGTCTTAAAGGATCTGCTGCTAACGTTTTGGTGCCAGATACCACAGCACACCTTCAGAAGTCTTGTGTAGTCCATGACTCGACAGGTCAGAGCTATTTTGGTGGCACAAGAGGGACTGACTGAATATAAGGCAGGTGGTTATAATGTTATGGCTGAATGGTGTATAAGTGTTAGTGCCAGACTTATTTGAAGGATATGTGTGGGTGTTTGCTAATTCCATAATATTTTAGTATCAAGTCACCCCACAACCTCCACCTCTAGAGTACCACTGCTTTCACTGGTAACATTATGTGATGGGATTCTTCTCATTCAACTTATTGTTTTCTTTCTATAGCTTGAATGCTGATGATAGAGATAAGTACTTAGTCTTAGTAAGGACAAGAATGGTCTGGGGGGTTGTTGTTGGTTTTTTTGATTGCTCTCTTGCCTCTCATTTTGTTCTGTTTTTTGTTTTTTGTTGTTGTTTAAGCTTAGTCTGTCTCAATCTGACAACTACACATTCAGCTTCCGGCTTTCACATTAGTGGCACTGATATATTGCCTAAATATTTGTGAGGCATGAATCACCAGCTCGTACGAGGCTCTCTGAGACATCTGCAGAAGTGTAAACTGTATATTGGATTCACCTTTTTTCATGCTTCTGTTAACAAGCTTCTGCAATCCCTCTCAGGCCAAAGGAGAATAATTGCTTTGTGCAGGAGGATCAAAAATGAAGCATTATCTGCACAACACACCTGCAGACACATGTCACCACCCCAACTCACCCTGCATGCACATGTCCTTATATACACACATGCAGACTGAAATAAATTCTGTACAGCAACCTGAAAACATCTATTACACAAATACACACATATGCTGAAGGACATTCACTGAATTTAAGCATAAGCGGGATCAGAGCATGCAACTGTTAGCCTCAGATAACATCCTAAACCAATCAGATCATTTAGTGTTGTGTCTGACACACACACAAAGTGTGTGTGACAGTGTGACTGTTGGATACAAGAATAGAAGAAATGCCTGCCGAGATCTTAAATCAAAGTCATGCATTGCATGATGCAGTATTTGGAATAAACACCATCATCAAGCAGCCATCTGTTCCTGGAACCATCTCATCGGGCGGGCACTGGATCCAAATGACAAGAAACCCTGGCGGTTATCCAGGATTCATAGAACCACTGTTGCTAGTGTCCTATCTCAGTCCTCCTAACTGACTGGGCTGTTATGAAGCAAGTGATTAATGTATACCAAATATTTCAAGGGAAACAGGACATTTAGGACATTTGGACTACCCAGAAAGGTGGTTAGAGGTAATGCTGCACTAACACCACTGGGAGGAGTGATATAAACCTTCATGTAGAACATGGAGACCAGCAGCCAATACATTTCTGGAGTACAAAGGCTCTTAATAAGTCCCATGATGAGGAGATGCACCTCGTAGAGTAGAAAGTCACATCATAGACTCAGTGTGCAACATGTATCTCTTACTGCAAAGAATGATTCACAAAGCAGATATGAGCAACTTTATCATCAATACTGTTTGGGATGGTTAGCAACAGTATATACAAATTGAGTGTTAAGGTTGTTCTACGTCCTTCATTGGTACCATTAATGTGGGTACAGTAATAAGTGGAAACATTGTATTACGTGTGTATTGAAACTAATATATTGTCATTGTAAAAAACAAAACAAAAATAAAACATTTACAATACATTTGTTTCTGTCTAATTTAAAGCTGTCAGTTTTCCTTTTTGTCAGTATTGAAATGATATGATAATAATATGACACAATAATGAAAATGGTAATAACATATTATCTGTTTATTTTCTGGCAGAGAAACATGAGACAGTTTAAACTAGCCTTTAATAAGCCTTTAAACTAGCACGTTTAGTTTAACAACCAAATGTATAACCAATGCAACTTGAATGAAGGAAAACATTTGACAGCTTTGACCGAACACATTTTGCTATAAAGCGATTGTAGCGGGAAAGGGCGATGCACAGAGACACGGAGGTGTGAGTAGAGCAAAAGCTGAGGCTTTATTCTCGTTTTGGTAGAGTGTAGGTTCGTGGGGGCGTGTGTGTAGGTCTGCGGGGCCTGGCTGATGCCGTGACGCTCGCGGGGGCGTGTCAGGGGAATCCCGGAAGAAGCCTCGGGTTTCTTGAGCCATCCCTCAGCGCTGCGTGTCGTCTCGGCCGGCGCCGTCCTCGTTCGTGTCGGTGCCTTACGAAGAAATATATATGGGGAGAGAGAGAGAGAGCGATTAGTCAGCTTTTAAAGCGAGTACGGGGGGAATACCTGTACTGGAATCCGTTTCGGACGCCAACCATTTTGGTGAGTCGGTACTCAACTTTCTCGGGGCGGAAGGGCGTCTTTTTATTTCCGCCATCCGGTTAGAGAGTGGTGGAATTCTTCCGTCCGATCCTCCAATCCCCGGACGGTACGGCATCAGCGGGTCCTCCCCGGCATGGCGTCCTTTCCGGTTAATGCGGGGTCCAGCGCGGGGCTGCCTGCTTCGTGCCGGTACAACAGTCGGAGAACGAGCGATTTCCTTTCCTCTCGCGCTGAGTGTCAGTCCGTCGCAACAGTACCCCCCCCCCCAGCTCCGAGCCTACTGCCGCCGGGTGGTGGGCCCATAGCGCGTCCCTCCGTGAGAGCCCATCTGCGTTCCTGTGTAGGGTCCCCACCCGGTGTTGGACCTGAAAACAGAATTCCTGCAGGGCGAGAAACCAACGAGGGTGGAAATGAATCGGGCCCTCCCCAGGCGCTCCACAAGGTCGTCCACTCGGGGGAGGGGGTAGCTATCAAAATCCGAGACCTGGTTGAGTCTGCGAAAGTCATTGCAGAGCCGAATGCTCCCATCGGGTTTTGGCACTACAACGATGGGGCTGGACCAGGGGCTGTTGGACTCTTCGATAACTCCGTCTCGTAGCATTCGCTCCACCTCTTCCTCGATGGCCTTACGCTGGGCCTCTTGGACACAGTAGGGCCTCTGTCTCACCACTACCCCTGGAGGTGTCTTTATGTGGTGGCGCACCACTTGGGTCCTTCCCGGGGAGGAGGAGAACACGTCTGAGAATTGGTCCACGAACTCGAGGAACTCCTGTCTCTGGGCGGGGTTGAGGTCCTCCCCGGAGGTCGACTACAAGCACGCTTGTTCTGATCTGTGTCAGCGGCGTCGCGCAAACCACCGGAGCCTGTTCTACCCACTTCTTCAACAAGTTAATGTGGTATAGTCTCCCATCCGTTCTCCTACCGGGCTGTTGCAGGCGGTGTTGTAGTTGACGCCCTGACGCGCCGGAACGGTGTAGTAGGCCCTGCCCGCGGGCCAGGAACTTGCAGGCGCTACTGGGTACCAGAAGAAGTACCTGGTCCCCTTGGTGGAACTCCCGAGGCTGCGCTGGGCAGTTGTACACCCGCTGCTGTTCCTCCTGGGCGTGTGCGGGCTCGTTGGACTATCGGCACCACTCGGTCGATCCTGTCTTGCATTTCCCGTACATATTCCACCACCGAGTGGTACGGGGACGGCTGTTCCTCCCAGGCTTCGCGGGCGACGTCCAGTAGTCCTCGAGGGTGCCGGCCGAACAGCAGCTCGAAGGGGGTGAGAGCCGGTGGATGCCTGAGGACACTCCCGGACGGCAAAGAGTACGTAAGGGAGGAGGAGGTCCCAGTTCCTCTCTTCTTCGTCTACCACCCACCGCAGCATCCGTTTGAGCGTCTGGTTGAAGTGCTCGAACAGCCCGTCAGTCTGGGGGTGGTAGAACGACGTCTTCAGGTGCTTCACCTGCAACAGCCGACACAGATCCGACATTAACTTGGAGACAAAGGGCGTACCTTGGTCGGTTAGTATGTCCTTGGGGATTCCCACCCTGCTGAAAAAGAGTACCAGTTCCCTAGCGATGTTGGGGAGGTGGCTTTGCGCAGTGGTACTGCCTCCAGGCACCGGGTGGCGTAGTCTACGACCATCAGGATGTACTCATGGCCCCGGGCCGACTTGGTGAGGGGCCCCACGAGGTCCATGTCGATCTGCTCAAAGGGAATGCCGATGATGGGTAGAGGGATGAGGGTGCGTTGGCACTGGGGACACCGCTGTCAAAACCTCTGGACCTCGGCACTCATCCCGGGCCACACGAATCGGTCCCTCAATTTTTCCAATGTGTTCCGCGGTCCCAGGTGACCGCCGAGCGGGTGGGCATGGGCGAGGTGCATGACGAGTGGTGTTTTCATCCATGGTACCACCAGGAGATCTACCTGCTCCCCGCGGCGGCAGGCCCGTTGGTAGAGGAGGCCACCCCGGACGAGGAAGTACGAGGTGGGAAGTCTCAGGTCTGGGTTGTGGTCGACCACCTCTACAACCCGTACTTGGGCCCAGCAGTGCTTGAGGCGATCGTCCTCCTTCTGCTCCCGACCAAAGCTCCCCTCTCGGTTCACCTGGTGGACGACAACAGACATAGGGTTAATCGATATAGAGGACTCACCTTTGGGAGTGGCATCCCCGTTGTCCTGGGCCAGGTAAGCGGTCTGGGCCCCGGTCCTCTGCTTCCGACGTCGCAGCTTCCCTGTCCAGGCATCCTGGCCAGTCCCTCCCCAGGAGTAACGGTACGGGGAGGTCAGGGATCATGCCCACGTGGAGAGACCAGATCCCGGTCGTGCTCTTGAACGGCACCTCTGCTGTCGGGACTTCCCGGGTGTCCCCATGAACGCAGGTCACAGTGAGGCTTCCCCCTGGCCGGAGTCCGCTGGGGAGGACGGACGGTCAGGCGAGGTTCACCGTGCTCCTGGTGTCCAGCAGCGCAGTGATCGGCCTCCCTTCAATCCACACCTTCTGGGTGGGCCCCTCCGGCAACTGTTGTGCATGGAGGGCGCAGCCGGCCAGCCAAGGTTTCTGGGTCGGTCCGGGAGGCCCCAGTTCTGGCTCCGTGGGCATGGGCTTGTCCGTGGGAGTTACCTGGGCGGGCGACCTCCGGCGGGTTCGCCAAGTGCCGGCTGGGCAGGGCCGGTCAGACCAGACCCCCGAGGCCCCTAGGCGTAGGTCCAAGGGCTGTGGGTCATGCGGGTCGAGCTCGAGGGCGGCGGTGGCGCGCTCCAGGGCCGTCAGGAGCTCCTGGGGCGTTCGCGGTGCTTGGACCCCCACGGCCTGTCGTGCCATCCGGGGTAACGCCCTCAGGAACCGGTCCATAGCCACCTCTTCCGCCACCTCGAGGGCCATATGCTGGTCTGGCCGGAGCCACCTTTTGGTGAGTCAGATGAGGGCGTTTAGCTGTCTGCGGGGCCACGCCACCGGCTGATAGACCCAGCGATGAAACTCGGCGGCCGCTTGGTGAGAGCTTCGGCCGCACCACGCCAGGACGCCCTCCTGATGTAGTCCGCCGCGTCCTCCGGCTCGAGACTGTAATAGGCCTCACGGGCCTCTCCTGTGAGCAGGGGACCTAGGGCGCGGGGCCAGTCGTCCTTATCCCATCCCTCGTGGCGGGCGATGGTTTCGAAGGTTTCAAGGTACGTTACCGGGTCGTCATCAGGAGCCAGGGGGGGAGTAGGTGGCGGAGCTCACGTCCCGGGTCCGGGAGAGGCGTGGAGGCCGTGCGGGACTGTAGCGCCACCAGAGTCTCTGTTGCCGCTTGGAGGCTTTCCGTGAGTTGTTGGGTGATGGCCTGTTGCTGTATACTGGTCTGCAACAGCTGCTGTAACGTCTGATCTATTTTCTCTCTCCTTGTCGAAAAAAAACATTTTTTTTTTCCTCTCTCTTCTCTTTTTTTATTTTATTTATTTATTAATTTTTTTGGTGAGGGGCGGTTCTGTGCTCATGCCCGCATCCTCCACCAGTGTAGCCGGAAAGGGCGATGCACAGAGACACGGAGGTGTGAGTAGAGCAAAAGCTGAGGCTTTATTCTCGTTTTGGTAGAGTGTAGGTTCGTGGGGGCGTGTGTGTAGGTCTGCAGGGCCGGGCTGATGCCGTGATGCTCGCGGGGGCGTGTCGGGGGAATCCCGGAAGAAGCCGCAGGGTTCTTGAGCCGTCCCTCAGCGCTGCGTGTCGTCTCGGCCGGCGCTGTCCTCATCCGTGTCGGTGCCTTACGAAGAAATATATATGGGGAGAGAGAGAGAGAGCGATTAGTCAGCTTTTAAAGCGGGTACAGGGGGAATACCTATACTGGAATCCGTTTCGGACGCCAACCATTTCGGTGAGTCTGTACTCAACTTTCCCGGGGCGGAAGGACGTCTTTTTATTTCCGCCATCCGGTTAGAGAGTGATGGAATTCTTCCGTCCGATCCTCCCCGGACGGTACGGCATCGGCGGGTCCTCCCCGGCATGCTGTCCTTTCCGGTTAATGTGGGGTCCAGCGTGAGGCTGCCTGCTTCGTGCCGGTACGGCAGTCGGAGAAGGAGCGATTTCCTTTCCTCTCGCGCCGAGTGTCAGTCCGTCGCGACACAATGTAAAACTGTGTTACACCATATTTATTAATATCACCATTATGCCATGATATGATTTCAATTTGCATCATATAAACCAATAGTGGGGGAGCTGCACCTCTGAGTAAATGTCACAGCTCTGTTCATTTATTCATTAACACACATGTTCCTAATTACACATGAACAATGTTTGCAAAGTATGTCGAGTCTGGTTTGGTAAGTTAAATCCCAGTCAGCCCAGTACCAGGTATCTTTATTTACTTTAACTGAAAATACTTTTGCATCATAAGTGTGTATTATTATACATGAAGTGTTGTGAAAAAGTATTTGTGTAGATCTCATACTAAATAGTTTTAGATCTTCAAATGAAATACATGTCATGGTGTAGCAGCGCACCTGGGGCGTTGGTGCGCATGCATGCTGCTTCCGGGTTGATGTCATGTCTTCGTCCCATCTCGTCATGTGTCACGTGTGTTATGGTATTACCATATAACACGCGACATGCGGTTCAAAACATGACATCGACCCGAGCTTCTTCCCGCACTGTATGATCTAATGATATGTATTTCGTTTGCTTTCTAATGAGGCATGTTTGTATATATACCGGGAGCCGTGCTACACGCAGCGTGGGAAAGTTCACGCAGCGAGAGTCTTTGTTTCATGTCATGTTGGTTGGTTATCTTTCTGGCTGTATTTCTGAGATAAAAAAAAATGGATGAATAATAACTTTCTGTGCCTGAACAGTGGGAAAACTGAGGTCATGCTCATAGGTTCCCGTCATCAGATTCGCAAAGCGGCTCCACTGTCTCTATCTGTTGATGGCTCTGTTCTAGAGTTCCAAAGCAAGTTGAGGAACCTTGGTGTAATTTTTGACACTAACCTCACTTTTGATTTTTTGTTTCAGAGCACTGTGAAAGCTTCCTTTTTTACCTCAGAAATATTGCCAGATTAAGACCAATGCTAAACTTATCTGTCGCTGAAAAGCTGATCAATTCATTCGTTGTCCGCGCGTTGGATTACTGCAATGCCGTTTTAGCCGGAGTTTCTAAAACTGCAATTAACAAATTGCAGTATGTTCAGAACTCTGCGCCGCCGGATCCTGACGGAAAGCAGGAGATATGACCATATCACTCCTGTTTTGAAGTCCTTACACTGGCTCCTGGTCAGGTTCCGGGTGGATTTTAAGATCTTGATGTTAACATACAAGGCATTGCACGGATTGGCTCCACAATATTTAACTCACTTATTAATCCCGTACACCCCACATCGCAGACTGCGCTCCTCACAGGGTCATCTACTTACGGTTCCACTAACCCACCTTAAGTCTATGGGTGACAGGGCTTTTTCTGTCTACGCTCCATCAATGCCTTTGGCATTTTTAAAGCTCTTTTAAAGACACACTTTTTTAAACTCGCTTTTGACTCTTAATATCTTTTTGACTGTTTTATATTTGTTTTTTATTACAGTTTTAGTCATTTTATGTAACTTTTATTTATTCTGTGATTTGTGTTTTTATGTACAGCGCTTTGCGAAGCTACTTTACAGGCGCTTTATAAAATAAAGTTTATTATTATTATTATTATTATGTTTGCACCTTAGCATTAGCGTTAGCCATAGCCAAGTGAGCCTAGCTCATTCAATTCAATTCAATTAGCATAGCCTAGCTAAGTTTGTTGAGTGAGTTACGTTTATTGTTTCTGTTTTGTTTGCTTTCATTACTGTAAATAAAAATCTCTGTTCGAACTGCAATTGCATCCTTCCTACTTGCCTGCCGTCACGACCGTGACAGAATTGCCCGCCGGACTATGGATGCAGCAGGGGAACGGAGAGGAAGCCGAACACAAAAGTCCACACCAAGTATCCCTGCCTTGGATTCGATGCAGTTTGCACAAAGGACTTTCGAGGACATGCCGGATCAGTATGATGGCTTCTCTGGATACCCGGATTATTTTGTGGTGGACTGTCAGTGCTATTTCTCCAGCCTGTGTGACCCGAAGCCAACCGAAGGACAAATCATTCGGTTTATCATGTCTCGCTTTTTTGGCCCAGCTCGCACATAGGCACAGCGAATAGCGGCCGCAAGACCCTGGGTGCTGGAGGATATTCTGCAGTTTTTGGATCTGTTTTCGGAGAAGTTTGGGGAACCAGGGCAGAGTTATGACCTGGATAAATTGCTGAGGGAAGTGAATATTGCAACTAATGCGGAGCTCCTACTCCATGTGCACTATGAGCGAGTGAGAAGGCATGTTACAGAAACCGGGGAGGAAAAGGACAGTACTGTATCAGGGCACGCTTGGATTACTGGCCGCGTTTTGCATCCGTGCAATTTCCCCAGAGGTATGACGTCGAGCTTCCGCAGGAGACAGCGGGACTGGGGAGCTACCCACTGGAGTTTCTAATGCCAGGTATATTTTTGCAGCCTGGCACATCCCAAGCCTTCCAAAAAGCAGTGGATCGGGTTCATGGTGTCAAGGTTTTTGCGGTCCGGCTCGTGACTGGGCGGAGCAGCTGGTGAGGGACGGGTCACCAGCCATTGATGATGTCACGCAGTTTGCAGAACCTTTTATGACTAAGTTCTCACAGCCCGGACAACTTCGGGGACTTGACCTACTGGGGTGGAGAGTCAATGGACTGCCCCAGCCCAATCCGCCCTTCCACCTCTATTATGAGCAGAGAGACAGAGCTATCACCGGTCCTCCCGGGAAGCAAAATTCCCTCATTTCCAAATCTGCTGACCCAATTCTTAGAGTTCCTCTCAGATCCAAGTCTCCAGTCCAAGCCAAGTCTCCAGTCCCGCTCAAGTCTCACGTCCAAGCCACAGCCAAGCCTCAATTCCAAGCCACAGCCAAGCCTCAGGTCCAAGCCACAGCCAAGCCTCAGGTCCAAGCCACAGTCAAGTCTCCAGTCCCTGCCACAGTCAAGTCTCCAGTCCAGGCCACAGTCACGCCTCCAGTCCAGGCCACAGTCAAGCCTCCAATCCAAGCCATGCCTCAAGTTCAAGCCGAGGCTGAGTCCCAGGTCCGAACCGAAGTTGAAGCTCAAGTTCAGCCTCAAGCTCCGGCCGAAGCTCAAATTCAGCCTCAAGCTCCGGCCGAAGCTCAAGTTCAACCTCAAGCTCCGGCCGAAGCTCAAGTTCAGCCTCAAGCTCCGGCCGAAGTCCAGACCCAGTCTCAAGTCTCGGATGCCCAAATCCAAGCCCAGTCTCAGGTCTCAGACGCCCCAGTCCAAGCCCAGTCGCAGGTGCCTGACCTCCAAGCCATGTCTCTCGCTCAAGCCATGTCTCTCGTCCAAGCCATGTCTCTCATCCGAGCCATGTCATTCGTCCGAGCCATGTCTCTCGTCCAAGCCATGTCTCAAGTCTCAGCAAGTCCTGTCTCAAGATCTTGACATCTTGTTCAAGCCGGCTGTTCCGGTAAATTCTGGTCAGCATCCCTGCTCAGCTGAGGACGCCGCTCAGCATCCCTGCTCGGCTGAGGACGCCACTCAGCATCCTTGCTCGGCTGAGGTCGTCGCTCAGCATCCTTGCTCGGCTGAGGACGCCACTCAGCATCCTTGCTCGGCTGAGGTCGTCGCTCAGCATCCTTGATCGGCTGCGGCTCCCTGCTCAGCTGAGGTCGTCACTCAGCCTCCACGTCCAGCTAAAATCTACTTTCTACTTTATGATTTCATTATTAGACACTCAGTCATTCTTATTTCAGCACTTTGGTGGTGTTCTATGGAAAGCTGCCAGCAGGTAATTTTGTCTCACAATATTCTATTCCTCTTATTCCTCTTATTATGCCAACAAATCTGCCAACTATTAAAATTTTTCATTAATTAAAGTACACCTAGCCAATACATTTTGTATTGTCAGGTAAATGCAAAGTTTAAAAATGAAAGTTACAGCTTTAGTTCTGATCATCGATTTTGCGATCGCAGAAGTGAGTGCAAAATCATGGAAACTTTTTCTGAGGAAAAGTAAAAAAAATATTCTGAGGAGCTTGCCATTTTTCTAAATTACAGCGATTTTCCGCAGATTTGGGCAAAGACACATCGTGTGACGTCATCACAACACACATTCAGTCAAAGCTGTCTTTAGTACAGCTAAAAGGTCTCATTTACCAACAAACATCACTGCGAAAGATCTTGCAAAAAAATTGTGCAATTGCAATTTCCACAAGTAGTTTTCCACAAAAAACTCCAAAAGTTGCATCGCAAATTTTGAAAAACGTTGCAGCAAAATCAAGTATTTTTGGCCACAACAATCACAACAAAAACTCATTCCAAAGCACTGACACTGGAGATTCCTTCCAAAAATGCTAACAAGTCCTCACAGAAAACTTCACCATATTAACAATTACACATAGCTCTGCCATAAAGTCCTTGTGTAAGTTGTTACCATAGAAACAACATATTAGAACAAGAGTATTAATATAAACCTTCGAGCAAGCACTTTGCTGTTATAGAAAATTAATCAACACTTTCTGACCTACCAGAATCGAGAACTGAACAGTGGTTGGTATACATGGTTTACAATTCTTGCTACAATCAGACCCAGATTAATTCAGAGTCCCCTGGGGACAATGTCTTTTTTTTATCATGTGTGGCGCAACCAAATATTGCCCTCCGTTTTCGGCAATGTATGAAAAAAAGAACTATGTTTTTCTTCCCCTCGTTTGGACCCCAAGTGCACATGGGCCCCTGTCCCCATGCCCAAAATGCCCATTGAATAATCCAGCCCAGGCAAAAATCTGTTGTTTGATTGTGGAAGTACATCCGTCCATCCATTTTCTGTACCATTTATCCTACACAGGGTCATGAGGAGCCTGGAGCCTGTCCTAGGGAACTCGGAGCACAAGCTGGGGGACACCATGGACAGTGTGCCAACAAATCGCTGGGCACAATCACAAACTACGGACAATTTTAGAGATGACAATCAGCCTATGGTGCATGTCTTTGAACTCGGGGACGAAACCGGTGTACCGGGAGAAACCCCCAAAGCACAGGGAGAATATGCAAACTCCATGTACACAGGATGGAGGATGGGATTGAACCTCCAATGCTGGAGGAGCGACGCAAAAGTACTAAGTTCACTATTCCTCTTACTGTAATTAATTATTCAATATTAGAATGGCGCTAATAGTGAAGTAGTTATTAGAGTGAGGATTGGACTCGCCAGCATGTTCTGGAAATTTGAGGGATTAACAACTGTAGCGATTATATAACACGGTGTCAGTGTGTGCTACAGTACCGAATGCAGCCAATGCGGCCGTGTTCCAATACTTTATTATTTTAAATGACGTGCATTAGATGCCTCACAGGCCTCAAGTCAGCATATACTTCAAGAGCAGAATTTACTCATATCTACACCATCTGTACACAACAGCTGATATTTTGAATGCATAAGTCAACTAGATTGTGTTTACTAGCCTGCCAAAGTTCTACCCACAGAGATGACATTCACAGCATGTTCACAGAACCCCAAATCTTTATTCACCAAATTTTGCACACAGAGAAATGAGGGGAAAACACAGTTTACGCAGCAGAAGATGCAGGCAGGCATATTTTGAGAGGAAACCATGAAAATAAATAAATAAATAAATAAACAAATAAATGAATAGAAACACGGGAAAAAATTCTATGCATATTGTTTCCATCTCACATGTTGCTTCCAAAAAGAACAGTCAAAGACGCTTAGCCACCGTAACACGGACACACAAACACACACACACACACACACACACACAAACAAACACTCATTCAGATTCACACAAATGATTCCTCCTCAATGGCTGGAGTTAGGAGGATGAAATTCAACCAGCAAAGGTTTTACATTAATAGCAGAATATATGGCGCAATAATGATGACATTTGTTCTGCTGAAGAAAAAAAAAAGCTCAGTTGAGTGCGTTCATGTTCAGAAAATGATAGCCAGTGCCAACGTTAGCTTGAGAAGTCAGAGTGAGAAAAACATGCTCTTATGAGTAATATAAAAAAGGGCATGTAAAGAGACTAAACATTTTGCATTTTTATATTAAGTCCGGTAGTTGGAGAGTGTCGATGTGATGCTGCAGATGGACAGTGTGTCAAGCTTGAACAAGGTTGTGTCATTCAGTAGATGGAAGAAGTGTAATGTCATGAATATATTGTATATAAGCATAAATACACTGTACGGATTGTTGTATATATTGTGTGTGTGTGTGTGTGTGTGTGTGTGTGTGTGTGTTTGTGTGTGTGTGTTGTGTGTGTGTGTGTGTGTGTGTATGTGTGTGTGTGTGTGTGTGTGTGTGTGTGTGTGTGTATGCTGGGAGTGTCCTAGTGTGTCTCTGTTTGCATTCTTCACAATGAGACTAAACATCATTTAGTCCAGAATTCCAGAATCGTCCAAATGAATGAACAAATGATATCTCTAATCTAATCAAACATAATTAGATAAATAAATTAACACTGTCATGATAAGTTGGATACATTTGACGTGTGTTTTTGTTTCATCTAAAAGTTATATGATGTATTTACAAAATAATCTGTCATAATCTATGAAATCAAGCAAGACCATTTAAACGGTATAGGAGAATGTTACTTGCTAGATAGTACTGACTGTGTGTGGGTGTGGGTGTGTGTGGGTGTGTGTGTAAGAGGAGGATAATTGAGCTGATGAGCGGAGTGAGGAAAAGTGAAGAAAAGATGCTTTCACGCTGTGAGCTCTTCTCTCAGCTCCTTGTTCCTGCGGACCACAGCAGCGCGTTGCTCCTGAAAGAAGCAGAAAATCACGTCATGAGAGCAAAAAAATATCACACCAATGGTACGTTCTATAATATCTGTATTTATATCTGTTTAGTGATCCAAATTTCTGTATCTGTATTGGGATTTAAATCGGAAGTGGGCGTGTCCTACACCAAATGTGTTTTGTTTGTTTGTTTTTAACTACAGGTGTGCATGGGACAGTGGCTAAGTGGTTAGCATGTTTGCCTCACATGTCCAGGGTTAGGGGTTCAAATTCCGCCTCCACCCTTCGGGGGTTTCCTCCGGGTACTCCGGTTTCCTCCCCAGTCCAAAGATATGCGTTGTAATTGTGCCCTGCGATGGGTTGGTACCCTGTACCCCCACTTTGTTTCCCTGAGTTCCCTGGGAGAGGCTCGTCCTTAATCCTGTATGCGGTTAAGCGGGCTTTCTTTCTGCTGTGAGCTTCATATCTGACCGCTTGGCTACATGACAATAGAAAACCCCCCGCTCGCTTGACTTTTTAGTTTCGTTTTGCCGGTCCTGATGCACACCTCTAGCCTCAACCAGATGGCATGATGCCATGTGAATAGTACACTTCCTTTTTTTTCTTTCAATATTTTTGTCCATTTCAAACACATTATCTGTTCATTCTGAATAATTTACCCGTATGCATATGATCCCAAGACGAGAAATGTAATAATTTTATGTCCTTGGCATTACCTGATACACACACATGACTAACAGCTTTCTACATTTAACACATTCACCCACTCTTCCACACCTTAGGGCAGTTTAGAGTAACATGTCAATCAGTGACTTAAATATAACTGTATGTACATTCTGAGAATAGTGAAGCATCAAGCCAACTTGTTCAAAATGTTCAACTATTTGGAACTGAAACAGCAAAACCCTGGCTAACTGGTCACATGGTGTCAATGTCATGTTCTACCTTCTCATGCAGGCGCTCCAACATGGCTGCCATGTGAGCCCTGCGGTTCTCAGAATTTTGCTCCATTTTAAAAATGAGCTTCTCCTCGGCCATCCTGCTAAAGTTGTTGTTCTCTTCCATGGCTTTGAAGAGCACGTCTCGCTCGTGCTCTCGTTTCTCGGCCAGAGCTCTCAGCACCTGGGCCTCTTGAGACTGGGGAGAGAAGCCAACTGTAAGCAAGCATGCTATAAGCAGTGCAAACAAAGGATAAGCTAGCGAGAACATGAAATTAATAAATAACATACGCTGTAGCAAATGCATCGCACTTCCTTCTATATGTATTTTTTTTACCATAACAAGGCAATCTGGGTCCTGATTTCACACCAGAATGCACAGCATAAAGTAATCTCTCAAGTAATCTCTCTAATCTCTTTATCAATATTCATGTCAAGAAATAAATGCTAACATGTCAGTATTAATACCGCACTGCAAATACTCACTTTCCTGCGGTCTTCAGCAGCCTCCAGTTTCTTCTGAATGTCTTCCAGAGAGATGTCCCTCTTCTTGGGAAGGGATGCGATACTGTGAGCAACATCTGACACTGGAGAAGGGGGCTTCAGGATCACCTCGAAAGCCTGACCTGAGGCCCGTTTGTTTATGGGCTTCACCTCCATGACTGCATGACAATCACATGTGAAACGACTGAAACTCTCTGTGGTTTAAATCTTAATTGTGTCTTAATTGGTTTCCAGAAGTAATAATAATAATAATAATAATAATAATAATAATAATAATAATAATAATAATAAAAAAGCCCAACTGAATTCCTCATTTTAAGTTAAACTCAGTTAAACTCAATTAAGTATGATTAAATATGAATTATATAATTCAAAGAAAGTTAGGTACTGTAAATGAGTGAATATAAATCTAAGCATGTAAGCCAATATACATAAGACTAAAGTATATCTTACAGTCTGTCTTGGCGTCCAGGTTTTTCTGTAGCCTCGGGTTAAAACAGGAGCATATGAGTGAGAACATGGACAGCTCCTTCATCTTTTCTTTGTATGCTGTGAGAAAAGAGCAATTAAATAAGCATCCAACATTATTACATAATGTTAATTTTGTATTAATGAGCTTATTTGTTAGGAGGTATTAATCGTTACAACTATAACCTGTACATTAAAATTCGCTATAAGTATAGCGTCTAGTTTAATACAGCAGTATTTCAGTGATGTTCCCACACACCACCTGATACCTTCCAGTTAGTCCAGTTAATTCAGTTCATTTCAAAATGAAATATGAGACTTTTACCAAGCACAAAGTGGGTATTCCTTTACCAAGTGCACATTAAGTCTTTCCAAAGCCTTAAAGCACAGGTGGCTCAGTTATAAACGGATTATGAACATTTTGAGGCCGGAGCTCACAGTCTCATGAAATATGCAAAAGAGACTAATTATGCTGGTCATTTCCTGTCATCCGTGGAGTTTTACAGATTGCAGGCACATCCTCAAAACTCCATTATCTAGGAGAACTGAACAAAGCTAAAACACTAGACAAGAGTTAGGTAGAGATAGTCTGTGGTTTCTTATCTGACTTCAGCCATCCCACCCTAAAGCTGGTCTCAAGACAAAGGAGCAGACACATGGTCCCCTGTGCATGGATGTCCACTAGTGTTCACAGAGCATAGATAATGATTTGCATGGAGTAGCAAAGGCCACCATGTGCAGTGTTCCATTGCTGCAGGGCTGGCCAGCCTCCCAATCTGTGGTCCGCTTGGCCTGCTGCTACTCCTCAACAATTTTCCTCAGTGTACAATACAGCCAGGCCTGATATACCACAAACAAGCCTAAGCCTAAATATATATACTATGTGTGTGTATATCTATCTATCTATCTATCTATCTATCTATATATATATATATATATATATATATATATATATATATATATATATATATATATATATATATATATATATATATATATATATATATATATATATACACATTATATATGTATACATTATATATAGATAGATAGATAACTGACAGATAGATAGAGAATCAGACCTATATCCATATTAAAAATGATAAGACAACATATTTTGGTTTTTGGGCCTGTGTTGCTGCTGTCTGGGTCGTAAAACAGTCACACCCATTTACAGCCAATATTTCAGTACAACCTGATGCTCGACCCATTGATGGCTGAGCTTCTTTACAAAAATAATGACATTTCGCCGATACGATGCTGTTGTCGATTTCAATAAATATAGATGTAACCGTTGTTATTCACAAATGTGTGCTAGTCTTGAAATAATTCCATACCAAAGAAGGTAGGCTATATACAGCACATAAACATAAAGCCCATTTCCTACATCCACTGCATTCCAATAAGCGTTAAACATCTGTTTCATCTATGAATCCATACCTCCTCATTGAAGAATTCCTCTGTACATTTCTCAGTATCTATGATCTTAGTGGGGCGGAGGATCTGATTAAAGCCTTTGCCCAGTGTGTAACACATAAAGCTATCAAAGGCCATTGAGCATACACAATGCCAGGCGGATACCACAGACGCACTCAATCTGTCACAACGCATTATGAATAGCCTACATACAACGAATAAGATGCGCGGTCGGTTAGAGTGTGAAAAGGTTCTCAAAACGTGCTGGGATGTTTGATATAAAGCAGTATTTTGTGCAGGATTTTGCAGGAGCAGTTGTAGAGGAGAAGATGCCGGGTGTCTTGGGTGGGGTCTTTCTGCATTATGCTGGGGAGGGAGCTGGGGCAGGTGCGCCATTCTGCACGCAGAGACGGATACAAATGGAATATATGCGATTTTACCGAGAGAGAATTGATCTAGGATTTTATCCCAAAACTAAATCGTTGTTTTTTTGGGGGGGGGGTTTGGTTTTTTTTGTTTTTTTTATAGCTTGGCGATGTTCGTGACACTACTAAAGTATTCAATCACATCGCCCTGGCTTTAAAAATAAATAAATAAACAAACAAAAATGCAAGCGACTGCATTAAATATGTCAGTGTAAATCCGTGCTGTTGTTGTTTTTATGTATTCTAGGCAAGTTGAATAGGATTTTTCAGGGTTTCTGTCCTTCCGCTGGAATCAGACGTCCTTAATCCCAATCAGATTATGGTTTAATAATGGAAATATAATCAAAATATGATGCAGAAAGGGCAGACTTACCGACAGCGATTTTGTCCATTGTCGTGGTTTGGGTGAAGTGTTCAGGCGTTGCGGTTTGTGCCGGTGGTTGAGGAGAGATGCTTAAGGCACTGAATCAGCAGAGCACAATGCGATCCGGCAGAGAGAGAGCACTAATATGCACTGGGAGCGGTTCAGTGATCAGCATCTCCACACGAGAGCAGATTGGCCGTTGCCACTTTACGTAAAAAAAGGGGGGGTGGGGGGCGTTTAAACGAATAGCTTACACAGCTCAGAAAAATGATCGTACAGATGTTTCCTTCCTGCTGTTGCCACCGACTAATGTAAATCAGCATGCCAAGAATTGAAATCTGGCTCTATGACCAATTAAAATATTATCGACCCCTCGTTTTTTTGTTTTTGTTTTTTTAAACCTCTATAATATTTATTTCAGATCAGTTTTTATCTGACAAAGATAAGCAGGTTGTTTATTGACCATTCATTCATCTTCTGTATATCAGCATTATCCTGGTCTATGGTCAAGGTGGATCTAAATCCAAGCCCAGTATGGGGACACACCCTGAATAGGATGCCAGTCCATCACACACACATTCAGACACAGTTAAGTAAATGTAAATGGTAAATGTGCACTTATATAGCGCTTTTATCCAAAGCGCTTTACACTGTGTCTCATTCACCCATTCACACACACACACCGATGGTAGCAGAGCTGCCATGCAAGGTGCTAGCTTTCCATCGGGAGCAACTTGGGGTTCATGTCTTGCCCAAGGACACTTCACCCGGGCCGGGAATCGAACCGCTAACCCTACGATTAGTGGACAACCCACTTAACCCACTCTTGCCTAAGGGTGAAGTGTCCTTGGGCAAGACATGAACCCCGAGTTGCTCCCGATGGAAAGCTAGCACCTTGCATGGCAGCTCTGCTACCATCGGTGTGTGAATGGGTGAATGAGACACAGTGTAAAGCGCTTTGGATAAAAGCGCTATATAAGTGCACATTTACCATTTACATTTACTTAACTGTGTCTGAATGTGTGTGATGGACTGGCATCTACCAACTGCGCCACATCCGCACAAGTCTAGGGGTCTTCAATCTTATCTGCAAAGGGCCGGTGTGGCTGCAGGCTGAAGCAGGACCTCACACCTGTTTCCACTGGTTTAATCAGTACATCTTGGTGCCATCTGTTTGGATGGAATGGAAGCTCGCAGCCACAATGGTCCTTTGCGGATAAGATTGAAGACCCATAGCCAATTCAATTATTATTATGCTGGGAGGAAAACCAGAGAACATGGAGGAAAACCATGAGAAACGCCACATAGCCGGTCAGAGATCTCCACCCAAAACCTGAAACCCAGCCATAGACCCTGGAGCTGTGTATCTACAGCGCCAACGTGCTACCCTTATTTACTCACATTCAGTAACTGTTTTTCCTGCTCATGGTTGCGTTGGATGCAGAGCCTATCCTAGGAACACTGGGAGGGAGGTGGGAATACACCTAGAATGTGATGCTATTCCAATACAGCACTGAGCTACCCATAGGTTATTTTATTTACTTGAAAATACAACAGAACCAGATAGCAGATGATTCCTGGCCCACACTCACCTTTTTCCACATCACACATATGATATGCACCCCGAACAATTGGACCACATTTGACCCAAGACTGAAACGTAACATCTGACATTGATGGCAAATATCACAAAAACCTTTCAAGTGGCTGCTTACAGACATTTGGAATCAAATGCAACCTGAGGTAGTCTGTAAATCTCCTTCCCTTTAACTATGTTGCATCATAGAGTGAGTCATCCATATGTCATGATCAGCATTTTCAGTTTGCCAGTAACCTAGTACCCAGGCCAACTAAAACTGGCATTATACACATTCATAATTACCTCAGGATTACAAAACATTTAGACATTAGACTATACTGCTGTGTCATGGATAGAGTGAAGCAGTGTAGCACTGAAGGATTGTTCCACTCATCACAGATAGTGCAAGGAACATGATCAGAGCTACAGCTGCTTTGTAGCACAGCATGTGTATTCACCACTCTCACACTGTATCTAGACTGCGAAAGCTCTACAGACATATCATGAAATGTCACCTTCACACGCTTGAACAAACACAGAAGAAAAAGCAAAACAGCTACTCTCGTCTATTCGATTTTGTTCCGTACTAATCGCTTCTGTTCTATTCATATCAGTTCTATTGTACTTTATTCTATTCAATTCTATAATAATGGTTAATGGTCCGCACTGATATAGCGCATTTAACCTTAGCGGGTCTACTAAGCGCTTTATCCCCCCCCCAACACACACACACACACTTTAGGTCTATTCTATTTTATTCCATTTTAGTTCATCTCTTCAGTTCTATTTTTATTTTTTTTTTTCAAATCTATACGAATCTATTCCGTTCTAACCTCTTATATATTGATTTGTACTTTCATTCTATTCTATAAAATTTGTTTTTTATTCTGTTCTATTCTGGTTTATTGAATTGTACTTAATTGTATTCTACCCTCATCTTTCTATTCTGTTCTTCTATTCTGCACATTTCTATTCTATTCTATATAAAAGTCCTTTTCTAGTCTGTTCTATTCTATTCTATTTTTGCCTTTACTGTAGTCTGGTTATATTCTAAAAATATTTACACATATTATTCATTTCAGGTGGTGCAGTTCCTGATCTCTTTCTGTCTGTGCAGAGTTTAGGATGTTCTCCTTGTGTATGCATGGGCTTTCTCTGAGTTTTCCATTTTCTTTCCACTGTCCATTCGGCAGATTGGTTTCACCAAGTTGTCCCTAGGTGTGAATATATGTGTAAATGTGTGTGTGCATGATCTCCTGTAATGGACTGATGTCTCATTCAAGGTGAATCTTCTCACCTTGTGCCCAGTGTTCACTGCAACCCTGACCAGGATAAAGCAGTTACTGAAGAGCAGTTACTGGAATTAATGACTCAATATTAATTTCACACAATGTGTGTTATAGGTCATTATGCCCCAGAAATATTCACAAATTTTCTTCTCTGTCCTCCCTTCTCTTCTATTCTAACCTCTTCTATTCTCTTCTGTTTTAAAATCAAAGTTGTATATTAATACACTCCTTCTCTATACTATTGTTTCTATTCCATTCTATACTAATCTCTTCTCGTCTATTGTTTTATTCTATTCTATACTGGTCTCCTCCCTCCTGTTCTCTTCTAACCTCTTCTATTGTATTCTAAAGCAAACGTGTATATTAATACATTATTAATACACATTTCTATAGTAACAGCTCATTCTAAAGGACTTGTATGGAGGACACTCCACATAAACTAAACTTAATAATAAAAGGATTAAAAGAACAAAATAACTTCTAGCCTATAGATGTTGTTTATGGTGAACATTTCTGTAAGGAGATGTTTCATAAACATAACATCAATGAAAAGAGCTTCTAGTGTTGACGCTTAGCATCGGCTATAACTAAAGCTTTTGGATTATTACAGGAAATAACCTGTGTGACCAACTAAATATTATTATTCGTACATGATTCGTTCATTATGATAAGATTCATAAGATTTTGAAGCCTAGATGCAATAGCCAGAAGTAAAAAGCTAACGTTATGCTATAAACGAACTACACCACGGTCGCATGACTTCAACGTCACCAACACTAAGCATTTTCGACAACTCTTTTGATCTTTTTTTTTTTAAACAATACAATTGGAAAATACTATAAATAAATCTACAAGTTGGAAAGTTTGAGTAGTATATGCGTGAGTATAAGAGATTTCCTGTTGGCGTGATGACGTATAATGTCCGCGACAACCTCTGTAATCTCATTTAGGCACGTTTGAGCAACTGTTTATTCATATATATATATATATATATATATATATATATATATATATATATATATATATATATATATATATATATATATATATATATATATATATGTGTGTGTGTGTGTGTGTGTGTGTGTGTGTGTGTGTGTGTGTGTGTGTGTGTGTATATATATATGTATGTATTCTGAGTGGGGTATTACTGATGTTTTATGTCGAAGTATAAACCATGAATATATCTTGAGCTTGTGTTAATCACAGACCTTATTTCAGGCATTTACCCAAAAAAACCCATTGACCTCGGCACGATGGATGCCCAGTACACAGGAAAATAAAGTACATATCCGGAGAAAACAAAAGAAAAAATGTAATAATAATAATAATAATAATAATAATAATAATAATAATAATAATAATAATAATAATAATAATGCATGGCCGCTTAGGGCTTCCGTACATCTGTATATACCGTACTTGTAGTCCGTATCCTTTTATTTTTGTAATTACATCATTACCCAGAATCCCACTCGGCTGCCTGGTTGACCTTCAGTGGGAGGAGACACTGGGGGAAATTTGTAAGCATGGCTGCGGGGATTCTAACCAAAGGTGACATGTTCGATTGAATATATTTCTTAAACGATTTAGCTGTGCGACTTGAAATGGGACCAGTGAACGAGTGTTAGGAATAGATGCGTGCGTCATTTCGTTTAAAATGTGAATAAGCTGGTTGAATTTGTTTTATGAGTGATAGTAGAGTAATGTGTCCTAGCTAATGACCGGCTCAGTGTGCTAAATGTGTCTGAGCTAGTCAGTGAGACACACACCACCACATGACTGAATGAATGAATGGCATTTAGGCTAGCGAGTGTGGAGACGTATTTTGATCTTCAGTGGATTGATTCAATTTATTATATGATGTAATGAGTATATAAGGTGTCTGTAATACTGAGAGACACCAATGCTAATCAGCCTCTTATCACTTCCGGTATTTTAATTTAAGTGCTCACGTGCTCTGTCCATGTTGGTTGTGTGTCCTTAGTAGTCCATGGTGTGAGGAGTGCTCGGCTGGTGGGAGCTGTGTTCTCCAACAGCCGCACGTTCACCACTGCTGCAAAACCCACAGCTGCTTTTCACAAAGAAGATGCTGGTATGGAGCTCAGTGCAAACATCTGCACGTGTATTTGTTTATTCACACATTATTTTTGGACAATACCATGACTAGGAATATCAATCAGTAAGGAATATAGCATGATGTAGGAGGAGTAAAAAAAAATCATCAACGATGGGGTGTGGTGACATTGCCAGCCATAACAGCATGTCCTGAAGTCTATTATCAGGCTTATATCGCAGCAGTTTGGCAACGATTTAAAATTTTCATTGTTAACGAATGACAAGACGTGCCTCTTAACCATATACAGTTGCAACTTAAAATGATTTCTCCAGTTTCAAAATGATTCAACCACTTCAATGCAAGCGTCTTTAGTGCTGAGTAGAGCACCCTTTTGCTGTTATGACCTGCTGCAAAAGAGATAGAAAGAGCTTCTGGAGGTGTTTCTGAGGAATCCATTCATCATGAACAATGGCCTCCGGTTCTGTAATATTCCTGGGTGTGCGTGCTGCATTTGTTCATTGCAAACAGCTGAAAATCTGTCCATTTTGACAATAAACCTGATCTGCAATGGGGGTTCAATCATTTTGATTGCAACTGTAGTTACCTTTTAATGTTGTGGAAACTTCATGAGACAAGTTTCTGTTATCATTTCCATTATAGCCGCTATAAACAGGTGTTCCCTCACCTACTTGTTTATTTTTTCGCTCTTAAAATGAATAATAGCTGGTCCTTTTACCATGAAACCGGACAGAGTAAAGCCATCCGTCTTGAAGACTCTCCTGTGGTGGAAAACTCACTGCCCATTACAATGACTCTCTACAACAATGTTCCGTAAACATCTCCTAATAGAACGCTTAATACGCCTGTGTTAAATAACACTTTTTAAAATCCATTCGACTTTATATTAGCCTGAGGTTATGTGGAGCATCTTTCATACAAATCCTTGTAAATAAATTGTATAGATTATGTGCATTTTTAATAAAAAATACCTGACTGGCCTTGGTGTTTAACTCTACTGTCAGAGCTGCTGTTGTAGAAAGTCAGTCAACACTTTCTGACCTGTTAGAAATGACTGTGGTGTAATTATTTATACAGTGTGTTCTGTGATATTCAACATTTGTAACAAGGTCATAATGGACACTTCAAAATATCAACTCAACACAAGTATTGCCCAGGAGGAACTGTTTTAAATCGCTCTAGCATTGCACCTCTGATGTTTTACAGCTTTTTGGCAACAGAAGCATTCAGAGAGTGTCACTGTGAAGACATCAGTATCAGATAAATATTGGACAGCAGATGATACTCAGTGCTCTGATATAAATATAGAATTTGACAAATGAAACTTGTTGAATTGGTGCATCCCTTCCATTCAGAAAGCAGCATATATGGTGCATTATTTATAGCAGGCCAAAGGTTAAGGCAACATATCAGTCTCAGTGAATACGACAATCTAGTTTATAGGATGTTTAAATTTCCATGTCAGTGTGGCAAACAGAACTCTACAGCCAACTGAGGAATATGTTTTTAAAATATACGTAGTTGCTTGTCTCGTAGCTAAAATGTTCTTGTTCGTATAGTAAACATGTATTAATCAGTCCTTACAGGATTTCGCAGAGATTTTTGTGATTGTTGCAGCCAAAAATGCTTGATCTCGCTGCAGCTTTTTTCAGAATTTGTGAGAAAATGTGCGTTTTTTTTTTTGTGGAAAATTACTTGAATTGGAGAAATTCCCCTACTGTTACATTGGAAGTCTGCTAAATACCCATCTATCTCTCAGTGGATAAAGGACGTGATGTTTTTTTCTGAAACTCGAGAAAATACGATATACGATGAATGGATGTACAGATAAGTTTTTTCATAAATGGCATCCCTTTATTGCCTACTTTATGGAGTTGCAGACACTATCCACTTAAAGGTTGGTGCCTGTTGTTGAATTTTATAATATCTCTATAACCAGCGACAGTTAATGGGTAGCCATGATGAGCCGGAGGGGTGGGTTGTGGGTTCAATTTTGTTTTTCTTTGTATAAAAAGAAAAACAAATCTGTGAATATTTACTGCTGTGGCTCATTTTGTATTTTTGGGAAATGGTGGGGAGGACAGAACAGAAAAGGCGATTTAGATACAGTGCCTTGCGAAAGTATTCGGCCCCCTTGAACTTTTCAACCTTTTGCCACATTTCAGGCTTCAAACATAAAGATATAAAATTTTATTTTTTTGTGAAGAATCACCAACATTTGGGACACAATTGTGAAGTGGAACAAAATCTATTGGATATTTTAAACTTTTAGTAACAAAAAAAAAATGAAAAGTGGGCGCGAAAAATATTCGGCTTCTTTACTTTCAGTGCAGCAAACTCACTCCAGAAGTTCGCGAGGATCTCTGAATGATCCAGTGTTGTCCTAAATGACTGATGGTGATAAATAGAATCCACCTGTGCGTAATCAAGTCTCTGTATAAATGCACCTGCTCTGTGATAGTCTCAGGGCTCTGTTGAAAGCCCAGAGCATCATGAAGACCAAGGAACACACCAGGCAGGTTCTGTACTGTTGTGGAGAAGTTTAAAGCCGGATTTGGATACAAAAAGATTTCCCAAGCTTTAAACATCCCAAGGAGCACTGTGCAAGCGATCATTTTGAAATGGAAGGAGTATCAGACCACTGCAAATCTACCAAGGCCTGGCCGTCCCTCTAAACTTTCAGCTCAGACAAGGAGAAGACTGATCAGAGATGCAGCCAAGAGGCCCATGATCACTCTGGATGAACTGCAGAGAACTACAGCTGAGGTGGGAGAGTCTGTCCATAGGACAACAATCAGTCGTACACTGCACAAATCTGGCCTTTATGGTAGAGTGGCAAGAAGAAAGCCATTTCTCAAAGATATCCATAAAAAAGTCTCGTCTAAAGTTTGCCACAAGCCACCTGGGAGACACAGCAAACGTCACACCAAACGTTGAGAAATGGCTTTCTTCTTGCCACTTGGTAGATTTGCAGTGGTCTGATACTCCTTCCATTTCAAAATGATCGCTTGCACAGTGCTCCTTGGGATGTTTAAAGCTTGGGAAATATTTTTGTATCCAAATCCGGTTTTAAACTTCTCCACAACAGTATTACACACCTGCCTGGTGTGTTCCTTGGTCTTCATGATGCTCTATGCGCTTTCAACAGAACTCTGAGACTATCACAGAGCAGGTGCATTTATACAGAGACTTGATTACACACAGGTGGATTCTATTTATCACCATCAGTCATTTAGGACGACATTGGATCATTCAGAGATACTCACTGAACTTCTGGAGTGAGTTTGCTGCACTGAAAGTAAAGAGGCCAAATAATTTTGCACGCACCACTTTTCAGTTTTTTATTTCCTTAAAAAGTTTAAAATATCCAATAGATTTCGTTCCACTTCACAATTGTGTCCCACTTGTTGGTGATTCTTCACAAAAAATTTAAATTTTATATCTTTATGTTTGAAGCCTGAAATGTGGCAAAAGGTTGAAAAGTTCAAGGGGGCCGAATACTTTCGCAAGGCACTGTAGGCTTAGCAGTTCAACAGAAATGTTCATCAGAAATGTTTAATAAAAAAGAAACATTTTGCAGAAATGTATAGCAGAAATGTTTAGCAGAACTGGTTTAGCAAAAATTGTTCAGTAGAAATGTAGAAATGATCAGAAGTGTCCAGCAGAAATGTTCAATAAAAACGAAACATAAAAAAGAATTGGAGAAATTGCAATTACACAAAATTGTTCTGCACGGTCTTTCACAGTGATGTTTGTTGGTAAATGAGACCGTTTTAGATGTATTTATCTTCGAAGCATGTGTATCGAAGAGGGCTTTGGCTGAATGTGTGTTGTGATGATGTGACGACGCTTCTTGGCCCAAATCTGTGGGAAAAAAATTGCAAGCTCCTGTTAGCAGAGTTGCCTTGATTTTGTGTTCATTTCTGTGATTGCAAAATTCTGGGAGTACTGATTAATACAGGAATGTTTAGGTAGGTTGTAAATAATAATAACAATAATAATAACAATAATAATACATTTAAGCAGTTATCGTTGAACCTTCCAAAGGAATGTAGAAAATCAACTTCTGTATATGTTTGTATTTATACAAACAGTGTTTATATGTTTATACCCTTGTTTATGGTCTTTTCTGGCAGATGTGAATGATAAGATCATTAACTTTCCTCTGACCCAGCCGGACTTCTTCAGCGTGTCTGAACTCTTTACTATAAAGGACCTGTTTGAGGCCCGAGTCCACCTTGGTCACAAGAAAGGCTGCAGGCACAGGTAAAGCAAAAGTATTGATATTGTTTTATTAGTGTAGTCATTCATCAGTCCAATTCTGTTCATAGTTCCTCTTTACACTATTCGACTAACTCGGGCACACAGAGCCTCTCACATACGCACTCTTTCCATCACTGTCTGTGTCCTATATTGAATTGCACTGTCTCTTTCTCTGAAGACTGATGGAGCCCTATCTGTTTGGTACACGCCTGGACATGGATATCATTGACCTGGAGCAGACAACCTCCCACCTACAGCAGGCTCTGAACTTCACAGCACATGTGGTTTACCGAGGCGGGATCGTGCTCTTTGTAAGTCGTCGGCGCCAGTTCACGCACCTGATCGAATCTACAGCGCAACAATGCGGCGAATATGCTCACGCCCGCTACTGGCAGGGAGGCGTGCTCACCAATGCCAATGCCACTGGGGTGCGCCTACCTGACCTCATCGTCTTCATCTGTACACAAAACAGTGTCTTCCAGACACACACCGGTGTACGTGATGCTGCCAAGGTCAACATTCCGACAGTGGGCATCATCGACTCAGACTGTGACCCAAGCCTCATTACATATCCAGTGCCGGGCAACGATGACACTCCGTCTGCGGTGGAGCTGTACTGCCGTCTGTTCAGGGTGGCTATCAACAGGGCAAAGGACAAGAGGAAGCAAATGGAGCTGCTCAAGGGGATTTGAACGAACAAAAAAAGAGCGGGACAATCCAGAGACATGAGGATAAGTTTAATCCACTTCTGACTGAATTTTATTTGTCAGCTGGTCATCACAATTCAGTTACTATAGTTGATCATTGAGTTCTTGGTCATTGTTGATATATTTTTTTCCTCCCCTCACACACAGCACTGCTGATTAGAATCAGCTATTTATCAAACCCAACACCACCTCTGAGTGTGTGCAAGCCAGCAGTCTGTCACTAAAATGTGCAGTGTATGGTGTCCTCGGGTTTGGGTTGGAAGACCACTGCATCCCAACTCCCACAACACAGAGATAGAGAAAAATGTACACCATCTTTGATGCACTGAGGATTGGGTTGAGAATCCCTGTGTTAGAGGTTCCAGTATATCTCAACATGTACTTAAGGAGACTGAAATCCTCCGGGATTTTTTTTGTCTATCGTATGGAGTTTAAACAATGTACTATTAAAAGTTTGGGTTCCATCACTAAGCAAAAATATGGTGTCTGAGTAAATCTGAGTTAAAAAATGTGTGTATATATATAATTTTATTTTATTATTATTATTATTTTATTTATTTGTTTGTTTGTTTATTTATTTTGCAGTTCTATACATCATCTGAACCATTCACTAATTCACAAGTTCCCAACCCTGGTCCTAGACATTTTAGTCAGTCCCTTACAGGTTTTAGCGGAGTGATTTTTGTGATTGTTGTAGGCAAAACTGCTTGATTTTGCTGCAGATTTTTTCCCACAATTTTTGTGTTTTTTGCGGGAAAACTTCTTGAATTGGCGAAGGTGCACACACTTGTCTTTCACAGTGGTGTTCATTGGTAAATGAGACCTTTTTGCTGTACTCTTGTTTGAGGCACGTGAATCATAGAGGGCTTTGGTTAAATTTGTGTTGAAAAGACATCACATGACGTGTCTTGGCCCAAATCTTCAGTAATTTTGAAAAATTGCAAGCTCCTCTGAATATTACAGAGTTTGCGCGATTGCGAAATCCTGGAGGGACTGTTTATAGTCTTTTTCTAGCTCTAACACACCATTTTCAACTCAAGGAGCAGTTGTTGGTTATTTGAATCAGGGAAAACACATGGGATACTCCAGGACCAGAGTTGTGTGAATCTGTGTATTAAATCATTCATCTTCAGTAATGGCTTTACACATACACACATGTACATTCACACACTCATTTGCATCAAAGGGCTTGTTTTTGGAGAGTGGAAAGTGGAGTACCTGCTGGAATCTCCCAGACACCATGCAGACAACCTGAGCTCCCCCTCATCTGAACCAATAATATAGAAATCGAGATTGAAAGTTTTGTACAACTGCGTGAAAGTGTACCATTTTATACTACTGATGCTCAAGGCTGTATCCAGCAGGGGTCAAAAGTACACAGAGTGAACCATTTTGAATTCCATATTATTGTGTAAACATCTTATGCATTTTTATGGAATGAATATGACTTCATTACTGGACACGCCACAGGCCTCTCATAAACCACTGACCAAGAGAAACGAAACCAAGCATCCGAACACAAAAAAATATGCCTCCATGTGCAGTTTCCAGAGAACAATTGTTTGAGTCAGCACACTGAACAAAAGTAAAAGAGTGTTGGTATGGACGTTTGGGGCCAAGCATAGGGGACGTGTTTGAGGCACATGGAGTGTTATTCCAACCTGACGTTTTACAATTCAGTACATAGATGTAACTCATGAACCAACAACCTAGTTTAATCTTTATATAATAGTTATAATGGAATTTATTCTATAAATGATTTCAAATAATAGACAGCATCAAGCAAAGACAATGTGTCATAAAATCTTACAATATCCAAATATCTTCGAGTGTTTGTGTAAGTAGTGTTCAGGTGTGATTATTAGCAAAGGCAGGCCTGAACAACTCGTATAAAATCATACTAATAATATCACCAGGAAAGGATGTCTCTAAAAGTTAGTTTTGTTTCACATTCCAGTGTTCTGAGTGTAAAGGCTAAATATTCTTGAAGGTCTTAAGCTTCTTTTTGATGTAATGGCCAGTGAGGATCTGTGGCCTTTGTTGGTAGCTGTGCATGACTTCCTGAGAACTGCTCATCTGGTCTCCTTTCTGCCGGTCCAAGAGGGTCACACACACCACAGCCGCTGGGAAACAAGTCGAAATGAGATTTTGAACTCAGATACTCAGATTGCAGATATTTTAAATGTAAATATTTTAAATGCAGAACAACTTTATATATCATTGATACATAAACACACACACACACACACACACACACAAACACACACACAGTATTGTGTTAAGGCAATACTGCAAGCTTCAGCTCTCTGAGTCTTTCTCCTTTGACATTTGATGACTTACACTAATAGACAGTATAGGTCCTACTTTGTACATGGCATAGCGATCTGTTCCCCACAGATGTTTGGGTACTCTCCTTTTGGATCACTGAAACACATGAAATATGTTTATATTGAAATAGTTGTTGGTTGTTGCTGTATTGTCATTACTCCTATGAAATGTTACTGGTTTTGTCCCCTGCTGGCATCGCAGGGGGACACTGCTTACGCTGTTACTATGGCATTTAATCAGAGAGAAAAACAATTCAGTGATCTTGAACATAAAGGATAATGGTCAGAGTTTCATTCCTGGCAAAGGATTATTTACTCAGTTTCCATTTTCCAGTGATGTTCACTGCCATATAAATGAGAAATAGAAGTAATGAAGACTCAAAGTTCCAGAATGCAATGCAAATTTAAGGAGCGGCTGTGCTGAGTCATGGCAGAGACTTGGCTTGGCTGGTTAATGACTTAACGAGCGCAATGGTGTTGACAGCGTGAAAGTTGTAACCTAGCCTTTTTGAGCAGAGTGTACAGATGAGGATGTGATAGAACTGGACATATTAAAAGACTAAAGCGCTGCTGCATTGGTCTCTTTTAAGTAGAGATGCAGCAAAGGCTAAATGCCAACAGGTCATTGAATGGCATTGTGGGTAATGTAGGAAACTTACCTGTAGTGAAAATAAACCAACATGGTGATGGAAGAAATAAATCACTAACACCACTAAAGATCACATGTTTAAGCAGAAACCGTTAAAGCGTTTATACTGTACAAGTCTGGAGAAAACAGGTTTGAGTGCATTTGTCACCAGCTCTTGAAACCAGCTGAACAAAGAACAACAATGTTACCATTACAGTTAAATATATAGCGCTTTTCTAGACACTTGAAGCGCTTTACATAGCATGGGAAAACTCCTCAAACACCACTAGTGTGTAGCCATAGTGCGCCAGAACGCCCAACAGACAACTGCTATTAGTGGAGAGGAGAGAGTGATGTAGCCAATTCAGAGATGGAGATTATTACGGGGCCAATGGGGGAATTAAAAAAAAAAATAGGACAGTTTCTGTGATTAGCACTGACCTCAGGTCATCCATCCAACCATTTTCCATACCGCTTATCCGTCACAGAGCCTGTCCCAGGGAACTCGGGGCACAGGGCGGGGAAAACACTGGACGGGGTTTCAACATATCGCAGGGCATAATCACACACACTATGGACAATTTGGGAATGCCAATCAGCCTACATCACATGTCTTTTGACTGGGGGAGAACATGCAAACTCCCAGCACACAGGGTGGAGCCTCCCCCAACCAGGAAGGTAATCCACCATGCCTCCCTGACCTCACATCCATAATTCCTATTTTCTTTATTAAAGAACAAGGATTTATGTACAGGATTGTTTAGTTAATCTTCATAGTGTGATTACTACTTCAAACAGACCTTCTTAAAAATAAATACAAATAAATAAAAACATTAATCTTTATTATAGACCTATATATCTTTATTATAGACCTACCTTTCACACCGCTCTCCGTTTCTCTCCTCACTGAAACCCGAATGCATTTTCTTCTTGGACAGAGATGTGGAGCAGAAACACAAAGATGTCCACACACAATCAACCGTGACGTCATTATCAACAAAATGACCCTCATTTAATAGCTATTTCTCTCTCTCTCTCTTTAATCAATGACATGCTCTTATATAGGTGAATAAATACATGGATATAATGAAAACACTTTTACCTATATATATATATGTATATATATACATATAATTTCAGCTATTATCTTGCCTTGTTATTATTAAGATATTGCAGATTCTGCAAGGGGTATGTAAACTTTTGATTATAATTACTTCCATGGACTAACTACCACCCAAGATAAATGGGACTGAAAGTGGCCTATATTGACTGAATGTCCTTCTCAAATTCTATGTTGTCCTTTTGAAAAGTAGGCAGTGAAATGATGTGCACTTGAGGCACTGATATGCCTCAAGAGAGTCAAACACATCCTTCACTGACATGTGAACTTGAAATACAATAACATTAGTGTTTGCAATTGGTTTTTACTAATTATGACTACTACATTGAATGGAGATCAAACTAATGTGTTTTCGCAAATAAAACAAATGTTTTAAATTGATCATGTGGCTTACGTAGAAAGTAAAAATGGATAGCCATAATGAAAACGTAAGAGCAGGTTTTAAAAGAATGACAATTACAAGCGTAATCATTTTGGAATTGTGACGACACGGCCACTGGGGGCCGCTGTGGCGCAGTTGAGTCGGGCACGAGCATGGCCGCGCATGGCTGCGCGTGGCCGCGAATTCTCAGCAGGTGTCGGCGATTAGGGTGATCACCTGCTCTATTTATGGACCTGTGTTTCCCGCGCGCATCGCTGGTGATTATGTTTGTGTACATAAGTTTATGTTTACATATGTATATACGTGAGTCTGTGTTTTAGTTGTAGTTAAATACGGAAGGAACTTGAGTTAACGTTATGCTTTACGTTCTGTGCTTTGAATGAAGAATGTGCCCTGTATCTTCAAAGCGTATAAATAAAAGCATCGATCCGCGCCTACGCCTGTGTCCAGTCTGCCTCCGTCTACACCACGGTCACGTATCGTAACAGGAATTTTGTAATAAAACTTTTGAAAATGTACTTCATACTAGTAAAAATTGTACCAAAGTTATTTAAAAAAAATGCACATGGTGCTTTCCTACAGATGTAGTAGATGAGCGAGGCGTTCAAATGGGTCAGGGGTGTTTGTTAATAATGGATTTTATTCTATAAATGATTTCAAATAATAGACCGCATCAAGCAAAGACAATGTGCCATAAAATCTTACAATATCCAAATATCTTCAATTACTGGACACGCCATAGGCCTCTCATAAACCACTGACCAAGAGAAACGAAACCAAGCATCTGAACACAAAAAATATACCTGCATGTGCAGTTTCCAGAGAACAATAGTAGTTATATCATACACTTTCTGTCAAAGTGATTTATGACCCTATGTGCTGGTAATTTATGACCCCCTGTCCTTCCCTGATTGACAGGTCGTCGGAGGGGTGGTGAGGGGGTTGAGGGGGTAACCCTTATCGGTCGTATCAGCTAAGCAATCTGGCTCCTTTGTGTCTGGACATTGGGGGTGAGGGTGTGTGGGGGAATAGTCCCCCTTCCAGCAAAAGGGGACTTTATGTTAATGAGTTTGTATTTTGGCTGGGTGAAATACGTCTGAAAAGAAAAACATGTTTTTAATATGGGGATATGCTTGTTACTGTGTGGCTTTATTTTGTTTGTGTAAACACAATGTTAGAAAAGCATGATGTTTGAATGTGTACATATAGGAGTAGAATATTTATGTTGTGAAAATGATGAAAACAAATGTTGATTACGTATTTAAGGATCCCTGCTTACCTTTGAATAAAAGGTTTAGGAGTTGACGCAAAGTTTTAAAAAGAATGTGTTTAAAAGATTCATTTGTATTACACACATTCTAACCACAAACCTTTAGGATGGAGAAATGTTTAAAAGAGCTGTTTAAAAAAT
This sequence comes from Ameiurus melas, assembly GCA_012411365.1. Classification (NCBI taxonomy): domain Eukaryota; kingdom Metazoa; phylum Chordata; class Actinopteri; order Siluriformes; family Ictaluridae; genus Ameiurus; species Ameiurus melas. Next base: position 32,029,443 of record CM022757.1, on the reverse strand, counting down.
AGAATCCGCATTACCAGGCTTCCAAAAACACACAAAACTTTAGGCTGTAAAAATAGTGAAAAGAGCAGTTTAAAAAGAATAGCGTGTATTACATGACTTCTAAACAAAGATCCTTACGAGGAAAAAAGTATTAAAAGTTCTGTTTAAAAAAGAATCCGCATTACCAGGCATCCAAAAACACAAAACTTTAGGCTGTAAAAAATGGTGAAAAGAGCAGTTAAAAAAGAATAGCGCGTATTACATGACTTCTAAACAAAGATCCTTACGAGGAAAAAAAATGTTAAAGTGTCGTCTAAAAGAATCTCCGTAATGTTTAAACTAGGAGCTAAGTATTTTCCAGAGATGTATTCCATTCGATGTGTAAAAGCCGTATGAAGTTGAAACGAAACCCAACCTCTCACTCGCTAAACCCCGCCCACACATACGTGTATTCAGACACTCCTCTCTCTCTCTCTCTCTCTCTCGCTCTCTAAACACACCCACACGGGTTTTCAACATGGCCAGTACTTTCTGTCAAATGTCAATCACGGTGGAAGAACTAGAGGGATAATTTATGACCCTCGGTCTTCTCGGACCTCTCTAGGAGTAGTTAATTTATGATCCTTTGTTTCTTCCTGACCAAGATTTTTTTTAATGACGGGGGGTCGTGGTGTGTTCCTATCAGTTTGTTTATGAGTGTCTGTGGGGGTGTTGATGGTTTTTAAATACCTGTTAAGCCATTGTGGTTAAACACAGAAGACAGTCTGCAACTAACTGCTATGATGGCTACACCGCAAACACCCAATATCTCTAGAAGATGGTCCTGCATCAGTCCTATAAGAGTCTCTGATGAAAAGCCTGAGGAGTTAACTTTTACTCCAAGAACAACTCCAAAAACAAGGTAGTAATTTGTCAAAAATTCTTCGTGGGACTGACATTGTGAAGGAACTGTTGTTTAAACCTGAGCAGGGCGTTACCAACTCCAGAGAACCTCTCTTAAGACCGCCCTCATGCTGCGACGATTAAAACGGGGTGACCTGTGTCACAGGCAAACACATATTACGAAGATGTCTCAAGGTTCTACATACGAGTGCTACAGCAACACCCCGGAGACAGCTCCGGCTCTGCCTGATGACAACGCGACAACGCTAGACTCCCCACCACAAACATACGACAACAGGTGGTTGGATAACTTCGGCAAGGAATTAGGATATCACAAGCTAAGTTTCCTAACAACTCCATACGGTATCAGTGGCTCTTTAACCCGTGCCTCAGCCTACATCGGCGTTGATGACACAGACGGCTGTATTCGATCTGACGCGTTCAAGATTATAAAAGCGACAGTCGTGGTCCTTCTTGAGTATATTATCAATAAAAAACTGAAAGTTCTCTGCCTGGGTTGCGAAGTGGATCATCCGAGTCAGCTTAGACACTCCTGTCTGTTCGAACCTGACGCGTATTTCTTTGACAAATACTTTGAGGAACTTTCATCGCACAAGCATCGAGTCGGTTTGGTTTGCGGGTTAACCCTCAGAGAATTCAAGGATCGGTGGACGCCGTTCTACACGAGCTGTAAGTCTACATCGTGCAGAGACTTCACGAGGTCAGAGAGAAACTTGTGGATGTCGGCAGCAAACAGATCGTCTACGACGTCGTGGACAGCTGGAAGGGGATCACAACAACCGTTTGAGATGGTGAATGTATGCGGCACTACAGTATTAGCAAAGAGTCTGCTTAAACGACATATTAGGTGTGAGATGTCCAGTCTGTTGTACAAACGCCTTACGGACTGTGTCGGTGTGCCCGTAGGTGTAAACGGATGTGGTGTCGACCCAATACGTCTAACAAATCTCGTGAATCACATAAATTTTGTGCGAGGTACAGTGTGTGATTGGACTTCTTTGTTACATATGTGTATTGACGCAAGCGAGCAGATTTTGGGGTCTATCAAAAAAATACTAGATCTTGTGACTGACCGTGGCGAACGTGTTCGAACTGCAGACATTTTATGTATGTGTACATATGTGTGTGATGTGTGTGAAATTCTAATGTCGAGAAATGATCAGACGGTTGTCTGTGAAATAATCGATGCATTTATAGTGTATGTGGTTGACAAAAACCCAGTGATGTGTATAAAGTTCCTACAAAGCCTCGATGATGCTGTGTGACAATGTTTATGATCTTTTACTGAAATAAATAACATGACGTTTAAGACCATCTGTGTTATTCTTTTGTGGTTGTTAAAGTGTCGACATGTCGGAGGATATGAAAAAAGTCTATTACACACCTTCAAATGCGGGGTCTTTTAATGGTAAAAAGCGTTTAAAAGACGGCGTTTTAAAAGAAACAGGTGTTCGTTTAACAGACAAACAAGTTTCGGATTGGCTCGCCGGCGAGGATGCTTACACGTTACACAGAACTGCTCCGTTAAATTACAAAAGAAATTGCGTTTTTGTTTATGGTATTGATATGCAGTTTCAGGCAGATCTGGTCGATATGTCTGCCTATGCCAAAGAAAACGACAACGTTAATTTTCTGTTGATGTGCATAGATATGTTTAGTAAATATGCATGGATTCGGGTTTTAAAAAATAAATCCGGTGTCGAGGTGTCTAAAGCTTTCCAATCTATACTGGATGAGGGCAGGGTGCCCTGCAAACTACAGACAGATAATGGGAAAAAAAATTTAATAAATATTTTCAAAACATGACAAAAAAGTACAACATACAACATTTTGCAACAGCCACCGATTTAAAAGCGTGCATCGTCGAACGTTTTAATAGAACCTTAAAAGGTCGGATGTAGAGATATTTAACTGCTACAAACTCCAAACGCTATATCGTATACTATCAGATACTGTTGAATTTTAAAATGAATATTTAACATTAGACAATTATGTTACAACCAAATGGTTTTCAATACGAAACCATCACAGTGTTTAAGTAAGGCAAAAAAAAAAAAAAACATTTAAATGCAATATAATTAAAATCATTATCATTAAAGTTAAAGTCGCAACTTCAAGTGTCAAATAGAATGGCATTGGACATGCATACAATAACGACAAAGCAGTAAGAAATGAAATGAAAACTACGTCGATAAAGTGTTGAAATCTGTTCACTACCATCGCTACTTCCTGTTATCGTTTATCCGCGCACTTCCTCATACTTGCCTAAACCACCGAACTTTTGTGAAATCCCGCCCACTTTCCAAGTCCCGCCCACTTATGGCGTAGGTAACTTTCACTTTGAGGTGTCAATGCGGCAGCGATATATACTTAAAAAAATAATAATAATTCAGAAATTTATTTGCATTTAAATTAAATGTAGTCCTAAAACGTGCGAAAATTGCCACAAGATATTAACTGCTTATGGTCTTTAGTGTCCATAACCTGGAAAGCCTGGAGAGATTGTAGAAACTGATTGCAGAAATACTTTGCAAAAAAGTTCTTGTGTAAGATACATAGCAGTTTGTAATTTGTATGTGCTGCTGAGAACACTACAAACTTCTAAATGAACAGTTTAGATCATTTTTTATCATTCTTGTTAAACTATGTGTAATATTTTTCAAAGCGTTATGAAACACTAAGCTACATTTTCTGAGGTTTTAACAGGTGTTCTTATCGCACATCATAAAACACAATCTTAGTTTCCGTTAATTTTAATTGTAGGAGAAAACTGTTTAATTCTGAGCTTCTTCCAGCTATTTTCGTCTTCTTGGTTTAAAATCTTGTCCTGTCACATGTCACAGGCAGTGACGTGTCAGTGTCTCATAATTATTCATGATCCTGTGTGTTCTTATCCTATGAGAAGATGATGTCTCTTAATTATTCATGACAGCACGTGATGCTTTCCTCCAGATGTACAGTGCATCCCCAGAGTATTCACAGCGCCTCACTTTCCCCACATTTTGTTACAGCCTTATTCCAAAATGGATTAAATTCATTATTTTCCTCAAAATTCTACAAACAATACCCCATAATGACAACACGAAAGAAGTGTGTTTGAAATCTTTGCAAATTTATTAAAAATAAAAAACAAAAAAGCACATGTACATATGTATTTACAGCCATTGCCATGACACTCAAAATTGAGCTCAGGTGCATCCTGTTTCCACTGATCATCCTTGAGATGTTTCTACAACTTGATTGGAGTCCACCTGTGGTAAATTCAGTTGATTGGACATGATTTGGAAAGGCACACCCCTGTCTATATAAGGTCCCACAGTTAACAATGCATGTCTAAGCACAAACCAAGCCATGAAGTCCAAGGAACTGTCTGTAGACAGGATTGTATCGAGGCACAGATCTGGGGAAGGGTACAGAAACATTTCTGCAGCATTGAAGGTCCCAATGAGCACAGTGGCCTCCATCATCCGTAAATGGAAGAAGTCTGGAACCAGCAGGACATTTCCTAGAGCTGGCAAAACTGAGCGATTGGGGGTGAAGGGCCTTAGTCAGGGAGGTGACCAAAAACCCGATGGTCACTCTGACAGAGCTCAAGCATGTCTCTGTGGAGAGAGGAGAACCTTCCAGAAGAACAATCATCTCTGCAGGACTCCACCAATCAAGCCTGTATGGTAGTTTGGCGAGATGGAAGCCACTCCTCAGTAAAAGGAAAAGGACAGCCCACCTAGAGTTTGCCAAAAGGGCACCTGAAGGACTCTCAGACCAAGATCAAGACAAAGATTGAACTCTTTGCCCTAAATGGCAAGCGTCATGTCTGTAGGAAACCAGGTACCACACATCACTTGGGCAATACCATCCCTACAGTAAAGCATGGTGGTGGAAGCATCATGCTGTGGGGATGTTTTTCAGCGACAGGAACTTGGAGACTAGTCAGGATTGAGGGAAACATCCTTGCTGGAAAACCTGCTCCAGAGCGCTCTGGACCTCAAACTGGGGTGAAGGTTCATCTTCCAACAAAACAACGACCCTAAGCACAAAGCAAAGATAGCAAAGGAGTGGGAACAGGACAACTCTGTGAATGTCCTTGAGTGGCCCAGCCAGAGCCCAGACTCAATCTGAAAATGGCTGTGCATCAACGTTCCCCATTCAACCTGATGGGGCTTGAGAGGTCCTGCAAAGAAGAATGGAAGAAACTGCCCAAAAATAGGTGTGCCCAGCTTGTAGCATCATACTCAAAAAGACTTGAGGCTGTAATTTCGACTACGTTTACATGGACAACAATAATCCACTCTTAATCTAATTAAGAGCATAATTTGTTTAAGAAACTAATATGTAAACACCAACCTTAATCTAATTAAGGTCATAATCTAATTAAGCAATAATCGAATTAAGACAGGTGAATTACTCCTGTTTTAATCGTATTATGGACATGCATTACAGACATGTGAACACAATCACATTATGAACGTCGTGTGAGCGTTTTCACCGCATTTTGCGACAGGACACGATCACACACGGCATTTTTACATTTTACAGCGAACAAGAGAGTTTGGCTGTGTCCCAAACTGCATACTTTTCTACTATTGGCCTGTAGTGGGGAAAAAATACATGTATCTCGGCTATTATATAGTAGGTAAGTATGCGATTTGAGACGCAGCCAACAGCTTCAAGCAGTCTTCTATTTGCAAGTACAGCATGATTAATAATTAACTGCACATAAAGCGTTTGTAAAAAATTCAATAAAACCACCCAAAACTATATACGTTACCATAACGATGACGAACTGTATGTTGAAACCGTGAAATTTGGAGGGACATCGGATGGCGTGGTGCGGTGACGTGATGACGCGGGCTCTTAATCTAATTATGATCTATAACATGTAAAACGGGAACATGACAGGAGTATTCTAAAAGCGACTCATGTGAACACCTTAATCACATTATTAGGTTACTTAGATTAAGGTCAATAATTACATTATTGCTGTCCATGTACAAGTAGTGATTGGTGCCAAAGGTGCTTAAACAAAGTATTGAGCAAAGGCTGTGAATACTTATGTACAAGTGCTATTTTTTAAATACATTTGTAAAGATTTCAAACAAATTTCATTCACCTTGTCATTATGGGGTATTGTTTATAGAATTTTGAGGAAAATAATGAATTTAATCCATTTTGGAATAAGGCTGTAATATAACAAAATGTGGAAAAAGTGAAGCGCTGTGAATACTTTCTGGATGCACTGTAGTAGATGAGAGAGGCGTTCAAATGAGTCAGGGCCAGGGTATTTGTTAATAATGGATTTTATTCTATAAATGATTTCAAATAATAGACAGCATCAAGCAAAGACAATGTGTCATAAAATCTTACAAAATCCAAATATCTTCAAGTGTTTGTGTAAGTAGTGTTCAGGTATGAATATTAGCAAAGGCAGGCCTGAACAACTCGTATAAAATCATACTAATAATATCGCCAAGAAAGGATGTCTCTAAAAGTTTTGTTTCACATTCCAGTGTTCTGAGTGTAAAGGCTAAATATTCTTGAAGGTCTTAAGCTTCTTTTTGATGTAATGGCCAGTGAGGATCTGTGGCCTTTGTTGGTAGCTGTGCATGACTTCATGAGAACTGCTCATCTGGTCTCCTTTCTGCCGGTCCAAGAGGGTCACACACACCACAGCCGCTGGGAAACAAGTCGAAATGAGATTTTACAGATGTGCAATGTTGTTTCTTTGAAATAAGAAATATTTCATATATTAAGGATAGATATATTAGGATCCAGTTATCTCTCACGCCTCTTGACTGTAGAGTACTGTGCAAAAGTCTTTTTTATTACTAACTTTGTTATATATTTTTATTTTTGGGGTAGTGAAAGTTCAATGGTTAAGACGTTGGACTACGGATCAGAAGGTCCAACCATCCATCCATCTTCTACCGCTTACTCCTTCTTCAGGGTTGAGGGGAAACCTGGAGCCTATCCCAGGGAGCATCGGGCACAAGGCGGGGTACACCCTGGACAGGGTACTGATCAGAAGGTCTGAGTTCAAATCCCAGCACTGCCAAGCTGTCATTGTTGGGCCCTTGAGTGAGGCCCTTAACCCTCAACTGCTCAGATGTATAATTGAAATAAATGTAAGTTGCTCTGGATAAGGGTGTTTGCCAAATACTGTAAATGTAACATTTTATGATTTCTACATTATCGAGTCAGTACAAAAAACATTTTAGATTTCCAAACATTAGTTTTCCAGCACAAAATGAAATTTTACAGAAAAATGTTTGTATGTCAGTAAAGAAAGCAGTATATTAATTAAGTGGTAAGAGACACTTTTCAGACAAAAAAAAAATCCACAATAAAGGCTGATGGGTTTTGCTGCAAAAAGAAGAAGCGAGTATGACAGTGAAAGTTTTCAGAGGAACCGTGACTGGTTCTGCAAGATGCTCAATAAAACTTACAGCTCATTTCCTTGCACTAATTCTACCTGAAACTACTAATTTTCTTTGAAGCTAAGTGTCGTCACACCAAATATTTCCTTTGTTCAATTTATTACTATTTACTGCTCTGTATAGTAGTTTTTAAATGTCGGAAGATTTAATTTCATTCATTTTGAAGGCATCTTAACTCTACAGCATTTCTTTGCATGTGCCTAAAACATCTGCACAGTACTGTATGTTAAGTTAATGTTGCTGGGAATCTGTCACACCCCATGTTTTCAGATTTATTTTAAGAACATAATCCAACTATTTAAATAATAGGCTAATTATTCAAATATTTACATTGCTAATATTATTATAATTATTATGGCTATCTTATGATATTTTTTATTATATACTAGAGCATTTTTATTCCTGACTTTCCAGTGACAGAACCCTATGACCCAAGTAAATTATTTATAGGCCTGAGCTATTAATGTTTGGATTAAACCCATTCAGTTCAAGTAAACAATCAAACAGGTTTAATAAATATAGGACCTGTCACATCGTTGCGACCTCGCGACTACAGTTCCCAGAATGTATCACAAACTACAAATATGGCCGACGAGGACTACACTTCCTATACAAGTACACGCTCGCATTCTCCGCAATTTTGATTACGGACACCTGCACTCAATCTTACAACACAGTTTATTAGAGACCTTGTGAACATTTGAACTTTGCGAAGTAAACGCTCAGCCGTCATGTCTCTGTCGTTTCACAAAGCAGTCTTTATTGTTTTAAGTCAAACTCACATTAGTCAAACTCACTTGAATGTTTTTTTCGTTTATTTTACTACTGTTTTGCAGACAGTTTGTTAGCTAACTTATATATAGTGACATGCATCGTGCATTATACAAATCTCCTCAAGTATCGCCTATCCCTAGCTTCATATTGAAATGAAAATTATGCCCCATATGACTGTTGTCAGACATTACCACCAGAGTGAAACGTTGATGGGTTTTGAAGTAAAAGAAAAGTCCTACCTCGTATATTACTGAGTTTGCACATGGCAGCAAAAACAGAAGATTCCATCTCAATGTTGCGGACTCCTGCTGCGTACGCCTTGGCTAGGTAGTTTTGTTTTTCCTCTTCGGTGTACGAACAGAAAGCCCCATCCAAACGAGCTTGACCTGCATCAACACCAGCAATGCAGTGAGTGAGACAGTTTAAACTGACATAATGGGTGTATATAAATGTGTATATTGCACATTCCTGCACCTCAAGGACACCCAACAATACCTTCGTAGAAGTCCAGCGTGCACATGGTGTTCCCAATGACAGTCTCAAACTCCGCCAGCTCTTTGCCGCATTGTAGCAGCTCCTCTGCCAGCTCGACGTCCAGCTCCGTGCTCCTCACCACAGTCTTACCCAGAACCACCTGCTCGAAGCGGGGCAGGAACATGGCATCCACTGACTGCTTGGTGACCACGACTGTGCCTGGCTGCAGACCTGAGGACACAAAGAAGGTCAGACTCTAGTGTATTCATTATCACTCATGCTAGTTATAAAGCTCTGCTGCTTCCTTTAACAATTACAGATTACAACATTAGTAATAATGTTACTGTTAATGTATAAATCTAATATTAGAAGAGTATTCTATGTGCAACATACAACAAATCTTGGTCAGAGTCAATCTATTGTGCTTTATTAAGTGAACTGGTGTGTAATAACCATGTACCTATTCCGCCAGAGGTCCCAATGCGCACGATAGTGACATCAGTGCAGCGGGCATGATAGAGGAGTTTGATAAGCTCGTGTAACATTACTGACATGGATGGAATGCCAATGCCATGCTAAAACACAGAGACATTCAACTCAGATTCTCAGATTGCAGACATTTTAAATATAAATATTTTAAATGCAGAACAACTTTATATATCGTTGATACATAAACACACACACACACACACACACACAGTATTGTGTTAAGGCAACACTGCAAGCTTCAGCTCTCTGAGCCTTTCTCCTTTGACATTTGATGACTTACACTAATAGACAGTATAGGTCCTACTTTGTACATGGCATAGCGATCTGTTCCCTCACAGATGTTTGGGTACTCTCCTTTTGGATCTTCTAGGCCCAGCTCTTTAGCAATATACTCGGTGAAAGATTTCATCCTCAATGGACTTCCCCCAACACATACAAACTACCAGAAAAGAAAATGCAGTTTGCAAGAAACCATGTAAGCTGTTACTAAATAAAAACCTTTTAAAAACCAGGAAGGTTAAACTTTGGACACACACTCAACATTTAAGCAATAATATGACATAATGCAGTAAAATCTGATCATTTATTAACTTACTTTAACATCCCCAAACTGTTTCGGGAAGTCATGACTAGCTGTATCTAGATTGAGATGGTACAGTATGTCTTCTTTCATAGACTCCAAATGAGGATTGTTAACACAGATGGGCCTATTAGTGAATAAATAAAGGGAAAGCTACTGAGTAAACAGGCAGTGTAAATGTGCCTTAAAGGAAAACTCCACCCTGAAACACATGAAATATGTTTATATTGAAATAGTTGTTGGTTGTTGCTGTATTGTCATTACTCCTATGAAATGTTACTGGTTTTGTCCCATGCTGGCATCACAGGGGGACACTGCTTACGCTGTTACTATGGCATTTAATTAGAGAGAAAAACAATTAAACAAGAAAACGATCTCGAACATAAAGGATAATGGTCAGAATTTCATTCCTGGCAAAGGATTATTTACTCAGTTACCATTTTCCAGTGATGTTCACTGCCATATAAATGAGAAATAGAAGTAATGAAGACTCAAAGTTCCAGAATGCAATGCAAATTTAAGGAGCGGCTGTGCTGAGTCATGGCAGAGACTTGGCTTGGCTGGTTAATGACTCAACGAGCGCAATGGTGTTGACAGCGTGAAAGTTGTAACCTAGCCTTTTTGAGCAGAGTGTACAGATGAGGATGTGATAGAACTGGACATATTAAAAGACTAAAGCGCTGCTCCATTGGTCTCTTTTAAGTAGAGATGCAGCGAAGGCTAAATGCCAGCAGGTCATTGAATGGCATTGTGGGTAATGTAGGAAATATCACCTGTAGTGAAAATAGACCAACATGGTGATGGAAGAAATAAATCACTAACACCACTAAAGATCACATGTTTAAGCAGAAACCATTAAAGCGTTTATACTGTACAAGTCTGGAGAAAACAGGTTTGAGTGCATTTGTCACCAGCTCTTGAAAACAGCTGAAGAACAACAATGGTACCATTACAGTTAAATATATAGCGCTTTTCTAGACACTTGAAGCGCTTTACATAGCATGGGCGGGGGTTTGGGGAAATCTCCTCAAACACCACTAGTGTGTAGCCATAGTGCGCCAGAACGCCCAACAGACACCTGCTATTAGTGGAGAGGAGAGAGTGATGTAGCCAATTCAGAGATGGGGATTATTACGGGGCCAATGGGGGAATTTCACCAGGACACCGAGTTTATACCCCTACTCTCACAGTGAACAAAAAATAGGACAGTTTCTGTGATTAGCACTGACCTCAGGTCATCCATCCAACCATTTTCCATACCGCTTATCCTACACAGAGCCTGTCCCAGGGAACTCGGGGCACAGGGCGGGGAAAACACTGGACAGGGTTTCAACATATCGCAGGGCATAATCACACACACTATGGACAATTTGGGAATGCCAATCAGCCTACAACACATGTCTTTTGACTGGGGGAGAACATGCAAACTCCCAGCACACAGGGTGGAGCCTCCCCCAACCAGGAAGGTAATCCACCATGCCTCCCTGACCTCACATCCATAATTCCTATTTTCTTTATTAAAGAACAAGGATTTATGTACAGTATTGTTTAGTTAATCTTCATAGTGTGATTACTACTTCAAACAGACCTTCTTAAAAATAAATACAAATAAATAAAAACATATATGTTTATTATAGACCTATATATCTTTATTATAGACCTACCTTTCACACTGCTCTCCGTTTCTCTCCTCGCTGAAACCCGAATGCATTTTCTTCTAGGACAGAGATGTGGAGCAGAAACACAAAGATGTCCACACACAATCAACCGTGATGTCATTAGCAACGAAATGACCCTCATTTAATAGCTATTTCTCTCTCTCTCTCTTTAATCAATGACATGCTCTTATATAGGTGAATAAATACATGGATATAATGAAAACACTTTTACCTTTGTCAAACTGACGACTGGAATCACACCTCAAGCCGGATGTGATTTTGAAGTTCTTTTTCTCTAATTCTGTACACGTCCTGTTTCTGAGAGGTCAGAAGAACTAGAAGTATATATAGTGGGCGGGACTTGGAAAGTGGGCGGGATTTCACAAAGGTCCGTGGTTTAGGCAAGTATGAGGAAGTGCGCGGATAAACGATAACAGGAAGTAGCGATGGTAGAACAGATTTCAACACTTTATCGACGTTTTCATTTCATTTCTTACTGCTTTGTCGTTATTGTATGCATGTCCAATGCCATTCTATTTGACACTTGAAGTTGCGACTTTAACTTTAATTATAATGATTTTAATTATATTGCATTTAAATGTTTTGCTGTTGTTTTTTGCCATACCTACACACTGTGATGGTTTCGTATTGAAAACCATTTGGTTGTAACATAATTGTCTAATGTTAAATATTCATTTTAAAATTCAACAGTATCCATATGGAGACAGACTTAAAATGAGATATATACTGCACTCAGTGAGGTGAATGTGCAACATTATAACTAACAATTTACTTATTTATTTTTATTGCTCAATCAACAAAATCTACTACAAACAAGTGTGGTGAGAGAAGTGCAAAAACAAGGATTTATTTTCCTTCAGTCTGAAGCGATGGTGTGTGGGTGTGTGTGTGTGTGTGTGTGTGGCTGGATAAGGGAAACCCGGCGGGTGCGGGGCTGGTGTAGCAGCGTTCTTCGTGGCGTGTCGGGATTCCCGAAAGAAGCTGGGACTAAGCGGTTCCCTATGCCGGTTTTCTAGCGTCACCACTGTCCTCGTCTGTCGTCGTCCTCGTCCGGGGCGGAGCCCTCTGTGAGAGGAGCGGAGAGGAGAGAGAGCGAGAGAGAGAAAATGCGAGAGATTAGCGAAGCCCGTGTTGCGTGGATTCGGTGGAAATACTTCGTCTATTAGATGCCTACGTAGCCGAGTCGCTCTTCGGGCGGAAGGGCGTCCTTTTATCCCCTCCTTCTGGAACTGTATTGGACATCTCGCTCCAGGTTCGCCAATCAGCCGCCGGCGAGGCGTGGGTGACTCCACCCCGCCGTGACGGCCCTTCCGGTTAGTGTTGGGACCGGCGCAAGGCTGCCCGCCTCGTGCCAGTGCGGCAGTCGGGGAAGGAGCGAATCTCCTAGTCTGCGCGTCGGGTGTTGGTCCGCCGTGACAGTACCCCCCCCTCAACTCCGAGCCTACTGCCACTGGCAGGCGGGCCCAGAGCGTGTCCCGCCGTGAGAGCCCATCTGCATTCCCGTGCAGGGCCCCCGCCCGGTGCTGTACCTGAAAGGAGAAATCCTGCAGGGCGAGAAACCACCGAGTGACCCGGGCGTTCGTGTCCTTGGCCTTGGCCATCCATTGTAGGGGCACGTTGTCTGTGACCAGGACAAAGTGCCGGCCCGCTAGGTAATACCTCAACTCTTCGATGGCCCACTTCATTGCTAAGGTTTTCCGCTCCACCGCGGCGTACCTCTTTTCAGCGGGGGCCAGTTTCTGGCTGATGTAGAGGACCGGGTGCTCTTCTCCGTTGAAGGTTTGGGAGAGGACCGCGCCCAACCCTGTTTCAGATGCGTCGGTGTGTACCGTAAATGGGAGCATGAAGTCCGGGTTCCGCAACACCTGGGCGCTGGTGAGGGCCGGTTTCAGGGCTTGGAAGGCCCTCTCCGCCTCGGTTGACCATTTCACACGGTCCGGCTGGCCCTTTTTGGTGAGATCTGAGAGAGGTGAAGCTATCGCAGAGAAGTTAGGCACAAATCTTTGATAGTACCCTGCCAACCCCAAGAAGGCATGTACCTGTTTTTTCGATGAGGGGCGCGGATAATCTCTTACAGCTTCGATCTTCCTCATCTGTGGCTTCAGCAACCCCCGCCCAATGCGGTACTCCAGGTACTGTGCCTCGGTTAATCCCAGGTGACATTTCTTGGGGTTGGCTGTCAGTCCGGCTTTCCGGAGCCCCCTCAGGACCTCCTCCAGATAGAACAGGTGGTTCGACCAGGTGGAGGAATGGACGATGACATCATCCAAGTAGGCTGCTGCGAAGCCGCGGTGGGGTCGTAGGACGATGTCCATCAGCTGTTGGAAAGTGGCCGGTGCCTCGTGTAGGCCAAAGGGGAGGACCTGGTACTGCCAGTGGCCGGTGGAGGTACTAAAGGCCGTCTTGGGCCTGGCGTCGGGCGCTAGGGCAACATGCCAATACCCCTTGGTGAGGTCCAGGGTGGATATAAAGTGGGCCCACCCTGATACCTGATTCAGCCTCTGGAAGTCGTTACAAAGTCGCATGCTTCCATCGGGTTTCGGTACGACAACGATGGGACTGGACCAGGGGCTGGTTGACTCCTCGACGATCCCGTCCCTTAGCATTCGCTCCACCTCCTCCTCGATGGCCTTCCGCCGGGCCTCAGGGACCCGGTAGGGTCTCTGTCTTACTACCACGCCCGGGGGTGTCTTGTCAGGATCTGTATCCCGGCCCGCGTACGCCGAAACCATCGGGGCTGGTTCCACCCACCTCTTCAACAGGTTTATATGGTATAGCTTGCTGTCCATACGCTTACCGGGTTGTTGCAGGCGGTAGTTGACGGCCCCTCGTCGCTCAAGGACTGTATACGGGCCCTGCCACCGAGCCAGGAACTTGCAGGCACTACTAGGCTCTAGGAGAAGGACCTGGTCCCCCGGGTGGAACCCCCGGGGCTGCGCCGGGCGGTTATACACCCGCTGCTGTTCCTCCTGCGCGGCGCGCATATGTTCCTGCACTATTGGTGCCACCCGGTCAATTCTATCTTGCATCTCCTGCACGTACTCAATGATCGAGCGGTACGGGGACAGCTGTTCCTCCCAGGCTTCGCGGGCGAAGTCCAGCAGTCCTTGCGGCCGCCGCCAAAACAGGAGCTCAAACGGGGTGAAGCCTGTGGACACCTTGGGGCACTCCCAGAAGGCGAAGAGTATATAGGGAAGGAGGAGGTTCCAGTTCTTCCCCTCGTCGTCTACCACCCGCCGTAGCATCCGTTTGAGCGGCTGATTGAAGCGCTCTACGAGTCCGTTGGTCTGTGGGTGGTAGACAGACATCTTCATGTGCTTCACCTGCAACAACCGACACAGATCGTCATTAATTTTGACACGAAGGGCGTACCTTGGTCGGTCAGGATGTCCTTGGGTATGCCCACCCGGCTGAAGAGGAGTACTAGCTCCCTGGCAATGTTGGGGGAAGTGGCCTTGCGTAGCGGCATCGCCTCCGGGTACCAACGAGGATATATTCATGGCCCCGCACTGACTTGGAAAGGGGGCCCACCAGGTCCATACCAACCCGCTCAAATGGGACGCCTATGATGGGTAGCGGGATGAGGGGCGCCAGCGAGGGCTTCCTGGGCGCGGTCTGCTGGCAATAAGGGCTTTGCTGGCAGAACCCCCGGACCTCGGCATCCATCCCGGGCCATACGAACCGGTCCCTCAGTTTCTAAAGAGTGTTCTGCGCCCCTAGGTGGCCGCCGAGGGGGTGGGCCAGGCAGACTGCCCGGCGTCGGGTCCTCTGGGTCCGTCGCGATGGCTTCTTTGCCTCGGTAGCAGGGCCCGTTGGGAAGTCATGCCGGTGTGGCAGTCGGGGAAGGAGCGAATCTCCTAGTCTGCGCGTCGGGTATCGGTCCGCCGCGACAATATGTATATATATATATGTATATGTATATATATATATATGTATATATATAGATATATACATTTATATATATATATATATATATATATATATATATATATACATACATATAATTTCAGCTATTATCTTGCCTTGTTATTATTAAGATATTGCAGATTCTGCAAGGGGTATGTAAACTTTTGATTATAATTGCTTCCATGGACTAACTACCACCCAAGATAAATGGGACTGAAGGTGGCCTATATTGACTGAATGTCCTTCTCAAATTCTGTGTTGCCCTTTTGACAAGTGGGCAGTGAAATGATGTGCACTTGAGGCACTGATATGCCTCAAGAGTGTCAAACACATCCTTCACTGACATGTGAACTTGAAATACAATAACATTAGTGTTTGCAATTGGTTTTACTAATTATGACTACTACATTGAATGGAGATCATACTAATGTGTTTTGGCAAATAAACCAAATGTTTTAAATCGATCATGTGGATTACGTAGAAAGTAAAAATGGATAGCCATAATGAAAACGTAAGAGCAGGTTTTAAAAGAATGACAATTACAAGCGTAATCATTTTGGAATTGTGACGACACGGCCACTGGGGGGGCACGAGCAAGGCCGCACATGGCTGCGCGTGGCCGCGAACTCTCAGCAGGTGTCGGCGATTAGGGTGATCACCTGCTCTATTTATGGACCTGTGTTTCCCGAGCACATCGCTGGTGATTATGTTTGTGTACAAAAGTTTATGTTTACATATGTATATACGTGAGTCTGTGTTTTAGTTGTAGTTAAATACGGAAGGAACTTGAGTTAACGTTATGCTTTACGTTCTGTGCTTTGAATGAAGAGTGTGCCCTGTATCTTCAAAGCGTATAAATAAAAGCATCGATCTGCGCCTACGCCTGTGTCCAGTCTGCCTCCGTCTACACCACGGTCACGTATCGTAACAGGAATTTTGTAATAAAACTTTTGAAAATGTACTTCATACTAGTAAAAATTGTACCAAAGTTATTTAAAAAAGAATAGTAATTCAGAAATTTATTTGCATTTAAATTAAATGTAGTCCTAAAACGTGCAAAAATTGCCACAAGATATTACCTGCTTATGGTCTTTAGTGTCCATAACCTGGAAAGCCTGGAGAGATTGTAGAAACTGATTGCAGAAATACTTTGCAAAAAAGTTCTTGTGTAAGATACATAGCAGATTGTAATTTGTATGTGCTGCTGAGAACACTACAACCTTCTAAATGAACAGTTTAGATCATTTTTTATCATTCTTGTTAAACTGTGTAATATTTTTTAAAGCGTTATGAAACACTAAGCTACATTTTCTGAGATTTTAACAGGTGTTCTTTTAATTTTTTTTAATTATTCATGAGCCTGGGTGTTCTTATCCTAAGAGTATGATTATTCATGACAGCACATGGTGCTTTCCTACAGATGTAGTAGATGAGCGAGGCATTCAAATGGGTCAGGGGTGTTTGTTAATAATGGATTTTATTCTATAAATGATTTCAAATAATAGACCGCATCAAGCAAAGACAATGTGTCATAAAATCTTACAATATCCAAATATCTTCAATTACTGGACACGCCATAAGCCTCTCATAAACCACTGACCAAGAGAAACGAAACCATGCATCCGAACATAAAAAAATATGCCTCCATGTGCAGTTTCCAGAGAACAATTGTTTGAGTCAGCACACTGAACAAAAGTAAAAGAGTGTTGGTATGGACGTTTGGGGCCAAGCATAGGGGACGTGTTTGAGGCACATGGAGTGTTATTCCAACCTGACGTTTTACAATTCAGTACA
This sequence comes from Ameiurus melas, assembly GCA_012411365.1. Classification (NCBI taxonomy): domain Eukaryota; kingdom Metazoa; phylum Chordata; class Actinopteri; order Siluriformes; family Ictaluridae; genus Ameiurus; species Ameiurus melas. The sequence goes on along the minus strand of CM022757.1, from coordinate 32,012,431 downwards.
TAGATGTAACTCATGAACCAACAACCTAGTTTAATCTTTATATAATAGTTATAATGGATTCTATTCTATAAATGATTTCAAATAACAGACCGCATCAAGCAAAGACAATGTGTCATAAAATCTTACAATATCCAAATATCTTCGAGTGTTTGTGTAAGTAGTGTTCAGGTGTGAATATTAGCAAAGGCAGGCCTGAACAACTCGAATAAAATCATACTAATAATATCACCAGGAAAGGATGTCTCTAAAAGTTAGATTTGTTTCACATTCCAGTGTTCTGAGTGTAAAGGCTAAATATTCTTGAAGGTCTTAAGCTTCTTTTTGATGTAATGGCCAGTGAGGATCTGTGGCCTTTGTTGGTAGCTGTGCATGACTTCATGAGAACTGCTCATCTGGTCTCCTTTCTGCCGGTCCAAGAGGGTCACACACACCACAGCCGCTGGGAAACAAGTCGAAATGAGATTTTACAGATGTGCAATGTTGTTTCTTTGAAATAAGAAATATTTCATATATTAAGGATAGATATATTAGGATCCAGTTATCTCTCATGCCTCTTGACTGTACAGTTCTGTGCAAAAGTCTTTTTTATTACTAACTTTGTTATATATTTTTATTTTTGGGGTAGTGTAGCTCAATGGTTAAGACGTTGGACTACTGATCAGAAGGTCCAACCATCCATCCATCTTCTACCGCTTACTCCTTCTTCAGGGTTGCGGGGAAACCTGGAGCCTATCCCAGGGAGCATCGGGCACAAGGCGGGGTACACCCTGGTACTGATCGAAGGTCTGAGTTCAAATCCCAGCACTGCCAAGCTGTCACTGTTGGGCCCTTGAGCGAGGCCCTTAACCCTCAACTGCTCAGATGTATAATTGAAATAAATGTAAGTTGCTCTGGATAAGGGTGTTTGCCAAATACTGTAAATGTAACATTTTATGACTTCTACATTATTGAGTAAGTACAAAAAACATTTTAGATTTCCAAACATTAGTTTTCCAGCACAAAATGAAATTTTACAGAAAAATGTTTGTATGTCAGTAAAGAAAGCAGTATATTAATTCAGTGGTAAGAGACACTTTTCAGACAAAAAAAAAATCCACAATAAAGGCTGATGGGTTTTTCTGCAAAAATAAGAAGCGAGTATGACAGTGAAAGTTTTCAGAGGAACCGTGACTGGTTCTGCAAGATGCTCAATAAAACTTACAGCTCATTTCCTTGCACTAATTCTACCTGAAACTACTAATTTTCTTTGAAGCAAAGTGTCGTCACACCAAATATTTCCTTTGTTCAATTTATTACTATTTACTGCTCTGTATAGTAGTTTTTAAATGTCGGAAGATTTAATTTCATTCATTTTGAAGGCATCTTAACTCTACAGCATTTCTTTGTATGTGCTTAAACCATCTGCATTATTAATGTTTTCACATTCTCAACATTAATGTTGCTGGGAATCTGTCACACCCCATGTTTTCAGATTTATTTTAAGAACATAATCCAACTATTTAAATAATAGGCTCATTATTCAAATATTTACAATGTTATTATTATTATAATTATTATGGCTATCTTATGATATTTTTTATTATATACTAGAGCATTTTTATTCCTGACTTTCCAGTGACAGAACCCTATGACCCAAGTAAATTATTTATAGGCCTGAGCTATTAATGTTTGGATTAAACCCATTCAGTTCAAGTAAACAATCAAACAGGTTTAATAAATATAGGACCTGTCACATCGTTGCGACCTCGCGACTACAGTTCCCAGAATGCATCATGAACTACAAATATGGCCGAACTACAAATATGGCCAACGAGGACTACACTTCCTATACAAGTACACGCTCGCATTCTCCGCAGTTTTGATTACGGACACCTGCACTCAATCTTACAACACAGTTTATTAGAGACCTTGTGAACATTTGAACTTTGCGAAGTAAACGCTCAGCCGTCATGTCTCTGTCGTTTCACAAAGCAGTCTTTATTGTTTTGAATCTTCCTGGTTTACGGATTTACCGGCTTGTGTTTTGACTACGATTCCCTACTTTAGCCCAGTATTGTCTGTTCGCCTGATCGTCTGACTACTGCCTCTATCACGACTGTGCCTTCAGCCTCTTCCTTGCCTTCCTGCTTCAGCATCACCTGCGCTTGCTTCCACCTCAGGTATCGTAACAGGACCTCAATAATGAACATCATAACTTTGAAAAAGGTGATTGTGATGTCCTGTAACCCACAGCTAAAATGATTCCTGCTAGCTTCATATATGGCTGGGCGATATATCGATATAATATCAGTATTGTGATAAATGATTACATTATACACTTTTCTGAGATATCTTTGGTATGCTGATGTATTTTTACGTTTTGAATCATTAGTCAAACTCACTTGAATGTTTTTTTCGTTTATTTTACTACTGTTTTGCAGACAGTTTGTTAGATAACTTATATATAGTGACATGCATCGTGCATCATACAAATCTCCTCAAGTATCGCCTATCCCTAGCTTCATATTGAAATGAAAAGTATGTTGTCAGACATTACCACCAGAGTGAAACGTTGATGGGTTTTGAAGTAAAAGAAAAGTCCTACCTCGTATATTACTGAGTTTGCACATGGCAGCAAAAACAGAAGATTCCATCTCGATGTTGCGGACTCCTGCTGCGTACGCCTCGGATAGGTAGTTTTGTTTTTCCTCTTCGGTGTACGAACAGAAAGCCCCATCCAAACGAGCTTGACCTGCATCAACACCAGCAATGCAGTGAGTGAGACAGTTTAAACTGACATAATGGGTGTATATAAATGTGTATATTGCACACTCCTGCACCTCAAGGACACCCAACAATACCTTCGTAGAAGTCCAGCGTGCACATGGTGTTCCCAATGACAGTCTCAAACTCCGCCAGCTCTTTGCCGCATTGTAGCAGCTCCTCTGCCAGCTCGACGTCCAGCTCCGTGCTCCTCACCACAGTCTTACCCAGAACCACCTGCTCGAAGCGGGGCAGGAACATGGCATCCACTGACTGCTTGGTGACCACGACTGTGCCTGGCTGCAGACCTGAGGACACAAAGAAGGTCAGACTCTAGTTTATTCATTATCACTCATGCTAGTTATAAAGCTCTGCTGCTTCCTTTAACAATTACAGATTACAACATTAGTAATAATGTTACTGTTAATGTATAAATCTAATATTAGTATAGTATTCTATGTGAAACATATAACAAATGTTGGTCAGAGTCAATCTATTGTGCTTTATTAAATGAACTGGTGTGTAATAACCATGTACCTATTCCGCCAGAGGTCCCAATGCGCACGATAGTGACATCAGTGCAGCGGGCATGATAGAGGAGTTTGATAAGCTCGTGTAACATTACTGACATGGATGGAATGCCAATGCCATGCTAAAACACAGAGACATTCAACTCAGATTCTCAGATTGCAGACATTTTAAATATAAATATTTTAAATGCAGAACAACTTTATATATCATTGATACATAAACACACACACACACACACACACACACACGGTATTGTGTTAAGGCAACACTGCAAGCTTCAGCTCTCTGAGCCTTTCTCCTTTGACATTTGATGACTTACACTAATAGACAGTATAGGTCCTACTTTGTACATGGCATAGCGATCTGTTCCCTCACAGATGTTTGGGTACTCTCCATTTGGATCTTCTAGGCCCAGCTCTTTAGCAATATACTCGGTGAAAGATTTCATCCTCAATGGACTTCCCCCAACACATACAAACTACCAGAAAAGAAAATGCAGTTTGCAAGAAACCATGTAAGCTGTTACTAAATAAAAACATTTTAAAAACCAGGAAGGTTAAACTTTGGACACACTCTCAACATTTAAGCAATAATATGACATAATGCAGTAAAATCTGATCATTTATTAACTTACTTTAACATCCCCAAACTGTTTCGGGAAGTCATGACTGGCTGTATCTAGATTGAGATGGTACAGTATGTCTTCTTTCATAGACTCCAAATGAGGATTGTTAACACAGATGGGCCTATTAGTGAATAAATAAAGGGAAAGCTACTGAGTAAACAGGCAGTGTAAATGTGCCTTAAAGGAAAACTCCACCCTGAAACACATGAAATATGTTTATATTGAAATAGTTGTTGGTTGTTGCTGTATTGTCATTACTCCTATGAAATGTTACTGGTTTTGTCCCATGCTGGCATCGCAGGGGGACACTGCTTACGCTGTTACTATGGCATTTAATCAGAGAGAAAAACAGTTCAGCGATCTTGAACGTAAAGGATAATGGTCAGAGTTTCATTCCTGGCAAAGGATTATTTACTCAGTTACCATTTTCCAGTGAGACTAAAGACTAAAAGACTAAAGCGCTGCTCCATTGGTCTCTTTTAAGTAGAGATGCAGCAAAGGCTAAATGCCAGCAGGTCATTGAATGGCATTGTGGGTAATGTAGGAAACTTACCTGTAGTGAAAATAGACCAACATGGTGATGGAAGAAATAAATCACTAACACCACTGACCTCAGGTCATCCATCCAACCATTTTCCATACCGCTTATCCTACACAGAGCCTGTCCCAGGGAACTCGGGGCACAGGGCGGGGAAAACACTGGACGGGGTTTCAACATATCACAGGGCATAATCACACACACTATGGACAATTTGGGAATGCCAATCAGCCTATAACACATGTCTTTTGACTGGGGGAGAACATGCAAACTCCCAGCACACAGGGTGGAGCCTCCCCCAAACAGGAAGGTAATCCACCATGCCTCCCTGACCTCACATCCATAATTCCTATTTTCTTTATAAAAGAACAAGGATTTATGTACAGGATTGTTTAGTTAATCTTCGTAGTGTGATTACTACTTCAAACAGACCTTCTTAAAAATAAATACAAATAATAAAAACATTAATCTTTATTATAGACCTATATATCTTTATTATAGACCTACCTTTCACACTGCTCTCCGTTTCTCTCCTCGCTGAAACCCGAATGCATTTTCTTCTTGGACAGAGATGTGGAGCAGAAACACAAAGATGTCCACACACAATCAACCGTGATTACCGTCATTAGCAACGAAATGACCCTCATTTAATAGCTATTTCTCTCTCTCTCTCTCTTTAATCAATGACATGCTCTTATATAGGTGAATAAATACATGGATATAATGAAAACACTTTTACCTTTGTCAAACTGACGACTGGAATCACGCCTCAAGCCGGATGTGATTTTGAAGTTCTTTTTCTCTAATTCTGTACACGTCCTGTTTCTGAGAGGTCAGAAGAACTAGAAGTATATATATCGCTACCGCATTGACACCTCAAAGTGAAAGTTACCTACGCCAGAAGTGGGCGGGACTTGGAAAGTGGGCGGGATTTCACAAAGGTCCGTGGTTTAGGCAAGTATGAGGAAGTGCGCGGATAAACGATAACAGGAAGTAGCGATGGTAGTGAACAGATTTCAACACTTTATCGACGTAGTTTTCATTTCATTTCTTACTGCTTTGTCGTTATTGTATGCATGTCCAATGCCATTCTATTTGACACTTGAAGTTGCGACTTTAACTTTAATTATAATGATTTTAATTATATTGCATTTAAATGTTTTGTTGTTGTTTTTTGCCATACTTACACACTGTGATGGTTTCGTATTGAAAACCATTTGGTTGTAACATAATTGTCTAATGTTAAATATTCATTTTAAAATTCAACAGTATCCATATGGAGACAGACTTAAAACGAGATATATACTGCACTCAGTGAGGTGAATGTGCAACATTATAACTAACAATTTATTTATTTATTTTTATTGCTCAAGCAACAAAATCTACTACAAACAAGTAATGTACAAGTAACTATCAGAAATAAAAACTAAAGTTGACATATATTTACAACCCATAGTGATAAAAAGGTGCCATGCATTTTCTCTGCATATACAATCACGTTACTTATTAGCACAGCTGGATTGCATGCATAAGAAACTGCACAATCCTGGGTAAAATGCTTCAACGTAAATGCCCCGTTACAAGCCTTGTCTGCCCTTACCAGCGTAACCTGGTACACACACAGCAAGCACATTATAAAATGTATAAAATACTCATTATACAAATAAAATACACTTCCTCTGGTTGATTCTACAAAATCAGGGACGTCAGTGTGTCAATATATTATATATGATTACAAATTTAAATGGCAGGTAATTAATTGATGATACACAGTATTAAGAATGAAGGGTATGTAAATTTTTGAACTGGGGTATTTATATATATATATATATATATATATATATATATATATATATATATATATATATATATATATATATATATATAGATAGATATAGATATAGATATATATATATATATATATATATATAGTGTAGCGGGATCAGCCCAATGGGGGGTGGGGGGTTTGGGGGGGGCAGCACAAACACGCGGAGGCAGGTTGTGGTGAGAGAAGTGCAAAAACAAGGATTTATTTTCCTTCAGTCTGAAGCGGTGTGTGTGTGGGTGTGTGCGTGTGTGCGTGTGGCTGGATGAGGGAAACCCGGCAGGTTAGCGTTCTTCGGGGCATGTCGGGATTCCCGGAAGAAGCTGGGAAGCAGCGGTTCCCTATGCCGGTTTTCTAGCGTCACCACTGTCCTCGTCTGTCGTCGTCCTCGTCCGGTGCGGAGCCCTCTGTGAGAGGAGAAGAGAGAGAGCGAGAGAGAGAAAACGCGAGAGATTAGGGAAGCGTTTGCGCGGCGTGGTTTCGTGAAATACCTCGTCGATTAGATGCCTACGTAGCCGAGTCGGTCTTCAGTCTTCCTCGGGCGGAAGCGCGTCCTTTTATCCCCTCCTTCTGGAACTGTATGCGGCAATCGGGGAAGGAGCGAATCTCCTAGTCTGCGCGTCGGGTGTCGGTCCGCCGCGACAGTACCCCCCCCCAGCTCCGAGCCTACTGCCACTGGCAGGCGGGCCCAGAGCGTGTCCTGCCGTGAGAGCCCATCTGCATTCCCATGCAGGGCCCCCGCCCGGTGCTGGACCTGAAAGGAGAAATCCTGCAAAGGGCAAGAAACCATCGAGTGACCCGAGCATTCGTGTCCTTGGCCTTGGCCATCCATTGTAGGGGCGTGTGACAAAGTCAAAGTGCCGGCCCGCTAGGTAATACCTCAACTCTTCGATGGCCCACTTCATTGCTAAGGTTTCCCGCTCCACTGCGGCGTACCTCTTTTCAGCGGGGGCCAGTTTCTGGCTGATGTAGAGGACCGGGTGCTCTTCTCCGTCGAAGGTTTGGGAGAGGACTGCACCCAACCCTGTTTCAGATGCGTCGGTGTGTACCGTGAATGGGAGCGTGAAGTCTGGGTTCTGCAACACCTGGGCGCTGGTGAGGGCCCATTTCAGGGCTTGAAAGGCCCTCTCCGCCTCGGTTGACCATTTCACCCGGTCCGGCTGGCCCTTTTTGGTGAGATCTGAAAGAGGTGAAGCTATCGCAGAGAAGTTAGGCACAAATCTTCGATAGTACCCTGCCAACCCCAAGAAGGCATGTACCTGTTTTTTTGATGAGGGGCGCGGGTAGACTCTTACGGCTTAGATCTTCCTCATCTGTGGCTTCAGCAACCCCTGCCCAATGCGGTACCCCAGGTACTGTGCCTCGGTTAATCCCAGGTGACATTTCTTGGGGTTGGCTGTCAGTCCGGCTTTCCGGAGCCCCCTCAGGACCTCCCCCAGATGGAACAGGTGGTCCGACCAGGTGGAGGAATGGACGATGACATCGTCCAAGTAGGCTGCTGCGAAGCTGCGGTGGGGTCGTAGGACGATGTTCATCAGCCATTGGAAGATGGCCGGTGCCCCGTGTAAGCCAAAGGGGAGGACCCGGTACTGCCAGTGGCCGGTGGAGGTACTAAAGGCCGTCTTGGGCCTGGCGTCGGGTGCTAGGGCAACTTGCCAATACCCCTTGGTGAGGTCCAGGGTGGATATAAAGCGGGCCCTCCCCAGTCGCTCCATCAGGTCGTCCACTCGGGGGAGGGGGTAACTATCGAAGTCTGATACCAGCCTCCGGAAGTCGTTACAAAGTCGCATGCTTCCATCGGGTTTCGGTACGACAACGATGGGACTGGACCAGGGGCTGGTTGACTCCTCGACGATCCCATCCCTTAGCATTCGCTCCACCTCCTCCTCAATGGCCTTCTGCCGGGCCTCAGGGACCCGGTAGGGTCTCTGTCTTACTACCACGCCCGGGGGTGTCTTGATCGCGTGGTGAACCACCTGGGTCATCCCCAGGGAGGAGGAGAACACGTCTGCGAATTGGTCCACCATCTCGTTGAGTTCCTGTCTCTGCGCGGGGGTGAGGTCCTCCCCAAAGTCGACCAAAGCATGCTTGTCAGGATCTGTATCCCGGCGCGCGTACGCCGAAACCATCGGGGCTGGTTCCACCCACCTCTTCAACAGGTTTATATTGTATAGCTTCCCGTCCATACGCTTACCGGGTTGTTGCAGGCGGTAGTTGACGGCCCCCCGTCGCTCAAGGACTGTATACGGGCCCTGCCACTGGGCCAGGAACTTGCTGGTGCTACTAGGCTCTAGGAGAAGGACCTGGTCCCCCAGGTGTAACTCCCGGGGCTGCACCGGGTGGTTATACACCCACTGCTTTTCCTCCTGCGCGGCGTGCATATGTTCCTGCACTTTTTTTGTGCCACCCGGTCAATTCTATCTTGCATCTCCTGCACGTACTCAATGATCGAGCGGTACGGGGACGGCTGTTCCTCCCAGGCTTCGCGGGCAACGTCCAGCAGTCCTTGCGGCCGCCGCCAAAACAGGAGCTCAAACGAGGTGAAGCCTGTGGAAGCCTAGGGGCACTCCCGGACGGCGAAGAGTACATAGGGAAGGAGGAGGTCCCAGTTCCTCCCCTCGTCATCTACCACCCGCTGTAGCATCCGTTTGAGCGTCTGATTGAAGCGCTCTATGAGTCCGTCGGTCTGTGGGTGGTAGACAGATGTCTTCAGGTGCTTCACCTGCAACAACCGACACAGATCCGTCATTAATTTTGACACGAAGGGTGCACCTTGGTCGGTCAGGATGTCCTTGGGTATACCCACCCGGCTGAAGAGGAGTACTAGCTCCCTGGCGATGTTGGTGGAAGTGGCCTTGCGTAGCGGCATCGCCTCCGGGTACCAACGAGGATATATTCATGGCCCCACGCCGACTTGGAAAGGGGGCCCACCAGGTCCATACCAACCCGGTCGAATGGGACGCCTATGATGGGTAGCGGGATGAGGGGCACCAGCGGCGACTTCCATGAGCGGTGCGCTGGCACTGAGGGCATTGCTGGCAGAACCCCGCGTACCTCTGCATCCATCCCGGGCATACAAACCGGTCCCTCAGTTTCTCCAGAGTGTTCTGCGCCCCTAGGTGGCCGCCGAGGGGGTGGGCATGGGCCAGGTGCATTACCAGGTTAGTCCTCGTCCGCGGTACCACCAGGAGGTCCGTCTGTTCTCCTCGGCGGCAGACCCGTTGGTAGAGGAGTCCCCCTTTTACGAGGAAGTATGAGGTGGGGAGCCTCAGGTCAGGGTTCTGATGACCCCCTCTATCACGCGGCGCTTGTGCCCAGCAGTGTTTCAGGAGGTCCTCCTTCTGCTGAACTTCCCTTCTCGGTTCACCTGTTGAATCACAGAGGACACCAGATTAGTAAATAGGGGACTCACATCCGGGTTTCAGCGTCTCCCGGCGTCTTGGGCCAGGCAGACTGCCCGGCGTCAGGTCCTCTGGGTCCTTCGCGATGGCTTCTTTGCCTCAGTAGCAGGGCCCGTTGGGAAGTCATGCCGGTGCAGCAGTCGGGGAAGGAGCGAATCTCCTAGTCTGCGCGTCGGGTGTCGGTCCGCCGCAACAATATATATATATATATATATATATATATATATATATATATATATATATACATATAATTTCAGCTATTATCTTGCCTTGTTATTATAAAGATATTGCAGATTCTGCAAGGGGTATGTAAACTTTTGATTATAATTACTTCCATGGACTAACTACCACCCAAGATAAATGGGACTGAAGGTGGCCTATATTGACTGAATGTCCTTCTCAAATTCTGTGTTGTCCTTTTGACAAGTGGGCAGTGAAATGATGTGCACTTGAGGCACTGATATGCCTCAAGAGTGTCAAACACATCCTTCACTGACATGTGAACTTGAAATACAATAACATTAGTGTTTGCAATTGGTTTTACTAATTATGACTACTAAATTGAATGGAGATCATACTAATGTGTTTTGGCAAATAAACCAAATGTTTTAAATTGATCATGTGGATTACGTAGAAAGTAAAAATGGATAGCCATAATGAAAACGTAAGAGCAGGTTTTAAAAGAATGACAATTACAAGCGTAATCATTTTGGAATTGTGACGACACGGCCACTGGGGGGCAACGAGCAAGGCCGCGCATGGCTGCGCATGGCCGCGAACTCTCAGCAGGTGTCGGCGATTAGGGTGATCACCTGCTCTATTTATGGACCTGTGTTTCCCGCGCGCGTCGCTGGTGATTATGTTTGTGTACATAAGTTTATGTTTACATATGTATATACGTGAGTCTGTGTTTTAGTTGTAGTTAAATACGGAAGGAACTTGAGTTAACGTTATGCTTTACGTTCTGTGCTTTGAATGAAGAGTGTGCCCTGTATCTTCAAAGCGTATAAATAAAAGCATCGATCTGCGCCTACGCCTGTGTCCAGTCTGCCTCCGTCTACACCACGGTCACGTATCGTAACAGGAATTTTGTAATAAAACTTTTGAAAATGTACTTCATACTAGTAAAAATTGTACCAAAGTTATTTAAAAAATAATAATAATTCAGAAATTTATTTGCATATAAATTAAATGTAGTCCTAAAACGTGCAAAAATTGCCACAAGATATTACCTGCTTATGGTCTTTAGTGTCCATAACCTGGAAAGCCTGGAGAGATTGTAGAAACTGATTGCAGAAATACTTTGCAAAAAAGTTCTTGTGTAAGATACATAGTTTGTAATTTGTATGTGCTGCTGAGAACACTACAACCTTCTAAATGAACAGTTTAGATCATTTTTTATCATTCTTGTTAAACTGTGTAATATTTTTTAAAGCGTTATGAAACACTAAGCTACATTTTCTGAGATTTTAACAGGTGTTCTTTTAATTTTTTTTAATTATTCATGAGCCTGGGTGTTCTTATCCTAAGAGTATGATTATTCATGACAGCACATGGTGCTTTCCTACAGATGTAGTAGATGAGCGGGCATTCAAATGGGGGGGGTGTTTGTTAATAATGGATTTTATTCTATAAATGATTTCAAATAATAGACCGCATCAAGCAAAGACAATGTGTCATAAAATCTTACAATATCCAAATATCTTCAATTACTGGACACGCCATAAGCCTCTCATAAACCACTGACCAAGAGAAACGAAACCATGCATCCGAACACAAAAAAATATGCCTCCATGTGCAGTTTCCAGAGAACAATTGTTTGAGTCAGCACACAAGTAAAAGAGTGAACAAAAGTAAAAGAGTGTTGGTATGGACGTTTGGGGCCAAGCATAGGGGACGTGTTTGAGGCACATGGAGTGTTATTCCAACCTGACGTTTTACAATTCAGTACATAGATGTAACTCATGAACCAACAACCTAGTTTAATCTTTATATAATAGTTATAATGGATTCTATTCTATAAATGATTTCAAATAACAGACCGCATCAAGCAAAGACAATGTGTCATAAAATCTTACAATATCCAAATATCTTCGAGTGTTTGTGTAAGTAGTGTTCAGGTGTGAATATTAGCAAAGGCAGGCCTGAACAACTCGAATAAAATCATACTAATAATATCACCAGGAAAGGATGTCTCTAAAAGTTAGATTTGTTTCACATTCCAGTGTTCTGAGTGTAAAGGCTAAATATTCTTGAAGGTCTTAAGCTTCTTTTTGATGTAATGGCCAGTGAGGATCTGTGGCCTTTGTTGGTAGCTGTGCATGACTTCATGAGAACTGCTCATCTGGTCTCCTTTCTGCCGGTCCAACAGGGTCACACACACCACAGCCGCTGGGAAACAAGTCGAAATGAGATTTTACAGATGTGCAATGTTGTTTCTTTGAAATAAGAAATATTTCATATATTAAGGATAGATATATTAGGATCCAGTTATCTCTCACGCCTCTTGACTGTACAGTTCTGTGCAAAAGTCTTTTTTATTACTAACTTTGTTATATATTTTTATTTTTGGGGTAGTGTAGCTCAATGGTTAAGACGTTGGACTACTGATCAGAAGGTCCAACCATCCATCCATCTTCTACCGCTTACTCCTTCTTCAGGGTTGCGGGGAAACCTGGAGCCTATCCCAGGGAGCATCGGGCACAAGGCGGGGTACACCCTGGTACTGATCGAAGGTCTGAGTTCAAATCCCAGCACTGCCAAGCTGTCACTGTTGGGCCCTTGAGCGAGGCCCTTAACCCTCAACTGCTCAGATGTATAATTGAAATAAATGTAAGTTGCTCTGGATAAGGGTGTTTGCCAAATACTGTAAATGTAACATTTTATGACTTCTACATTATTGAGTAAGTACAAAAACATTTTAGATTTCCAAACATTAGTTTTCCAGCACAAAATGAAATTTTACAGAAAAATGTTTGTATGTTGTTAAAGGTAGCAGTATATTAATTCAGTGGTAGAGACACACTTTTCAGACAAAAAAAATCCACAATAAAGGCTGATGGGTTTTTCTGCAAAAATAAGAAGCGTGGAAAGTGAAAGTTTTCAGAGGAACCGTGACTGGTTCTGCAAGATGCTCAATAAAACTTACAGCTCATTTCCTTGCACTAATTCTACCTGAAACTACTAATTTTCTTTGAAGCAAAGTGTCGTCACACCAAATATTTCCTTTGTTCAATTTATTACTATTTACTGCTCTGTATAGTAGTTTTTAAATGTCGGAAGATTTAATTTCATTCATTTTGAAGGCATCTTAACTCTACAGCATTTCTTTGTATGTGCTTAAACCATCTGCATTATTAATGTTTTCACATTCTCAACATTAATGTTGCTGGGAATCTGTCACACCCCATGTTTTCAGATTTATTTTAAGAACATAATCCAACTATTTAAATAATAGGCTCATTATTCAAATATTTACAATGTTATTATTATTATAATTATTATGGCTATCTTATGATATTTTTTATTATATACTAGAGCATTTTTATTCCTGACTTTCCAGTGACAGAACCCTATGACCCAAGTAAATTATTTATAGGCCTGAGCTATTAATGTTTGGATTAAACCCATTCAGTTCAAGTAAACAATCAAACAGGTTTAATAAATATAGGACCTATCCACATCGCAGCTCCTCGCGCACTACAGTTCCCAGAATGCATCATGAACTACAAATATGGCCGAACTACAAATATGGCCAACGAGGACTACACTTCCTATACAAGTACACGTCGCATTCTCCGCAGTTTTGATTACGGACACCTGCACTCAATCTTACAACACAGTTTATTAGAGACCTTGTGAACATTTGAACTTTGCGAAGCAACGCACGCCGTCATGTCTCTGTCGTTACAAAGCAGTCTTTATTGTTTTGAATCTTCCTGGTTTACGGATTTACCGGCTTGTGTTTTGACTACGATTCCCTACTTTAGCCCAGTATTGTCTGTTCGCCTGATCGTCTGACTACTGCCTCTATCACGACTGTGCCTTCAGCCTCTTCCTTGCCTTCCTGCTTCAGCATCACCTGCGCTTGCTTCCACCTCAGGTATCGTAACAGGACCTCAATAATGAACATCATAACTTTGAAAAAGGTGATTGTGATGTCCTGTAACCCACAGCTAAAATGATTCCTGCTAGCTTCATATATGGCTGGGCGATATATCGATATAATATCAGTATTGTGATAAATGATTACATTATACACTTTTCTGAGATATCTTTGGTATGCTGATGTATTTTTACGTTTTGAATCATTAGTCAAACTCACTTAAATGTTTTTTCGTTTATTTTACTACTGTTTTGCAGACAGTTTGTTAGATAACTTATATATAGTGACATGCATCTGCATCATACAAATCTCCTCAAGTATCGCCTATCCCTAGCTTCATATTGAAATGAAAAGTATGTTGTCAGACATTACCACCAGAGTGAAACGTTGATGGGTTTTGAAGTAAAAGAAAAGTCCTACCTCGTATATTACTGAGTTTGCACATGGCAGCAAAAACAGAAGATTCCATCTCGATGTTGCGGACTCCTGCTGCGTACGCCTCGGATAGGTAGTTTTGTTTTTCCTCTTCGGTGTACGAACAGAAAGCCCCATCCAAACGAGCTTGACCTGCATCAACACCAGCAATGCAGTGAGTGAGACAGTTTAAACTGACATAATGGGTGTATATAAATGTGTATATTGCACACTCCTGCACCTCAAGGACACCCAACAATACCTTCGTAAGTCCAGCGTGCACATGGTGTTCCCAATGACAGTCTCAAACTCCGCCGCTCTTTGCCGCATTGTAGCGCTCCTCTGCCAGCTCGGACGTCCAGCCTGCGCTCCTCACGACAGTCTTACCCAGAACCACCTGCTCGAAGCGGGGCAGGAACATGGCATCCACTGACTGCTTGGTGACCACGACTGTGCCTGGCTGCAGACCTGAGGACACAAAGGTGGTCAGACTCTAGTGTATTCATTATCACTCATGCTAGTTATAAAGCTCTGCTGCTTCCTTTAACAATTACAGATTACAACATTAGTAATAATGTTACTGTTAATGTATAAATCTAATATTAGTAGAGTATTCTATGTGCAACATATAACAAATGTTGGTCAGAGTCAATCTATTGTGCTTTATTAAATGAACTGGTGTGTAATAACCATGTACCTATTCCGCCAGAGGTCCCAATGCGCACGATAGTGACATCAGTGCAGCGGGCATGATAGAGGAGTTTGATAAGCTCGTGTAACATTACTGACATGGATGGAATGCCAATGCCATGCTAAAACACAGAGACATTCAACTCAGATTCTCAGATTGCAGACATTTTAAATATAAATATTTTAAATGCAGAACAACTTTATATATCATTGATACATAAACACACACACACACACACACACACACACACAAACACACACAGTATTGTGTTAAGGCAACACTGCAAGCTTCAGCTCTCTGAGTCTTTCTCCTTTGACATTTGATGACTTACACTAATAGACAGTATAGGTCCTACTTTGTACATGGCATAGCGATCTGTTCCCTCACAGATGTTTGGGTACTCTCCTTTTGGATCTTCTAGGCCCAGCTCTTTAGCAATATACTCGGTGAAAGATTTCATCCTCCATGGACTTCCCCCAACACATACAAACTACCAGAAAAGAAAATGCAGTTTGCAAGAAACCATGTAAGCTGTTACTAAATAAAAACATTTTAAAAACCAGGAAGGTTAAACTTTTGGCACACACTCAACATTTAAGCAATAATATGACATAATGCAGTAAAATCTGATCATTTATTAACTTACTTTAACATCCCCAAACTGTTTCGGGAAGTCATGACTGGCTGTATCTAGATTGAGATGGTACAGTATGTCTTCTTTCATAGACTCCAAATGAGGATTGTTAACACAGATGGGCCTATTAGTGAATAAATAAAGGGAAAGCTACTGAGTAAACAGGCAGTGTAAATGTGCCTTAAAGGAAAACTCCACCCTGAAACACATGAAATATGTTTATATTGAAATAGTTGTTGGTTGTTGCTGTATTGTCATTACTCCTATGAAATGTTACTGGTTTTGTCCCATGCTGGCATCGCAGGGGACACGCTTACGCTGTTACTATGGCATTTAATCAGAGAGAAAAACAGTTCAGCGATCTTGAACGTAAGGATAATGGTCAGAGTTTCATTCCTGGCAAAGGATTATTTACTCAGTTACCATTTTCCAGTGAGACTAAAGACTAAAAGACTAAAGCGCTGCTCCATTGGTCTCTTTTAAGTAGAGATGCAGCAAAGGCTAAATGCCAGCAGGTCATTGAATGGCATTGTGGGTAATGTAGGAAACTTACCTGTAGTGAAAATAGACCAACATGGTGATGGAAGAAATAAATCACTAACACCACTGACCTCAGGTCATCCATCCAACCATTTTCCATACCGCTTATCCTACACAGAGCCTGTCCCAGGGAACTCGGGGCACAGGGCGGGGAAAACACTGGACGGGGTTTCAACATATCACAGGGCATAATCACACACACTATGGACAATTTGGGAATGCCAATCAGCCTATAACACATGTCTTTTGACTGGGGGAGAACATGCAAACTCCCAGCACACAGGGTGGAGCCTCCCCCAACCAGGAAGGTAATCCACCATGCCTCCCTGACCTCACATCCATAATTCCTATTTTCTTTATAAAAGAACAAGGATTTATGTACAGGATTGTTTAGTTAATCTTCGTAGTGTGATTACTACTTCAAACAGACCTTCTTAAAAATAAATACAAATAAATAAAAACATTAATCTTTATTATAGACCTATATATCTTTATTATAGACCTACCTTTCACACTGCTCTCCGTTTCTCTCCTCGCTGAAACCCGAATGCATTTTCTTCTTGGACAGAGATGTGGAGCAGAAACACAAAGATGTCCACACACAATCAACCGTGATTACCGTCATTAGCAACGAAATGACCCTCATTTAATAGCTATTTCTCTCTCTCTCTCTCTCTTTAATCAATGACATGCTCTTATATAGGTGAATAAATACATGGATATAATGAAAACACTTTTACCTTTGTCAAACTGACGACTGGAATCACGCCTCAAGCCGGATGTGATTTTGAAGTTCTTTTTCTCTAATTCTGTACACGTCCTGTTTCTGAGAGGTCAGAAGAACTAGAAGTATATATATCGCTACCGCATTGACACCTCAAAGTGAAAGTTACCTACGCCAGAAGTGGGCGGGACTTGGAAAGTGGGCGGGATTTCACAAAGGTCCGTGGTTTAGGCAAGTATGAGGAAGTGCGCGGATAAACGATAACAGGAAGTAGCGATGGTAGTGAACAGATTTCAACACTTTATCGACGTAGTTTTCATTTCATTTCTTACTGCTTTGTCGTTATTGTATGCATGTCCAATGCCATTCTATTTGACACTTGAAGTTGCGGCTTTAACTTTAATTATAATGATTTTAATTATATTGCATTTAAATGTTTTGTTGTTGTTTTTTGCCATACCTACACACTGTGATGGTTTCGTATTGAAAACCATTTGGTTGTAACATAATTGTCTAATGTTAAATATTCATTTTAAAATTCAACAGTATCCATATGGAGACAGACTTAAAACGAGATATATACTGCACTCAGTGAGGTGAATGTGCAACATTATAACTAACAATTTATTTATTTATTTTTATTGCTCAAGCAACAAAATCTACTACAAACAAGTAATGTACAAGTAACTATCAGAAATAGAAACTAAAGTTGACATATATTTACAACCCATAGTGATAAAAAGGTGCCATGCATTTTCTCTGCATATACAATCACGTTACTTATTAGCACAGCTGGATTGCATGCATAAGAAACTGCACAATCCTGGGTAAAATGCTTCAACGTAAATGCCCCGTTACAAGCCTTGTCTGCCCTTACCAGCGTAACCTGGTACACACACAGCAAGCACATTATAAAATGTATAAAATACTCATTATACAAATAAAATACACTTCCTCTGGTTGATTCTACAAAATCAGGGACGTCAGTGTGTCAATATATTATATATGATTACAAATTTAAATGGCAGGTAATTAATTGATGATACACAGTATTAAGAATGAAGGGTATGTAAATTTTTGAACTGGGTAATTTATTTTATATATATATATATATATATATATATATATATATATATATATATATATATATAGATAGATAGATAGATATAGATATAGATATAGATATATAGATATATAGATATATATATATAGTGTAGCGGGATCAGCCCAAGGGGGGGGGGGGGGTTTGGGGGGCGTAGCACAAACACGCGGGAGGCAGGTTGTGGTGAGAGAAGTGCAAAAACAAGGATTTATTTTCCTTCAGTCTGAAGCGGTGTGTGTGTGGGTGTGTGCGTGTGTGCGTGTGGCTGGATGAGGGAAACCCGGCAGGTTAGCGTTCTTCGGGGCATGTCGGGATTCCCGGAAGAAGCTGGGAAGAAGCGGTTCCCTATGCCGGTTTTCTAGCGTCACCACTGTCCTCGTCTGTCGTCGTCCTCGTCCGGTGCGGAGCCCTCTGTGAGAGGAGAGGAGAGAGAGCGAGAGAGAGAAAACGCGAGAGATTAGGGAAGCCCGTGTTGCGTGGTTTCGG
Organism: Ameiurus melas; assembly: GCA_012411365.1. NCBI lineage: Eukaryota > Metazoa > Chordata > Actinopteri > Siluriformes > Ictaluridae > Ameiurus > Ameiurus melas. Next base: position 31,994,073 of record CM022757.1, on the reverse strand, counting down.
TGGAAATACTTCGTCGATTAGATGCCTACGTAGCCGAGTCGGTCTTCAGTCTTCCTCGGGCGGAAGCGCGTCCTTTTATCCCCTCCTTCTGGAACTGTATGCGGCAATCGGGGAAGAAGCGAATCTCCTAGTCTGCGCGTCGGGTGTCGGTCCGCCGCGACAGTACCCCCCCCCAGCTCCGAGCCTACTGCCACTGGCAGGCGGGCCCAGAGCGTGTCCCGCCGTGAGAGCCCATCTGCATTCCCATGCAGGGCCCCCGCCCGGTGCTGGACCTGAAAGGAGAAATCCTGCAAAGGGCAAGAAACCATCGAGTGACCCGAGCATTCGTGTCCTTGGCCTTGGCCATCCATTGTAGGGGCGTGTGACAAAGTCAAAGTGCCGGCCTGCTAGGTAATACCTCAACTCTTCGATGGCCCACTTCATTGCTAAGGTTTCCCGCTCCACTGCGGCGTACCTCTTTTCAGCGGGGGCCAGTTTCTGGCTGATGTAGAGGACCGGGTGCTCTTCTCCGTCGAAGGTTTGGGAGAGGACTGCACCCAACCCTGTTTCAGATGCGTCGGTGTGTACCGTGAATGGGAGCGTGAAGTCTGGGTTCTGCAACACCTGGGCGCTGGTGAGGGCCCATTTCAGGGCTTGAAAGGCCCTCTCCGCCTCGGTTGACCATCTCACCCGGTCCGGCTGGCCCTTTTTGGTGAGATCTGAAAGAGGTGAAGCTATCGCAGAGAAGTTAGGCACAAATCTTCGATAGTACCCTGCCAACCCCAAGAAGGCATGTACCTGTTTTTTTGATGAGGGGCGCGGGTAGACTCTTACGGCTTAGATCTTCCTCATCTGTGGCTTCAGCAACCCCCGCCCAATGCGGTACCCAAGGTACTGTGCCTCGGTTAATCCCAGGTGACATTTCTTGGGGTTGGCTGTCAGTCCGGCTTTCCGGAGCCCCTCAGGACCTCCCCAGATGGAACAGGTGGTCCAAGTAGGAGGAATGGACGTGATATCGTCCCAAGTAGGCTGCTCGCGGCTGCGGTGGGGTCGTAGGCGATGTTCATCAGCCATTGGAAGATGGCCGGTGCCCCGTGTAAGCCAAAGGGGAGGACCCGGTACTGCCAGTGGCCGGTGGAGGTACTAAAGGCCGTCTTGGGCCTGGCGTCGGGTGCTAGGGCAACTTGCCAATACCCCTTGGTGAGGTCCAGGGTGGATATAAAGCGGGCCCTCCCCAGTCGCTCCATCAGGTCGTCCACTCGGGGAGGGGTAACTATCGAGTCTGATACCAGCCTCCGGAAGTCGTTACAAAGTCGCATGCTTCCATCGGGTTTCGTGCACGACAACGATGGGACTGGACCAGGGGCTGGTTGACTCCTCGACGATCCCATCCCTTAGCATTCGCTCCACCTCCTCCTCAATGGCCTTCTGCCGGCCTCAGGGACCCGGTAGGGTCTCTGTCTTACTACCACGCCCCGGGGGTGTCTTGATCGCGTGGTGAACCACCTGGGTCATCCCCAGGGAGGAGGAGAACACGTTTGCGCACTGGTCCACCATCTCGTTGAGTTCCTGTCTCGTTGGCGGCGGGGGTCCTCCCCAAAGTCGACCAAAGCATGCTTGTCAGGATCTGTATCCCCGGCGCGGCGACGTCAAAACCATCGGGGCTGGTTCCACCCACCTCTTCAACAGGTTTATATTGTATAGCTTTCCCGTCCATACGCTTACCGGGTTGTTGCAGGCGGGCGGTTGACGGGGCCCCCGTCGCTCAAGGACTGTATAACGGGCCCTGCCACTGGGCCAGGAACTTGCTGGTGCTACTGGGCTCTAGGAGAAGGACCTGGTCCCCCAGGTGTAACTCGCGGGGGCTGCACCGGGTGGTTATACACCCACTGCTTTTCCCTCCTGCGCGTGGTGCGTATGTTCCTGCACTTTTTGTGCCACCCGGTCAATTCTATCTTGCATCTCCTGCACGTACTCAATGATCGGGCGCAGGGGGACGGTTGCTCTGTTCCTCCCAGGCTTCGCGGGCAACGCCCGGCAGTCCTTTGCGGCCGCCAAAACAGGAGCTCAAACGAGGTGAAGCCTGTGGAAGCCTAGGGGCACCTCCCGGACGGCGAAGAGTACATAGGGAAGTAGGAGGTCCCAGTTCCTCCCTCGTCATCTACCACCTGTAGCATCCGTTTTGAGTGCCATTGAAGCGCTTTATGAGTCCGTCGGTCTGTGGGTGGTAGACAGATGTCGTGGGGGGGTTCCCCCCCCAACAACCGACACAGATCCGTCATTAATTTTGACACGAAGGGTGTACCTTGGTCGGTCAGGATGTCCTTGGGTATACCCACCCGGCTGAAGAGGAGTACTAGCTCCCTGGCGATGTTGGTGGAAGTGGCCTTGCGTAGCGGCATCGCCTCCGGGTACCAACGAGGATATATTCATGGCCCCACGCCGACTTGGGAAGGGGGCCCACCAGGTCCATACCAACCCGCTCGAATGGGACGCCTATGATGGGTAGCGGGATGAGGGGCACCAGCGGCGACTTCATGGGCGCGGTGCGCTGGCACTGAGGGCATTGCTGGCAGAACCCCCGTACCTCTGCATCCATCCCGGGCCATACGAACCGGTCCCTCAGTTTCTCCAGAGTGTTCTGCGCCCCTAGGTGGCCGCCGAGGGGGTGGGCATGGGCCAGGTGCATTACCAGGTTAGTCCTCGTCCGCGGTACCACCAGGAGGTCCGTCTGTTCTCCTCGGCGGCAGACCCGTTGGTAGAGGAGTCCCCATTTTACGAGGAAGTATGAGGTGGGGAGCCTCAGGTCAGGGTTCTGGATGACCCCCTCTATCACACGCGCTTGTGCCCAGCAGTGTTTCAGGAGGTCGTCCTCCTTCTGCTGAACTTCCCTTCTCGGTTCACCTGTTGAATCACAGAGGACACCAGATTAGTCAATAGAGGGGACTCACATTCGGTTTCAGCGTCTCCGGCGTCTTGGGCCAGGCAGACTGCCCGGCGTCAGGTCCTCTGGGTCCTTCGCGATGGCTTCTTTGCCTCAGTAGCAGGGCCCGTTGGGAAGTCATGCCGGTGCAGCAGTCGGGGAAGGAGCGAATCTCCTAGTCTGCGCGTCGGGTGTCGGTCCGCCGCAACATATATATATATATATATATATATATATATATATATATATATATATATATATATATATATATATATATATATATAATTTCAGCTATTATCTTGCCTTGTTATTATTAAGATATTGCAGATTCTGCAAGGGGTATGTAAACTTTTGATTATAATTACTTCCATGGACTAACTACCACCCAAGATAAATGGGACTGAAGGTAGCCTATATTGACTGAATGTCCTTCTCAAATTCTGTGTTGTCCTTTTGACAAGTGGGCAGTGAAATGATGTGCACTTGAGGCACTGATATGCCTCAAGAGTGTCAAACACATCCTTCACTGACATGTGAACTTGAAATACAATAACATTAGTGTTTGCAATTGGTTTTACTAATTATGACTACTAAATTGAATGGAGATCATACTAATGTGTTTTGGCAAATAAACCAAATGTTTTAAATTGATCATGTGGATTACGTAGAAAGTAAAAATGGATAGCCATAATGAAAACGTAAGAGCAGGTTTTAAAAGAATGACAATTACAAGCGTAATCATTTTGGAATTGTGACGACACGGCCAATGGGGGGCAACGAGCAAGGCCGCGCATGGCTGCGCGTGGCCGCGAACTCTCAGCAGGTGTCGGCGATTAGGGTGATCACCTGCTCTAATTATGGACTTGTGTTTCCCGCTCGCATCGCTGGTGATTATGTTTGTGTACATAAGTTTATGTTTACATATGTATATACGTGAGTCTGTGTTTTAGTTGTAGTTAATTACGGAAGGAACTTGAGTTAACGTTATGCTTTACGTTCTGTGCTTTGAATGAAGAGTGTGCCCTGTATCTTCAAAGCGTATAAATAAAAGCATCGATCTGCGCCTACGCCTGTGTCCAGTCTGCCTCCGTCTACACCACGGTCACGTATCGTAACAGGAATTTTGTACTAAAACTTTTGAAAATGTACCTCATACTAGTAAAAATTGTACCAAAGTTATTTTAAAAATAATAATAATTCAGACATTTATTTGCATTTAAATTAAATGTAGTCCTAAAACGTGCGAAAATTGCCACAAGATATTACCTGCTTATGGTCTTTAGTGTCCATAACCTGGAAAGCCTGGAGAGATTGTAGAAACTGATTGGAGAAATACTTTGCAAAAAAGTTCTTGTGTAAGATACATAGCAGATTGTAATTTGTATGTGCTGCTGAGAACACTACAACCTTCTAAATGAACAGTGTAGATAATTTTTTATCATTCTTGTTAAACTGTGTAATATTTTTTAAAGCATTATGAAACACTAAGCTACATTTTCTGAGATTTTAACAGGTGTTCTTATCGCACATCATAAAAGACAATCTTAGCTTCCGTTAATATTAATTGTAGGAGAAAACTGTTTAATTCTGAGCTTCTTCCAGCTATTTTCGTCTTCTTGGTTTAAAATCTTGTCCTGTCACATGTCACAGGCAGTGAGTGACATGTCAATGTCTCATAATTATTCATGAGCCTGAGTGTTCTTATCTTAAGAGTATGATTATTCATGACAGCACATGGTGCTTTCCTACAGATGTAGTAGATGAGCGAGGCATTCAAATGGGTCAGGGGTGTTTGTTAATAATGGATTTTATTCTATAAATGATTTCAAATAATAGACCGCATCAAGCAAAGACAATGTGCCATAAAATCTTACAATATCCAAATATCTTCAATTACTGGACACGCCATAGGCCTCTCATAAACCACTGACCAAGAGAAACGAAACCAAGCATCCGAACATAAAAAAATATGCCTCCATGTGCAGTTTCCAGAGAACAATTGTTTGAGTCAGCACACTGAACAAAAGTAAAAGAGTGTTGGTATGGACGTTTGGGGCCAAGCATAGGGGACGTGTTTGAGGCACATGGAGTGTTATTCCAACCTGACGTTTTACAATTCAGTACATAGATGTAACTCATGAACCAACAACCTAGTTTAATCTTTATATAATAGTTATAATGGATTTTATTCTATAAATGATTTCAAATAACAGACCGCATCAAGCAAAGACAATGTGTCATAAAATCTTACAATATCCAAATATCTTCGAGTGTTTGTGTAAGTAGTGTTCAGGTGTGATTATAAGCAAAGGCAGGCCTGAACAACTCGTATAAAATCATACTAATAATATCACCAGGAAAGGATGTCTCTAAAAGTTAGTTTTGTTTCACATTCCAGTGTTCTGAGTGTAAAGGCTAAATATTCTTGAAGGTCTTAAGCTTCTTTTTGATGTAATGGCCAGTGAGGATCTGTGGCCTTTGTTGGTAGCTGTGCATGACTTCCTGAGAACTGCTCATCTGGTCTCCTTTCTGCCGGTCCAAGAGGGTCACGCACACCACAGCCGCTGGGAAACAAGTCGAAATGAGATTTTACAGATGTGCAATGTTGTTTCTTTGAAATAAGAAATATTTCATATATTAAGGATAGATATATTATGATCCAGTTATCTCTCACGCCTCTTGACTTTACAGTACTGTACATATATATATATATATATATATATATATTTGGTATGCTGATGTATTTTTACGTTTTGAATCATTAGTCAAACTCACTTGAATGTTTTTTTCGTTTATTTTACTACTGTTTTGCAGACAGTTTGTTAGCTAACTTATATATAATGACATGCATCATGCATCATACAAATCTCCTCAAGTATCGCCTATCCCTAGCTTCATATTGAAATGAAAATTATGCCCCATATGACTGTTGTCAGACATTACCATCAGCGTGAAACGTTGATGGGTTTTGAAGTAAAAGAAAAGTCCTACCGGATATTTACTGAGTTTGCACATGGCAGCAAAAACAGAAGATTCCATCTCGATGTTCGGACTCCTGCTGCACGCCCGCTTGGATAGGTAGTTTTGTTTTTCCTCTTCGGTGTACGAACAGAAAGCCCCATCCAAACGAGCTTGACCTGCATCAACACCAGCAATGCAGTGAGTGAGACAGTTTAAACTGACATAATGGGTGTATATAAATGTGTATATTGCACACTCCTGCACCTCAAGGACACACAACAATACCTTCGTAGAAGTCCAGCGTGCACATGGTGTTCCCAATGACAGTCTCAAACTCCGCCAGCTCTTTGCCGCATTGTAGCAGCTCCTCTGCCAGCTCGACGTCCAGCTCCGTGCTCCTCACCACAGTCTTACCCAGAACCACCTGCTCGAAGCGGGGCAGGAACATGGCATCCACTGACTGCTTGGTGACCACGACTGTGCCTGGCTGCAGACCTGAGGACACAAAGAAGGTCAGACTCTAGTGTATTCATTATCACTCATGCTAGTTATAAAGCTCTGCTGCTTCCTTTAACAATTACAGATTACAACATTAGTAATAATGTTACTGTTAATGTATAAATCTAATATTAGTAGAGTATTCTATGTGCAACATATAACAAATATTGGTCAGAGTCAATCTATTGTGCTTTATTAAATGAACTGGTGTGTAATAACCATGTACCTATTCCGCCAGAGGTCCCAATGCGCACGATAGTGACATCAGTGCAGCGGGCATGATAGAGGAGTTTGATAAGCTCGTGTAACATTACTGACATGGATGGAATGCCAATGCCATGCTAAAACACAGAGACATTCAACTCAGATTCTCAGATTGCAGACATTTTAAATATAAATATTTTAAATGCAGAACAACTTTATATATCATTGATACATAAACACACACACACACACACAAACACACACACAGTATTGTGTTAAGGCAACACTGCAAGCTTCAGCTCTCTGAGTCTTTCTCCTTTGACATTTGATGACTTACACTAATAGACAGTATAGGTCCTACTTTGTACATGGCATAGCGATCTGTTCCCTCACAGATGTTTGGGTACTCTCCTTTTGGATCTTCTAGGCCCAGCTCTTTAGCAATATACTCGGTGAAAGATTTCATCCTCCATGGACTTCCCCCAACACATACAAACTACCAGAAAAGAAAATGCAGTTTGCAAGAAACCATGTAAGCTGTTACTAAATAAAAACATTTTAAAAACCAGGAAGGTTAAACTTTTGGCACACACTCAACATTTAAGCAATAATATGACATAATGCAGTAAAATCTGATCATTTATTAACTTACTTTAACATCCCCAAACTGTTTCGGGAAGTCATGACTGGCTGTATCTAGATTGAGATGGTACAGTATGTCTTCTTTCATAGACTCCAAATGAGGATTGTTAACACAGATGGGCCTATTAGTGAATAAATAAAGGGAAATCTACTGAGTAAACAGGCAGTGTAAATGTGCCTTAAAGGAAAACTCCACCCTGAAACACATGAAATATGTTTATATTGAAATAGTTGTTGGTTGTTGCTGTATTGTCATTACTCCTATGAAATGATGAGGATGTGATAGAACTGGACATATTAAAAGACTAAAGCGCTGCTCCATCGGTCTTTTTTAAGTAGAGATGCAGAAAAGGCTAAATGCCAGCAGGTCATTGAATGGCATTGTGGGTAATGTAGGAAATATTACCTGTAGTGAAAATAGACCAACATGGTGATGGAAGAAATAAATCACTAACACCACTAAAGATCACATGTTTAAGCAGAAACCGTTAAAGCATTTATACTGTACAAATCTGGAGAAAACAGGTTTGAGTGCATTTGTCACCAGCTCTTGAAAACAGCTGAAGAACAACAATGTTACCATTACAGTTACATATATATATAGCGCTTTTCTAGACACTTGAAGCGCTTTACATAGCATGGGCCAGGGTTTGGGGAAATCTCCTCAAACACCACTAGTGTGTAGCCATAGTGCGCCAGAATGCCCAACAGACACCTGCTATTAGTGGAAAGGAGAGAGTGATGTAGCCAATTCAGAGATGGGGATTATTACAGGGCCAATGGGGGAATTTCACCAGGACACCGAGTTTATACCCCTACTCTCACAGTGAACAAAAAATAGGACAGTTTCTGTGATTAGCACTGACCTCAGGTCATCCATCCATTTTTAAATACTGCTTATCCTACACAGGGTCGTGGAAAGCCTGGAGCCTGTCCCAGGGAACTCGGGGCAAAGGGCAGGAAAAACATTGGACGGGGTCTCAACCTATCGCAGGGCACAACTGCACACACTGTGGACAATTTGGGAATGCCAATCAGCCTACAATGCATGTCATTTGACTGGGGGAGAACATGCAAACTCCCAGCACACAGGGTGGAGCCTCCCCCAACCAGGAAGGTAATCCACCATGCCTCCCTGACCTCACATCCATAATTCCTATTTTCTTTATTAAAGAACAAGGATTCATGTACAGGATTGTCTAGTTAATCTTCATATTCTGATTACTACTTCTGCTAAACAGACCTTCTTTAAAATAAATACAAATAAATAAAATAAAAACATTAATCTTTATTATAGACCTATATATCTTTATTATAGACCTACCTTTCACACTGCTCTCTGTTTCCCTCCTCGCTGAAACCCGAATGCATTTTCTTCTTGGACAGAGATGTGGAGCAGAAACACAAAGATGTCAACACACAACCATGACGTCATTCGCAATGAAATGACCCTCATTTAATAGTTATTTCTATTTCTCACTTTTTTCTCTCTCTCTCTCTCTCTCTCTCTTTAATGAATTACATGCTCTTATCGAATAGGTGAATAAATACATGGATATAATGAAAACATTTTTACCTTTGTCAAACTGACGACTGGAATCACGTCTCAAGCTGGATGTGATTTCCCCCCCAAGATGAAGCTCTTTTTCTCAAATTCTGTACACGTCCTCTACATAGCTGCAGCCTGAGGACCTCCAAGTGGGAGGAACTTTCCAGTAAGGAAGGAGGTTCTCTTAGCGAAATGCACCGGATAATTATAGTGACATTACAGCCACGTACACAAACAACGAATTAAACATGGTATCATGGAAAACCTTATAGAAAATCTCGTTAGCTTTTATAGTTTTAATGGAGAGCCGCATCTGGTACGAATGCTTAGCTTCTTCTGATAACATTAACTACTTTTCTCAAGTGTTGGTTCATCAAAATACTTAGAAATACATAAAACTTCATAAAAGTAAAATAAATTTATTTAAGATTAAACTTTTGAACTTTTTAGTAATTTCTTATATTGTTTTCAACCAATTTGCAGAAACATGGTGCCTATAAAAAAGTAGCAGAAAATCTGTTATGTTGCAATAGTAAAACTTTATTTTTGTAATGAAACATGTGTAACAATTTACAAGAACAGTGCATGAATAATCATGCATTAAAACCTGAATAAATACTTACTTGAATATGAACTAATGGTGATAAGGTAGTACCAATCACTACGTCATGAGGCTTACGAATTCATGTGTGAATAAAGACCTCCTTAAGTACGTTAGTACATGTTTGTAAGTTAATGTATAAATTAACATTAAATCAAAATTGCACTATAATAAAGAATATGAATTCAATATGCATAATTATAAATGAATACCCCTGCTGAAGAAAAAAATAATAATTTTTTTACTAACTGGAAGTATAAGCCGCTTCCTAGTCGACGGCACATGATGTCATACACACGTAATGTGACGCCGCTAGCTTTAGCAGATAACCAGAGTCATTGACTTTCTTCAGTTTACTGTTTATGTCAAAGTTACTGTTTATAAAAAAGTAATGCATATTATATAATATAAACTTATAGTTTATATTATATATAAATATTTATGCATTATTTTCATGGATGCACAAAAAGCACTGAACTAAACTACAGTTCTAAATTAATAATATATATTCTAGTATGTCTGTGTATTGGGTTCTTTTCAGTTTTATATACTTGGACAAACAGTTGTATAAACTTTTAGTCTAAAGTTTATATTTGTAACGCTCAGTTTGTGCATTTTATTTTAAATGAACGGAAAAATGGTACTAAAAGTTTGCCCCGCCCTGTCCGATGATGAAAATAATCGCAAGTTGCAGCCCTAAACTATGATGGTCATTGGCTTGGATGTCGCTTACAAAACATCGTTGTAGGTGCAACTTGCATTGACTTTGGTAACTGAAAAGTACCACGTTAAATATGACCGCTCAAAATGCTTGCACATATCGCAAAACCCTTTATTCACCTTATTTACACTTAGGCACACTGACATACAAGCAGCAAGGTCCATTTTGGCAAATAAATATGTGCAGAAAGTTTAGTCTAATCTGGAATCATGTATACTTTGCATATTGTAGACCCCAGGCATAGAGTCTCCTCAGGGACAAAGTGCAGAACAACTCTATGCAACATTCCTAAATTCAAAGCTCTGTTAGTCTTTCACTTAAAAAAAAACTATTTAAAAAAAGGTCACACAAGGTCATCGTAATGCTTGTTAGTAAGTAAGAATTAAAGACCACACACACTTTACACTGAAAACGGAAACTGCTGGATGTGATCTAATTGCCAAAATTAAATCATGTCAAAGGTCACAATGGAAACTTTCCACAAAGACAATGACATACAGTACTGTAATTTTTTTCAGAGTACAAAGTCTCGTTGCTTGTAAGCTTCTGTTGAAATTTCAACATCGAGAGGAATCATTATTCAGGAAACCTAGAGAAAAGACATACAAACATCAGCTTGTTTTGTGTCTCTGCTTTCACAATGGCCTGGTGCTTATTCTGATCAGAAGAGAGAGGTGTTATCAATTACACATGTAAAAAAACTTTTCATTCCTGTATACCAAGAAGTCAAAACGTTTGCAGCCATGAACCCCTTTAACTATACAATACATTTTATAAAAGTAATCCAAATATTCGATATATACACACTGATAAGCCATAAGATTACAAATAGGACCTGTGAACCAGCCAAAGGGTCATGGATGCCAAGGCTTGGGGAGCAAAGGCTAGCCCATCTGATCCAATCCCATAAAAGAGCTACTGTAGCACAAATTGTTGAAAACGTTAATGCTGGCCATCATAGAAAGGTGTCAGAACATAGCAACATGACAAAAATATCCAGGTGTTGACTTGGCCTCCAGATTCCCCAGATCTCAATCTGATGAGAATCTGTGGGATGTACTGTACAAACAAGTCTGATCCATGGAGGCCACACCTTACAGGACTTAAAGGATCTGCTGGTAACGTCTTAATGTCATACCACAGCACACCTTCAGAGGTCTTGTGAAGTCTGTGTCTTGACGGGTCAGAGCTGTTTTGGTGGCACCAGGGGGACCTACGCAATATTAGGCAGGTGGTTTTTAATGTTATGGCTGATCAGTGTATACAACAATAATTTGGCTACTTGTTGGAACCAAACAGCTTTTTATTCCTGAATTTTACACTGACATGAGGTCTAATCTCACAGTATTTATAGTGTTTTTAATTCAGGGCATGCAGGGCAGTCGCTTAGGGCACAGATTAAATGCAGGGTTCTGCTGTAAGCCTTTAACTAATTAGTGGAAAATATAACATTTTCACACAGTCCTGACTCAGGACTAATTTGGGGCTTGGTTGAGGGAGGAGCTAATAATCGTATTGAAGAATTTCTTCTGAACCATTGCTCAACTGCACAATTCCTTACTGGACTCAGGTTTGAAAAATGCTTGGTACTTGGTACGTTCTTTCTTATTATTTTCCTTTGGCACCAATATTGAAGTGATGGAGAGCAACACTTATTTTATTTGCATTATGCATGGAATGTCATTGTGCAGGAATACCTGAAAACAACATGATTTTCCAGTGCTCAGTCCTATGAATGTCTGGTTTTGTCAGATGTGACAAGACCACACTCTCTCTTCCCCATTTTCAAGAGCACCAATGAGAGGATCTCTGAACCACTCCCAGGCTTGAAAACAATGTTCATACTTCACCAATCGTACTGACTCAAAAAAAAACAAGAACAAAAAACAAACCTCATGTGTGCAAACGACCAAAATATACCTTACAAGTAAATAAGGAAAAGAGCAGCGCATTTGGAGTCTCTCATCTGTTGTACAAGAAATGAACTCATTAGCATCATGGACAGATGTTGAAATGAAATGACTATTTTAACTGTACATTTTAAAGAACAACAAATAGAAGAAAGCTTTGAGTCACGCAGGATCCTTACTCATGACTAAACATCCAGTGTGGACAGTGGTAGCTCAGTGGTTAAGACATGGGACTACTGATCAGAAGGTTGTGAGGTCAAATCTCAGCGCTGCCTTCTTCTGTACACCAGGACTGTTTGGCTGATGTTAAGACCTGGCAGTCGTGGAGCTTCTTTATACTCAAACAAAACTGAAGTAATTTTCATCTGCCAAAAAAATTCTCAAACTTCCTACATTCTTACCTTAGAGCGCTCATATTTTATGCTAGACCTGCCTGTAGAAACCTAGGATATTTGCATATGTACATTGTTTTCATTGTTGCTGTGTCTGTCTATCAAAACACATTTGGGTCATATAACCATTTCCGACTTTACAGAATAATTACGAAATGCCACCTGATGGCTAAAGCTACTTTTGATTTCCGTCTTAGGTCGGGCGTAACGTGACGTTATGCTGTTTTTTTTCAAGCGGATTTGGCAAAGCTGCTACTTAATAAACCCCATCACTGCTTGTAACGAGAGACTCGTCTAGGTCCCGTGTATTAACATTGTGTAGAAAAGGTTCTAAATTGTTTTCTTACCTTATCTTTTGTACACACACAATAACATTTGGTGCATAGGGAAATCCTTGGAAGCATAGACTTTTGATCAGTGACGTGTTTATTTAATTTAATTGAACATTCCAGATGTTATAAATCAAAGGCTTATATAAAGGCCACAAGCGGAATATGTTTGATCAGGAACGCTTTATTTTCCATAACCAGGTGCTTTTACCATACGCGTGTGTATGGTCAAAGCTGTGTGTAAATATACACACCACTCGAAGCAAGTACTTTGATTTACTCCCACTATTTTGCATTGAAAGGTTTGTAGACAGTTTACACACTGTCTAAAAGAGGGCCACACCCTGCAGCTGGTAGACATGATTACAGTGTAAGGTTACACTGTTGTCTATTGGTAGCTGTTGACATTAGATTATGACCCTCTACCGTCGCCATTCTGAAACTGTTATTAAACTTTCTGCGTTTCTTTCTTTTTAACCGTCCTCTCAACGCCGCAGGTATCGAGCAGCAAGTTCCCCAGCTAACCTCTGGGGCCTCTTAGTCCCGTCTGTTTTTATACTGACTTCTCTGACTGTGTCCTTACTGCTGCTCTGAAAATCCTGCCCCTGCACGAAGACAAGATAATCATGCGAGAGATCTTGTAAGCAGAGAAACGGGCAGAAAAACACACAAATCGGGTGCTACACAGACTTATCCCCTGATATCATGTATGCTTTTAGCCTTTTCCACAATGACCTCTTCTGCACTACGGTTTCAGCTTCATGTTCACTCACAGGACATGTTCACTCGCAGCAGCTCGTTCATCAGATGGCTGGTGAGAACATGGAAACTGGGAGCTCATTCCATTTCCTTCGTTATCCGCTTGCGTGTGTTGCCAGTTGCCCTAGTTCATGTTGGAATTATCTCGGTCAGCGGTGGCTTCTGTTCGCAGTCCTTGTTGAAGGAGACGGGCATTTCCTTACCAGCCGTTAATCAAGACTACCGGACGAAGGGGACGCCGAGCCTGTCAGGTTAAGCCCGGACAGCTGCATTTTTCCTTTCTATTATTTTTTTGTTTGTTTGTTTGCTTTTTTTTTCAGGGCCATTTGCGGTCTCAGGCTATCAAAGGTTTGAGCTCATCTTCACTCAGAGAATCAAGCGTGGCTCTAGTGCCCAGTTCCTGCAGCACTGCAAAGGATCTTGGGACATTCCGTTTAGCTGGAATTTTTTTTTTTTTTTTTATAACTTTTAGTGAATTGAAGTGTGAAGGACATTTGTTAATGTATCCGTTCACTCTAAGCCACTCTTGGCCACTTTTACTCTCCTAACAGCAGAGACAATGTAGCATTTGTTGTTTTATCAACTTGTTTCTCGCTGTTTTACATCAACTATTGCTCTTTTACTATGCTTCTGACAGGTAAATGTGAAGCCCGCCAGGCGTGTTGGAACTTTTTATTTTCCTCGCTCTCCTCTATGTTCAAGATCATCAGGGTTCTTGTACAATAAATGCGTCATGAACTGCTCCCACCTCTTTTACGTTGCATTAATCCCCCCCTCCATCTCTCCCCAAAAACAATAAAAAAAAAACATGTATTATATTGCTTTATATGTGAATATATTGAGAAATACTTTTTTGAAATCCTTTAAATAATCAGAGGCGTTGTAAACGGACTGTGAATATTGTGGTTTATTGGGTAAATATGTGAATACCAAACTAACAAATAACGTCAGTCCTCAGTCCAGCCAGCAGCTCTAATGCTCCCATAGCAACCAGGATTTTTCTCCACAGCTGTGTTGGGTTTAAAGGGGGGTGGGTGTGTGTGTGTGTGTGTGTGTGTGTGTGTGTGTGTGTGTGTTTCTGTCATTTCTTCCCCTTCCCTTTTTATTTATTTCTTTCTCTATTGAAAGTCCCACTCCATTGTAAGTACTGTGCAAGCACATTGTCATACTGAGTGTAAAGAACATTTTAAAATAAACTGTTTTGTAAAAACAAGTCACGCGTCCTTGTGGTCTCTCGCGTCACCGTTCCTTTGAACATGCTTCATACGTCATGCCATAGCCTGCCTGTCGTGTTCAGTACGAACGTTCAGAGCAGTACCGTAAGGCCGAAGACCATCAGAGCACTTTGAAACCTGCGCTGTTGCTCGCTTCCTAAAGCAGCACTATAGAGTGAGCGACATCAGTGTGCAGGAACACAGATGTCTGGCTCCAATAACGGCAGAATCAGAGTGATTCACTGTTTTCATTAGAGACTCTATGAGACTGGGATGAATATAGCGCAGACTTTCCTAGCAGCATTCTTTCCTCTTCATTTCTCCTTCTCCTCCAGTGCTGGGAATTCCAGCGGCACTGCTCCAGACCGCAGTTAAGCATCTCCATCTGGAGAATGTGGAGGCATGCAAAGAGCTCAGGCGCTTCTCACATCCTGCTTAACAGAGCAGCCTAAGAAATCATTAACAGATTTGAGAGGGAGGAAAAAGGTGCTAGGAGCTCAAATGCTGCATAAAAGTACCAACACCTAAGAACCAGCTGGGCCTACAGTGCTCGTGCTCCATCTTTTGATGGTGGGTTTGTTTTCTGCATGCACAAGGTTGTGAGCACGTTCTGGTAAAAACTAATGTAACATTATTGATACAATACCTCTCTCCCTTTATTTACATATACATATATATACACACATTATATAAATAGATAGATAGATAGATATAGATAAATAGATATAATGTAAATAAATATACACTGGCAAGAAGTAGTATGTGAACCTTTTGGAATTTCATGGTTTTCTGAATAAATTTGTCATAAAATGTGATCTGATCTTCATCTAAGTCAGGGGTACTGACAAATATAATGTGCCTAAAAGAATAACAAAATAAATTCTGATCCCTCATGTCTTTATTGAGAACAACCAAAAAAAAAACCTCATAGTGCTTGTGGAAAAAGTATGTGACCCCCTTCAGTTAATGTCCTGAAAAAAGCTCACTGGAGTCTCGTTAAGAAAATGAGTTCGGAGGTGTCGACTACAGCTACTTTGACTAATAAAAACCCCTCAAATTTTTGGAGTTTGCTCTGCACAAGAAACACACGCTTATGTGAGCCGTGCCTCGCCAAAAAGAGCTTTCAGAGGATCTACGATCAAGAATTGTTGATTTACATACAGGTGCTGGTCATATAATTAGAATATCATCAAAAAGTTGATTTATTTCAGTAATTACATTCAAAAAGTGACATTAGTATAATGTATACATTCATTACACACGGACTGATGTATTTCAAGTGTTCATTCCTGTTCATTTTGATGATTATAACTGACAACTAATGAAAACCCCAAAATCAGTATCTCAGAAAATTAGAATATTACTTAAGACCAATACAAAAAAAAGATTTTTAGAAATGTTGGCCAACTGAAAAGTATGAACATGAAAAGTATGAGCATGTACAGCACTCAATACTTAGTTGGGACTCCTTTTGCCTGAATTACTGCAGCAATGCGGTGTGGCATGGAGTCGATCAGTCTGTGGCACTACTCAGGTGTTAGGACAGCCCAGGTTGCTCTGATAGTGTCCTTCAGCTCTTCTGCATTGTTGGGTCTGGCATATCACATCTTCCTCTTCACAATACCCCGTAGATTTTCTATAGGGTTAAGGTCAGTCGAGTTTGCTGGCCAATTAAGAATGTGGATACCATGTTCCTTAAACCAGATACTATTAGCTTTGGCACTGTGTGCAGGTGCCAAGTCCTGTTGGAAAATGAAATCTGCATCTCCATAAAGTTGGTCAGCAGCAGGAAGCATGAAGTGTTCTAAAACTTCCTGGTAGACGGCTGCGTTGACCTTGGACCTCAGAAAACACCAGCAGATGACATGGTACCCCAAACCATCACTGACTGTGGAAACTTTACACGGGACTTCAAGCAACGTGGCTTATGTGCCTCTCCTCTCTTCCTCCAGACTCTGGGACCTTGATTTCCAAAGGAAATGCAAAATTTACTTTCATCAGAGAACATAACTTTGGACCACTCAGCAGCAGTCCAGTCCTTTTTGTCTTTAGACGCTTCTGACGCTGTGTCTTGTTCAAGAGTGGCTTGACACAAGGAATGCGACAGCTGAAACCCACGTCTTGCATACGTCTGTGCGTGGTGATTCTTGAAGCACTGACTCCAGCTGCAGTCCACTGTTTGTGAATCTCCCCCACATTTTGTTTCACAATCCTCTCCAGGGTGCGGTTATCCCTATTGCTTGTACACTTTTTTCTGCCACATATTTTCCTTCCCTTCGCTCTCTATTAATGTGCTTGGACACAGAGCTCTGTGAACAGCCAGCCTCTTTAGCAATGACCTTTTGTGTCTTGCCCTCCTTGTGCAAGGTGTCAATGATCGTCTTTTGGACAGCTGTCAAGTCAGCAGTCTTCCCCATGATTGTGTAGCTTACAGAACTAGACTGAGAGACCATTTAAAGGCCTTTGCAGATGTTTTGAGTTAATTAGCTGATTAGAATGTGGCACCAGGTGTCTTCAATATTGTACCTTTTCACAATATTCTAATTTCCTGAGATACTGATTTTGGGGTTTTCATTAGTTGTCAGTTATAATCATCAAAATGAACAGGAATGAACACTTGAAATATATCAGTCTGTGTGTAATGAGTGTATACATTATACTAATTTCACTTTTTGAATGGAATTACTGAAATAAATCAACTTTTTGATGATATTCTAATTATATGACCAGCACTTGTAAAGCTGGCAAGGTTCATAAAGTGATTTCAAAGACTATAGAAATTCACCAGTCTACAGTTTGGCAAACATTCTACAAATGGAGACACTTTGGGACTGTTGCTATTCTACCAAGAAGTGGGCGCCCAGTCAAAATAAAACCAACAGCACCACAAACACTCATCAATGAGGTAAAGAAACAAAACCGAATGACAGCCAAAGATTTGAAGGCATCATTGGAACTGGCTAACATCTCTGTTCATGAGTCTACAATACGTAAAACATTGAACAAGCAGGGTATCTACAGCAGGACACCATGAAGGAAGCCACTGCTTACTAAAAAGAACATTGCTGCATGCCTGAAGTTTGGAAAAGAGCACATTGACACTCCACAGCAGTATTGGCAAAATGTTTTGTGGACTGATGAAACTAAGATTGAACTATTTGGAAAAACCATACAGCACTACATCTGGAGTAGAATGGGCACGGCATATCATCATGAAAACATCATCCCAACCGTAAAGTATGGTGGAGGAAACACATGATTTGGGCCTGCTGTGCTGCACCAGGACCTGGCCGCTTACAATCATTGAGGGGAAGATGAATTCCCAAGTATATCAGACAATTCTTCAGGATAATGTGAGAATGTCTGTACATCTGCTGAAACTGTGTAGAAGTTGGGTGATGCAACAGGACAACGACCCAAAACACCGGAGCAGGTCCACAACAGAATGGCTTCAAAAAAACTAAATCCGCCTTTTGGAGCGCCCAATCAGAGCCCAGCCCTCAACCCAATGATGATGATGTTTGTCCATCGGTGTCGATGAGGACCATTTATGCCATCTATTCACTTAGAGAGGTGGGTCCGGAGATGGCTGATCAATCCAATCCGGGCCCAGAAGAGTCTGTTGCAGTGAGGACAAGGATAAGCAGGTTGCTGACTGGGAGCTGTGTAACTGCTGTTCCTGAATTTGCGCAGAGCACTTTTTTCAGCTGCGTCTTCCAGCCTTTTCTGCTTGAAGGCTGCCGCCCCGGTATTGATTTGACTGTGCCAAGCAGATCTATCAGCAGTGACACTCTCCCAACTGCCAGGATCAATGCCAAATTTCTTCTGCGATCCCTTAAGGGTGTCCTTGAACCTCTCATATTGACCACCGTGAGATCTCTTGCCTTGCTGTAGCTCTCCATAGAGCATCTTCTTAGGTATGCGTTCTTCCAGCATGCGGACAACATGGCCAGCCCATCGGAGCTGTGCCTTGCACAGCATGGTGTGGAGGCTAGTCATGCCAGCCTGACTGAGCACCACTGTGTTCGGTATCTTGTCCTGCCAACTGATCTTCAGCAGTTTTCTCAGGGAGCTCATGTGGAAGTGGTTGAGTTTTTTAACATGTCGGCTATACACAGTCCATGTTTCACAAGCATAAAGGAGGGTGGGTAGAACCACCGCTGAGTAGACTTTGAGTTTGGTTGCAAGCGTAATGCCTCTCCTATCCCAAACATTTGAGCGGAGTCTGCCAAATGCTACACTGGCTTTGGCAATCCTGGAGATGACCTCATCGTCTATGTGGACTGCTTGTGATAGGGTGCTGCCGAGGTATATGAATCTATCCACATTTTTGAGCTTTTGGCCACTGACAGTGATGGATGGTTCCAGATAGTCTTTTCCTGGAGCTGGCTGATGTAGAACCTCGGTCTTGTTAGTGGAAATGGTTAGCCCAAAGTTGGTGCACGCTGTGGAAAAGAGGTCAATGCTATATTGCATGCCTGGCTCTGTACTGGAACTGAGAGCACAGTCATCTGCAAACAAAAAGTCCCGAATGTATTCAACTTGGACTTTGGTCTTGGCTTGCAGCCTCCTCAAGTTAAACAACTTCCCATCCAGACGGTATCGGAGACCGACTCCCACATCACTGTCCTTGAAAGCATCTATAAGCATGGCAGAGAACATGAGGCTAAAGAGGGTGGGGGCTAAGACACATCCTTGTTTCACACCATTCGTAACCTCAAAGGGTATGGAATAGTTACCATGGTCCTGGACTCTAGCAAGCATGCCATCATGAAATTGTTTCACCATTTCAATGAAGAGTTCCGGGCATCCAAATTTGGCTATGATTTTCCAAAGGCCTTCCCTGCTCACGGTATCGAATGCCTTTGTTAGGTCTACGAAGGTGATGTATAGCTGAACATTTTGTTCCTGACACTTTTCTTGCATAGCAAGAAAGAAGATCATGTCAGTGGTGCTTCTTGTCTTTCTGAAACCACACTGACTTTCTGGCAGTAGGCCATGATCAAGGTGCTCTGTGAGTCTATTCAGCAGAATCCTTGCAAGGACCTTTCCTACGATACATAGTAGAGAGATTCCTCTATGGTTGTCGCAGTATTAGCGATTTCCTTTGCGTTTGTAAATGTGGATGATAGATGTATCTTTGAATTCTTGGGGTATACGTTTCTGCTTCCACATCCCACAAAACATCTCTGTTAGTCTTTCCACTAGCTTAGGCCCACCACACTTGTAAATTTCCGTTGGAATGGAGTCTGCTCCCGGAGCTTTCCCACTAGACAGAAGCTCAATGGCCTTATGAGTCTCCAGCACTGATGGAAGGTCAGCCAATCTCTCATTTATCTCCACCTGGGGTAGGCTGTTGATAGCTTTCTTCATTGATGGAAGAGGGTCTGTTTAGGACACCGACAAAGTGTTCAGCCCAGCGCTCCAGTATCTTCTCCTTCTCAGTTATGAGAGTACTGCCATCAGAGCTCAAGATTGCGGCAATGCCTGAGGTTACTGGGCCATAGACATCACGAAGAGCACTATAGAAATGTTTCATGTCATGTCTGTCGGCAGCAGACTGAATATCATCAGCCTTTTGGCTCAGCCATGTATCCTGCATCTCGCGCAGTTTTTTCTGCACCGCTTGGCGGACTCTGCTGAAAGCATCTTTCTTTGATGAGGACTTTGGGTCAATGCTGACTGCACGTTGGAGACGGTGCTTGTCCTCTAGCATGGACAGTATTTCTTCACAGTTCTCATCAAACCAGTCTTGGTGTTTTCGCGCAGTGACGCCTATAGTTTCAGATGCAGTAGAATACACCAACTGTTTAAAGGCCCCCCAACATTGCTCTATGTCATTTGTATCAGAATATGTAGTTTCTAGCTTGCCTGTCAGCGCGTCAGATAGAGCTTGCTCAACGTTGCAGTCTTTCAGTCTTGAGACATTGGGGCGTTTTGGGACTCCAATTCCCTGTGGGCGTCTGGGAGGTTGAATTCTAAGATTCATCTTGGATATCAGTAGCCTGTGGTCTGTCCAGCAGTCAGCACCACACATCGCTCTGGTCACACGGACATCCTGCCTGTCACTCCTACGGACCAAGATATAATCAATCAGATGCCAATGCTTAGACCGTGGGTGCCTCCAGGTTGTTTTGTTCCGGTTGGGCAAACGGAAGACTGTATTGGTGATCAGGAGGTCATATGTCGGGCACATCCTCAAGAGCCGATGTCCATTGCTGTTACAGTTGCCAATGCCATGTCTACCAATAACTCCCTCCCATGCAATATGGTCCGCGCCCACTCTGGAATTAAAATCACCAAGAATAATCAGTTTATCTGACTTTGGTACTGAAGCAATCAGAGCTTCCAGATCCTGGTAGAACTTGTCTTTGACTTCCTCAGAGTTGGTCATGGTTGGTGCATAGACACTAATGAGTGTGGCTTGCTTTCTTCCAGGTAAAGGTAGCTTCAGCATTATAAGCCTGTCATTTCTTCCCTTTGGTAAGCTAGAGAGCTTATTCACCAAACTCGTCTTGATAGCAAAACCAACTCCAGATTCCCGACGTTCATCACTGCCCCGTCCACTCCAAAAAAAAAAGGAGTAGCCAGCTCCAACTTCAGTCAACTGGCCCTCGTCGGCCAAGCGAGTTTCACTCAGGGCTGCTATCTCTATATTATAGCGAGCAAGCTCTCTTGCAATCAGGACGGTTCTTCTCTCTGGTCTGTCAGTCTCTGCGCGATCCAATAAGGTGCGTATGTTCCACGCACCAAGAGTGAGGGAAACCTTTTGAGTTTTCTTTTTGTTTCGACCGCAAGAATGGGATTCCCTCCAGCTGCGGTAAGCTGGTCAGGGTAGATGAAGCAGGCTATTTTTAGGGCACCTTTTCTAGCCCCTCCCTCAGGCTGCGGAGATAAGCAGCGCTATCCTAAAGAGGGCTGCTTAGTCGCTCAGACGGCTGCCGAAATCCACTTCTGCATCAGGTCAATGGAAGACGACCCTATGGCCTGAGCCGCCTGCGTGCAGGTCTGCTTCTATGGCTGCCAGTGCATCCACACCTGCCACGACGCAGCTCGCCCATCGCCGCAGGACTTGAGTACGGGTGATGACATAAATGACTTGCGCGTGAATTGGATTAAAGTGAGGGAGAGTTGTGTTACGTCAGCCTCACTCTCTCGTCCAGGCCCCATTTAATCCAGTGGCAAGACGTAGTCTAGACGGCTGGAATGGAGACTGGATGCAGTGGATGACCAAGGTGTCCTACGTGTCTTGCCATGCTCTTAGCGTTCCACGTCGCTTTGCTGGGTCTGCCTTCCTGTCCGTTGACCAGTTGAAGGTTCCTCCGCGCAGTCTGCCGGATCCAGTCTTGCATTATGGGTGACAAGCCCAGAACTCACCGACGGTTTGAGACCCGTCAGCTATCCTTAACCTGGTTTAACCGGCCAGTCGAAGCCGTTGCCCGTGGTGTGGCAGCTGCGCATACTACAGCTTCTTGGAGCCACAGGTGAGAGCAGGAGTACGACTGCTACCAACACCAGAGGTTCTACCCCTCCATAAGCACACCTTACACCTCAACCCAATAGAGATGCTCTGGAATGACTTCAAGAGAGCCATACGCATGAGACGTCCAAAGAATATGACGGAGCTAAAGCAGTTCTGCCAGGAAGAATGGGCTAAAATTCCTCCTGAACAGTGTGCAGGTCTGATCCACAGCTACAGGAAGCACCTGGTTGAGGTTATTGATGCCAAGGTGGGGTCAACCAGTTATTAATTCTAAGGGTTCACTTACTTTTTCCACTGCCATTTTGAATGTTGAATGAATGTGTTCAATAAAGACATGAAAGAGCAGATTTTTTGTGTTATTATTTTAGATACATTATATTTGTCAATAACCCTGGACTTAGATGAAGATCAGATCACATTTCATGACAAATGTATGCAGAAAACCATGAAATTCTAAAAAGTTCACATACTTTTTCTTGCCACTAAATAATAATAAATAATAGATGCACTATAAATAATGGAGAGAGAGAGAGAGATAGATAGAAAATCCTATAAGGCACTTTGTGACTAGAGAAGAATTGCTTTGCTAAAACATGGTGCAGAAACGAGTGTAGCTTCAAAAGCGTGCTCGTCTTGATTCAGGGAGTGAACACGAGTTATGATTGATATTATAATTATTTAGGGCTCGTTTTGTTACATGGGTGGTGGATTTGTCTAACGCTGACTTGTTTTGTCTTATCACTGATTCCCAACTAAAAAGAAACACTAATACAAGCATAAAGGGGCAGTGGTGGCTTGGTGGTTAAGGCTCTGGGTTACTAATCAGAAGGTCAGGGGTTTAAGCCCCAGCACTGCCAAGCTGCCACTGTTGGACCCTTGATCAAGGCCCTTAACCCTCTCTGCTCCAGGGATGGCATCTGTATCAGGCTGACCTATCTGTATCATGGCTGACCTTGCGCTCTGACCCCAGCATAATCATTTTGGAATTTTGTACTAAAACTTTTGAAAATGTACCTCATACTAGTAAAAATTGTACCAAAGTTATTTAAAAAAATAATAATTCATTTGCATTTAAATTAAATGTAGTCCTAAAACGTGCGAAAATTGCCACAAGATATTACCTGCTTATGGTCTTTAGTGTCCATAACCTGGAAAGCCTGGAGAGATTGTAGAAACTGATTGGAGAAATACTTTGCAAAAAAGTTCTTGTGTAAGATACATAGCAGATTGTAATTTGTATGTGCTGCTGAGAACACTACAACCTTCTAAATGAACAGTTTAGATCATTTTTTATCATTCTTGTTAAACTATGTGTAATATTTTTTAAAGCGTTATGAAACACTAAGCTACATTTTCTGAGATTTTAACAGGTGTTCTTATCGCACATCATAAAAGACAATCTTAGCTTCCATTAATTTTAATTGTAGGAGAAAACTGTTTAATTCTGAGCTTTTTCCTGCTAATTTCGTCTTCCTGGTTTAAAATCTTTAAGTCCTGTCACATGTCACAGGCAGTGAGTGACATGTCAGTGTCTCATAATTATTCATGAGCCTGGGTGTTCTTATCCTATGAGTATGATTATTCATGACAGCACATGGTGCTTTCCTACAGATGTAGTAGACGAGAGAGGCGTTCAAATGGGTCAGGGGTGTTGGTTAATAATGGATTTTATTCTATAAATGATTTCAAATAACAGACCGCATCAAGCAAAGACAATGTGTCATAAAATCTTACAATATCCAAATATCTTCGAGTGTTTGTGTAAGTAGTGTTCAGGTGTGAATATTGGCAAAGGCAGGCCTGAACAACTCGTATAAAATCATACTAATAATATCACCAGGAAAGGATGTCTCTAAAAGTTAGATTTGTTTCACATTCCAGTGTTCTGAGTGTAAAGGCTAAATATTCTTGAAGGTCTTAAGCTTCTTTTTGATGTAATGTCCAGTGAGGATCTGTGGCCTTTGTTGGTAGCTGTGCATGACTTCCTGAGAACTGCTCATCTGGTCTCCTTTCTGCCGGTCCAAGAGGGTCACACACACCACAGCCGCTGGGAAACAAGTCGAAATGAGATTTTACAGATGTGCAATGTTGTTTCTTTGAAATAAGAAATATTTCATATATTAAGGATAGATATATTAGGATCCAGTTATCTCTCACGCCTCTTGACTTTACAGTACTGTGCAAAAGTCTTTTTTATTACTAACTTTGTTATATATTTTTATTTTTGGGGTAGTGTAGCTCAATGGTTAAGACGTTGGACTACTGATCAGAAGGTCCAACCATCCATCCATCTTCTACCGCTTAGTCCTTCTTCAGGGTTGAGGGGAAACCTGGAGCCTATCCCAGGGAGCATCGGGCACAAGGCGGGGTACACCCTGGACAGGGTACTGATCAGAAGGTCTGAGTTCAAATCCCAGCACTGCCAAGCTGTCATTGTTGGGCCCTTGAGTGAGGCCCTTAACCCTCAACTGCTCAGATGTATAATTGAAATAAATATAAGTTGCTCTGGATAAGGGTGTTTGCCAAATACTGTAAATGTAACATTTTATGATTTCTACATTATCGAGTCAGTACAAAAAAAATTTGTTTTCCAGCACAAAATGAAATGTTACAGAAAAATGTTTGTATGTCAGTAAAGAAAGCAGTATATTAATTAAGTGGTAAGAGACACTTTTCAGACAAAAAAAATCCACAATAAAGGCTGATGGGTTTTGTTGCAAAAATAAGAAGCGAGTGTGAAAGTGAAAGTTTTCAGAGGAACCGTGACTGGTTCTGCAAGATGCTCAATAAAACTTACAGCTCATTTCCTTGCACTAATTCTACCTGAAACTACTAATTTTCTTTGAAGCTAAGTGTCGTCACACCAAATATTTCCTTTGTTCAATTAATTACTATTTACTGCTCTGTATAGTAGTTTTTAAATGTCGGAAGATTTAATTTCATTCATTTTGAAGGCATCTTAGCTCTACAGCATTTCTTTGCATGTGCCTAAAACATCTGCACAGTACTGTATGTTAAGTTAATGTTGCTGGGAATCTGTCACACCCCATGTTTTCAGATTTATTTTAAGAACATAATCCAACTATTTAAATAATAGTAATAATAATGGCGATCTTATGATATTTTTTATTATATACTAGAGCATTTTTATTCCTGAATTTCCAGTGACAGAACCCTATGAGCCAAGTAAATTATTTATAGGCCTGAGCTATTAATGTTTGGATTAAACATTCAGTTCAAGTAAACAATCAAACAGGTTTAATAAATATAGGACCTGTCACATCGTTGCAACCTCACGACTACAGTTCCCAGAATGCATCACGAACTACAAATATGGCCAACGAGGACTACACTTCCTACACAAGCACACGCTCGCATTCTCCGCAGTTTTGATTACGGACACCTGCACTCAATCTTACAACACAGTTTATTAGAGACCTTGTGAACATTTGAACTTTGCGAAGTAAACGCTCAGCCGTCATGTCTCTGTCGTTTCACAAAGCAGTCTTTATTGTTTTGAATCTTCCTGGTTTACGGATTTACCGGCTTGTGTTTTGACTACGATTCCCTACTTTAGCCCAGTATTGTCTGTTCGCCTGATCGTCTGACTAACGCCTCTATCACGACTATGCTTTCAGCCTCTTCCTTGCCTTCCTGCTTCGGCATAACCTGCGCTTGCTTCCACCTCAGGTATCGTAACAGGACCTCAATAATGAACATCATAACTTTGAAAAAGGTGATTGTGATGTCCTGTAACCCACAGCTAAAATGATTCCTGCTAGCTTCATATATGGCTGGGCGATATATCGATATAATATCAGTATTGTGATAAATGATTACATTATACACTTTTCTGAGATATCTTTGGTATGCTGATGTATTTTTACGTTTTGAATCATTAGTCAAACTCACTTGAATGTTTTTTTCGTTTATTTTACTACTGTTTTGCAGACAGTTTGTTAGCTAACTTATATATAGTGACATGCATCGTGCATCATACAAATCTCCTCAAGTATCGCCTATCCCTAGCTTCATATTGAAATGAAAATTATGCCCCATATGACTGTTGTCAGACATTACCATCAGCGTGAAACGTTGATGGGTTTTGAAGTAAAAGAAAAGTCCTACCTCGTATATTACTGAGTTTGCACATGGCAGCAAAAACAGAAGATTCCATCTCAATGTTGCGGACTCCTGCTGCGTACGCCTCGGATAGGTAGTTTTGTTTTTCCTCTTCGGTGTACGAACAGAAAGCCCCATCCAAACGAGCTTGACCTGCATCAACACCAGCAATGCAGTGAGTGAGACAGTTTAAACTGACATAATGGGTGTATATAAATGTGTATATTGCACACTCCTGCACCTCAAGGACACCCAACAATACCTTCGTAGAAGTCCAGCGTGCACATGGTGTTCCCAATGACAGTCTCAAACTCCGCCAGCTCTTTGCCGCATTGTAGCAGCTCCTCTGCCAGCTCGACGTCCAGCTCCGTGCTCCTCACCACAGTCTTACCCAGAACCACCTGCTCGAAGCGGGGCAGGAACATGGCATCCACTGACTGCTTGGTGACCACGACTGTGCCTGGCTGCAGACCTGAGGACACAAAGAAGGTCAGACTCTAGTTTATTCATTATCACTCATGCTAGTTATAAAGCTCTGCTGCTTCCTTTAACAATTACAGATTACAACATTAGTAATAATGTTACTGTTAATGTATAAATCTAATATTAGTAGAGTATTCTATGTGCAACATATAACAAATGTTGGTCAGAGTCAATCTATTGTGCTTTATTAAATGAACTGGTGTGTAATAACCATGTACCTATTCCGCCAGAGGTCCCAATGCGCACGATAGTGACATCAGTGCAGCGGGCATGATAGAGGAGTTTGATAAGCTCGTGTAACATTACTGACATGGATGGAATGCCAATGCCATGCTAAAACACAGAGACATTCAACTCAGATTGCAGACATTTTAAATATAAATAATTTAAATGCAGAACAACTTTATATATCATTGATACATAAACACACACACACAAACACACACACAGTATTGTGTTAAGGCAACACTGCAAGCTTCAGCTCTCTGAGTCTTTCTCCTTTGACATTTGATGACTTACACTAATAGACAGTATAGGTCCTACTTTGTACATGGCATAGCGATCTGTTCCCTCACAGATGTTTGGGTACTCTCCTTTTGGATCTTCTAGGCCCAGCTCTTTAGCAATATACTCGGTGAAAGATTTCATCCTCCATGGACTTCCCCCAACACATACAAACTACCAGAAACGAAAATGCAATTTGCAAGAAACCATGTAAGCTGTTACTAAATAAAAACATTTTAAAAACCAGGAAGGTTAAACTTTTGGCACACACTCAACATTTAAGCAATAATATGACATAATGCAGTAAAATCTGATCATTTATTAACTTACTTTAACATCCCCAAACTGTTTCGGGAAGTCATGACTGGCTGTATCTAGATTGAGATGGTACAGTATGTCTTCTTTCATAGACTCCAGTAAACAGTAAGTGTAAATGTGCCTTAAAGGAAAACTCCACCCTGAAACACATGAAATATGTTTATATTGAAATAGTTGTTGGTTGTTGCTGTATTGTCATTACTCCTATGAAATGTTACTGGTTTTGTCCCCTGCTGGCATCGCAGGGGGACACTGCTTACGCTGTTACTATGGCATTTAATCAGAGAGAAAAACAATTCAGCAATCTCGAACATAAAGGATAATGGTCAGAGTTTCATTCCTGGCAAAGGATTATTTACTCAGTTACCATTTTCTAGTGATGTTCACTGTCATATAAATGAGAAATAGAAGTAATGAAGACTCAAAGTTCCAGAATGCAATGCAAATTTAAGGAGCGGCTGTGCTGAGTCATGGCAGAGACTTGGCTTGGCTGGTTAATGACTTAACGAGCGCAATGGTGTTGACAGCGTGAAAGTTGTAACCTAGCCTTTCTGAGCAGAGTGTACAGATGAGGATGTGATAGAACTGGACATATTAAAGACTAAAGCGCTGCTGCATTGCCCTCTATTAAGTAGAGATGCAGCAAGGGCTAAATCCCAGGTCATTGAATGGCATTGTGGGTAATGTAGGAAATAGTACCTGTAGTGAAAATAGACCAACATGGTGATGGAAGAAATAAATCACTAACACCACTAAAGATCACATTTAAGCAGAAACCATTAAAGCGTTTATACTGTACAAGTCTGGAGAAAACAGGTTTGAGTGCATTTGTCACCAGCTCTTGAAAACAGCTGAATAAAGAACAACAATGTTACCATTACAGTTAAATATATAGCGCTTTTCTAGACACTCAAAGCGCTTTACATAGCATGGGCCGGGGTTTGGGGAAATCTCCTCAAACACCACTAGTGTGACACCTGCTATTAGTGGAGAGGAGAGAGTGATGTAGCCAATTCAGAGATGGGGATTATTACGGGGTCAATGGGGGAATTTCACCAGGACACCGAGTTTATACCCCTACTCTCACAGTGAACAAAAAATAGGACAGTTTCTGTGATTAGCACTGACCTCAGGTCATCCATCCATTTTTAAATACTGCTTATCCTACACAGGGTCATGGAAAGCCTGGAGCCTGTCCCAGGGAACTCGGGGCACAGGGCAGGAAAAACATCGGACAGGGTCTCAACCTATCGCAGGGCACAACTGCACACACTGTGGACAATTTGGGAATGCCAATCAGCCTACAACGCATGTCTTTTGACTGGCGGAGAACATGCAAACTCCCAGCACACAGGGTGGAGCCTCCCCCAACCAGGAAGGTAATCCACCATGCCTCCCTGACCTCACATCCATAATTCCTATTTTCTTTATTAAAGAACAAGGATTTATGTACAGGATTGTCTAGTTAATCTTCATATTCTGATTACTACTTCTGCTAAACAGACCTTCTTTAAAATAAATACAAATAAATAAAATAAAAACATTAATCTTTATTATAGACCTATATACCTTTATTATAGACCTACCTTTCACACTGCTCTCCGTTTCTCTCCTCGCTGAAACCCGAATGCATTTTCTTCTTGGACAGAGATGTGGAGCAGAAACACAAAGATGTCAACACACAACCGTGACGTCATTATCAATGAAATGACCCTCATTTAATAGCTATTTCTATTTCTCACTTTTTCTCTCTCTCTCTCTCTTTAATGAATTACATGCTCTTATCAAATAGGTGAATAAATACATGGATATAATGAAAACATTTTTACCTTTGTCAAACTGACGACTGGAATCACGTCTCAAGCTGGATGTGATTTCCCCCCCCAAGATGAAGCTCTTTTTCTCTAATTCTGTACACGTCCTGTACATAGCTGCAGCCTGAGGACCTCCAAGTGGGAGGAACTTTCCAGTAAGGAAGGAGGTTCTCTTAGCGAAATGCACCGGATAATTATAGTGACATTACAGCCACGTACACAAACAACGAATTAAACATGGTATCATGGAAAACCTTATAGAAAATCTCGTTAGCTTTTATAGTTTTAATGGAGAGTTGCATCTGGTACGAATTAAGTCCTTAGAAAAGACTGCTTAGCCTCTTCTGATGACATTAACTACTTTTCTCAAGTGTTGGTTCATCAAAATACTTATAAATACACAAAACTTTATAAAAGTAAAATTAATTTATTTAAGATTAAACTTTTGAACTTTTTAGTTATTTCTTATATTGTTTACAATCAATTTGCAGAAACATGGTGCCTACAACAAAGTAGCAGAAAATCTGTTATGTTGCAATAGTAAAACTTTATTTTTGTAATGAAACATGTGTAACACTTTACAAGAACAGTGCATGAATAATCATGCATTAAAACCTGAATAAATACTTACTTGAATATGAACTAATGGTGATAAGGTAGTACCAATCTGTCACAACTCATGACGGAGCGGATGAAGGAAGGAGGTAAGCGCACTTAAGAACGAGTGTAGTTTATTTACAAGAGGCAGGCAGACAAATTCAAAACGTAATCCAAAGGCGTAGTCAGAAAACAAGCGAAGGTCAGGCGAACGGCAAACAGGCATAAACTTGGGGCAAGGCAGATATCAACAACGTGGCACGGAAAACAGGGTCGAGAAACAAACATAAGCATAAACATGAACGTGAGCTATGACAATGATCTGGGAGCGGATAACCCAGCGTGAACTATAACTAACAAGGAACGTGATACTATGTTTAATTAACCGCGCCGTGTGTAGTACGGCGCGTAGTATATAAGCCGGCATGAATTAACTTACACAGTTTTCAGCTGTGACTAATACGGACACACGTGGGGATTCAACCTATGACAGACACGAGGCGGGGTCATGACGAATATAAACAAAACACACGTGCCCTCCCAGCCAATGACAGAAACAAAAACAAAGAGCACATGTTCAAGTGTCACAACACGCATGCGCAACGGCGCGAGAGCATGCTGCTTCAAGGGGGAACTGTGAAAGAGTCCCCTCCCGGAGTGCCATGAAACATCCCATATCCCCTGGGCTGAATGTCCCACGCAGAGCCAGGAAACCGCATGACGTGTCTGGCGAAGTAGGGACGCGGAGCGAAGTTCACCGCGAGGCTCAAGGGGGGAGCGAGGTTCTCCGCGAGGCTCCAGGGGGGAGCGAGGTTCTCCGCGAGGCTCCAGGGGACGGGGTTCTCCGCGCGAGGCCAGGGGAAGGGAGAAGTTCTCCGTGAGGCTCAAGGGAGAGAACGATGCCCTCCGCTGAGCTCAGGGGAGGAGCGATGTCCTCTCTGGAGCAGGAAGGGGAGTGACACAAGGAGCGACGTCTTCCACAGAGCATGGAGGCAGAGCGACGTCCCCCAGCGTAGGATGGCGGAGCGAGCCCCAGCCGAGCAGGAGGCGCGGGGCGTCCCCAGCCGAGCAGGGAGGCCGAGCGGCGCCCTCCCCAGCCGAGCAGGGAGGCGGGCGTCCCCAGCCGAGCAGGGGGCGAGCGGCGTCCCCAGCCGAGCAGGGGAGGCGAGCGTCCCCAGCCGAGCAGGAGGCCGAGCGGCGTCCCCAGCCGAGCAGGGAGGCCGGAGGCGTCCCCAGCCGAGCAGGGAGGCCAGCGGCGTCCCCAGCCGAGCAGGGAGGCCGAGCGGCGTCCCCAGCCGAGCAGGAGCGCGAGCGTCCCCAGCCGAGCGGGAGGCCGAGCGGCGTCCCCAGCCGAGCAGGGAGGCCGAGCGGCGTCCCCAGCCGAAGCAGGGAGGCCGGCGGCGTCCCCAGCCGAGCAAGGCGAGCGGCGTCCCCGCCGAGCAGGGAGGCGGCGGGTCCCCAGCCGAGCAGGGAGGCGGCGTCCCCAGCAGAGCAGGGAGGCCGAGCGGCGTCCCAGCAGAGCAGGGAGGCGCGAGCGTCCCCAGCAGAGCAGGGAGGCCGAGGGCGTCCCCAGCAGAGCAGGAGGCGAGCGGCGTCCCCAGCCAGGGAGGCCGAGCGGCATCCTCAGCAGAGCAGGGAGGATGAGCATGCATCAAAGACAGGGAGGGAGGGTGGGAGCCGGTCTCAGCCCCGACCCCAGATTCTCCCTCCTGTCGATGTGACTCCTTTTTACTCTGACCGATTACCAAGGGGACGTGAGGCTTGGCTGTGACTGGGATGTCGTGAGCTTGAGACTGAGTCTGGACTTGGGCGTCGTGAGCTTGAGACTGAGTCTGGACTTGGGCGTCGTGAGCTTGAGACTGAGTCTGGACTTGGACGCTGAAAGCTTGAGACTGAGTCTGGACTTGGATGCTGTGAGCTTGTGACGGAGTCTGGACTTGGACGCTGTGAGCTTGAGACTGAGTCTGGACCTGGATGTCGTGAGCTTGAGACTGAGTCTGGACTTGGACACTGTGAGCTTGAGACTGTGTCTGGACTTGGACGCTGTGAGCTTGAGACTGTGTCTGGACTTGGGCGTCGTGAGCTTGAGACCGAGTCTGGACTTGGTGATGCTGGGTCTCTGCACTTTTCCTTCTATCCTTCTCCTCCTCCAGAAGCTGCTTTAGTTGGTTTCGTTACATTTACATTTATTCACTTGGCAGACGCTTTTATCCAAAGCGACTTACAAATAAGCAAAGCGATATATCAAGCAGGGAACAATACAAGTAGTGCTACTATACAAGATCCATTAATTGAATACCAGAGGAAGCAAAGTGTACAGAGTAGAGGTGTAAGTGCAAGTCTGTGGGGTTTTTTTAGGAGTTGGTTAGGTGTTCACGGAAAAGGTGGGTCTTTAGCTGTTTTTTGAAGATAGTGAGAGACTCTGCAGTCCGGATTGAGACTAGTCGACAGAGCCGCATGTTCAGAACCCGTTTCCGGAGTGTCTCCTCTTTCAGCAAAACCTGTGTTTCCTGTAGTTGCAACTCCACGGATGAGCATTCTTTAGTAGCTTCGATGCATTTCTTCTCCATTTCAGACAGAGTGCTCAAACTCTCCAACTGCATTCTGCTCATTTTTTCCACCATTTCCTTCTTACTCTGCGTGATTACAACTGGAACCTGAGGCTTGACTGTGACCGGAGCTTGAACTTGGAACTTGCCTGTGAGTGGAATTTTGTGAATTGGGTCGGCAGACTTGGAGATGAATGGATTCTGCTTAGCAGGGTGCACGGTAACTTGGACTTGTGGCTTGGTCTGGACCGGGACATGGACCTGAGGCATGGCAGGGGCTGGAGACTTAGCTTGGTCTGGAAACTTGGAGATGAGCGGAACTCGCTTCCCTGGATGAGCGGTGGAAGTCTTGTCCATCTCCTCTGGAGTGCTCACCTGCCCATAGTACCTGTGGAATGGGCGCTCCGCCACGTTCACCTCCTCCAGCAACTGATCATAGTTCTGTCCTGGTTCTCCAAACTCCTCCAAAAACACTTCCAAAAACTGCCAAATATCCTCCAGCACCCGGGATTCCTTGGCTGCCACTTGCTGTGCCCATGCGCGAGCTGGGCCAACAAGGCGAGACATGATAAACAGAATAAATCGTCCTTCAGTCGGCTTCAAGTCGCATAGGCTGGAGAAATAATGCTGACAGTCCATCAAAAACTCATCCGGGTAAAAGTAGCCACCATACGGCTCCGGCATGTCCACGGAATACCTTTGTGCGAAGCTCATGGAATCCAAGGCGGGAATCTTGGGCGTGCGGTTTTGGGTTCGGCGTCCTCGCCATTCTCGTGCTACCTCCATGTTTACGGCGGTTAATTTCTGTCACAACTCATGACGGAGCGGATGAAGGAAGGAGGTAAGCGCACTTAAGAACGAGTGTAGTTTATTTACAAGAGGCAGGCAGACAAATCCAAAACGTAATCCAAAGGCGTAGTCAGAAAACAAGCGAAGGTCAGGCGAACGGCAAACAGGCATAAACTTGGGGCAAGGCAGATATCAACAACGTGGCACGGAAAACAGGGTCGAGAAACAAACATAAGCATAAACATGAACGTGAGCTATGACAATGATCTGGGAGCGGATAACCCAGCGTGAACTATAACTAACAAGGAACGTGATACTATGTTTAATTAACCGCGCGTGTGTGCGCGCGGTAGCGTAGTAAGCTCGACGCATGAATTAACTTACACAGTTTTCAGCTGTGACTAATACAGACACACGTGGGGATTCAACCTATGACAGACACGAGGCGGGGTCATGACGAACATAAACAAAACACACGTGCCCTCCCAGCCAATGACAGAAACAAAAACAAAGAGCACATGTTCAAGTGTCACAACACGCATGCGCAACCGCGCAAGAGCATGCTGCTTCAAGGGGGAACCGTGATACAATCACTACGTCATGAGACTTACGAATTCATGTGTGAATAAAGACCACCTTAAGTACGTTAATACATGTTTGTAAGTTAATGTATAAATTAACATTAAATCAAAATTGCACTATAATAAAGAATATGAATTCAACATGCATAATTATAAATGAATACCCCAGCTGAAGAATTTTATTTTATTTTTTTACTAACAGGAAGTATAAGCTTCCTAGTCGACGGCACATGATGTCATACACACGTAATGTGACGCCGCTAGCTTTAGCAGATAACCAGAGTCATTGACTTTCTTCAGTTTACTGTTTATGTCAAAGTTACTGTTTATAAAAAAGTAATGCATATTATATAATATAAACTTATAGTTTATATTATATATAAATATTTATGCATTATTTTCATGGATGCACAAAAAGCACTGAACTAAACTACAGTTCTAAATGAATAATATATATTCTGGTATGTCTGTGTATTGGGTTCTTTTCAGTTTTATATAATTGGACAAACAGTTGTATAAACTTTTAGTCTAAAGTTTATATTTGTAACGCTCAGCTTGTGTATTTTATTTTAAATGAACGGAAAAATGGTACTAAAAGTTTGCCCCGCCCTGTCCGATGATGAAAATAATCGCTAGTTGCAGCCCTAAACTATGATGGTCGTTGGCTTGGATGTCGCTTACAAAACATCGTTGTAGGTGCAACTTGCGCAATCTAACCAGTTGCATGCTTCAACTGTGTCTTCTTACACGGGACACAAACACTCACACACAATTAACATTGACATGTCATCCATAGTTTCCCCCTCAAAGTGGAATAATTTCACAACTAAAAACTTTCTTGCATAACACTTGTATTTGTTTTTCAAGACTAGAACATGGAACAAAACAGTTAACAAAATACAAAAACAGTTACAAAATACAATATGTATAAATATTGCTTTTCGATACATTTCGAATAATAAGTAAAATGAGTCCATGCATTGACTTTGGTAACTGAAAAGTACCACGTTAAATATGACCGCTCAAAATGCTTGCACATATCGCAAACCCCTTTATTCACCTTATTTACACTTAGGCACACTGACATACAAGCAGCAAGGTCCATTTTGGCAAATAAATATGTGCAGAAAGTTTAGTCTAATCTGGAATCATGTATACTTTGCATATTGTAGACCCCAGGCATAGAGTCTCCTCAGGGACAAAGTGCAGAACAACTCTATGCAACATTCCTAAATTCAAAGCTCTATTAGTCTTTCACTTAAAAAAAAAAAAACAATTAAAAAAAGGTCACACAAGGTCATCGTAATGCTTGTTAGTAAGTAAGAATTAAAGACCACACACACTTTACACTGAAAACGGAAACTGCTGGATGTGATCTAATTGCCAAAATTAAATCATGTCAAAGGTCACAATGGAAACTTTCCACAAAGACAATGACATACAGTACTGTACTTTTTTTCAGAGTACAAAGTCTTGTTGCTTGTAAGCTTCTGTTGAAATTTCAACATCGAGAGGAATCATTATTCAGGAAACCTAGAGAAAAGACATACAAACATCAGCTTGTTTTGTGTCTCTGCTTTCACAATGGCCTGGTGCTTATTCTGATCAGAAGAGAGAGGTGTTATCAATTACACATGAAAAAAAACTTTTCATTCCTGTATACCAAGAAGTCAAAGCGTTTGCAGCCATGAACCCCTTTAACTATACAATACATTTTATAAAAGTAATCCAAATATTCGATATATACACACTGATAAGCCATAAGATTTAAACCAGGACCTGTGAACCAGCCAAAGGGTCATGGATGCCAAGGCTTGGGGAGCAAAGGCTAGCCCATCTGATCCAATCCCATAAAACAGCTACTGTAGCACAAATTGTTGAAAACGTTAATGCTGGCCATCATAGAAAGGTGTCAGAACGTAGCAACATGACAAAAATATCCAGGTGTTGACTTGGCCTCCAGATTCCCCAGATCTCAATCTGATGAGAATCTGTGGGATGTACTGTACAAACAAGTCTGATCCATGGAGGCCACACCTTACAGGACTTAAAGGATCTGCTGGTAACGTCTTAATGTCATACCACAGCACACCTTCAGAGGTCTTGTGAAGTCCGTGTCTTGACGGGTCAGAGCTGTTTTGGTGGCACCAGGGGGGACCTATGCAATATTAGGCAGGTGGTTTTTAATGTTATGGCTGATCAGTGTATACAACAATAATTTGGCTACTTGTTGGAACCAAACAGCTTTTTATTCCTGAATTTTACACTGACATGAGGTCTAATCTCACAGTATTTATAGTGTTTTTAATTCAGGGCATGCAGGGCAGTCGCTTAGGGCACAGATTAAATGCAGGGTTCTGCTGTAAGCCTTTAACTAATTAGTGGAAAATATAACATTTTCACACAGTCCTGACTCAGGACTAATTTGGGGCTTGGTTGAGGGAGGAGCTAATAATCGTATTGAAGAATTTCTTCTGAACCATTGCTCAACTGCACAATTCCTTACTGCACTCAGGTTTGAAAAATGCTTGGTACTAGGCTCATCCGTTGTTTCTTATTATTTTCCTTTGGCACCAATATTGAAGTGATGGAGAGCAACACTTATTTTATTTGCATTATGCATGGAATGTCATTGTGCAGGAATACCTGAAAACAACATGATTTTCCACAGTGCTCAGTCCTATGAATGTCTGGTTTTGTCAGATGTGACAAGACCACACTCTCTCTTCCCCATTTTCAAGAGCACCAATGAGAGGATCTCTGAACCACTCCCAGGCTTGAAAACAATGTTCATACTTCACCAATCATACTGACTCAAAAAAAAACAAGAACAAAAAACAAACCTCATGTGTGCAAACGACCAAAATATACCTTACAAGTAAATAAGGAAAAGAGCAGCGCATTTGGAGTCTCTCATCTGTTGTACAAGAAATGAACTCATTAGCATCATGGACAGATGTTGAAATGAAATGACTATTTTAACTGTACATTTTAAAGAACAACAAATAGAAGAAAGCTTTGACCTACACATGAGCCCTCATCACGCCACAGAAACAATTCTTCTGAGAGTTATTAATGATCGGGAGTTGACAAAAAATTAATACTCCGTTCTAATGCTTTTAGATCTCATTGCAGCTTTGATACAACTGATAATGCTATTTTAATTTATAGTCTTAATAAATAGGTTGAACTTCCTGGATGTTTAATCACGAGTAGAGATCTTTGGATTTGTTTATATCAGGGGTGTCCAATCTTATCCACAAACGGCCAGTGTGGGTGCAGGTTTTCATTTCAGTCACGCAGGATCCTTACTCATGACTAAACATCCAGTGTGGACAGTGGTAGCTCAGTGGTTAAGACATGGGACTACTGATCAGAAGGTTGTGAGGTCAAATCTCAACGCTGCCTTCTTCTGTACACCAGGACTGTTTGGCTGATGTTAAGACCTGGCAGTCGTGGAGCTTCTTTATAGCCAAACTCAAATAAAACTGAAGTAATTTTCATCTGCCAAAAAAATTCTCAAACTTCTCACACTCTTACCTTAGAGCGCTCATATTTTATGCTAGACCTGCCTGTAGAAACCTAGGAGCACGTTTGGATTCAGATCTGCGTTTTACAAAGCACGTGAAGAACGTGGTTCAGTCTTGCTTTCTCCAGCTCAAAAAAAATCTCAAAACTGGATAAACATAATTTTTATTATTTTATTTTTTAAAGCACCTCAGCTTTGCTTCTTAGCACTTTCTGACTTTTTTGTGTCTATGCTTATTTTCTATTACATTTCATGTTTTGTGTTATTAATTTATAAATTTTTTAATCTGGTGTGCTTATTAATTTTATCTACCGTTTGCAACTTTCTGATGCTTTTGTTATTCTGCTTGTCTTCTTCTGCCATTGGAAAGCACTTGCTTAAAAAGTACTATATAGATAAACATATAATAATAATAATAATAATAATAATAATAATAATAATAATAACTATGATTATTATTATTGGGAGTCTGGAGGAAACTGGAGAACCCAGAGGAAACCCCGAGGGAAACTCCATATAGACAGTAACCCAAGCTCAGTATTGAACCGGAGACCCCAAGCTGTGAGGGAGCAACACTACCCGCTGCTTTTAAGCACTTATTTGCATTCATATAAATGTACTTACATGTTCCCTTTAGTGCAGTTGTTGCCAATCACCTTGTTTAAGCCTGGTTCCCTCTGTAAATAGGTGAAATGACAAATAGACAATGAAATTTAAAGACATATAGAAACAACCCTAGAATGCGAATGTAATCTATGTACATACATTCATACTAATATATATATATATATATATATATATATACACACACATATATATATATATATAAATATAATATCTCAAAAAGTGAGTACACCCCTCACATTATTGTAAATATTTGATTATATCTTTTCATGTGACAACACTGAAGAAATGACACTTTGCTACGATGTAAAGTAGTGAGTGTACAGCTTGTGTAACAGTGTAAATTTGTTGTCCCCTCAAAATAACTCAACACACAGCCATTGATGTCTAAACCGCTGGCAACAAAAGTGAAAATGTCCAAATTGGGCCCAATTAGCCATTTTCCCTCCCCGGTGTCATGTGACTTGTTAGTGTTACAAGGTCTCAGTTGTGAATGGGGAGCAGGTGTGTTAAATTTGATGTCATCGCTCTCACACTCCCTCATACTGGTCACTGGAAATTCAACATGGCACCTCATGGCAAAGAACTCTCTGAGGATCTGAAAAAAAAAAGAATTGTTGCTTTACATAAAGATGGCCTAGGCTATAAGAAGATTGCCAAGACCCTGACACTGAGCTGCAGCACGGTGGCCAAGACCACACAGCGGTTTAACAGGACAGGTTCCACTCAGAACAGGGTTCGCCATGGTCGACCAAAGATGTTGAGTGCACGTGCTCAGCATCATATCCAGAGGTTGTGTTTGGGAAATTGACGTATGAGTGCTGCCAGCATTGCTGCAGAGGTTGAAGGGGAGGGTGGTTAGCCTGTCAGTGCTCAGACCATACGCCGCACACTGCATCAAATTGGTCTGCATGGCTATCGTCCCAGAAGGAAGCCTCTTCTAAAGACGATGCCTGCAAACAGTTTGCTGAAGACAAACAGACTAAGGACAGGGATTACTGGAATCATGTCCTGTGGCATGATGAGACCAAGATAAACTTATTTGGTTCAGATGGTGCCATGCGTGTTTGGCTGTAACCAGGTGAGGAGTACAAAGACAAGTGTGTCTTGCCTATAGTCAAGCATGGTGGTGGGAGTGTCATGAAGCTGCATGAGTGCTGCCGGCACTGGGGAGCTACAGTTCATTAAGGGAACCATGAATGCCAACATGGTTGCAGTATTCCAGCATGATAATGACCCCAAACACACCTCCAAGTCGACCACTGCCTTGCTAAAGAACTGAGGGTGAAGGTGATGGGCTGGCCAAGCATGTCTCCAGACCTAAACCCTATTGAGCATCTGAAAGGCATCCTCAAACGGAAGGTGGAGGAGCACAAGATCTCTAACAACCACCAGCTCCATGATGTCGTCATGGAGGAGTCGAAGAGGACTCCAGTGGCAACCGGTGAAGCTCTGGTGAACTCCATGCCCAAGAGGGTTAAGGCCGTGCTGGAAAATAATGGTGGCCACACAAAATATTAACACTTTGGGCCCAATTTGGACTTTTCACTTAGGGGTGTACTCACTTTTGTTGCCAGTGGTTTAGACATTAATGGCTGTGTGTTGATTAATTTTGAGGGGACAGAAAATTTACACTGTTACACAAGCTGTACACTCACTACTTTACATTGTAGCAAAGTGTCATTTCTTCAGTGTTGTCACATGAAAAGATATAATCAAATATTTACAAAAATGTGAGGGGTGTACTCACTTTTATGAGATGTGCCTCCATTAATTATAAAGAGCAGCTTACCCCCTTGTCCAGAACTATTGGGTGATCTGGTAGAAAGTCCGGTTTTATCTTTGCCATTGGCGAATTTGCCAACTTGATCAAGAAGTCTCTGCTGTATGATATTCTCTCTATCAAGAACAAAAGAGCCCAGCTTTACTCTCAAATATCGTTTAACCTAAACATGCTCATCAAACTATTGCTAACCGTGCTCTGAACACTCTCGCTAATTATTAATCAAATCCTCTTCGCAGTGTCATGTTACCATGCTGGCACACTGCTGAACATATACCACAGTGCTGTAGAATTCTTGAATCTGATTGGTATAACAGCAGCTCTTACAATAATCAGAGCTGCAATTCAAATTTCTCAGATTTCTATTAATGTCTCGGGTGTTAGTGCATTGTAACTGGGGTTGGGCGACGAGTAAGAGATAGTCCACGGTTAGGTATGTGTTATGACGTGGAGGCAAAGAACCACCAAGTAAGGCATTAAAATCGTGTAACGCACACCTAGCTGTGGATTATGCCGCTTGTACCATGGTCACTTGCAAATACTGGCAAGTTAAATAAGTCATTGATGTTTGCAGCGTTAGTTATTTTATATACAGGTCGTTAGATCTAGAATATCACCTGCTCTAATTCATTTACAAAATTAGTAGTGCTTTAAGAATACATTCATTTGAATGAATTATAGTAAATGGTTATTAGACAGAAAGAAAGAGCGAGCGAGATTGAGACAGACAGAGAGAGACTGCGTGTGTGAATTACAGCATCTGTTTACTGATAATGAAGCTGTGAGTTTAACTACAGTGCCTTGCGAAAGTATTCGGCCCCCTTGAACTTTTCAACCTTTTGCCACATTTCAGGCTTCAAACAAAGATATAAAATTTTATTTTTTTGTGAAGAATCACCAACAAGTGGGACACAATTGTGAAGTGGAACGAAATCTATTGGATATTTTAAACTTTTTTAGCAAATAACTGCAGAGATTTGTACAGTGTACGACTGATTGTTGTCCTATGGACAGACTCTCCCACCTCAGCTGTAGTTCTCTGCAGTTCATCCAGAGTGACCATGGGCCTCTTGGCTGCATCTCTGATCAGTCTTCTCCTTGTCTGAGCTGAAAGTTTAGAGGGACTGCCAGGTCTTGGTAGATTTGCAGTGGTCTGATACTCCTTCCATTTCAAAATGATCGCTTGCACAGTGCTCCTTGCGATGTTTAAAGCTTGGGAAATATTTTTGTATCCAAATCCGGTTTTAAACTTCTCCACAACAGTATTACACACCTGCCTGGTGTGTTCCTTGGTCTTCATGATGCTCTATGCGCTTTCAACAGAACTCTGAGACTATCACAGAGCAGGTGCATTTATACAGAGACTTGATTACACACAGGTGGATTCTATTTATCACCATCAGTCATTTAGGACAACGTTGGATCATTCAGAGATACTCACTGAACTTCTGGAGTGAGTTTGCTGCACTGAAAGTAAAGAGGCCGAATAATTTTGCACGCACCACTTCAGTTTTTTATTTGCTAAAAAAGTTTAAAATATCCAATAGATTTTGTTCCACTTCACAATTGTGTCCCACTTGTTGGTGATTCTTCACAAAAAATTTTAATTTTATATCTTTATGTTTGAAGCCTGAAATGTGGCAAAAGGTTGAAAAGTTCAAGGGGGCCGAATACTTTCGCAAGGCACTGTATATGTTACAATGGTTACAGTTGTTTATAAGCAGCGCATTAATCTAGAACGGTGATTACATTGACCGGAACTACCTGTGGTATACACGGTTTTAACCCACACCTTCCAGCCAATCAGAATTGAGTATTCCGACAGACCATGGTATAAGACGAAAAATATCAAATCATATCACGATACTTGAGGACATTTCAATGATACACGATTCGTATCGCAATATATAATTTAGCTAACAAATGATCTGCAAAACAGCAGTAAAACAAACAAAAAATGGTTAAACCGACAATTTGACGACACTTTTCTTTAATGCCTACAAACACCAAGATTAGGTTTTTCAAAATACTATGTTAAATCAATGGCATCCATTCAGTACAATTTCATTTGTAATGATTGAAAACGTCAAAATTACCAACGGTATCGCAGAAAAGTATATCGCGAAACCATTTATCACAATATCGATATAATCACCCAGCCCTAGTTTTAAGTTTTCCACCATGTGAAAGCATTCAGGACTTTGTGCTTTCTAGTTCCTTAGTAA
This sequence comes from Ameiurus melas, assembly GCA_012411365.1. Lineage (NCBI taxonomy): Eukaryota > Metazoa > Chordata > Actinopteri > Siluriformes > Ictaluridae > Ameiurus > Ameiurus melas. Next base: position 31,951,990 of record CM022757.1, on the reverse strand, counting down.
GATGCCAAGCTGCTGCTTTTTTGTCTTACTGACTTCAAGAAAGAGGGAAAAAGAACGGCCGGTGAGGGTGACTGTTTGACCGTGTTTGAACATGGCAGGTTTACATGGATGTCCTAGAACATGAGATGTAAATATAAAAGGGTAGAAAGTAGTTGTTGTTCATTGATAAATTAAAATTTGTAATCGTTGGCAAATTGCTGTGGTATAAGAGGAATAAACCACTTTCAGGTATGAAGTTATAGGAAAATAATCCACTTTCAGTTAAATTATGCGCCTATAACAGCACACCCTTTTGTGTTTATTTTAATAACAGAAAAATGACGGAATACCTGAAAAATGACTCCTACCTGGTTTGGCAGCTGCTTGATTTTGGCTGTGTAGCATAAGAATTTTATAAAAATGCTCCACTGTTATTTTGTTTGGCTGAAACAAAAACAACAGGTTCTCTGCTGTTACCAAAGGGTTACCAGGAAATCCAGACACAAGTGAGAAGGAAGTGGCACACTGTAACTGATCAACTTCATGATTTACAGTATTTGGTACAAAAACACAGCCTTACTGCTCTTTCTATTGGCTGCTCCACAGGCTCAGCCACAGCATCTGTCTGGAGCACTACACCCACAAACAGCACACAACTTAGAATAAAGGCATACGAAAGGGTTCACTGCAACAGAACTGCTTGGGTTAGGCAACTGATAAACCGTGATAGATGTCGGGAAAAATACTTTTCCAGCATGTACTTAAAAAAAACCATTAGCTTGCTCCAGAAAGAACTGAATTGTTGTTACCTTGATCACTATTTAGTCTGCGCAGTGGCCTTGCTGGCACCAGATTTCGCATCCTCCTTGTGGAGACCTCCATCATTCTGAATAAATAAAATATCCTCGTCATGACAGTCACATTTAAGATTTAAGATAAACTTCCTTACTCATAACTAAATAAACCACTTTGTGTGTGTGCGCGTGTGGCCATTCATCAATATTATTAACTTTTAAGAAAAGCATTCAGGATTGTATTATTAAGGAAGAAGAAAAGTGAAACTTGTGAGAAAACCTAAGTGATAGCTGGAACTTATTTTGCAAACGTTCCACAACATTAAACTTGAACTATGAACAGAATTTATTTTTTTTTTGCTAGCATTACGAATAACACTTATAATGAGGAATAAAACACTCCAGGAAAATGCAATCGAGTGCAAATGTTTGCAAACCCTTTCCCTGAAAGCATGAAACTTACCTGGAACGTTTTGTAAAAGTTATAAAATTATAACATAATAAAGGTAGCCTCAGAAGTATATTAATGGTCACAGCAAACTACTTGAGAGTTTGAGACTATTTGAATGTTTCAAGTCTTCATGACTTTTAAAGGTAAACCTGTATTGACCATGAAAGTCATTAGTCACCTTAAAAAGTTATGTCTAAGTTAGTAAACATTTTTTGAGCATGCTAATAAAGGTAACATATATACTTGCTATAAAAGTTATTTTTAGTAAGAAATCACAATTAACTAAAATTCTTGACAGATAAACAGGCATATCTTTTTCTACCTAGAAACAAGGTTGCCAGGGTAACTGGTTTACACCCAACTAGGCTAGTTTTGGAACAAGGTTACAGATGTCAATGGTTGGCATTTTCTGAGCGAGTAAAAAAACTAAATCTGTTGAGGCTGCCTAGATCTGGTTTTAAAGCAAAGGACTGGAATTAAATCTAATCCATTTCCACAAGAATAGGCTGTGGCAAACAAAGGGAAATGTAAGTGATAATAATGTACACTGTATTACCAAAGGTTTGTGGAAACCTGACCATTTCACCCATTTGTGGTTCTTCCCCAAACTGTTGCCACTTAGTTGGAAGCACACAATTGTACAATTTTCCTTCACTGGAACTAAGGGACTCAAACATGTTCCAGTATGACAATGTCCCTGTGCACAAAGCCAGGTCCATGACGACATGTGGCCGGTTGCAGCAGTTGGATGTACACCCGATTGTAAGACTAGGCTGAGCGTGAAATGCGTAGAATTAATACTTGTTACACCATCTAGGCGTAGTGCTACATCTGAGACTAAATCTAAAAGGTCTATTTTTTCTTCACTTCGTCAACTGTCAGACTTCTTGATCCACCCTCTACTTCACTGACTGCCCCACCAGACTTCTTCTTTTTTCTCATTATTTATAGCATTGTTTTGTGTGCATACTAAAATATGCATATACTTACTATAGAGTTCGATAATTTTTCTTGCTTCACAAGCCGAGTAATTTCATTGTCATTACTTTGGCTCCGGAGACATTTTTAATCTATTTGATGGCATCAGTAAATGTAAGTTTGTAATCATTGCAATGTGAATGGCATGGCACCTATCACTGCGATAGAAGGTGCCAGCATAGACGACGTGCATCGTCTAGTGGGCTTAGCTGTGCCTAGTCGTAGTTTTAAATGATGCAACAGGTGCAAATATTTATCGGTCCATAGAGGATTTTGTTTTTTTGTAATTGTTGCAGCCAAAAATACTTGATTTTGCTTTTTGAAAAATTTGCAATGCAATTTGCAGAGTTTTTTGTGGGGTTTTTTTCTGGAAAACTACTTGAATTTGCAAAATTTCACCTGCATGAACTTGTCTTTCTCAGTAATGTTTGTTTTTAAATGAGACCTTTTAGTTTTTCTGATGTTTGAAGCAAACGAATCAAAGGGAGCTTTGGCCGAATGCGCACTGTGATGACGTCACATGATGTGCCTTGGCCCAAATCTGTGGAAAATCTGCTGTAATTTTCAAAAATTGCTTGATTTTGCATTAACGAAATCGTGGAGAGAATTATTTACACAACGCTGGACGTAGTTATGCCCGGCACAGGGCTTACACCAAAACTTTTCTTTTACATCCAGCTGGTGCAACCGCCCACTGGTTTCCAAAGGAGTAAAATAACTTGGGCTGGGTAAAAAATATTGATTCTCCGATTTTAATCGATCTTCAATTTAACGAAACGATACTGATATGGGAATTCCCCAAAACTATTCTTAATGCACGTGCTTTACTTGAAAGGATTTTAATATTATCTGCAGTTCGCCTCTTTTACTGAATATGAAAACGCTTTTATTTCTTAAACATGTTTCACATTGTTAATGAATTTCACTGTTGCACATTTACAATGTTTTTACTTTACAGTAAAGTGTGTTGTGCAGTTTGTTTACCTTGTATGCATTTTATGTACATATTTATGATTTCTTGTTACGATGTTTGTAACTCAAAGTAAAAGTAAAAAGTAATTAAACATAATTGTGTGAGCCATATTGTTACTGTAAATATGTATTTGAGTAATATAGCTAAGTAGGAGGGTTTGCGTTACCAGCATGTATATAAAAACATGCATTCCATGTCTGCAAAACTACCATTTTAAATGATATATTGATAACTAATCAATTAAAAATAACTAATTGTTATCGGATCGAATTGGTCGCAATACCCAGTCCTAAAAATAACACAACCCTACTGAACTCCTCACCACACAAATCCCCACACCCACGCTCCAAAATCCAGAGGAAAGCCTTCCCAGAAGAGTGGAGGTTTAACAACAAAGCTGGGAACTATAATGAGATGTTCAGCAAACACATGAGTGTGATGGTCAGGCATCCATATACTTTTGGCTATACAGTGTAGCTACAATGTACAGAACCATTTCTGTTTTGGTTCTGGGATTTGAAGAGGGAAAAGGGGTATTGTTTGGTGGATGGATGATGGCTGTACTGGGAGATGATGAAAAGGAGTATTGTAGATACTGCATAACAGACGTGAACGCGCACCAAAGTGACCATGTTTCCTTTCGTGCAAATACATCGGAAAAGAAGAAAAACACATCTCCACTTTTTCCAGCACCTGGTTTCAAGTCTGACTGCTTTTTTTTTTTTTTTTTTTATAAAGGAAAGTTTTGAGGCCTAGTAACCCTACCCAGAAACCAAGTTGGGGTGCAAACCTTTTCTATAGTGAAGGGTAGATAAAAGTTACACAAATCTGCTATTGACAGTTGTGGACAGAATATACAATAATACATTAAGGAATATAAACTTTGCAAGCAAAAGGTTTATTACAATAAGTATGATGTAGTGGTCTGACCACCGGTCCCACTCATGAGAGAACACAGTTTGGTTAACTTTACCTGGATGAAATATATTTGGTTCATTAGTTCGTTTGCAGAAAAGAGAAGTAGTTAAATCAGTTCAGCGCCTAGATGTTAGCTAACGTTCACTTCCACCCCCTGGATTGGATTTGAAAGTTCGGGCATGGCAGACTGATGAGAGCTGCACACAACACTGCCATTTCAAAAGTAAACACAGTAATACTATTTTAATACTATTTCATTTATGGGAACATTATTGTAATAATATTTTTTTTTATAATAATTTTTAGCCAGTGATAAACCGCTCAGAAGATGAAAAGACGTCAGCAGCCCATGGCGTGTTCATGGCTGATGGACTAACCCACTAGCATTGACAATTTGAGTGTTAGCAGTTAACAAATTAAATAATACCATGCTATCAACCAACATATACTATGAAAACTGTATAACTTTTTACGTTACAATAATTAAATTGTCATCGCTGTCTTACGTGCTGTCTTTCTCCAACAGTGCTCTCTCTTTCTCTCTCTCTCTCTCTCTCTCTCTCTCTCTCTCGTACTACATACTAACCAACTATGTAGTATCTTCCAATAGTACGATACAGCGTGGCTCAGCGTTTTTAACGCCCTATTTAGTACGCTAGTGTAGTCTAGTGTAGTCTAGTGTAGTGTAGTGTAGTGTAGAGTGGTGTAATTCCGGACTCAGCACCAGGGATCATCCGACATGACGGTGCACTATGAAGGGTGTTGCTGCTACCATTTCAACCCACTATATAGGGAGAAATGTGCTATTTAGGATATAGCACCGGGAAGAGGAAAAAACAACGAACTCCGAGCACTTCAAACTTGACGAGATAATCGATTTAGGCGCTGCGTAATAATTATAATCTTCTTTTAATGCGAATTTGATTGACAAGTGTAAAAGCACGGTACTGCTCGTGTATAAACGACGAGTGTTCGTTACAAACAAACACACACACACACACACACACACACACACACACACATATATATATATATATATATATATATATATATATATATATATATATATATATATATATATATATATATATATATATAATGGCTACTGCTTATACTTTTACACATTGTCGGTTTAGTTGTGGTTAATATTTCGTTTTAGTTTTCCATCTGATTTTAAGGTGCTCTGAAGAATAACGATATAATAATAATAATAATAATAATAATAATAAAATAATAATAATAATAATAATAAATAGCCACAGTATTGGTTGTCCCTACACAAGTGCACTATCGCCCTAGGACATGGGAAAGTGACGTCATGGCCCAGTCTTTTACGAATGATCCGCCATTTTGGTCACTGGGTAGTCTGCTCAGATAACCAGCCTAGATAGCAGACTCTGGCCAGCCGTTTTAGCATTTAATGCCCTTGGCTCTATTAGTCGCAGTTTAGACTAGTCCAAATTCCAATTACAGATATCTATTCTGTAATATTGACATTAAAGATATCTACAATATAATTATGACTAGCCAGAATATACATGAAGGTATCTACGATGTTATTTTGACTAGTCATATATTTCCATTGGGAATATATGTTTCTGTTATCTACAAATGAGTTTTGACTAGTAGAACCTGTAATTAAAGAGATCCGTCATTAATTTGTACTATGTATAATTCTAATGAGAGATATTGAATTTTCACTAGTACAAAATGAAATTTGAGGCATCTGTATTTGGTTTTTGACTAGTCATAATTGATATTTAAGATATCTTATATTCCTCATCATTAAAGATATCCAAAAACACATTCGAGATATCTGACACTAACATATAAATAGTCAAAATACAATTATAGATATCTTGAATTTGATATATGTGTAGTCCAAACAAAGATATCTTGACTTTAATTAATTATTAGTCAAATCATATTTAAAGAAATCTATAATGTAATTTTAGATCACTCAAATGGATCTCTGATTAGGGTCATCTTTATTTATAGAGATATACAAATGTCATTCTGACTGGGACAAATCTCAATAGACATATCTTGAATTAACATCCTGACTAGTCGAAATTACTTTATAGGTATCTAAATTGTGTATTCAAATCACAAAGCCCCACCTCTCTTTTACTAACCACGCAATTAGTGCAGCTCGGACAAAGACCAATTAAAATCTATACACCAAATTAAATATGCTTATTAATCTGAGAAAATAATGACTGTGCAACAAACTATGGGCCTATAGTAATGTTATTAAATCAGGGTAGAATAAAGCTTGAAGAAATACTAACCTGCAAATTCTTTGAATAGAGAAAAGGCCATTGAAAAGTGCCATCAACACATAAATAATTTATTTTGTATGTTTACAGTTCACATTTTGTATCACACGCCAGTATATTATGCACCTTTAAAATGTAAGAGAAACAGCGACTCCAAGAGGCCAAAAGGTTCAGCACAGTAGCCGCCATGATTTCCAAACCCCACTCACGCTTTACTAGGACAAAACTCAATTCAGATATCTGAAAATCTCACTTTTGACTAGTCAAAATTGAATTAGAGAGATCTCTAATTACCTTTGTGTATGTATGATGCGTCAACTGACTATATCTATGACGTCATTAAAGAGCTTTTAAATGGAACTTTGACTAGTCAAGCTTTATTTACAGATGTCTTCAACTGATAACTGATATTACGCAATCGGGTAGGCGTGGTCTATTTTGAGAAGCTGCACAGGTCAACGATCATGCGCAGTTTGGGAAGAAAAGCCATTTGCTGCAGAGATGTCTATGATTACAGGGGTTTTACATTCACTCTGCTATAACTTCAGATTCCAGACCCCTGATCACAGGGGTTTTGTGCCAAATACCCCTTTACATCTTTAGGCGTCACAGGCAGCCGCTCTACCGCCGTCCACCGAATCAGTACCGAGTCACGTTAACGTTCCTCATGTCTATTACCGCAGGAAAGTTTGTTCAGTTAAAGTGATTTATTGGCGCCCCCTAGTGTCGATGTAAATAAGCGCCAGTGTGTGCAAGGTTGTATTGGGCCTGAGTGCACCATGACACTCTTCACCGGTGTTTTGTTTTTTGTTTTGTCTTTTTATGAAAAGCTTATGGTTAAGCACACCACGCACTGATTTTTGCTTCCATAATAAATATATAGATGTACAGTATCTGAATGTTTGACATGTGTTAATAAAAGTTAAAACCAGTTCAGTTGATGAAGTCACACACCCTGATCATTTATGCCAACAACAAACCCCACCCCAGGCAGTCTTCCCTAATCGATTTAGATAATAAAGATTATTACTCATATTTACGAGGCTACTTATTAGGAAGACTGTTCTGTCAGCAAGCAACAAGCTAGCCAATGTTTTAACTGGTTAGCGCTGACTGAGAGTACAGTATTTCTGCAGTAACAAAGAACATGTTCTATATTTTTTTTATTTAAAAATAAATCTTAGCACTCGCTTTGTATTGTCCATATAATAAGGTCAATTTGTGTTCATATCCTTCTTTGTGGCTATGCCTGTCCACAATGGCTATTTATTTGTAATAATAATAATAATAATAATAATAATAATAATAATAATAATAATATAATAAATAAAAAATAAAAAATATTGTTTTATTTTATTTTTTAATAATTGAAGCAAATCAAATATTATTGAGTACAAGAAATTAGGTTGTTGTTTGTTTTTTGTTTTGTTTTTGTTTTTTTTGGCATTGAGGATGAATCTAGTCTAGGGCACCAAACGGGCTAGGACACTGGAAAGAGAAATGATTCGTTCATCTCTCGAGTCTTCGGGTTCGAGTCGTCACAGCCTCACTGCATTCAGCCTATGGTGCGGTCAGGTAATGAACGAACGACTCCGAAGACTCGAGATGTGAACTAATCATTTCTGTTTCTGGGGAACAAACGTGACACATTTGACGTGACAAAAGAAAGACTCGGATCGGGAGGTGAGATGAACTAAAAGACTGCATCGCCTGAAGACCAGCTAAACAATGAATTCATCATTTGTTTCTCATAATTCGGCTGCATTCGCATTTTAGCATTAAATACATTCGGCATCAGCCTATAGTTTATTTTATAGTATATTAAGTACTAGATGTGTTGGGGAATTTAACATGTCACATTTTAATTACATTCTGCTGAAATGAACAAAATGACTCGAGAAAAGATTCATTCATTTTGCTGAAGGAGATCCAAAGATCCGAGTCAGCAAAATGCTCCGAACTTCCCATCACTAAAGTTTTGCCCTCAGTCCGGCCGAGGGGGCGTGTTCCGGCGGGAAAGTGACGTATATGCATACCCTCTATTTGATGACCTGTATTTATTTATTTATTTTTGTAAGGGGGCGTCTTTACCACACCTCCAGAAACGCCCATTTTACGTCGCGGTACCGAACCCCCTGGAATTGAGTGAACCAGAGAAGCAGCCTAGCTAGCAGACATACAGTGTGTGCCATTATCGTCGGAACACACTTGAAACTGAACTGCCAATAGTTCAATGTAGCAAAATCACTGTGGAGAGAAATAAAGGTGTTGTGAAGTTAGCTGTACATTGGTTCATACCCCATGCTATCACATTTGGGCTTCCTGTACACATCCGAGGCTTTGAGTGACTTCAGTTTTTTATTTATTTAGTTAAATTCAATTCAACTTCTTAATAAATAAATAAAAAGTACAGGCACACTAGATATAAAACCGTGTCTGGAAGTGTAAGAAGTGGTAACACACCCAGAGTATTACTCCACTCTTTTTGGGAGTTCATATGGATTAACACCATAAATAAGATCAATTTTATCCACACTATGTATTTGCTTCGTTACACTTCAGGCATTTTAACAACACAGAGCTGCAGTAATGTGAAAGTAATGCAAATTTAACTTTTACTCATTTCCCCAAAAAAGGAAAAACCCAATCATAATAAATGAAGCCAATAATAATAATAATAATAATAATAATAATAATAATAATAATAATAATAATTCAGTGTGCATAGTGTTCCCATTTTGGCTCACATTTATATTATTTCATGGAACACAACATAATGAATGCATGCAAATAATCCGCATGAATATTAAGTCACCCATGTGATTGTCTTCTATATGCACTACTGCTCAACTTCTCACAAAAACCAGTGGAGCTCCTTGCTGTAGAGGGGCCTGATGAAGTTGCTGGTCGTGTGCAGGCAAAGGGTCACATCATTTCCTGGTGGGATTCAGGACAGCCCCAAGTACTCTGGGGATGAGATCAGGACCAGGCAGCTGCTGGTCTGCTGAAACCTCATCCAGTTTGGAAACAGTAAATGTGCTGTACTCCTACACGAGTCTGGGCAAAGTTGCTAACTAAAGCTAAAGTAGATATCCGTCTACACTCACCGGGCCACTTTAAAAGGTGAAACTTTGAGCATTGACTGAAGCCATTGTATCTGCAAGATTTTATGTATTATATCACTGGCACATGAATGGCTGAATAAACAACAGCAGGACTGAGCAGGGGTGCACGTGTTCCTATTATAGTGATCAGTGAGTGTATATTTGACATGTTGGGTCGAACAAGCCAGATTATCCCTGCTTGCCCCTGGTCATTCAAGCATGCTCATTAGAATATTACGCTATGCCTTGAGTAATCGGGTCAGCAAATTTGCCACATTTCAGCAGAACGTTGTCATATTTCTATTTTGTTTTTCATTCAAGCTTTGCAGGACGTTTATCACTGAAGTTAGCTGTTGTACTTTTTGTTTAGTTTAAATAAAATACCACCTTCTACACAAAAAACAAACTAGTCTCACACCAGGAAATGTGTTACTGTTTTTTTTGGTTTTTTTTGGGGGTGTCAGTATATACATGTATCAAGTAAAAATGACAAGAGCAGCATGTAGGCATTCCATCTTAAAATCAATAATACATACAGTGGCTTCACAATCAACATTATCACCATACATATTTACATGTGAACAAATTTACCTTTCCCCCCCTCTGAAAGAATGTTAATAACGGACATAATTTTTTTTTTAAATCACCCATAACTGTAAAATGGTAATACAATATACTAGCATAACTATTACCATAAAATTTCTAAAAGAAATAAAAATTACACCACAAAAAAACCTCACTGAAATTAATAATGAATTTAATATTTCATGTATTCATCCTTATAAGGGAAGAAAAACAGTTGAGTATTAAGAATTATTATGAGCAAACAAACAGCTGTCTAAAGAAATATCCAAAGACTCTCATTCTATACAAACACAATATTAATTTTCCTCGTACCAATGGGTCTTCCATTTAATTCTTGGACAGCAGTGACTGCCTCACTGTGGCTTTCAAACACAACAGTTGCAGTGCCTGTAGGTGCTCCACTCCTATTATACTGCAACGAGACAGACCCAGGAATGACTTTGTACCCATAGCAGAAGTCATAGATTTCATCAACCCTTATCTTAGAGGGTAGATTGAGCAACCTGACATATGTTGGCCGATTAAGTTGTTGGTCAGGTGGTCCATATTGATGAGAGTCAGGACCATATGGCTCCTGTCCATAAGCATCAGGGTTTTCAGAATGGTCCAATGGACCACTATTTCCAGAGCCATAGTCCCTTTTCCAGGACATAGTAGCATCTGGAATTACATCACAATTGTCCTGATACATTTGGTCATTAATGAAATTTGGCTCACCGCCGTATTTTGGTGAGTTCCTCTGAAGGTTCCTCTCAGGGATGCTGCTGTTGTCAATACCAAATTCCTTCATCTGAGCCCAGGTGATGCATTTCAGCATGACCACTGATCCAAGAAATCTTCGCCCATTCCGAGACTCTGCCAATACCGCCTCCGTTTCTGTCTGAAAAATCACTAAAGCCTCACCAAGCCCAGTTCCTCGCTCATCATAGAGAAGGATAAGATTGTCCTCTGAAAGCTGGAATCCATGGAAGAAGTCCATGATCTCTACTTTACGGACATCAAAAGGGGCTGGTTGCGACATGCACCTGTGATCTCAGAAATCATGTGTATCTCTTTCCTTATGGTCTTCTCTTGGTTTATCAGTAGATTCTAGTAGAGTGGCAATCTTTTCTTTGGAGACAGGAGACACATAAACAACACTGTGCAGAAATGTTTCCTTATGGTGAGCCAGGCCAGAACAGTAGTCCTTTAGATTCTTGAACACCACAATAGCTGACTTGCTCATATCGCTATTGTTATCCACAAAAATACTGATCTGGTCATCTGTCAACGACACAGGCTGGAGGAAGGCTTTTATATCTCGCTTTTCAACTGAATATGGGAGGTTTTCATACAACACACCAAACTCTTCACTGGAAGGAGAATGTGACCGATGACGAATGGGAGAGCGAGATCTTGTGCGCTCCAAGATATGTTTTCTCTGACTTGCACCTTCTGGTTTAACTGAACCCCCTGATTTGACCCACTGATGCTCTGAGGCCGGCATTACTCTGATGTAACGTGGTCCAATGTATTTTCGATCCCTCTTCAGACCTTCAATGGCATCCTCTCTGGTTCGAAATTTGACCAAACCACATCCATTAAACATTCCATAATTGTTTCGCATGAAAATTAGGTCATCAATTTGTACACCATCAAAAAAGACACGGACGTCGTCCTTCGTTGCTGAAAATGGCATTCCAGACAAGTACAAATAGAGGGCATCTCCTTCTTTCTTCTGAATTCGAGTGTCATTAGGAGATGCTAGAAGAGGTCTGTTGCCCATGTTTTGATTATCTCCTCTTCGCATATCAACTTTCATGTCCTCATTCAGTGAAGTGGGTCTCCCTTCGACTGCTGGTCTTTTGACAACCTCCTTGTAATTCCTCCTGTTATTTGGTTCTGATTTCCTTGTGCTTTCCTCAAGGACCTTCTGCATCTCTGACCTGCTACTCAAAAGCAAGTTGACTGGAGCGCCTTTAATGCATCCCCCAGAGCGAGTCATCGCTCGTCTTGCATCTTCATCGGATGCAAAAATTATGAACGCTTCCTCAAGTTCTCCGCCAATTATATGAACCCCACCATCGGGTATTCTAAGGCCAGTGAAGAAATTGCGAATGTCCTCAGAACCAGCTGTGATTCTAAGTCCCTGTAAGCGGATGACCACCGCCATGATGGCACACACAACAGCACCTGCAGACAAAAGTACACATGATAGTGTTATCTCCATCTTGGCCATGGTCCACCATGTCACAATATTCAAGATCTTCCATTTTCCAAGAGCAATGCTTAATAATGGACCACAGAGCGATTAACATATGTACACAGAATAAATTATGATGCCAACCGTTTGTTACTTAAACGATTTCGTGTTCTCAGTAACAAGGTTACTCGATCCCTTGTCTTGTCCTCCACAATAACAGCACTCCAGTTCTCATGAACAACCCCTTTAAACAAACGTGCATCCTGAGCAATCCAACATTCATTCCTTACGATTTCCTCATGATCAAAGCATCTCCGTCCACGCTGAAATCGACAGACTGTTCGGTACATTTTAAGACAACCACACTAATTAGATCCTTCAGTAAAGTCCTCACGAATGAGTTTACACCACATGATCATCCATTTCAACGACAAAAACAGAGTCACGGACTGACGTTCATCAGTTCCACCACCACGTCTGAATCTTCATCGGCGATTACTTCAATCTTCTTCAAACCACTTCACTTTCTTTCCAACACGTCAGACTTACCGTTCAATTCAAACCACCTTAATACCACTTTTCACATACCATCTCACATATGCATGTTCTCCCAAGGCCTGAGACATTATCTGGTGCAAACGTACAACGTCTTTCTTAACGCCCAAGAAGGGGATTTTTCGACGTCCTTATGAGGTACACGCAGAGGAAAGGTCGACCAGTATTTCCGTGAATGAAAGTTAGACATTCATTTATCTTCAGTGACCGTTTTTTCCTGGTTGGGGTCGAGGTGAATCCGGAGCCTATCCCGGGAATACCGAGTGAGAGGCTGGAATACAGCGTGGATAGGACATTCGTCCATGGCAGGGGAATTGTGTACACATACACACACATTGAGCCAATTTAGCGTAACCAATCCACCTACTAGCATGTTTTTGGGAGGTGGGAGGAAACCATAGAACCCAGAGAGAACCCATACGTACATGTGAAACTCTGCAGACCGTAAATCAAGCTGTTAGACAATGGAACGTGAGGCAAGTATTCAACATGACACTATTGTCCCGAACAGTCTCCTCAAACAATAATATTTTTTAAATAAAAACAAAACAAAAAAACACAAACATGTTTTCATGCCCTCGTGTTACTTTGCCAACTGGAGAAAACAGAACTCTCAACAATGTGACCAAACTAGCTTCAATGTATGAATGTATCTTTGGTTTACACACACACAACACACTCTCACTCACTCAAAATAACAACCCGCTCAAAACATATTAGCCAAGTACAAAGGAAATACCACCACGTCGCCTTTAGCCAAATAACAGCTTGCATAATACCGTTACAGGACACGGTGGATTCCTAGAACAGTTATAACCCCCAAACAGATGTGATAACGGTCATATTCCGGGAGGTTATATGAACTGGTCAGTTGTAGTAAAGATGTAAAGGCTTCCACCAGAACAATGCTAGACATGGCCGCCATGATGACGCACATACAAAGAATCAGAAGCGCAATACCGAATCACTTACACGAGCTGCAACAGACCGACACCTTATTCTTATTTAGCTTAGAAACCACTGCTGTACTCGCTTAAGCGGATGAGCAACAGGTGGTTGTTACTGTTTTGCAGTTTAGTCTTTTTTTTTCTTCTTGACAAGAAACCGTGTCAGTAAAGCGGCCCAGCACCGAGCTAACAGTTAGAGGAGAGTCTTCTTGCTCTGCGCTAGTTGCAGAACCAGAGCTGCTCCACTTTACCGCCATCTACAGCACGGAGGGCAACAATACAGGGTGGGGTAAAATGAAAGAAAACTGGAGTGCTACGGTGCTGTCGGGGATTTCAAATATATGAATTCTATCCATCTATCTTCTATACCGCTTGATACTTTTCAGGGTCACGGGGAAACCTGGAGGGAAGCATCGGGCACAAGGCGGGGTACACCCTGGACGGCGTGCCAGTCCATCACAGGGCACAATCACACACCCATTCATACACTACGGACACTTTAGACACGCCAATCAGCCTACCATGCATGTCTTTGGACTGGGGGAGGAAACCAGAGTACCCGGAGGAAACCCCCGCAGCACGGGGAGAACATGCAAACTCCGCACACATGGCCACGGTGGGTATCGAACCCACAACCCTGTGGGTGTGAGGCGAACGTGCCAACAACTAAACCACCGTAGAGTGTATTTAAGTCTCTCTGGTTACTCACACACATAAAGTCAGTGTACATGTTGTACTGCTGCTCAGGAATATTAACAGTATTTACACTTATACGACATTTGTGTTGGGTTTAGCATATTGTTTGTTTACTTGTATAGTTTAAAGGTCATTGTATAGTCTATATTTATTTCATTTATTGACACTGTCACTGGGTCTGTACATACTCATTCTGTCATACTATATACATTATATAGCCAAATGTTTGTTGACACCTGAACGTCACACACATATGTGGTTCTTCTCCAAACTGCTGCACAAAGTTTGAAACACTCGGTGGTACAGAATGCCTTTGTATGATGTAGCATTATAATTTTGCTTCACTGGAACTAAGAGGCCAAAACTGACACAGGTCATGACAATGCTCTGTACACAAAGCAAGCTCCATGAACACATGGTTTGCCATGGTTGGCATGGAAGATCACGTGATCTTCTCAGAGTCCCGACCTGACTTCACTAATGCACCAGTGGCTGAATGAGCACAAATCTCCATAGCCATGTTCCAACATCTACTGGAAAACCGTCCCAGAAGAGTGGAGGTTATAACAGCAAAAGGGGACTAAATCTGGAATGGGACGTTCAACAAGTTTATGAGTGTGACTGATCAGGTGCCCACAAAGTTTTGCTTATATAATGTATACTTTGCCTTTCTTTCTTTTCTTTTTTTTCCCCTTTGGTTAATCTGCACTTTATGAGTAAGTTTTGTTGTAGTAGTAAACTCTGTGCAATGACAATGTTATGACAAATGACAAACATATATCTAATCTTGTTTATTTTAATCCAATGAGTCTTCTCACTTTGTCATAACCAACCTCCTAACAGCAATGTAATGTTAGGGCCATCATCCTTGATTTGTCACATGACTGCCAATGGAAAGTATTGTGGTTTAAATGTGATAAACAGGATATTTTTTTTTAAATGAAAGGTGATGTTTTTTGTTGGTTTGTTTGTTTAAAAAAAAAAAGAAAGAGAGAAAAGAAAATTCAAGACTCAACTATTCCTGTCTTTGTGAGGACATTTGGTGTCCACCATAGTATAAAAACATACACACAGGGTTATGAGAAAAATTTAATCTGTTACTAAAGCTTCAATCTAAAACCTTGCAAGCAGTAACTAACAATCAGTCCAGCATTTATGTGTAAAAAATAAAATAAAAATAACAACATTAATGAACCTGCACTGAAATGTGCGTTGTCTATTACAAACTGCAGCCAACATCACTGAAAATGGAGTTTGGGAAAATGTCATGCTAGACACTTAAACATAAAACATAATGTTTCTTCGTGTACAAAATGTTTCACCCCATGTCAATCATGAAGAGTGTTTTCTGTCAAAAGAACAATACATGCAAGCATAAAACATAAAAATTGCTAAGAGTCCCATAAGCTGTAATGAATTATATATATTGTATCCTGCGATGGGTTGACACCTCGCCCAGGGTGTTTCCTGCCTTGTGCCCCGAGTCCCCTGGGATAGGCCCCAGGCTCCCTGTGACCCTATGTAGGATAAACGGCACAGAAAATGGATAAATATATGGATGGTTTAATGAACCAAAATGTGTCTAACCAAAAAGTAAGAACTCTTAGCCTCAACATATAAAGTACAAGGTTTTGCTGTGAGCTTGTCCACAAGACATCATAGGACAGTTCTTTTGGTGCATTGTTTGGTTCTTATTGGTCAATAGGTTCTTATTGGAAAAGAAAACAATTAGCCTGTGTTTTATAATTGTTTGATTTAATTACCATTGGGTTCTTTTGGAACTAGATAGTGTTTATGACGTTTAAGTTAAGGGTGCGAATTTGGGGTTCTGTGGTTCATTGTTAAAATACATTATATCACAGCAGGGTTGAATGCTTCAATCGGATCGGTCATAATTTGTGCATTATTTTCATATAACAGCACAGGAGTAGTTCTGTTCAGTAGTTCTGGCTGTAACGTGAACATTAATATCAATGCGCTCATTCCAATAAGTTATTTTTTTCTATAGTATTTCTAGATAAGAGCTCAAACATAGGGATGCTCCACATAGTCTAAGGTTAATAATAAGTGGATTAGGCATTCTTGGTCTCTGTACTGCTTTCCATTTTCTGGGTAACATGACAGGCTGTACTTGTGTGTGTGTGTGTGAGAGAGAGAGAGAGAGAGAGAAGAAACAGAGAGAGAGAGGCTGGTGAGGGAATTACTTTATTGCAGCTATAATGTATGTGAGAACAGGAACTAACTCTTTCAGATGTTCCACAACATTAAATTTAACGGTAAACCATTAAAATGCGCAAATTGTCGTTCAGTACTAAATGAAACATTGTAATCATTGGCAAATTTTTGTGGTGTGAGTGGAATAACACACTAGACCATGTTGCTAAAAAATAATGCACTTTCAGGAAGGTTTGGGGGTGTTAAGCAGCACTCAGCTCCCGCCTCATGCCACATCAACTTATAGCCTCCCCATTCATTTTTGTATAACATCATGGTCTGTTGCATGTTATTCCTTACTTAAGTCATGTTGTGCTTTTTTACCCCTACATTAAGCTTTTACAATGTTCTTCGTCCTGGTCTTCAGTCTCTTGTAAAAAACTCAGGAGACCAGACTAGATAAAAAAAAAAAAAGTATACTAAAGATGTTCTGATATTCATCCATGGGGCTTCGTCTATTCTTACTGCTACAAGGCTCGGGAAAAGTGTTTGCAGGTGTTTCACTGCACTCAGTGTTCAAGTTGTCTGAATTTGACATCATGTCTTGAGTGAGCAAAATATACCACAATGTATTTCTGATTTGAATGTATATGGTTTGTGCATGATGACAATATAAAGGAACTGAGACACGAAACATTGATTCTAAGATGGCCTGTATTTTCTTTATTGATTCAGTTTCAATTTTGTGTTGTGAATGGTTTCAACAGTATATCAAATATATATATATATATATATTTTTTTTCTTTTCCTTCACCAGCAAATACAGCTAGAAATATTTTTTAAGCCCTTAAACTTTAAAAATGCTTGCTGGTAAAGACATTTTAAAACCCAAGTACATAACTACACATTAAACACCATCCATGCATTTCACAGTAATGGATTCATTATTCGGTGAACAGTCTAAGCATCACTGAGACTCATACTCCTCAATGACACCAGAAAGCGTATTTAATGCCTGCTGAAATTCTTCCATCTCTAATCCATAACGTTTGTACCAGTGTAGATAGGCTCGTGCACTTAACATCTCTGTGGCACGTTGAGCTACATGGCCTAATAATCGTGTGACACTGCTGTGGTTGGAACATACGGTGAGCATGCGAGCAGACAAGGAGACATTAGCTTCATTTAGGGGATCTGGAAAATAAGGAAAAGAAGTTACACATGTTGAGTATGGCTCTGTATCCTTTCATATACTGAAAAAAAACCCCTCAGTTAAATAGGGTTCCATCATGCAAAACTGAGCAAATGATGTGGAAAATGAAGCTCACCAGTCCAGTAGCCAACAGGAAAAGGATTCCAGTGGACACACCTATGTGCTTGTCGCAACTTCTGCAGGACATTTGAAACGATAAACGAGTTGTCCTGGTTGCCACGTGCAACAGCAAGCACAGCACGACTAGAATACTGCAATGAGCGATAAGGAATAACCAACACACAAATAAAAAGCTTTCATTTCAACAGTAACCCTACACCGTCAAGAATAGGAATTTCAACTTCCATTCGAATTCCCTTATCAGGGCTTAAATTTCAGCTAGCAAGCTAAATTAGGTGACTACTTCGTTCTCTAGCATGTGTGCTGTATATGAGTTTGCAGAATTAACAGTTGCACCACAGTATATGGATGCCAGTCACTGCTGCTGCATCAGGCAGTCACAGTAAGAGCTAACCAACTGGCAATAGCTATAAAACAAGCTTGTGCCCTGATGTGTGACAATTAAATTTGATTATTCTCATAAAAATTCTGAGTTGTGAAAACTTTGGCCACATCCCAAACTGCATACTACCATACTAAATAGTAGGTCACGACGCCAATGGTTTTATTACTATTTAGGTATATTCTTCATAGGGCATTGAGCAGTTTGGGACACAGCCTTGAATTCTATTTAAATTATTGATGCACACAATAAAATGAAAGCACAGCACAACCCACATTTAAAAGAAAATAAATAAATAAAGGTTCCTCTGCAAGTAACCTCCAGTAGCATTTTCTACCAGAGAGGGCAAAATTCCCAAATCTACATCCTGCAGCTTGAAAAAATATGAAAGGAATATAACTTATCTATACCTTTAAAAACATATTTATGTTACAAACCTTGCTTTATCGCATTCACTTGTTTTCAATGTATAAACATATTCAAAGCATGAAAGTATTTGGACTATCAAATATTTACATACTCTCAGATTGTCTTGAAGGCCTTGAATACCTGTTTTAGGAATAGTGCATGAGGCTTGAATCTAAGCTGTGACTTCACAAAACATGCAAATTATCCTCATTTACATAATGCCTAGACAAGGATACAGGTTTTCCTTCAGGTGAAAGCTGAGGTAGATTCTGAAGTGTTTCACTGGCTAAAGAGTCCCAGTGTGACATCTCACTAGAGAGAAGCATAACACGTTGTTGGCAATGTTATTAGCAATGTACACACACAAATCTCAAGATATTAAACACAATCAACCTATTGAGCTGCAATTTCAACTTACCGAGCAGAAGCCTGAGTGGTGTAGAGTAGTTTGGCTGTAGGAATGGGGCATACAGACCTCACCAGCTCCCATGGTTCTATTCCCAAACTCTGGCCACTTGATGGAAATCGATGATTACATTATATGGCCAAAAGTTTGTGGACACCTGACAATCACACCCATATGTACTTGTTGAACATCCCATCCCAGATTTAGTCTTGACTTTCCTGTTATTATAACCACCACTCTTCTGAGAAGTCTTTCAACTAGATTTGGGAGTGTGGTTGTGGGAATTTGCCCATTCAGCCACAAGAGCATTAATGAGGTCAGGCACTGATGTTGGGTGAGGAGGCCTGGGTTCCAGTTCCAGTGCTCCAGTTCATCCCAAAAGTGTTCAATGGGGTTGATTCCAGGACTCTAGGTGGTGCAGGACACTAGAAATATTCCAATTCCAAACTTGGCAAACCAATGTTTTCATGGACTTTACTTTGTGCGCAAGAGCATTGTCATGCTGGAACAGGTTTGGGGCTCTTAGTTCCAGTGAAGGGAAATTGTAATTGTACAGCATACAGGGACATCCTATACAATTATGTGCTTCCAACTTTGTTTCAACAGTTTGGGGAAGAACCACATATGGGTGTGATCGTCAGGTGTCCATATATTTTTGGTCATGTGGTGTATTAATAGTACTAAGAACATTAGAAAACATACTGAATTAAAAGGACTAACACATCAACACTTTGGCCTAAATAAAATAACATTAAAAAGCAAGATGAAAACAATTTTGATACTGAAGTCATGCTTAACAGCCACATTTTGCACAGAATCACATTTACCTGCATGTAGCATGAGTCTTCACTGGCAGAAGAAGTCCAGCCATGCAAGAAGTTATGTGTGCATTCATTGCTGAGAGTTTGCTTTGTGGAAAGCCACAGGAGATAGCTCCAAACCCGGCATGTGATTTCTGCTGAAATCCAGCGCGACTTATTACATGATCATTATGAAACAGAAGTATGCCGTCGGCCGACCTGTGAATTAGGGAGAACTCAGTCACACAGAACTGTGGAGTATAGTTTATATACAGCTGATCGATCAAATAAACATTTGAGAAACCTGTGTAGTGCTGCTAGACTCAGTAAAGTGTTGTAGTGCTGGAGCGGGCTCTCTCCGCTTTGATGAGGGACCACGGACACGGTCAGTATATGACCCACAGGAAACTCCTCGCGAATTTCCTCACATAGCCGTGAACCAAGACCTGCTTGCCCATAAAAGTGGAAATAAAGATATACAGTTCCTAACTGTGGGTTTCATTCGTCTTCTCTGTTGGATAAACATTGAAGAGAGAGCTCACTGTTTCTGATGAAGGGAATTAAACATTAATGCAGGGCCATACTGCTCACCAGACCCTGTGCCTCCACTCAGACTGTGCAGGAGAACAGTTCCACCATAGTAATCTTGTCTCTCCGCCTCTCGACGCACTGCCTCCATTGTGTGCTTGAGTAAGCCATTCTCACCCTCACCTCGACCTCCATGGTAACCTGTTTCACAGATTCAAAATAACAGCACCGGTTACTTTCTTTTTCAGAAACACAGCACAAATACCACAACAAATAATTCACCATGCAGTCATAAAAGTACAGATGCCTCTTTTTTAACTCTTATTGTTCTTCAGAAACATGGATGTACGTGTTTATGGCTTTATCATCAGGTGCAAATACTTTAAAGGTTGTTTTTGTATGATTAAACTGTTATTAAACTGTTAAAAATAAATGTCACCCTTCTAAATATTTGTGCATCTTATTACTTTCTAACAGCTGTAAGCATAATTTCTAAGAAACGTCAAATTTAAATATAATTTAGGCCTAGGCAGGGTGGCCCAAAAGTCTCCATACATAGGCTATAATGTTTGGCAGCACCACGTCGGTTTTGTCTTCGTCACTGGATGTTTGTGGACGTCCACTTCTCGGTTGGTCTTGTTGAATTTGTGAATAAGTTTGGCGGCGGCAGCATCGTGTGTGACGTGCTTGCCGTGTTTCCTGTTAAAGTCCATCTCAACCTTGCGATAGCTTCCCGATCCAGCCGTGTGAATGATTTCAATACGTTCTTTCTTCTGTCAAAGGGATTCTTGGAGACTTTTAAGGAGTCTTAAAAACTTTTTTTTGCTAAAAAAAAAAAAAAAGTGTTAATTTCCCCTATGTATGGAGACTTTTGGAACACACTGTATATTAAATATTTGTACCATAAACTACACAAAGTGTACCATCAGTGTTTAGCATCGAGCACAACTCTGGACTGACCGTACGCCCAATTTCCTGCACGTCCTCCTTTCCCCTCAATAATGCTGGATGGACGGATTTCCCTGGAGGACAGAACAAAGATTGAAATTTCACCGATAACACAAAGGAAACATTTTTTCCGTCTTGGCGATCATGACTCACTTATTTTTGACAAACTCGCAGGTTCTCCTGAGGACTTTGGGCTCGGTGTCGACACACACTGCTGCTAGTTCACCATCTCTGGAGCTGAATGGACATCTACAGATGGACAAAGAAACGACAATGTCTTAAACGGATGATTTAAGAAGAAGAAGAAAAAAAGTAACCGTGTATGATATTTGTGTGCTTTAAAAGTACATTTATTCACTTAGCAGACGCTTTTATCCAAAGCAACTTACAAATGAGAAAAAATACAAGCAAAGCGATATATCAAGCAGAGAACAATACAAGTAGTGCTACCATACAAGATCCAGTAATTGAGTTCCAGAGGAAGCAAAGTGCACAGAGTAGAGGTGTAAGTGCAATTTTGTTTTGTTTTTTCTTAAGGAGTTGGTTAGGTGTTTACGGAAGAGGTGGGTCTTTAGCTGTTTTTTGAAGATGTTGAGTGAATTTGCGGTCCGGATTGAGATTGGAAGTGCATTCCACTACTGAGCAACAGTTAGTGTGAAGGTTCTGGAAAGGGACCTTGCGCCACGCTGAGTAGGAACTACTAAACATCGGTCGCTAATCGATTGCAGATTTCGAGAGGGAACGTAGGCCTTCAGGAGAGAGTTGAGGTAGGAGGGTGCTGTTCCTGACAAGGTCTTGTAGGTGAGCATCGAGGCCTTGAACTTGATGCGGCCAGCTACAGGAAGCCAGTGGAGGGAGATGAAGAGGGGTGTGACATGGGTTGTCTTGGGCTGGTTGAAGACGAGGCGCGCTGCAGCATTCTGAATCATCTGAAGGGGATTAATGGAACTGGCCGGGAGGCCCGAAAGCAGTGAGTCGCAGTTTAGAGATAACAAGAGCCTGGACTAGTATCTGTGTAGCCTGTTCGGTGATGTTAGGAAGTTAGTTACCTTCTCTTCTGCTGTTTTGACTCTTTAGTGATGAGCCTCCACCAGTCCAGTCCCAGCTGATTGCCACACTGTCCAACTTGCAGCACTACAGCAGACATGCTCCTGAACAGACGTCAGGAAATCTTACAGCGTTTATTACGCAATGACTTCAACTTCGTTACTCGAAACATAAACAAATAAAAATCAACAAAACAGCTACGTACCGGATATCCTCATCCCCCGGTCCTAAAAACCGACCCTAGCGTGATGTTAGCTCTCGGACCTAACCGGGCTTCTTCTAATTCCGACTAACAAACTCACGAATAGTCGACGATTTGAACCCGATCGTTCACGCGGTGTCCACCCGGCCTGCTCTGAGCGGTTATAAGCGGTCTCCTGGAGCTCGGCTGAAGTGTGCTCCTCGGGGTCGTCTTCGGCTTGAACGCGGAGGTGGTGGAGGAGGAGGAGAAGGAGAAGAAGGAGGAGGAGGAGGAGGAGGAGGAGTCGAAGCCGGTCAGGATAGTGTGAGCTTGTCCTGGCCGTCTTCACATAGACCATGAAGCGGAAAGGAGGTTGCTTCTCACGACCCGCTCTATGGTGCTAAGAAAGTACACCAAAAGCAAACCCCGGCTCTACCCATGGACTCCGCTGGACTAACTTGCACCTAGAATTAATTCCAGACGAACTTGAGCCTAACCGTGTCTCTGATCAGACCCGTGGGACGAATGCTTTCCGAGGACAGTTAGCCACAGCTAGCTGCTGAGCGCCGTGTGTAGGCTAAGCGGGCTATCCCGTGTGTGTGTGTGTGTGTGTGTGTGTGTCGGTGTCGAGGAGGAGGGGGGTGTTTGACGTTTGATGGTGGACGGTGGATGTTAACAAACAACCGGAGGAGATTGCCGCTCTTGGTGTCGACGATGGGGGATTCATCTGAACTCGACCAGAATCCGGAGTGAGTGTTGTACACTGCGTTCGAACAATTCCGTCAACTTGTGCACCGAACACACAAACACCCAGTAGAGAGTGTCGTCTTGCTAGCTACGAGGCGAGCTAACTGCTTCTCGTTACCCGGCTGGTTCAGCACGCTTCACACGATCCTCGGCCCGGGAATCACACTGTTCTGACTGTTCACACAATGTTCTGACAACGACGCGGCGCTTTTCTACTATTTACAAGCGACTCGATTCGCTGACTCGGAACAGGGTCGGGAACACGTCGAGCTAGCTCCGAGGACTGAACTAGCCGACTCTTCTTTATGTTCTTCTTCTTTCTTTTTTTTTTTTTAAAAGCATCCTGTAACCTCATGCATGATTGCATTTTGCTGAACGAATCTAACGAATGATGTGGGGATAAACCCTGTTTCGGATCACCTCAGTCACTATGACGACCGGTCAAAAATAGATCGGACACCTCGAGCTGTGTGTCTCGCTCAGACAGGCCTAGCTGTTAGGCCTCAGGTCCGCGGGGTAAATTTCACAACCCCCCGCGTCTCCTTCCTGTGTTCACGTTGACTGGGGTTGTTCTCGTGGACTGCCTTGGTTCAGTCAAAGCGCGGTGATTTTTATTTATTTATTTATTTATTTATTTATTCATTCATCATCCTGCTCTCAACAACCGAGCAGAATATATTGGCACGAGCTACATCTAAATGATTTGCCCATTTGGGATTATGTTCATGCATTGGACATGTCTAAATGGACCAAACAACTCGTGCATATGTAACATGCATAAGCACGAGCCATCTCTTCACTACAAGCCAAGGGGATTGATGTGTGTGTGTGTGTGTGTGTGTGTGTGTGTGTGTGTGTGTGTGTGTGTGTGTGTTGTTTTGCTGCATCGATCGAGTGTGCATGATGTTCAAGGGCTGTAATGGGTTTCTGCACATGCAAGGCATTTTTGGTCTCTGAAACAAAAGGTAGAGTCTGTGACCAAGGACAGGTTAAATACTGATGATGGCACTTCTTTCCAAATGTGTGTGTGTGTGTGTGTGTTCGCTTATATAGTGCTCAGATGTATAGGTAAGAAAGACCCTGTGCAGTCCTCTTGAGACCTGTTTACCCAGAATGTCTATTCGCACATTGGTTTGGTGAGAGTGTTTCCTTTCGGCGTCACGTCTTCCCGTCAACACGAACAGCTCTTTCGCCTCCTTCGAGTGGCGGTTCTCATGACCCCGGGTGAAAACGACACTCAACATGGACAAGTTAGCTCTTGACCGTAGTCTAATTACCCCCGATGAGACTACGTTTTAAGAGGTAACGTTCCTGTGCGGAAGTAAGGTTTTTCTCAACACTGAGGTGTAGTGCAGGCAAATGAGCATCCTAGTCTTACGAAGCTCCACCGTATTAAAGTAAGACGAGGCTGGGAATAAGTACGAGAGAGTAGGAATGAACATGCGTGCGGAAGGAAGAGTCTTATCTGTGTTGTCGTTCATCTTCAGGTTTTGCGTTACACCAGAGAGCGTGCTTCTCTGAGCTGCTTTATCCCAGGGAGGGAGCTTCCATCAAGGTGCTCCTCGCTCGGCCTGCCTCAAAATGGATGCACTGCTGAATCCTGAACTCAGGTAAGCACCACACATGTCACTAAGCAGCTGTGTTCAAGGTTCGAGGTCCATGCTGGGTCTTACTGGAAGTAATTGAACTTTTTCTTTTTTCTTTTCATTTTGCTGGCTGATTGTAATAATCACGTCGCATTACATATATATACATTGTGTGTGTATATGTATTAGTTGTCACCTGTTTTCAGAAGCGAAATCTCAAATTAAAAAAAAATTATTTGTAGCGATGTTACGCTGACGTGCTTTTTTTTTATAAATTTGTTTTTCCTCGTATTGCCTTTGTTTTCTTTTTCTGTGCACACCTTCATAGACAGACTGGTTTTGTGGTCTTTTTCAAAGAATTCGTTGTTGAGTCATTGTTTTGAAGATGAGCTGTGTATGTGCTTATAACGTCACACCTCTTTTGGTAAACAGTCCTCATACTGCTGCAATTCACTTTTGCGTTGGTTTAACTAACCTTTCACTTGCTGTCTAATATATCCCACCCCATGATAGGTAACAATGTTATTGAATCATAAATAAAAAAATATTATTATTCTATAAATACAGGATCTGTATCATATGTATATGTCATGTGGAAAAAAATAAGTACACCCCACAAATTTTTTTTTCCTTTACATGTTCGGACAAGAAACCATTTGAGCCTCAGGAAAAAGTGCATATTGATCAAGATGATACACTAACATTTCATACACAAAATTGTCATTTTGTAGTAATTTTCCCAATTTAAATGAACAAAGAACAGATCAGTCACATGGAAAAAGTAAGTACACCCCTACATTTATCACGCCTTCATATCCATAAAATTAGAGTTAGTTGTTGAAGATTGTGTGCCAGTGATGAGAAACTGTTTAGCAAGTGTAGGTAGGACCTGTCTTAGTTATACCCCTCTCATATCTAGTGTCTGGTGTTCTCTTTGCTATTGAGGTGTGTGGTGTCATCATTCAAAGATATAAAGAGTTCTGTAAGGCCTTCAGAAAAAAGGTTGTGGATGCTTATGAATCTGGCAATGGATTTAAAAAGCTCTCCAAATTATTTGAAATACATCATTCCGCTGTACGAAAATCATCTACAAATGGTGCAGGTTTCAAACGACTGCCAGTTAGTCAGCCAAAGAGCAGACCATCTGATGCAAGAAGTCGTCTCCAAGAACCCAAAAATGTAATCACAGGGTCTGCTTGTACGTTTTGCAACTGTTGGTGTCAAAGTGCATGCTTCTATAATCACAAAGATTGCACAAATTTTACCTGCCTGGAAAAAGCCTTTGCTTTCTAAAAATAACATTAGAACAAGACTAAAGTTTGCCAATGAGCATATAGGCAAAGACCAGGCCTTTTTGATTAATGTGCTCTGGACAGACAAATCAAAGATTGAGTTGTTTGGCCACAATAACAGCAGACATGTTTGGTGTAGACCATAGACAGCTTTTCAGGAGAAGCACCTCATACCAACTGTGAAGCACGGTGGTGGAAATGATTGGGGCTGCTTTGCTGCCTCAGGGACTGGACAGCTTACATTCATTGATTTAACTATGAATTCTGCATCATATCAGAGTGTACTTGAAGATAATGTGAGGCCATCTGTCTGAAAGTTGAACTGAAAGTGTACCTTTCAACAGGATAATGATTCTAAACACTAGCAAATCCACCAATGAATGACTCAAAAAGAAGAAATGGAGGATTATGGAATGGCCTAGACAAAGCCTGGATTTGAATCCAAGGCTTTGTCTTTTTTCCTTGTGGTTTTGTTCAGCACTGTTTCAAAGAGGATCAAATGTTTGCTTGTCCAAATGTGTAAAAACAAAAAAAAAAACTCAATAATTTCCTTGGGGTGTACTTATTTTTTCACATGATTCTATATCTATCTATATCCTATATAATTTGTATGTGTGTGTGTGTGTGTGTGTGTGTGTGTGTGTGTATGTATGTATGTATGTATGTGTTTGTACTCACACACACATCTAGCCAAGACATTAAAACCACTAACAGGTGAAGTGAATGACATTGATACAATGGCACCTGCAAGGGATGGGATATATTAGGCAGCAAGTGAACAGTCCGTTCACATCAACAGGAAGTTGATGTGTTGGAAGCAGGAAAAATTTACATAAGGATCTGAGGGACTTTGACAATGGCCAGATTGTGATTGCTAAACGACTGGGTCAGGGCATCTCCAAAACAGCAGGTCTTCTAGGTTAGCCCGTCTAGTCCGATCCCACAGAAAAGCTGCAGTCCAATCGGAGTTCCCATGCTGTCCACTGCCCAAAGCATCTACAATGGGCGCATGCGCATTAGAACTGAGAAGGTGACCTGGTCTGATGAATTACAATTTTTTTTTACATCATGTGGTTGACTGGGTGCGTGTGCGTCACAAACCAAAGAAGTGATGGCACCAGGATGCACTGTTGGAAGAATGCAAACCGGCATAGGCAGTGTGATGCTCCGGGCAATGTTTTGCTGGGAAACCTTGGGTCCTGGCATTCATGTGGAAGTTACTTTGACATGTAACACCTACCTAAACATTGTTGCAGACAGTGTACATGGCAACGGTATTCCCTAATGGCCGTGGCCTCTTTCAGCAGAATAATGCGCCCTGCCACACTGCAAAAATTGTTCAGGAATGGTTTGAGGAACATGAGAAAGAGTTCAAATGTCTTGTGCAGATTAATTTTGGTCGGAAATGACAAACCAATACACATACAAGTAGTATCAAGGAATACAAATGACTGCGCTCACAAATTATGAGCACAGTCGTATGTATTCCTTGATACTACTTGTATGTGTATTGATTTGTCATTTCTGACCAAAATTAATCTGCACTAGACTTATGATACACCAATATCATACCCATAAAATATTACATTGCAGTGATATCCAGCGCCATTACAGATTATGTTCTATTACCAGACCTGGCAACTGTTAGGCATTTTGTGTAGGAGCTCCACAAAAATATCTATGCTAGAATATGCTAGTTCTCACTCAAATACTTCAAAAGAGCATTCTTTTTCTTCCAAATACAATGGGAGATGAGCCAATCGACATGTAAATCTTGAATGATTTGTGTAGGTGTTTTGAGCACTCCAACATTTACAGGCACTTACTGAAAGCACACTTACCCCAGTCTCACAAGCTCTCAGCTCACGTGGTGCCCACGCTTTCTATGTACTTAATTTCAGTTTACTGTGTATAGTGTGGTCAAAACAGCACTTTTGGTATTCGGCTCATAGAGAGAAATAGTTTTGATGATCCAATAGTTGTTTATTTTGCAATGGCGTGCTCCTGCTCAACATTATGAGCAGCAACAACAATGGAAATGTCGACCATATGGTCATTAGACAGCCTGATTATAAAACGGTTATATTGAAATGTGCTATGTTTTTCTTCAAATCTTGAATTATAAATTATTGCAGAATCACCAGTCTACTTATCAGCACAGCTGGTAATATTATTCTGCTAATATTACCTAATATTACCTATTATCTAATATTACCCAGATTTGTAAAAAATCAGTAGTAGGAAAGAAAATCAAAATCATGCAAGCCTAATCTGCACCGATCGAATCAAATGACTGCACAACTGACCAAAAATGTTTTCGGGAGCTTGCGGTCCACTACAGTGACGAACTATTAAAC
This sequence comes from Ameiurus melas, assembly GCA_012411365.1. NCBI lineage: Eukaryota > Metazoa > Chordata > Actinopteri > Siluriformes > Ictaluridae > Ameiurus > Ameiurus melas. The sequence goes on along the minus strand of CM022757.1, from coordinate 31,923,380 downwards.
CTCTATTAAGCATTAGAGGCTCATATATTATACTGTTAAGTGATTTATTTATGAAAGAAACACTGAATACGCTCTCTCTTTTTGCAACTGACATTGTGAAGTGTATTATGAAGGTCACAGGAAAGAAATAATTCTCTGTGGATCATGTAACCTAGTTTTTGCTTCAGATCCTTATTTAGTTCCTAATGAGAAGCGATATTCTTGTTTTCAGGTTGAAAGTCACATTTGTGGTCATTAATACCAGAGCATTGTAAAGGAGAACTGAAATCATCAGTATTTCCCACAGACCTGAAAGGGGGTTGGTGAGGGTGGTTTTAGTATGCTTTATATATATATATATATATATATATATATATATATATATATATACACACACACACACACACATTATATATGTATGTATATATGTATGTCATTTCATGCAGGGATGTGAAAATGAATAAATTTATAGAACCAGTTTGTCTGTTTTGGCTGCCTTGCAACCTACGGGCTAAAATAATTTAACGCTAATGTATGATGAGGTAGTTATGTAGATAAATGCATTAATGCCAACTAATGAAAACAAGAAAAAAAGAAAATAACTGCATTTCCAGACTATGGGTGCAAGCTGGAATCACACAGGCTTTCCAACCACGATACAGTGTAGGTGAAATTCTATAGGAATGGAAAAGGGAATTTTGCATGGCAGCTTAGTAGAGTACAACTGTTCCAAAAGGTGACTTAAAGATTCTTCCAGGTAATAAACTGCAATAAACCACACTATTCCAAGTGATTTGTATGATGGAACAGGACATGTTATCTTCTCAATAAAAGTGAATTAGAAGGGGAAAATAGTCGGCAACCTTTAAGTTTAACACATCGGTTCAGTAGAATAGTCCATCTTGCTGTTTTATAAGCAACAATATTCCCGAAGACTATCCTCCATGTCATTTTGGTAGTGGTTGGATGTCACTTTGTGCTCTGCTACTGTTGCAGTGTGCAGAAAATAAGAGCTGACAACGAATGCAGCAGTGTCTTAGCTTCTTTACAATAGGAACTAGGTAGCTAATGTCAAGTCTGTCTGTCTGTCTCTCTCTCTCGCTACCTGTATTCATGTCACTGCCATATAAAAAATTATGCACGTTCACGCCTATGAATGGATTAATAAATAAGGTTTTTATTTAACAAATTATACTTAAGTAGTTGTCAATATACCAGGGCCAGTATCACATGTGTGGGAAACACTGGTCATTGTTCCACCAGTGGAAAGTGTACCATTTTTGTATGTTTTCAAACCAGTTTTAGTTCTTATTTACATCATTGCGAAGTATTAATTAATTTTTTCCTTTTTCCTTTGCTTGCTGCTGCTGATCAACTTCAGGGAAAAGACGCTCGATGGTTCGGTATGCAAGTTTCCTTCCTTCCTTTTATTTATTTCATTAAAAAACATAAGATTTCTGAGGTTTACTGTTCATTCCATTGTAAACAGTCTCTTTCCATTTGGGTAAATATGTCAAAATGTTGTTCTGATTGCAGAATATATTTTGTTTTGTTTTTTGTTCATTCCCAGATCAAGGTTGAAAACACCTCAAAGCAAGTCATTTTTAAAGGTCTTGCTCCTAGAGTTGTTTTAACAAACCATCTCCTGCCTAAAGGAACAAAGACTAAAGTGAACCTTGAGGAGCAGGGTCGACAGAAGGTCTCTTTCAGCTTCACCCAGAGTAAGAAGCCACGGCAGAAAGTGTTCCTTGTCCCACCAAGTCCAGAGAAAGCTGCAAGTGAAATTTCTCCTGTAGTGCCCTCCTCAGACCTAACGGAACAGAGTGATGAAAGCAAGAATGAGCAAATTGATTCCTCTGTTGTGGCCACAGTTGTGGCCGAGTCCCAGGCAACACAGTCCCCAGTACCCCTCACCTCCAAATCGAAACATGACAAGGTGCATTTTAAGAAACAGATTTTGAGTGTATCTATTGTTGAAGAACATCCCACTGTCAGTGCTGTTTTAAATGATACCACATCAGAGACCGAAGTTTTAATTAGATCTTCAGCAAGGATTGAAGATGAACCCTCTGTGGCTCCGTTCCAACACAGCTTTGTGACTGACTGTTCTGAAGAAGTTAACAGAGAGGAAAGTGTTCAGGAGAAATTAGAAACTTGCCTTAAGGGACCAACTGATTCCTCCCATATTGGGAAAGAGTGTAAGGATAGTGTTTCTGAGCCTGAACACAGCAAACATGTTCATCAGTCAGACAGTACTCTGCCAGTTTCTGACTTTGATGGCGAGTCTGTTCGACCATCTTCTAGCCAAAAGTCTAGTGATTCCAAGAATGTGGCAAAGAGTGATGGTCAGAGTGCTGTTGTTAAGAAGTCCTCGAGCTCCAAAAACGAAGTCTCGGACAAATCCAGATCAGATAAGAGAGAGGAGAAGGATGAAAAAGGGTCTAGTCGATGTAAGTCAGAGAGAGACACTAGACACACTTCGTCACGATCTTCTCGTTCTGACAGAAGGAGGACCAAGAGTCGGTCACGATCTAGATCCCGAAGTTCTCGAACGAGTTCTTCCTACACCAGATCTGAGAGATCAAGAAATGAAAGACTGTCAAGGTCAGATAGGTCACATTACCATGATTCCGAAAGGAGATCCCACAGAAGTTCTCGTGAACGAAGGAGATCCCGCTCCCGAGGTGATGGCAGATCTCGAGACAGCTCTGACTCTGAAGATGACCTCAGGAAGCCCAGGACTCGAGGCAGTGATTCAAGCCGATCCTCCACATACTCCAGCTCTCAAAGAGATTCAAAGATATCCTCTCATTCAAAATCCTACAGAAACTCCAAATCTTCTCCTCACTCGTCAGAATCGGACAAAAGAACACAATACTCAAGAACAGACAAGTCTGGTAGAACTAGTGGCTCTGAACCTAGTAAAAGGAGTTCTCCCGAGACTGACGCTCGTCATAAAAAGCCCAGTTCCCATTTAAGATCCGAGGTAGATGGTAAACCATCCAGTTCGAATAACGTGACAAGACCTGAGAAAAAGAAAACCAGTGGGAGTTCTGACTCTGATGATGAGCACAAAACAAAAACCCGATTTCAAGGTTCAGATCGGTTTACTAGGTCATCTGTTAAAAAAACAAATAATTCAGAGGCAAAGTCAAATAGTATTGAAACAGAAGGACAACTAGTAGCAAAACTAAATATTAATGCTAAACTTCCACACTTGGGTTCTGACAAAATCATGTCTCAGGGAGAATTCAACAAGCTGGATGTACGTTCCCAACATGAAGAAAGCAGGCAGTCTAAATTAACAAATAATTCTTTCCAACAAAAGCAGCAAGATATCATAAAGGACAGTTTTAAAAGTCATGTTGAATTTCAAGATGTAAATAAAGTTATGGAAAAGTGGCCAGCTGTTGGTGAAGTAAATATTAGTAAATGTTGTGTTACTCTCAAGGACGCTTCTTTAGACGACGATCAACTTGAAAAGCAGACAGACATTCTAATTCAAAATAAAGTACAGATCTTGAAAGAGGCACAGACTAATGTGGCAAATGTTGATGCCTTTTTCAAAACTAATGATTCGTCTAGCTTGAATGAGCCACCTTATCCAGGTTACACCCCCAGTCAGGATTCATTGGGTTCATTGGCAGGCACTCTTTCTGTGAAAGAATTACCACCTGGAGAATGCTTGAAATCGAACACTAAATTTGTTTCCCAGTTGCTTCTCAGTACTGAAGTCAGTCCACTGCCGATGAATGTCGAAACCTCTCAAAAAGTTACGGAGCAGTCGGACATCATGCTTGAACAGACTACTGCTGTGGTTCTAAAAAATAAGGGTGCCCATGTTAAAAAGTCTCGATGGGATATTGTCGGTCAAGACACTTCAGAAAATCAGACCCCCCAAAAGACTGTAAGCAATGAGACTTCCTCTGTGAAAAAGGTCATTTCAGTTAAGAAGATAGAATTTAACTGTGATGGTGGCCATGAAGAAAAATGCTCAAGATCTATGATTGATTCACTAAAGTCGGAGCTGGACGAGCAGACAGACGAGGCAACAACCGATTCTGACAAAGAAATCAAGCAAGATCCTGATCAGACATTTGCTGCTGATGCACAAAAAACCAATGATGAAGGTAGTGATCATTTAGATGACCGGTCTCTAGAAAATCAGGTTAATCTGAAACCTAATTGCAGTCCAGAAGTTGTTATTCATAATGATCAGAAATATGCCAATTCTGACGAATTGAACAGTGATGACTCGTATAAGCGTTTGACTCAAGAGTCCATGCCATTCAATTGTGATGGTAAAAGCCACAGTGAGGAAAGTGAAACTGACGACTCGGACTCCGATTCAGATGATGGACAGATGTCTTTGAAGCGGCTACACTCTGTGGTGGTTGTGCCAAAGAATTCTACTATTACCCTTGATACAACTGACCAGCCAACACCACCAGCTAGCCCATCAGCTCTATGTGGGCAGCATCAGCTAACTTACCGGGCAGATGAGTCGAGTATAAGCATTAACAGTGAAATTCCTAGTATTCTCAACACTCCAATCAAACCTGTGGAATGTTCAGCTGAAGAAAGTAAACACATCTTGGCAGTTGCTGTGAATAAATGTATGCCTTCTGTGCAAATGCCCTACCAGTCCCAGAGCGACTTGGTTGACAGTACTAGCCAATCTGAGGCAACCACAACCCTGGCTCACACAGACAGGAACTGCACTGTCAAAGAAAGACCAAAGACTTGTGTCTCAACTGACCAAGTACCTACCTGTACTCTGAGAGCAGCTGAATCAGGTTGTCACCAGTATCATGGCAATCCAGACAGCTGGCATGATAGAAAGGTGGGAAGGGAACAATTTGGAGACTTTAGTTGCACAGATAATCTCAGGCCCCAGAATGGTTTGAACCTGGCTTGTGACTTCATCCAAACAGAGCAGCCCAGCAGCACATTTCAGCAGCCAGACAGCAGTCACAACACACAACGGACATCCCAATTAGGAAGTGCGTTTACCAGGCAAGATGGTGGTTACTGGACCCAGGCAAATGTCTCTGAGAAAAGCATGCCAGTCAATACACTTGTGCCTTCTTCTTGTCATGAGTCAATGTGCCAGATTCACCCTGATTCTTTAACTAATGACCATGAAGATTATGTGGAAAAAGCATTTGGACTTGATGGTGGAGTTATACCATTTAGAAAACCTCCAGTCTCCTCTGCATTTGTCCAAGCCAATGAGATAAGCAGCAATTGCAGCTTTGTAACAACCGCTGTTGAGAGTCAGATAATCTTCGAGCCTCCAAGGGAAGGCAGCCAAAAGCCTCATAGAGGCAGAGGCCCACCCAAGAAAAGAAGGCCAGAACTGGAGTCCGAATCGGACAACGAGGCAGAGGCAGGTCTTGCTTTCAAGCGAGAATGCCTAGAGGAGCGCGAGCGGTGTAAGGACACAAAAGAGACCAAGGTATCCTCACAGCAAGAAGAACAACGGCCATTGCTTAGTCTGAAAGAATTTTTGGATCCTGCTGTCTGGAAGGAAAAATCAAAGCATAAAAAGATGCCTCCTTATTTTGATCTCATTGAGGAAAATGTCTACCTGACAGAACGGTCAGTATCTCTTTTGGATGAAATCTTTTTTTTTTCTTTTCTAGTGTATAACATGCTTTAATTTTCTTAATAATACTAATGCTCATACTAGCACATTCACGGAAATATCGAAATTTAACAGAAAGAATCTAGAATTTGAATGACGAGTCAGTTAGGTGAATCTGACCCATCTGTAAGTTTATCAAACGGTGTTTTGCAGACAGTTCAGTCACATGGCTTTATGTAAATCTAGGCGTGTGGGATGCACAGTTAGCGCTTTCTCCAAAAAACAAAATCGGATTGTGATATCTGTGCTCATTATTTTTTTTTGGAGAAAGAATTTCCATTGTCTTTTCATTATACCCAAGTTCAGTTGAAAACAATGATCATAAATAAATACTTATGTTTGCACTTTAGTGGGAAAACAATTTTGGAGAATATTTCAGCAAATGTTCGGTTTTACTAGCGTGTGCTTGGAATGTTCATTTACTTAATTATTCCTGAAACACTGCTTTCTGTAGCATATATGTAAAGCAATGGTTGTCTTCTGAAATTCTTTCTACTGTTTGAAAACGTCATCAACTAACAACACATCCAATCTCTGTTAAAAACAGAAAGAAGAATAAGTCTCATAGGGATATTAAGCGAATGCAGTGCGAGTGTGCTGTCCTTTCAAGAGAGGAGCGGGCACAGGGAGTTATGGCTTGTGGAGAAGATTGTTTGAATCGCCTGCTGATGATCGAATGGTATGTGACCTCATACTGCTTAAAGTTTTGCTTATGCACGGTATAATATAAAATAAATAAATAAAAAATACTGAAGTATCGTTTCTCTTTCTTATAAGCTCGTCACGGTGCTTAAATGGAGTATATTGCTCAAACCGGCGCTTTCAGATGAAGCAGCATGCAGATTTTGAAGTCATTCTCACTGAAAGCAAAGGCTGGGGATTGCGGGCTGCCAAAGACTTACCGCCGTAAGTACCAAGTAGAAATGTGACCAAGATATCATAAAAGACTTTATTGAGACACAGTTTAATTTAAGTTGATTTAATCCAGGAACACATTTGTGTTGGAGTATTGCGGTGAGGTTCTGGATCACAAGGAGTTCAAGTCACGGGTAAAAGAGTATGCTCGCAGCAAGAATATCCACTACTACTTCATGGCTTTGAAGAATAATGAGGTGAACGTGTGCTCTTTGGTCAAACACAAGCATGTGCTATAAACAACAAACTTGTTTTTTTGGTTTTTTTTATTGTTCAGTTACTTTCATTTTCATTGTATTGAGTGTCCTGTGTTTCATATGTAGATCATTGATGCCACACTGAAAGGCAACTGCTCAAGGTTTATGAACCACAGCTGTGAGCCCAACTGTGAAACTCAAAAGGTCAGTGCTGTACTAGCATGCTGACCAGCAATCTTTAAAATAGTGTAAAAGTCTATTTCATTTCTTAGTGTTTGTGTAGTGTCTTTTCATTTGGACATGTTTTGTTTACGTGAATTCCCATGGTGTCTGCAAGTTCTTGTTTTTCTGGCAAGAACATTGTATTTTTTTTGTTTTTAATTGGTTTAAGTTGTTGTCTCCCACAGTGGACAGTGAATGGTCAGCTCAGAGTTGGCTTTTTCACCACCAAAGTTGTGAAGACTGGGACAGAGCTCACTTTTGATTACCAGTTCCAAAGATATGGGTAAATTTGCTTCATTATTTTCCTTCTGCGACAGCAGTACAACACACTACTTTCAGTTCGGGTTTCGGTTTGTCGGCTTAATTTTTCCAACAGTCGGCTAAAAGTCCAACACGCTTAATTTTTCCATTGAAAAAGTCATTTTTTGTTAACAATTTTCTACCTTCATCTCACAGGAAAGAGGCACAAAAGTGTTACTGTGGAGCACCGAGTTGCCGGGGCTTCCTGGGTGGAGAGAATCGCGTCAGTGTACGGGCATCAGTGGGGAAGAAGCAAAGGGAGCGGTCGAGGAAGAAGGAAGCTGTTAGTGCACTGACTACAGTAAGTGGGTTTGGCCCTGACACTGCACTATTTAAGAGAAGTAAAAAGGCGAGCCAGACAGATCATCATCATCATGGCAGACAAATCAGATCTCCTTTGTCTGGATGATCGCCTCACTGATCTTTCTAAGCCAGGGTATTGAGATACTGGGCTAATTTGGGTCAGATATGTACCTGGAACATGTTAATTGCTCGGAGACTTCGAGTGCCTGTTTTGGTCCATGAATACTGTTTCTTAAATTACATGCACTGGAGGAAATTTGACATGAATTCCACTGCTATAGTGGAAGTGAAATTAAAGCTCTCCTTCCAAGCAGACATCATATGGGTGCTTTTCACATGCCACTGATAATGAAACCAGAGAAAAGCTGATTTTATGGCAATTTCAGTTTGCGCTTAGTACTCATGTTGTGTGTGTTGATCTCCATATTACAGGTGGATGAGGAGCTGGAGGCTCTGCTTGAGAATGGGGAAGGTCTGAGTGATGAGAAACAAGTGGTCTCACTCTGCAGACTGATGGTGCGTGTGGAGACCATGGAGCAGAGACTCACTTGTCTGAAACTCATCCAGGTAGGTGCCACATTAAAACTTTAACTAGTAATATATTATTATGGTATCTACAAGACGATGGTGTACAGTAGTTGCCTTATTAATTTCATTCTTCCATGTTTAATATGTGTAGAATACTCCCAATTCTTCATGCCTCAAGCAGTTTCTGGATCATCACGGTCTGTCATTGTTGTGGATTTTCATGGTTGATTTCTCTGAAGCTAAAAGCAACTCTGCAAATAACATCAAACTGCAGATGGAGGTAAATGTGCAGGGAGCACAAACACCCACACAACTCTACACACTTGTATCCACTTAGCTCTAAAAGGATTTTCTTTGATGGTCTTGGGCTTCACTTTGTAATGTTTTTGGGGGTTTTTTTATGCAAAATAATCGCCACACTTTGAGGATGCTCACTCAGCTTTTTTTTACTTTGTAGCGAATAAACAAGTCTTCGATATGACACAAAACAAAATTTGTGTTAAAACCTGAACACTCTGGCTTTTTGATACATGGCTCAAACAAATGAAATATAAAACTTGTCTTAATTAATGGAGTTTTTTTTGCAAGTGTTGGTGCTGGTTTTCATTTGGTTTTTCTATACGTAAATCCCATTTCGTTTAGCCAATTTCTTACAGTTCTGTCTAAGACCTTAAATTATGTTTCCACCCATTGGTTTTTCGTTTGTTTTGTTGTGCATTTTCTATTTTCCAGGCATCTTGCTTTGAGTTTTCTCTCCCGTCTTCCTTTGTCTATCTGTATTTGTTTAGTTTTTTTCCCCTTTTATAACCTTCCCATTTTGTTTATACTTGTGTATAAGTTTAGTGTGATATGTGCAGGTGAACATCCTCTAAATGGGGTTATTCTGTAATTTTTGACCGGGGTAGTAGTTGGACAAATGAAATACAGCACTATACAAGTAGACACACTCTGCTACCTAAATGGGGCGGCAGTGGCTCAGGTGGTAGTGTGGGTTATCCACTAATCGTAGGGTTGTTGGGTCAATTCCACCTGGCTTCATGACTCCACATACCGAAGTGTCCTTGGGCAAGACACTGAACCCCAAGTTGCTCCCGATGGAAAGCTAATTCTTGTATGGCAGCTCTACTACCATTGGTGTGTGTAAAGAACCAGTGTAAAGCACTTTGTAGAACCGTGAAGGTTAAAAAAAAAAAAGGTGCTATACAAGTCCAGACCATTTACAATTTAAATGACTCTTTCCACTTTGGCTGTATTGTCATGTGACGTGGCCATGTTAGAGAACAACAGAAGAGGCACGTTTAGAGCATTTTCCTGTATTTTGGTGTTTTGCACACTGCATATGCAAAACCTGTGCCTGATCTAAGTGGAGAAGGATCTGGAAATCGCATCGACAAGAAACCAATCCTTCGCGGCAAAAAATCATTTCATGTTCTGATGCCTTCCCATGATAGTTCCTATCATGGGAAGGCAAGATTTTATATCTGGGTTTGTCTCATTAATTTTAATAATGAAGCAAAACACATTTTATTGCATTTTGTAATTTCGATATTCTGTAGAGCAACACAAGCTTTTACTTGGTCTACACCACAATACGTCGTCGTTTGTTGTGTTTTTTTGTGGGGTTTTTTTTTCTTCTTCTTTTTTTAAACTACCAAAAAAAATTCTATTGTATCGTCATGCTCTGCACAGATAATGAAGGCACTGGCAGTGCTGCCCATTTCTACTAAGAACATGCTGGAAGAGAGCCGTGTGCTGCAATACATCCAGCGCTGGGCCCAGAGCCATCCACTTGGCCAGCCTACAGAGCAAGATGGTTACTCCAGTGAGAGCACCTCCCGAGCCCACACACCTCTCAACACCCCTGATGGCCCCCCTGCCAAACTGGCACCAGAGATGGATGGAGACACACCAAAACGTGCTGTCTACCGCAGACTGAAGATCATCAGCGAGAACAGCCTGGATAGTGCTCTCTCAGACGGGAGCAAAGTCTCTGATGGTAAAGAGGAAGAAGACGAAGAAGAGGAGGAGGTAGAGGAGGAGCCCTCGCAGGAGGTCACAGCACAAAAACGAGACACCAGCGAAGAAATGGCTGTGACCCCAGAGCCACTAGTGAAGCAGGAATCTTCGGATTCTGTGGAGAGTAGTCAGACAAAACTAGAGCAAAAGGAGGAGGATGTTGAGCAAGAAAAAACAGAAGCGCAGGAAACTGAGGAGAAACCAACTAGCAAGACAGATGAGAACCTGCCTGCTCTCATGGAGGGGAACTGTGAGTCTGAGCCTGCAGAAATTAAAAGTCAAGTGCAGACACCTGCCATAGATCACCCTCCTGATGCTGCCAGCGTCAAAGCTGAAGAAGACGCCAGCCCCTCCACGCATCCCCCTGATGAGAGCACTCCCAGCTCTGAGTCTTCTTCCGAGAACGAGAACGCAGAGCCTTCAGTCACAAATATGATGCCTCCTTCCACCATCAGCAGCGTGCCTACAGAACCCGTTGATGTCAACATGCCTTCAGAAGGTATGGAAACCACACCACCTGAGTCAACAGTTAACCCTGAAGCTTCACCTCTCAACTTGGACAACATTCCACCCAGTTCTGGTACCAGCTCTGCAGAAAACGCATCAGCTGAAGTTAGTGTTGTTACTGTCGAGAGCAGTCCTTCAGTTTCAGCGGTTGGCACAGCAGAGGTACTGCCGCTGGGAATAGTGGCGACGGAGGGCACAGCGGTGGGTACACCTTCCCAGGATGAGGAGGAGGCTGTGTCTGATGTGGAAAGTGAGAGAAGCCAAGAGCCTCAGATCGGAGCTGCTGACATCGGTGAAATGGCCACCCGCCTACTCGACAGCTGGAAAGACCTGAAGGCAAGATTGCATATAAATAAAATAAATAAGCACTTACCTTATAAATTGCTTTCAGTAGTGTTCTTAGTACTTATTGTTAATGGACTGAGACATTTTTGTGATTTGTAATCGTGTTTTGTCAATCAGGAGGTGTACAGGATCCCAAAGAAGAGTCAGGTAGAGAAAGAATCAAATGGTATGTCTGAAGTCCTTTTATATGACCATCTTGTGTAGTCTTTTTGTACTCACCCTTATTCTAATTGGATTAAAATGACCACATCACAGGATTTGTAAGGTGTGTGTGTGTTTGAAAAACAGATCGTAGTCGGGACAGGGAGGCACTGCTGACACCCCGCACCTCCTCCAGTAGTCGAGAACGAGAGCGGGAGAGGGAGCGAGAGCGGGAAAGAGAGCGTGACTGGGACCGAGAGCGAGACTGGGACCGAGAAAAAGATTCCGACAGGTCGTTGCTACGTAGCACCGAAAGGCGGCGTAGACGAGGCTCCGCCTCTCCCCCGTACCCATATCCCTATGAAAGAAGTAGCCGCAGAAACGAAGACCGGTGAGTTGCGCTATACACCTCAACGCACAGTCTTAACGGTATCTAGTGCCGTAATTATGCCATGTGACCGTTTGTGTGGCTTTTCCTTTAGTTATGATTCAGGCAGCAGTAGTAAGAAACTTCGAACCAAGGAGCCTCGTACCAAGCTTTCCACAGAGGAGCGACGGAAGCTCTTCGAGCAGGAGGTGGCTCAGAGAGAAGCCCAGAAACAACAGCAGCAGCAGCAGCAACAACAACAACAACAACAACAACAACAACAGCAGCAGCAGCAGCAGCAGCAGCTACAGAGACTAGCATTCAGTACTCTTGTGTATCCATCGAGTCCAGGCTTCATGACCTATCCCCCTGGCTACCCTATTCAGACATATGTGGACCCAACAAACCCCAATGCGGGCAAGGTGCTATTACCTACACCGCCCATGGAGCCTATGTGTGTGACTCCAGCCGGCACAGTTGCCTTTGATCAGACTACTCAGCCACTCATTTCTGACCTGACTCTGGCATCTCAGTCCCCCAGCACCACTCAGGCCAGCTCAGCCACAAGTCTGGCACATGTGCCTACTACACTGGAGCTGGCATCTTCTGCCCAGCCACAACAGTTTGTCCAGCCTGTCACGCCAGCTCAGGACCCTGGCGTCACTGTCCTGTCGGTTCCTACTCAGACAGCCGGCGCCCAAGTGCAGGGTCAGCAGGGCTACACAACACTTTGGGATCCCAATACACAGCAGGCAGTGACCGTGCAACCTGCTCAGCAGTACTCAAACACAGCCCAGCCACAGACTGCCATCTATTACCAAGGCCAGCCATGCCAGGCAATCTACAGCATTCCTGCAGGTTACCCTCAGACCAGCACTCCCGTCATTCAGGTAGGAAACTTGACACACAACTAGCCACGCACCTTATCAAGCCAGGAAAGCCTAGCAATCAATATTTAGGTAGACATTTTTTGTACCAGAGTGCCAAGTTAAATGTCCTCATACTCCTTCTGCTAATTGCCATGTTTCTGTGTGTCACTGCAGACATACACCGAGCCAGCCGCTGGCTACCTACACGGGCAGCAGGTCTATGCTGGTCACCAGCAGGGAGTGGTGGTCCAGCAAGGCGGCACAGTTACCACCATAGTCACATCTCAAACTGTACAACAGGTAGGTAATGGAGGTCATTTGGGACACCACAAGAGGGGGCTGTTGTGCCTCTGCTTATATAATTGTTTCCGCACAGCAGCATGAACATGACTTATATTTCTTGAAAGTGATGTTTAGAGTTCTCTAAAGGCAGTGGAATGTTCCTTGCTGGCTCTGTTCTATGGATGCGTTATCGCATCGGAACATGTGAGCGTATTATTTGAATGGATGATTATTTTGAATAGAAGCCCCAGTTTACTGTTAACAAGTGTTATTTGAAGTTTAGTTCAAGTATTGTCAACTCTACTTCTAACTCCCTTATCTGCAGGAAATGATCGTACCCAATAACATCATGGACCTCCCTCCTCCTTCACCTCCCAAACCTAAAACCATCGTCCTGCCTCTCAACTGGAAGGTAGCACGGGATCCTGAGGGCAAGATCTACTACTATCATATAGTCACCAGGTATAATATTCCACTGCTGAGATACTACTCGAATTGGTGCAAATAGCTCTCTCTTGAGTGAGACTTACTATCTTATCTTACTCGTGTTTTGTATCGACAGTAATGCAGTAATGCTTCGGTTTCTTCGACAAGCCATTTAAACCTTCACCATATTAACCACACTTCACACAAGATTGTACATTTGGGCCAGATGGTTTTCAATTGTGCTCATGTCATTAGTTGTAAACGTAACCTCATTATAGAACTTGTGTAGTGAGCTTATATACCCAGTGCCTAATATGTGCATTTGAATTGAATTAAAAGGAAACTAAATTGCCTGTTTAGAATAAAACAAAGTACATGCCCTAAAGGTAATAATAGGCTTCATGTTATTTGTAGGTTGGTGAGGGTTTTTTGGGTTTTTTTCATAATTCAAAACATGTGAAACAAGTAGAATGGGGTTGCCTTTGCCTCCAAGTCTTACTTGTTACTAATATGTACGCCTGAAATGCAGTTAACTTGTACTTCAAATAAGAAGGAAGCTATTGAAGGGGAAAAAACGATTTCAGACTTCCAAAAATCTAATCCGTTCATCTGCAGGTTACCGTGATAATTCACTATAAATTCTACAAACCTTCTTGAAAAGTTCGAGATGTCGCACTAGCGAAAATCTCTAATGCACAGGGATAAAGCTTCACATAATACTTATTATTCAAGAAGTTATTTACTTTATTAGAGTGCAGCTTAGAGCAGTTAGTAGTGAATTAATGAGATACGTTCACGTGTTTACCAGGGGTTATTAACTAATGACATGCGTCTGGCTTGCGAGACAATGCCTTGAGTAGACCATTAGAACTTAGACATTATAAAGTGGATTTTTTTTTTTGCCTATGTAAATATTACTTTTTGTTTTAAAAGCAGCTGGGGGTAACAATCATAATGTAGGCTATAGAAATATCAAATATTTTTTATAATCCCGTCGTAGCACCCTGAATTTAAATCAGATTGCATTGTGAGGTGCTGAGAGATTACCAGTGTTCCATACAGTAATTATGCTCTTTTTGACTTTGCGTATAAAACTAATGTATTTATACAGGGTATAATGAATGTTACTCTGTGTCTTAGGCAAACCCAGTGGGATCCTCCTAACTGGGATGGAGTCGGGGAAGAGGCCAACGTGGAGCACGAGGCTGAGATGGACTTGGGGACACCAACATACGATGAAAATCCCTCAAAGGTATTAATTAGATCTTGTTCTTTTTCACCATTTACCATAAAGTATGTTTCTCGTAAGGAAAATATCGTGAGGACTAAATAGTGAAGGTTCAAAAAAGGGACCGTGAATTGTTCTGGAGTTCTCTTCAGTGTTTGAGGTTGGCCTGGGCCCTCTGGTAAATTGAAGATGCTGCACTATGTAATGGGAAGCAGCTGGGACCTGTCCCTAGAGAGACAGCAATGTTTGTTAAGCTGAAGGACATGTGTGTTTTAACTGCTCTGCTTTGCCCCAAACTTCATAAAAGGCACTGGTTTTTATGTTGCACTGTACATCTTTGTTAGCATCTTTAAGAATCATTTCTGAAGACCATTGGGGGCTTGTCATGCCACATCTATCATAGGCTAAACCACTGTGCAGTGGAGATCGAAGCTGTTTGCTCCTTCTGGCTCTACTTATTGTTTTAGATCTGCTTCCCAGAACATCTTTCTTTTAGCTGTTTGAAACTTTGTGTAAACACAAACCGACCCCATCTGTCTCTAGTATTTGCCCTGAAGAAATCATCCGGCGTATCATGAAATACTATATAACCCCTCGATGTATGTTTACAGTTCTCCACCAAGACAGCTGAGGCAGACACCTCCAGTGAGCTTGCAAAGAAAAGCAAAGAGGTCTTCCGCAAAGAGGTATACTACTTGCTCATGCTGATGATAATGCCTGCTATGTGCTGTTTTCCTTTCGCTACCTTTCTGCTTGTTTCCTTGTATATCTAGATGTCACAGTTTATTGTACAATGCCTTAATCCATACCGAAAGCCTGACTGCAAACTGGGCCGCATTAGCAACACTGAAGATTTCAAACATCTTGCCAGGAAGGTAAGGGCTAGTTTGTTTATTAATGTACTTATTATTGCTTTTCTGTGATATATATATATATATATATCACAAATTTTTTATAAGTGTCTGTGTTTAATACTGTGTGGGTGTCACTTTTCCAGGGCAAGGCCCCCCAAATGACATTAACATTTGACCGAGGATCCCCCTTCTGAATATATCCCCCATTTTTATTAATAATTACATCTTTACTTTACGTTACATTAGGAATTGATCGTGTGTGTGTGTGTGTGGGGGGGGGGGTTGTCTGAGAGTGAGAAAGAGAAAACATACTAGTGGGAGGGATGGGCAGACCAAATTGTTGAGGCGGCCCCCACTTTGAAAAACCACTGTGCTAGGGTACCAGAATATGTAATTGTTTGAAATATTCTTTGAATGTTCTTAATATTTGCATATGTACATTTTTTCATTGTTGCTGTGTCTGTCTATCAAAACACATTTGGGTCATATAACCATTTCCGACTTTACAGAATAATTACGAAATGCCACCTGATGGCTAAAGCTACTTTTGATTTCCGTCTTAGGTCGGGCGTAACGTGACGTTATGCTGTTTTTTTTCAAGCAGATTTGGCAAAGCTGCTACTTAATAAACCCCATCACTGCTTGTAACGAGAGACTCGTCTAGGTCCCGTGTATTAACATTGTGTAGAAAAGGTTCTAAATTGTTTTCTTACCTTATCTTTTGTACACACACAATAACATTTGGTGCATAGGGAAATCCTTGGAAGCATAGACTTTTGATCAGTGATGTGTTTATTTCATTTAATTGAACATTCCAGATGTTATAAATCAAAGGCTTATATAAAGGCCACAAGCGGAATATGTTTGATCAGGAACGCTTTATTTTCCATAACCAGGTGCTTTTACCATACGCGTGTGTATGGTCAAAGCTGTGTGTAAATATACACACCACTCGAAGCAAGTACTTTGATTTACTCCCACTATTTTGCATTGAAAGGTTTGTAGACAGTTTACACAATAAAAGAGGGCCACACCCTGCAGCTGGTAGACATGATTACAGTGTAAGGTTACACTGTTGTCTATTGGTAGCTGTTGACATTAGATTATGACCCTCTACCGTCGCCATTCTGAAACTGTTATTAAACTTTCTGCGTTTCTTTCTTTTTAACGGCTTTTGAGGGCTTATTTTCATCAGCGGAACATTGTGTGTATGTTTACAGTTGACTCATGGAGTGATGAACAAGGAGCTGAAATCCTGCAAAAACCCGGAGGACCTGGAGTGCAACGAGAACGTTAAACATAAGACCAAGGAATACATTAAGAAGTACATGCAGAAGTTTGGAGCTGTTTACCGGCCCAAAGAAGACACCGAGTTGGAGTAAGCCTCCGTCCTCTCAACGCCGCAGGTATCGAGCAGCAAGTTCCCCAGCTAACCTCTGGGGCCTCTTAGTCCCGTCTGTTTTTATACTGACTTCTCTGACCGTGTCCTTACTGCTGCTCTGAAAATCCTGCCCCTGCACGAAGACAAGATAATCATGCGAGAGATCTTGTAAGCAGAGAAATGGGCAGAAAAACGCACAAATCGGGTGCTACACAGACTTATCCCCTGATATCATGTATGCTTTTAGCCTTTTCCACAATGACCTTTTCTGCACTACGGTTTCAGCTTCATGTTCACTCACAGGACATGTTCACTCGCAGCAGCTCGTTCATCAGATGGCTGGTGAGAACATGGAAACTGGGAGCTCATTCCATTTCCTTCGTTATCCGCTTGCGTGTGATGCCAGTTGCCCTAGTTCATGTTGGAATTATCTCGGTCAGCGGTGGCTTCTGTTCGCAGTCCTTGTTGAAGGAGACGGGCATTTCCTTACCAGCCGTTAATCAAGACTACCAGACGAAGGGGACGCCGAGCCTGTCAGGTTAAGCCCGGACAGCTGCATTTTTCCTTTCTATTATTTTTTTGTTTGTTTGCTTTTTTTTTTTCAGGGCCATTTGCGGTCTCAGGCTATCAAAGGTTTGAGCTCATCTTCACTCAGAGAATCAAGCGTGGCTCTAGTGCCCAGTTCCTGCAGCACTGCAAAGGATCTTGGGACATTCCGTTTAGCTGGAATTTTTTTTTTTTTTTTTTTTTAATAACTTTTAGTGAATTGAAGTGTGAAGGACATTTGTTAATGTATCCGTTCACTCTAAGCCACTCTTGGCCACTTTTACTCTCCTCACAGCAGAGACAATGTAGCATTTGTTGTTTTATCAACTTGTTTCTCGCTGTTTTACATCAACTATTGCTCTTTTACTACGCTTCTGACAGGTAAATGTGAAGCCCGCCAGGCGTGTTGGAACTTTTTTTTTTTTTTTCCTCGCTCTCCTCTATGTTCAAGATCATCAGGGTTCTTGTACAATAACTGCGTCATGAACTGCTCCCACCTCTTTTACGTTGCATTAATCCCCCCCTCCATCTCTCCCCAAAAACAATTAAAAAAACATGTATTATATTGCTTTATATGTGAATATATTGAGAAATAGTTTTTTGAAATCCTTTAAATAATCAGAGGCGTTGTAAACGGACTGTGGAGATTGTGGTTTATTGTGTAAATATGTGAATACCAAACTAACAAATAACGTCAGTCCTCAGTCCAGCCAGCAGCTCTAGTGCTCCCATAGCAACCAGGATTTTTTCCCACAGCTCTGTGTTGGGTTTAAAGGGGTGTGTGTGTGTGTGTGGTGTTTTTTTTTTTTTTTGTTGGTTTTTTTTTGCTGTCATTTCTTCCCCTTCCCTTTTTATTTCTTTCTTTCTCTATTGAAAGACATTTTTTTATGTATAAAAATGGAGTCCCACTCCATTGTAAGTACTGTGCAAGCACATTGTCATACTGAGTGTAAAGAACATTTTAAAATAAACTGTTTTGTAAAAACAAGTCACGCGTCCTTGTGGTCTCTCGCGTCACCGTTCCTTTGAACATGCTTCATACGTCATGCCATAGCCTGCCTGTCGTGTTCAGTACGAACGTTCAGAGCAGTACCGTAAGGCCGAAGACCATCAGAGCACTTTGAAGCCTGCGCTGTTGCTCGCTTCCTAAAGCAGCACTATAGAGTGAGCGACATCAGTGTGCAGGAACACAGATGTCTGGCTCCAATAACGGCAGAATCAAAGTGATTCACTGTTTTCATTAGAGACTCTATGAGACTGGGATGAATATAGCGCAGACTTTCTTAGCAGCTTTCTTTCCTCTTCATTTCTCCTTCTCCTCCAGTGCCGGGAATTCCAGCGGCACTGCTCCAGACCGCAGTTAAGCATCTCCATCTGGAGAATGTGGAGGCATGCAAAGAGCTCAGGCGCTTCTCACATCCTGCTTAACAGAGCAGCCTAAGAAATCATTAACAGATTTGAGAGGGAGGAAAAAGGTGCTAGGAGCTCAAATGCTGCATAAAAGTACCAACACCTAAGAACCAGCTGGGCCTACAGTGCTCGTGCTCCATCTTTTGATGGTGGGTTTGTTTTCTGCATGCACAAGGTTGTGAGCACGTTCTGGTAAAAACTAATGTAACATTATTGATACAATACCTCTCTCCCTTTATTTACATATACATATATATACACACATTATATAAATAGATAGATAGATAGATAGATAGATAGATAGATATAGATAAATAGATATAATGTAAATAAATATACACTGGCAAGAAGTAGTATGTGAACCTTTTGGAATTTCATGGTTTTCTGAATAAATTTGTCATAAAATGTGATCTGATCTTCATCTAAGTCAGGGGTACTGACAAATATAATGTGCCTAAAAGAATAACAAAATAAATTCTGATCCCTCATGTCTTTATTGAGAACAACCAAAAAAAAAACCTCATTAGTGCTTGTGGAAAAAGTATGTGACCCCCTTCAGTTAATGTCCTGTAAGAAGCTCACTGGAGTCAGGTTTTAGCACACCTGGAGTCTCGTTAAGAAAATGAGTTTGAAGTGTTTTACTCCCCCTTTTTTTTTATAAAAAAACCCTCTTTTTTTTTTTTTTTTTTTCAAAAACAAACCACTCTTTTTTTTTTTGCCCCCTCCCAAAAAACCACAAAAAAATTATTTTTTATTTTTTTTTTTTTTTTTTTTAATTGTTTTTTTTTTTATATTTTTATTATTTTTTTTTTTTTTTTTTTTTTTTTTTTTTAAAAAAAATAAAAATAAAATAATATATACTTTTATAACATACTTATATAACTATACCCCCCTTCAATTGTTCAGTTCCTGTTCATTTTGCTGATTTTGGGGTTTTCATTAGTTGTCAGTTATAATCATCAAAATGAACAGGAATGAACACTTGAAATATATCAGTCCGTGTGTAATGAGTGTATACATTGTACTAGTTTCACGTTTTGAATGGAATTACTGAAATAAATCAACTTTTTGATGATATTCTAATTATATGACCAGCACCTGTAAAGCTGGCATAGGTCACAAAGTGATTTTAGAAAAGACTTTAGAAATTCACCAGTCTACAGTTTGTCAAACATTCTACAAATGGAGACACTTTGGGACTGTTGCTATTCTACCAAGAAATGGGCGCCTAGTCAAAATGACACCAAGAGCACCACAAAGACTCATCAATGAGGTAAAGAAACAAAACCGAATGACAGCCAACTGTTCTGTTCATGAGTCTACAATACGTAAAACATTGAACAAGCAGAGTATCTACAGCAGGACACCATGAAGGAAGCCACTGCTTACTAAAAAGAACATTGCTGCATGCCTGAAGTTTGGAAAAGAGCACATTGACCCTCTACAGCAGTATTGGCAAAATGTTTTGTGGACTGATGAAACTAAGATTGAACTATTTGGAAAAACCACACAGCACTACATCTGGAGTAGAATGGGCACGGCATATCATCATGAAAACATCATCCCAACCGTAAAGTATGGTGGAGGAAACACATGATTTGGGCCTGCTGTGCTGCACCAGGACCTGGCGCCACAATCATTAAGGGGAAGATGAATTCCCAAGTATATCAGACAATTCTTCAGGATAATGTGAGAATGTCTGTACGTCTGCTGAAACTGTGTAGAAGTTGGGTGATGCAACAGGACAACGACCCAAAACACCGGAGCAGGTCCACAACAGAATGGCTTCAGAAAAACAAAATCCGCCTTTTGGAGCGCCCAATCAGAGCCCAGACCTCAACCCAATAGAGATGCTCTGGAATGACTTGAAGAGAGCCATACACATGAGACGTCCAAAGAATATGACGGAGCTAAAGCAGTTCTGCCAGGAAGAATGGCTAAAATTCCTCCTGAACAATGTGCAGGTCTCATCCACAGCTACAGGAAGCACCTGGTTGAGGTTATTGATGCCAAGGTGGGGTCAACCAGTTATTAATTCTAAGGGTTTACTTACTTTTTCCACTGCCATTTTGAATGTTGAATGAATGTGTTCAATAAAGAGCAGATTTTTTGTGTTATTATTTTAGATACATTATATTTGTCAATAACCCTGGACTTAGATGAAGATCAGATCATATTTCATGACAAATGTATGCAGAAAACCATGAAATTCCAAAAGGTTCACATACTTTTTCTTGCCACTAAATAATAATAAATAATAGATGCACTATAAATAATGGAGAGAGAGAAAGATAGATAGAAAATCCTATAAGGCACTTTGTGACTAGAGAAGAATTGCTTTGCTAAAACATGGTGCAGAAACGAGTGTAGCTTCAAAAGCGTGCTCGTCTTGATTCAGGGAGTGAACACGAGTTATGATTGATATTATAATTATTTAGGGCTCGTTTTGTTACATGGGTGGTGGATTTGTCTAACGCTGACTTGTTTTGTCTTATCGCTGATTCCCAACTAAAAAGAAACACTAATACAAGCATAAAGGGGCAGTGGTGGCTTGGTGGTTAAGGCTCTGGGTTACTGATCAGAAGGTCAGGGGTTTAAGCCCCAGCACTGCCAAGCTGCCACTGTTGGGCCCTTGAGCAAGGCCCTTAACCCTCTCTGCTCCAGGGATGGCATCTGTATCAGGCAGCTGACCCCAGCTTCACGAAGAAAAGAATTTCATTGTGCTGTAATGTATACATGACCAATAAAGACTCATTATTATAATAACGGAGAATCTTTTTTTTTCACCTTTAATGTAATATACCAAGCAGCAAAATTCAAGTGAAAAACAAATACACATTTTATTTAAAAAAGGAAAAAAAAACATCTTTTCCTTGTCATACAGTCTTTTTGGTTAAGCACATCTTGATTGAGCAATTTTATTCCACTCTTCCAGATCTATCAAACTCTAAGGGGATCTTCTGTGCACGACCCTCAAGTCATTCCACAGGTTTTCAATAGGATTTAGATCTGGGCTGACTGGGCCATTCCAAAACCTTTATCTTCTTCTGATGTCATTCCTTTGTTGATTTGTCTTTGTGCTTTTGTCATTATCGTGCTGGAAAGTGAACGTTTTCTTCATCTTGAGCTGTCTAACAGAAGCCTGCAGGTTTTGAAGCTATCCTTGATTCTCTTTATCTTGACTAGAGCCCCAGTCCCAGCTGAAGAAAAGCAGCTCCATAGCATGATGCTGCCATCACCATGCTTCACCATAAGTTTGGTGTTCAAGTGATGAGCTTGGTTTCATTAGACTATGATCCATTTTGCCACATGGTTTGGGGTGATTTTTTCATGAGAAAGGGTTTCCATCTTGCTATCCTACCCCATAGTCCAGATGTGAAGAATATGAGAGATTGTTGTCACATGTGGAGTGTCACAAATGCTTCCCAGATATCCCTGCAGCTCCTTTAACATTGTTCTGGGTGTCCTGGCAGCCTCCCTAAAAAGTGTCTGTCTTGTCTTTTGTCTATGTTGGAGGGACGCTCCTGTTCTTGGTATTGCCCCCATTTTCTTCACTTGATGGCCTTCACAGTGTTCCATATTATATCTAAAATTTTGGAAATTCTTTTGTACCCCAGTCCTGATTACCACAGTGAGATCCTGCACATGCTTTGTCAGCTGTTTGTGGACCGTGGCTTCAGCAGTTGGATGAAACGAAGAAGATGTGAAGAAAATCCTGCAGAAACGGCTGATCTCTATTTGAGGTTAATCAGAGTTACTTCACTGATGACAGGTGTATGATGGTTTCTTTTGAACATGAGTTTGAATGTGATTGGTTCATTCTGAGCACAGTCACATGGCCCATTATAAAAGAGTCGGCACCTTTATTAGCTTCAAGAGGGAAAAAAAAGAGGCAGGGAAGGGAACAGCTGATTATAGCTACTGTAACATAAGTGATACCAGGAACTAGAGCTGCAACAACTAATCGATAATAATCGATTATGAAAATCGCTGTCAACAAATCTTATTATCGATTAGTCGGTCTGTGCGCGGTACGGGGAGATTTACTCATTACATTACTCCTGCTCTGAAAACACGCTTTGGAGAGTAAATACTAAAGATGTGTACTAAAGACTGTACAATTACACTATGCCCTCTGCACTACCGTCTAGTGTGTGGATCTTAGAAAGGTAATATCATCTCAAATATAACACTAGTGGGCTTTTATTTACTAACTGGAAGTATAGGCATGACACACACGCAAGCATTAGCAGACTACCAGAGTCAATAACGATGACTTTCTTCAGATTACTTTCTGTCAGCGTTACCTTTTCTTCCCAACACGACCTCAGTCACCATCAGACGGAGGTGAAATCGTCACTGAGGAAGAAAGTGTTTAACCTCCAAGTCCTCTAAAGCAGGGGAGCATCTTAAACACCGCGGAAATCAAACTGATGCTGAGGACAAACTTATGTTTATATCCAAAATGCTCCACTGTGTGTAAGGGGTTGGGGAAACTAGTGCGAGTTGCTTAAAAGGTTTAGTTTAATTTAAGTTTATTGTCATTATATGCCGTACTTGCAGTGTAACTGCTGTAGTTATTATAACGGAACTGATCTGTTAGTAACGAGGCTGCGTTGCTGATCACGCGCTGCGTAGACGCGCTGATACAGAGTGTAGCGCGAGTAAGATATATAATATCTAATTAAAACATGATCAAAAGTAAATACAAGTAAAATAATATTTCTAAAGGCAGCGAGTAACAGAAACTACAAGGTGTAGTAAAAGAGTTTTTACTAATTTAGGACTGTTAATTAGTTTTTAACTTTTTGTGCATCTATAAAAAATTATGCATAAATACTATATATGTCTGTATGTATATATGTATATATATATATATACACACACACACACACATATATATATATATATGTGTGTGTGTATATATATGTATGTATATATATATATATGTATATATGTATATATATGTGTGTGTGTGTGTGTGTGTGTTAAACAACTATTAACTATTATATATTATATTATGTTTATATGAAACTACAGTCCTAAATCAATAATATAGATTCTGGAGTGTGTATTGGGTTCTTTTCTGTTTTGGATAAAGAGTTGTGTAAAGTTTTAGTCCTAAGTTTATATTGCAACACTCAGTTTGTGGATTTTATTTTAAATAAACAAAAAAAAGGGTGCTGAAAGTTTGCCCCGCCCCATCCGA
This sequence comes from Ameiurus melas, assembly GCA_012411365.1. NCBI lineage: Eukaryota > Metazoa > Chordata > Actinopteri > Siluriformes > Ictaluridae > Ameiurus > Ameiurus melas. The sequence goes on along the minus strand of CM022757.1, from coordinate 31,899,708 downwards.
TTAATCGGAAAGAAAAAACAATGAAAAAAAATAAATAATAATAATATATATATATATATATATATATATATATATATATATATATAAAATAATCGTTGATTGCAGCCCTACCAGGAACTTGTCTATACATTCAGCAATATTATCCAGTCCGTACAGAGTTTTTTTGGGATCGTTGCGGCCAAAAATGCTGGTTTTGCTGCGGCTTTTTTTCCAAAATCGGCGGGGATTATTTATTTATTTGATGTTGAGAAAATGACTTAAATTGGCGAAATTGCAACTACACAAATTTGCTCTGCACGGTCTTTCACAGCGACGTCTGTTGGTAAATGAGACCTTTTTATCTGTACTCATGTTCGACACGTGAATCGTAGAGGGCTTTGACCGAATGTGATGACGTCACATGATGCGTCTTGGCCCAAATCTGCAGTCATTTTTGAACTCCTCTGAATATTGTGCCGTTTCCTTGATTTTGCGTTCATGTCAGCGATCGCAAAATCCTGGAGGTTCTGATCATCTATAATCATAAATGGTGCGGAATTGTTCATTAATAAATAAACAGTTTTACCTCTTGGCAAGTCTTTGTGGTATACGAGTTAATAAAACGCTTTGAGATGTGCTGTTTGAGGAGAGTAAAACACTTCATGGTTGTAACAGTGACTCTGCGTCGTTTCAGGCCATATCACCGCACCTCGACATATATTATTTTCCTGCACCAGCGTGCCCCATCATGCTCGCCTCTGTACTTAACTGTTATAAGACAGTCCTGTCTATGGAACTCCCGGGTTATAAGCGAATCAGTACAGATGCTCCCATTCTTTTCTCACACGGGCTGTCGTTATTTATGAATTTTTTTTATTAAAAGACAAAAGACACAAATGTTTTTCATGATTGACAAGACAAACAAAACAATCACATGGTGCTGCTCCTGATCACTGATATATTTGTATAACGTGATCAATTGTTTACACGCAGAAGGAAACAGTGCTTTATGATTACACACACACAGTTTGCCCATGAAACAGGCATTGCTTGCTTTTTCATATAGAGCATGTGTGTAGTGTAGTTTCTGTTTGGGGGGAAAACTGAGTCACATAGTGGAAGGCTGTGCTCAGGTTCGACGAGTTTGAATGTTTGCATTAGTAAGACGAAGCATTTTTCTTTTTCTTTTGCAGGAATAATAACTCCTCGAAAAGATCCCGCTCCTCCTCCTGCAGGAGTGAGTGTGGAAAACAGCACTGAAACGCGTCCCTTGCCTTTTGATGCAAGCAGTAACCAAAGCCATCTGAACCACTCAATGACAGCGTTTACTATAATGCGGTATGAAGAACAAAGGCCTAGGATTTTTTCCTATTACAAAGCCAGTATTATGTTTCTCTCTGGCTTGTCAACACTTTGAAAAGGAACTCTGTCCTCGGCGCATAAATACTGAAACAGTCTTGAACGGAAGATGAGCAGAGCATCCACTCGTGGTGGAAAGCGCTGCAAAAAGGCACTTATATCGATACAAAACAAGCAGGATACAGTTCTTTTCCTCACGTTTGGAGTGTAAAGTCGTTCCCTGTAATGCAGAAACAGAGTGCTGTGCTCTTTTCCTCATTAGGGTCCATCTTTCAGCCCGTTAAAATGAACTGAATTCAGACCATGGTAATACCTTGACTGGTGGAACTGAGTGCTTTGGCTACATCTTGACGCTCAATGTTGTTCAGTGCGGTGGACAGGAGCTCGAGCGTCGAGCTGTCCTGTTGCGCCCAGTCGGTGAGCAGTGTGTGGACGGGGTCCTCGCCACGGCCGAACATGTCCGCTCGCTCCTGCTCGTAACCCAACACGCCGGCCAGCTGTCTCCAGCTCCGACTTCCACCCTCGGACAGGAGCTTCTCCACCTCCTCCTGCCGCTGAGGGGGCAGGTTAATGTAGCGCGTGTCCTGCTTGCTGCCTGCAGGGAAGACGAAAGCTTGGCTCAGTGTTCGGTGTCCTGCCTGGACATATCAGTGGTAACGGTTTAAAGCATGCGGAGGCGTGGAAGTGATCTGAGGCTGCTGGGTTTACCTTTGCTCGGCTGGTTCTCCTGCAGGCTGTGCGAGTCGAGGAACACGCCGCTATCGCTGTGTAGCTTCTCGCCCTCGACCACGTTGTTCAGCTCTGCAGCCCGGGCTTTCCCCAGAGCCGCCTTCTGCTGGAATGATTTCCAGCTAATATGCACAGACATTATTTATTAGCTTATTACGCACTTAATACCAATCGGCCAGTTCGGTTCGGATAAAATGACTGCATGCGAATAAACGAATAACCACTACATGGCACTCTATAAATGCAATCATGCTAAGAGCTAACTGATAACAAGATGAGCACTAGGATCAAAATCTTATTATCCGAGTCCTTACCACTTGTAGGCGACGTAGATCAGAAGTCCCAGCACCACAGCTGCCAGCACAGACACATAGATTATGATGTTGTTGCCTCCCTGATGGTCCTCAGAGCTAAGGTCTGGCGCTTCAGATCCTGTCACCCCTTTGTTCTTCCTCTCGCGCTCCTCGTCGGCCGAACCGGGTCGGCGTGGAAACTCCCACGGCCCTTCTGAACCGTTCCTCGAAAAGATGTGCAGGTCTCGATCTGCAGGCAAACAATTCAGAGGATATTTATTGTGTCGACACAGGAGTTTGGCATCTGTACACTTTCCATTCCTCTCTTAGGATTAACACTATAGCAACAAACAAAAAAATCCGTTCTTTGTTTGTTTATAGACTTTTGCAAATGACATGACTTGTTGGTTTTCCCTTTACCCAGAAATCATCACTGTATTCCATCGCTTTAATAGCTTAATAACGTTTATTATTAGTGACAGGAACAACATCTGGTCTCGAGCAGAGATGGAAGCGATGAAGAATTCCTACAGCCACATTAAGAGGAGCAAGCTGTTGTCGCTCACACACACACACACACACACACACACACACACACACACACACACACACTCACTCTAGATAGGAATCTGAGCAACACATGGCCAGAGACCGCCTGCGTGCCAGGCAAGACTGGAGTACCAGGTCGTAAGCTGAAAAGTAAGGAAGGAACAAGCATGCAGCACAACACAAATATCACTCAGCAAGGATTCACAGCCCTGCCATAGTGGAAATCCCCTCTAACCAAATGAATATTTCTCTCTCTCTCTCTCTCTCTCTCTCTCACACACACACACACACACCATTGTGGGCTCAAATGCAAATCAAACATTGCCCTGTTTAGGTTGATTGTCTTGTCTCACGCTGTGCCTCAGGTTTTTGTGAGTGTGTGTGTGTGAGAACAGTGTGGGTCATGACCCACTATCCAGCTGCCTCAAAACCTGTTACGCAACTTCACACATCTCACCGGTTTCACACTCTGGGGCAGCTGGTGTAGGTGTTGGCTGTGAGGCACGATTCAAAACTAGTTTTATTCATTCGGTACCTTCAGCTACATCAACATAATGATCCAAGTACTGCATCACGGTGACATTTAAATGAAACCTGTTACACTCTTTAATCCTGAATTGTGCTCAATTACGCCACTGCTTCTGCTCAAGCGGCAATATATCTCTCTGCTGATAACCACGTGTTCATCATACAACTAATACACATGCTGTATGGAACACGAAATCCACGGGCATATCAGCAATCATAACGTGAGCATTCTTCTACTTGATGCCTTTAAACTATGAACAACTGCAATGACTGTGTTGTTGTTGTTGTTGTTATATTTAGTAGAGCGTGAGTTGTAACCGTCCTTTGCAGCATGTGTAACAGACTCCACGTGCAAATGGGAGTTCTCTCTGTCCGACCAAAGCAACCAAAACAGCTCAAAGAAAATTTAAGTAAAAAAAAAAAAAAAACATGCTGTGAGCCAAATTAGAGCAGAAACTGGAACAAATGGACCGGATGGTTATTCTGTAAGGCCTTTGAGCAGCGGTGTGTTTATCCACAAGCACATACGCATGGACCACACAGAGATTACTGCTGCTGTGGATCGGTTAACAATACACATTTTCATCAAATATAGCTATTTGGTGTGATAGAAAATGAAAGTATAAACAGCAGAATCACAGAAAACTAAGCACAATTGCTATTTAAAAAAAAAAAAACCCAAAACATTAGGATTAGCTGAGAATGGCCTATTCCGTGCTCACAGATTATCCACATAGCTTTTGCAATATTGTATTTTTGACTGGTCAGCCATTTGTTTTTTTTTTTTTTTTGTATTTTAGGCTTACCATATTGTATTCCATTTATTATTTAGGTCTTTTAATTAGAACTTACAGGCTGTCTGTTCATTGTTACACCATTAAGTTTATGATTATCTGCTACAGATCAGCTCCAGTTTCAGTATCATGTACCCACCCATGCAGAGTGTGTCTGACTTGGCCTGGCACGACCGGATCTCCACCTCGTCCTCTCTGCACCGGGAGCATGGCATGCAGGTCTGGCTATAGCTTCTGTCCTCCGAGAAGGTACCCGAACCGCACGGCTGGCACACGGTGTTTCCTGCAGGGCCACACGCCCGCACCACGCCCTCTCCTCGGCCGCAAATGGCACACGGGGCACAGAGGGCGTCGGTTTCGTTCGTCCGCTTCCACAGGAAGAAGCCCTTTCCGCAGTCACAGTGGGTGTCTTGGGTGATGGTGCAGCGTGCCAGTTGGGGGACACCTAAAGGGCACTGTGAACAAGGCTGGCACCCTGACAGCCCCTCAGAGCCTGAGAACGTCACACCTGTGATGAGGGAGGAGGAATGAGTTTTCAGCTACTGCAGACATGTTCATTCCTACATGGAACTACAAAGCACTTCACATACTTCTGGATGAAGATACTGAGAGGGTTCATAAATGCTTATATATTCAGACAGCATATACTGTATACATGTACCTGGCATGGCAGAACACAGGTCCAATGTTTATGCGTTCAAAAGCAAAAAGTCTTTCATTTGTACGCTCTAAGCCTATCAAAATGCGATTACTAAATTCCTAAAAAAAAATGTCAAATGAATGCACAAAAGAGCTGAAGTTTAGAAGACAGCCATTAAAAAACGCTTTCTTTTTTTATATATAAAAACATATTAAGACACCTAAGCTTTAAGAAATTATATATACATAGGTGCTTGAAAATTTGTAAACCTTGTGGAGTTTTCTACATTTCTGGATAAATATGACCTAAAACATCATAAGGCCTACAAGTAAACAAAGAGAACCCAATTAAACATATAAGACAAAAATTATTATACTCTGTCATTTATTTCTTGAGGAAAATGATCCAGTGTTTCATGAGGAACCCTGCCAACATCCCAGAGTTGAAGCTGTTCTGTACTGAGGAATGGGCTCAAATTCCTCCAGGCTGACCTGCACGACTGATCACAAGGAGCACACGGGGGTCACACCTGATACCCACCGGAAAGCAAACGTTCACATACTTTTGCCACTCAGATATGTAATAAATGACCGAGTATAGAATATTTGTCTCGTTTGTTTAATAGGGTTCTCTTTATCTACTTTGAGGTTTTACTTTTACTTGTGTGAAAATCTGATGATGTTTTAGGTCATATTTACACAGATATATAGAAAAACTCAAACTTTCAAGCACCACAAGGTTTGGGCAAGGGTCCAAACCGCCACCCGTTTAAAAATCCAGCTAAATGTCACTGACTTAAAAAAAAAATAGTAAAAAAGACTAAATAAAAATGAGTCATTAAAGCTAACAAGTGTGGATTATGTGATACAAATCACAAACATATTCAAAAGTTAGACCTTATAGTCAAATTGTAAATGCATTTCTAAAGGATTTTACAACCCATGTCCATACACACACACACACACACACACACAACACACGATATTTCAGAGCTGTAACACTCACCCTCTTGGCATGGCTGGCATTTTGTGTCTTCTAGTTCACAATTGGACGCCACTCCCGTTCCCCGAGGACACAGACTGCAGCACTCGCCCGAGGATGTAAACTTCCCACTAGCACACACATCACCTTCCACCACCTGCGCAAACAGAAACACACACACACACATACTGATGAATGCCAAACGATATGTTTCTAATACTACAAGAGCTGGAAATGGAGAGCAGCACTAATAACAGCGCTACTATAAAGCGAATACGGTTGATTTTGTTTTAGAACAGACATGAATACACAACCCTTTTGGGAAGCGTCTTATGAAAACTGCTCTGAGACACACAAGCATATCAAAGGGTTGGAGTGCTCAAGCAAGTTACGGGGGAACTGTGTTGAGAACAATCAACCGTTAGCAATGCAAATGAGAGGATCAATAGCTTCTTGTGAAGACAGAGGAGGATAAGATCAGATAACCTTTTGGTGTGAGGCTTTTAACTTTACACCAGAACCTCTGTCTGCATACTTCACACTCGTCCGTCACACTAGAAACGACGTAGCTGAAAATAAATCGGCTCACTTTCCAACGCGCTGTATTTTCAGAACAGAGTAGAAAGCGTAGTGCGTACAGTATGTACTGCCTCAATCAAACTTGACGGAACGAAAGCGAGTGCTGTGGTAGACCTCCAGACGTTCAATAAAAAGCCTTTGAGCAACGCCATCGGGCCTCAACTGCTCAGCTCTCTGCTTATAAGCCACTTTGGATTAAAGCAGCAGCCAAGTGACAAACTGTAAATATAAATGTATCGTATCTAATCCTGCTTAAGTGTTGGTTCTGGACTGTAACGACTGGCGACAAAACCCGTGTCTGAGTGGGCCTGAACCCTCTGGTATGTCTCCAGTATGTCTTACTGTCTAACAGCTGTGACTGGCTTTAATCAAAGCCAGCCACACACAATGGAAAGCAGATATTAAAACACCAGTGAGAGGGAGGACGGGAGAGGTTCTGGGAGGAGGGTAAGGCCGTCCTGGCACTCTGGAACATTACAGACATGGGTGTGAATGCAAACGGGACAAAAAGAGACCCGAGAGGACGGCCCAGCCTCAATCGCAGGAAAAGGCAAGAAGGGGATGAATGCATGAGTGGCTATGGGTATGTATGAAGCAGAAACACTGCAGCTGTCCTCACATGTGCTCTGAGGGAAGGGAAGGGGACACAGTCGCAGTCCCGAGGACAGGGTGCGGACAGACAAGGCGAGTCCAGCCTAGCACGTGAATGTGTGCTGAGACCTTTGATGTGTCCCTGTTGCAGCTCTGCAGATGTGTGAGAAAAGGTCAGCATTTGAAACGTGTGCTAGGTTTAAAGGCAGACTGGCCTTTTCCCCTCCAGGGAGCTGACAAGAGCAAACAGATGTCTAACAACTAACCTCCTGCAAAGCGGGGGGAAAGCAAAACCTCAACAACCTCTCTGATGTCTCTCTCTCTGATCTCTGGGCAGCGTGTGCTGACCTGTCGAATGTGAACACACACACACACACAAAGCCATACCCGCAGGCTAACACGTGTTCCAGTCTACAGCCTTGGCTGCACATTCCATAAGCATCATGGCAGACTTTAATAAGCTGGCATTACGGCTATTAAAGATGCATTGCTGATTAAACTTGATTGACCTATAATAACAGGATGTGGACTTCAGGATATTGTATCATGCTTTTAGAATAAATCCTAAAGACTTTTTAACCCTTTAAAGACCCTTTCAAAGCATAATATATTATTGTGTCCGGACATATTCGTGCTCTGTGTCGGGCAATATTTGTGGTTTAAAAGGCAAAAATGGTTCCATCTTTATACTACCCACGTGTCATGTACTCCTTGAAAAATAAAGAGTGAAGGAGGAGACGTGCGAGAGAGAAACACTGCGCACTGTTTTAGGTCACACTGAATGCCATATTAGGGAATTAAGGACATTTCCCCTTTTTAATTTCCTAATATGGCATTAAATGTTGCCTACTCTATAAACTATGCTGGCACTAACAGTCTCTAAACACAGCAACTGAATAAACTCTAGACGGTTAAACATCGGCGGAATGACCACCGGGTCTGTGAGCGGACTCGCTGGAGAGGCGGAGATGCGGCGCATACGAAAGGAGTCGGTTAGCATGAAACATGCTCATGCCTTTGATCCTGAGGTCTCTCGACAAAGATTTTATCCTGCGCTCTGAGGAACTGGGGAACTCTAGGTCCCCTAGAGAGGGCACAGTTGTTCAGCACTGGCTTAAGAGGTTCCTGTTTCCACCAGGTTGCCAACGAAGGACCACCAAAGATCAGCGAGGGCTTCAAAGGGAGCTGTGCTTTACGGCTGTCCGGGTCACTCACACTCACTCACTCACACACACACACACACTGCTGACTGGACTTGATGTATGGGCGCATGTGGAGTGCGTAAGGGATTAATGATAGGCCTGAAAGTTGAACACACGAGAGGCCACATGAGGCTGGATCTCAGCCACCGCTTCACACCCAGGTGTCTGTCACAAACAATCAACTGAAGTCAAACTGCAGATCAGCAACAGGGAGAAGTTAGACATTCTGATACATATACATATATATAAAACAAATAATAAATAATGTAACAGAGAACAACAACTATAGTGACAGGAGCTTCAATAACATATACAATGATAATAGAATACATACTCAAGTGATACCAAAAGTATCAAATAACTTGATGTAATATTTTCGCTGTATATATTAGTTTGCCTGTTTAACACAAAATCATTTCTCACTGTAGATATGTAGGGCTTAGTGAAAGTAAAATAAATAAAGCTCTGACTCTCAGAACTGCTGTTTCCAAACGTACTTCTTGCAATTCCTGCAAAGATGAAGCCTGAAAGGTGACACGTCTTTCCACAAATGTTTCATCCCTTTAATCAGGAGACATTAAAGGCTTGCTAATCAAGCCCTCTCTCTCTCCCCCTCTCTCACTCTTTCTTTCTTTCTCTCTCTCATTCTCTTTTTCTCTATCTCTCTCACACTTTTTCTTTCTCTCTCTCCCCTATAAAACTACAAACTCATTTACAGACATGCCAGTTAGAAGTTGAGACCCCAAGCAGTCGCATCAAAGGAGCCTGTTTGAGGAAGGGGAGGGTTTGGAGTTCAAGAGGAACCCCCCCCCACACACACACACACATACCAAAGCCATGCAGCAAAACGGAAAGTCAAATTACTGAACTGCAAACTCTCCCCCCTCGTCGTCCACAAACCAGGAGAAAATGAGGATAATTACTACACTCTGCATACACACAGACCCAGCAATACTTCAGCTGTGGTTGCCTTTTCACCGAGCGCTGACTTGAGGGACAGATGTGGCACTGTCCTCATCCCACCACACTCTTTCCATGCACTGCATGACCCGCATCTGCCTTGCACTGATTTTATACCTAAACCAACAGCTACGAGCTTGTGCACAAGCACGAGAAAAGAGTCCTCGTTTGAAGATAAACAGCATAACTAACCGATTAGATCATATCTTCTTTTTTTTCTGAAAGGTCTACATGATGCCATATTTTGAAATTGAGAATAAAGAGAGAATTTTTGTGGGAACGATCTGTTTAAGACGAGCGCTGGGACATCTGGCTTGTCCAAGGAAAACTTGACAAGACTTAAAACCAGAGCTTAATTCTCATGAGCTGTTATTACGGCATAAATCTCTAAACGATATCAGCACTTTAGGAGAGATTATATGTGAAAAAGGAACAAAGACCAAAGTTTAATAGCACATTTCTAGCTCTGTACAAACAAACAAAGCATTAGTTCTATAGCCAAAATTGTGATATTTGGGCGTGTATACTTGACATTTCCACAGGCTGAGAGGAAAGCACTCGCTTGTCCTGTTTTGACTATATATACATAAAAATATGAAAAAAATTTTTAAAGATGGGGTTTTACATTAAGGCTACCATTTAAATATACACAGTGTCCCAAACATCTCCGTACATAGGGAAAACTAACACTTTTTAGCTAAATTCATACTTAGTTTACATTATATATATATATATATATATATATATATATATATATATATATATATATATATATATATATATATATATATATATATGGATAGCCTTTAAGAATGCTTTGACAAAAGAAGAACATATTGAAATCATTCTCATGGCTGTTTTTTACGGGCCTACTTTGAGAACCATGGATTTTATACTTTTGCCAACAAAGAAATCAAAAGCTGTCGCAATGTTGCAATGGACTTTAACAGGAAACATGGCGAGCACATCACACACATGACACTTCTGCCAAACTTATTAACAAATTCAACAAGACTGGAAGTGTTGCGGAACAACCGAGACGCGGACGTCCACGAACATCACGAGCTTACTGCTGGCATACATGTAAGCTTTTGTGACACACTGTATATATATATATATATATATATATATATATATATATATATATATATATATATATATATATATATATATATATATATATATATATATTGCCTACTTTTCAGTGTAATAATCATTATTATAACATTATTATTGTCATTATTCATGGTCTTGATCTCACATACTAATTATTCTTCTTTCATGATACACAACTAGTGTATCAGTAGATCGATCACTAGTCATGATTTCTTTGTTAGCCAAAGTATCAAATCCATAGTTCTCAAAGTAGGCCCGTAAAAAACAGCCAAGAGATCCATCATTTTGACTTTGGTTACAGCAACACTAATCACATATATGATAATGATCAACAATGTTAAAGGCTAATAAAAATATGTAATAATATGTAACAAATTTTAAACAAACTAAAAAAAAACCCTTTGTTACTATACTTTGTTACCTTTGTTATAATACTGCTGTTACTATGTTCACATGTAAACTTTTTCTTAATATTCCATTTGTAAAATAAACCTGTACTGGGTTATTATTTTTTTACAGTGTTACAGTTAAATGGGTCCCCCTGACTGTAAAAAAAAAAAAAAAAAAAGTTTACAAATATCAGATATTACAGAGATTAAATATCTTCTAACAGAACACACTTTTCTAAGCAGAAGTCCAGCTCAAAGGGATTGTTCTACATGCAGTATATTTGAGAGTAACATGTTATTAAAGCTCATAATGCTGCTTCACCTCTGCGCGTTCAACTCACCTTCACCTTCAGGGCTGTGATGTGGAGGGAAAGGCTGAGAAGTGCAGCGACAAACTTCATCTCTCACTTCTGCTCTCAGGCTCGCAGGAGCCGCGGAGTGTGGGTCAGGGCTGTGGAAGCGCGCTCGAGAGAGTGTGTGTGTGTGTGTGCGCGCGCACTACTGAAAAGAGCAGTTGGAGTTCTCCACGCGCGCGATAACGAACACAGACGCTACCGGGAGACTATCTAGACTATTTCTGTAAACACTGAACTCTATAAACATGGATACATGAATAAGGAATAATCCCAGTTTCGTTTCCTGTTGGGATTTAGTTTGTTTCCCTGATAATACGACCTGGACACACTCCGCTCCTCGCGCACTTCCATCACAACACTGCACTCTGTAGCGAGCCGCTTATGAGCCGCTTCTGCATGCCGCCTTGACGTCACTTCGCTCCTCGTAGCTGATTGGGCAGAGGGAAGACTGGAGAGGCAGAAGGATGGAGGGAAAATGGTTAGATTTAGGGATAGAGAATGGGGTGGATGGACGGAGAAAAGGACGGATGGATGGATGGATGGATGGATGGATGGATGGGCAGATGAACAGGTGGATGGATGAATGGACAAAAGGGTAAATCGATGGACAGATGGATGGAGAAAAGGATGGATGGAGAAAAGGATGGATGGGCAGATGAACAGATTGATGGAGAAAAGTCGATGGACAGATGGATGGTGAAATGGATGGATGGATGAATGGAGAAAAGGATAAATCAATGGACACATGAGGGGAGAAAAGGATGGATTGATGGATGGATGGGCAGATGAACAGATGGATGGGTGGATGGAAGGATGGAGAAAAGGATAAATCGATGAATGGATGGAGAAAAGGATGTATGGATGATTTGCAATTAGTGTGTCATTGTATAAGTGGTCTACATGGTGAGGGAAAGTGGGAGAAATTACACCAGTCAACTGTAATTTGTTGTTGTTGTCCTTCTTCTTATTCTTGTTCTCCTCTTGTTATTATTATTATTATTATTATTATTATTATTATTATTATTATTATTATTATTATTATTATTATATGCACACTTTGCATGTACATTATTTGTTGCACAATTTTTCACACATAGTGGACATGCGATTTGTCACATGATTCATTTATTACATCATATTTTTTTACATATAAGGTGGATTTTGCAGAAGGGATTTCCTCAGATGAACAATATATTTTTCACACATTATCCCATATTGTTCACATGATGTCATGTGTGTTAAGGACATAACATGTTGAAATTAACTTCCATGTGATTTTCACATGCGATCGTATATTATTCACACAACCACATGTGAAAACCTTATGATTTTGCTTTGAGGGAGAGGTCTGTGCAGAATCCAGAGCTTATCCCCTGAAACACCTGAGGAGGGAATACACCCTGGATCGTCCAACATCGTCATTTTCATAATAGTGTGTGTGTGTGTGTGTGTGTGTGTGTTTGTATTAAGACCTACACTCTCTAAACCTGTATGCTCTTCTTCACTTGAGATAGTCCAGTCATTTTTTGAATCTGAGGGATTGAAGGTCGTCTAGATAAACAAGCGGTCAGTGGCAGTGGTTGTAAAGCCACAGGGATGCACCACATGATGTCTGAATACTTCAGAGGGCAACAAATGGAGACAGCCCCTAAAATACAATGAGAGGAGAACTTCAAAGAGACACAGAAAGAGAAGTATGCGACTACTGAGGAAAAGAGAAAAGAATAAAACAGATATGCGTCTCAGAATCCACTGTGTTTACAGACTCAGTTTAGTAAAACACAGCTGATGCTTTACAAGCGCTTCATCAGAATGAACCTCAACACAATTCTGATTTATGCAGATTTACACGTACAAGAAATATATATAAATAACATTTTTCAATTGTACTTATGATTTACAAACAAAAGTGCTTAAAACAAATATTCTTCCAGTGTGCACACTTTTACATTTTTTAATAAATGGCAATAAATTCCATAAACATGGTCGTATACACCATCGTTTGAATGGAAATTTTGTCTTACCGAACTATTTCATGCATACATTTTAATAATAAAAGAGAGAATTTCCTCAATAATTTCTTTGAAAAAATGCCAACGTTAGAGAACCTTTTAGTATTTTATTAAGTAATGGACCATATGAGGTAAAGGATCTACATGATCAAGGCTGTCTGGGATACCTGCAAAGACAAAAGAACTGTATTAAGTTTTCCTATTAGCCTGGAACAACCTAATATCCAATTTCCTTAGAAAACAGTTTCCCAGAGAGAATATACACAGCTTTAAATGAAAAAGACAAATCATTATTTGATCATATTTATTGCTTGTTTTACTCTTTACTCGAAAACGACTTAATGTGCATTTGTACATCTAAACATCGGTAAATGTTGTTCAATTTACTGTCCATTCAACTCATTTGTGGGCTTTTTGGATGTTGAGTTGTGTCATGAGGCTATCCTGTAATTGTTTTTCTAGATCTTTACCATAAACATGTGATTTCCATTTCAGCAAATCAAATTAAAATGCACACTGATTCATTTGAATGAAGGAGATCAGATAGCACAGCTTGTACACAGCCAACAACTGGATTGCACATTGCTTTATTGATGCTCTATTCAGTTAAAAAGCAGCTATAGATGTGTATTATGAATGGGTGTATGAGTGTGTATGTGATTGTGCCCTGCGATGGACTGGCACCCTGTCCAGGGTGTACCCCGCCTTGTGCCCGATGCTCCCTGGGATAGGCTCCAGGTTCCCCCGTGACCCTGAGTAAGCTATTGAGGATGGATTGGATTGGATAGCTTTGTCAGAGTTGTCCTACTGTTTGTTTCATGTTGTCCACCTCATTGTAATCTTTGCCATCTGAAAATGACAAATAGTATGAGCGTTTTCCTGAAGTGACTGGTAAAAAAACAAAAACATTTAAAGCGATGTTTTTAATCACTTTAAAAGCACAAGATTTAGCTTTTACACTCTGCTTATGTATTCACATTGCTCAATATCTAGATCTGATTTATCATACCGTCAGTGATTGCAGCACCAGATGGCATTTACATTGCAAGTCCAAACCCATAATCAGGTACACAAGACATATCATACAGGAGTAAGAAGTTACAAAACACTGAAAAGAAAGCTGCAATAAAAAGAAGAGTGTCAGCTCATCCTGTCGATTTCCAGAGGGGAACAAATAGGTGGTCATCAGTGAATCTCTGAGGGGTGGAGAGGATTTGTGGGTGTTCACAACTGCTTGAGGTTCTAACAGTAGACATTCAGACAACAAGTAATTGTCAGGGGCTTTCCATTTCTCTTCCTCCTTCCCCCTGGCTCAGGACTAGGAAGGAGATACCTGCTTTTATGGAGAGCAAGGTGTCGAGCCGTCCTCCCATTGTCAGCCTGGCAGATCAGAGACAGAATAGTGACCATAACCCCTCCTCCCCTCGTTCATCTCTCATTCTGTCTCTCTCTGAGCGTGCTCTGGCTGGAAAGGCCACAGGCTGTCTCCCTCCAACCCCCCAGCTCTATTGTCCCCCTTGGGGTGTTTATGGGTAGAGCTACAGGATGTTCGGCCCACGAGTGCATCAAAGGATTCCACAGCCAGATAAACGTAGGGTAACTGTGACCTTTTCAACCCTGATTGGGTTGACACGTCAGGACAGGAGCAGAGACGTGCAGAGTGAGATGTTTCAAAGAGAGTTGTTCTGAGATGAGGACGTTTAAAATCAGAATCACTCAGTGAAGAGAAATCGTTCATGCACGGTTGTGACACTGCTAGGGGTTTGACATTACTGCCTGCATGCTTGCTAAAGTTACAGTCAACACTTTAGGATATGGGCTCACATATTCAATATTAGCATCCAGGCACCCAGAGGTTATTTGGAAATATTAACTGCTTATTAGTGGGTTTTTTTTTGTCATTTGGTGTTTGAATATTCTAAGCTTCTTAATAATCACTGCTTCTGTGACCTGTAATGTAAAGCATTACCAGCATTTAAAACACTTGTCAATTATCACCATCTTCAGTAACTGCTTTATCCTGGTCAGAAACATACCGGCTCTGGAGTCTGTCCTTGGAATATCTGGGGAAATCCTAGGACTGATCACAGCGCTTTTAAAACACTCTTCATTTTTATATCAATCAAATAACCTGCTTATATCAAATCTTTTTTTTTTTTTTTTTTAGCACAATTGAGTACAAGTCTCTTGGTCCTTACTATCTTTCGACCCAACATTAACTACCCTGTACACTGGAGTTGGTCAAGTACTAAAATTTAAACTGATTTAAACTGATAAAATTAAGGAGCAGTCAATAAAGAGAGGACGGTTTTACTAATCATTCATTCGGCTGTGCATTTACAGAAACAGGGTGTATTAAGTGAAAACACAGAACAACAATAATAAGGTAAGAATGTGAGAACACTAAATAAAAAAAAAAGATAATCTACTAAGCTGCATGTGCAGACTTATCGGCTGAATTGTTTCTTATCATACTGAAGTGTTGCATTTTGTGACCTTAGGATGAATAAAAGATCGAAGTTTATAATACACTGTGTGGCAGAAGTCTCCATACATAGGGAAAATTAACAGTTTTTAGCAGATAGCCTTTAAGGCAAAAGAAGAACGTATTGAAATCATTCTCACGGCTGGATCGGGAAGCTGTCGCAAGGTTGCGATGGACTTTAACTGGAAACATGGCGAGCACATCACACACACACACACACACACACGACACTGCTGCCAAACTTATTCACAAATTCAAAAAGTCTGGAAGTTTTGCGGAACGACCGAGAAGTCCACGAACATCCACGGACGAAGACACAACCGACATGGTGCTGGCCAACATAGTCCGCCATGTATGGAGACTTTTGGGGCACCGTGTACTAAAGTGAAAATTTTGTATTTCTCTTTGGTAAAATCCTGTGGAGTAAAACATCATTTCCCATAAGACATACTAACAATGCTCTTGTACCAGGTGCCTTAGTCCTTAATACACAAACATACACACTTTCTACAACTGCTATGGTATTGTATGATGATAAAAAAAAATTTATCACACATTAAAAGAAAACTGCAACACATGTCAGGGGAAGGATTGCACAGCATTCCATCCAGGGTGTATTCTCACCTCACAGGCAGCAAACCCATTACTTGAAATTAGGGTCTTGAAAATTCCAGGAGGAGTACGAACCATAACGAACCCTAATGCAGAGACTTATTCCTTTTTTAACTGTGTATAACTGTCAAAATAAATAAATAAGTGTCTGAAATCGAAGTTTGTTACAAAATGAGACAACGGGACAATTGAGAGAAACATGATGTATTTCAAGTTCATACACACCCACTCATACACATACTGGAAAAAATAAAAGGACTAATACAGAGAAGCAGACTGCAAGGTGCAAGGCGGTTATGCAAGACTGAACGCAACAATATGAATTTATGTGAAGACAAATCTCTCAACAGCGTGTGTGCCAAAGCCCACCGCAGGGCATCTCCTCACGTCGTTTATTCCTTCTGTGTTTACTTGGAGTGCAGGGCATGAATAGAATACAGGCAGGGGTGAACATGAAGAGACTCATTCACTCTGCACAGCAACGTTCACTGCAAATGAGACTTGAAACATAAAGGACAGGGCTACAGTTTGATGAGCAGAGTGTAGTATGCTGGGATAAGAAAAGGGATAAGGTGAGGCGCGTACAATCAGACAAAAGAGCATTCGTGAGCATTTAAAAGGCATCAAACATTTATCATTCGCCAGTGTTTGACCGGTACTAGAGTGTAAAAAAAAAAAAAAAAACAAGCAGGGAAAACTGGGTGGTAAAGAGGACGTGTGTTGAGTGGCAGTCCACAGGGCCGAGTGGGGATGGGGGGGGGGTGGGATACTGCAGCTCGAGCTCATCATGGCTGCATTCCCATGTGTTCCACAGACACCCAACACTCTTCAAAGGATTCAGTGTTTTACCAAAAAAAAAAGAAAAAGAAAAAAAAGGAAAAGAAAAACATACCAGTGAGGACGAGTCAAAATGGTTGCCGTTCTGCCTAACGCGAGACTTCCCTCCATACGAGCTGTGTATAAGCAGTTTCGTGTATTGCTAACGTAAGACTCGTTCGACTTTTTAACGATTTTAAACGTCGACCGAGGCACTTGACAGCTTAAGAGAGACCAGAGAGAAGACAGGGAGAGGGCTAGAATACCTGACTGATGAGCAGGAAAGGAAGTGTACACTTCCGAAGCAGTGCGTTTTCACACAGGAAAAAGAAAGGCACTTCTTATACGATAAGTGGAAAAAACCTGGAACCAGTGCACAAGCCCTATATAAAAAAAAGGAAAATAAAACCCACGCAAGCAACCATCATGAATGGAACACAAAAACATGATTACATGTACAGAACAGTGTAGTACAATAAAAACACAAAGATTTTAAGGCACAGATTTTACAAATTGTTTTGAAACTCGAGTGCATTAAGAGCATAATATCAAGCAAACGTGAAAAGTACTAAACCTAACCTCTGCATTGATTATTGCTTTAAGCAACGGCGTGTAACCACGGGATATTCACACACACACACACACACACACACACACGCTAAAATACATAAACGGATGCTCTCTCTTTCTCGTCTCTCGCGCTCTCTCTCACTCACAATTACACACACACACACACACACACACGGGTAAAAGATGTTTGTTGGTATATCAGTGTGGATTGAATTCGAGTTTTCAGAGTCGACGCATTACAGAGCAGGAGCGAGCGCCACAGATGACGACACACTCCAGCCGTGTCCAGCAGCTCGAGAGAGGTGTGTGTGCTCTCAGCTTCACGCCCACCAGTAGACAGTGTGTGTGTGTGTGTGTCAGGACTTTGTCCTGTTATTCCAGAATTCCATGGCTCTGAAATTGAATCCACTCTCACGTCCCAGTTCATGCGAGTGTACGCCTCTCTCCGAGTCTCAATCTTTGGAATGATTTCTGCTAAAAATCGTCCAAAACAATAAAATAGAAAACGTTCCTTCCCCTTTTTTCTTTTTTCCTTTTAAAAAGTGCAGCTTTGGACGACTCTGCTTTATTCCATAAAACCAGAGCAGCAGCCCCAAGTACGCAGACCTGTGATCAGGGTCGACATCTCAGGTGTGTGTGTCTGTGTGTGTGAAGAGGCCTATTGGAGGCATGTATGATGCTCATTTCCCAGCATGCTCAGTAGGGTTGTACTCGGTCTCTCCTGCAGACACCTGAGAGATTCTGCGCGTAGATCCCCAGAGACGCCGAGAGAACTGACCCGAGCGCAACTGAATGAACACACACAGAGAGAAAATTTGACTTTTATGATTCCCGAAAAATAAGAAACATACTTACAAACACAGAAACATCTGTATTTTGAACTGCAAAATGTCATTTCTATGTTTGGTGGCCTGGGAAAACCTTAGACATTGTAAAAGTTTGACATGCTCTAGTGTACAAACTTCTGATCCTTTCTTTATTTTTCAATGTTCTGGCTGTTTTCCCGAATTCAGCCACAGTGAAATCTGACGGGTTTTCTCAGACTGCCACACGCATGGTCAACCTGTCTTGGATAGGCTCTGATTATAAGGTTTGTTTTCAGTAATTTATGAACACAGTGCTAACCAATTTATTTAACACTAAACTTTCTCAGCATGTTAACCAATCCTCACGGAGCACTTTATTAGGAACACTATATTAATAATGGGTAGAGTCTCTCTTTGCTCTTAACACAACCTCTGGTCCACCTCTGGCTGTGAATCTCCCGTTCTACCTCATCCCAAAGCTGTTCTATACTCATATACTATATATATGTAACAATACTCAAATATTCTGTGACATTCAATCAATGATTGATTGGTATCAACAGAACAAAGTGTGCCATGAAAACATTCCCCACACCATTACACCACCTCCACAAGCCTGGACTGTTGACTAAAGGCAGGTTGGGTCCATGGATTCATGCTGTTGGTGCCACATTCTGACCCTAAAATCTGTGTCTTCTGCTGTTGGAGGCCATCTGCCTCAAGGTTTGGTTATTATTATGCGTTCTGAGATGCTTTTGTGCTCACCACAAATGTACATATCGGAGTTACTATAGGCCTTTCTGTCAGCTGAAACCGGTCAGGCCATTCTCCATTGACCTCTCTCATCAACAGGTGGTTTCTTTCCGAAGAACTGTCGCACTCTGGATGTTTTTTCTTTATTGCACCATTCTGAGTAAACTCTAGAGACTATTGTGAATGACAATCCCAGGAGATCAGCAGCTATAGAAATACTCAAACCAGCCTGTCTATCAGCAACAATCATACAAAAGTAAAAAAAACAAAAATAATTGTTTTTTTCCCCATTTTGTGGGTTGTTGTAAAAAAAATCATACGCGGCCGGCGCTTTTTTTTTTTTTTTTTTTTTTTTTTAAATGTTGAAAAAAAATTTTTTTTTTTTAAAATTATAAAAAAAAAAAAAATAAATTTTTTTTTAAAAAAAAAAAAAAAAAAAATAAAAAATAAAAAAAAAAAAAAAAAAAAAAAAATTATTATTTTTTTAAGCTCCATGTTGACCCAACACCATCTAATTGGCAAATTATTGAGGACGATGTAGTACTCAGAAACTAGGTCTCTAACTAGTTGTGTTTGTTAGGATACATTTTTACAGGTTTGTCTACTGTTAAACAAATATAACGATGCCTATGTCAAATTGAGACTCGTATTGAAATCCTGCTCATGGGACAATTCATAAATGATGAAGAATTATTCCACTGTGATTTTTTGATTTTATGCCATAAAGTTTTGATCTTCAATACAGTCAAATCAGACACAACGTTCTGACTTTATATTTAAAGTATACATTTTAAATACACTCTTCTGTGTACCTCCTCTGGTTTCCCGGCTCCCACGACGATGAGTTTGCCGTCCCCCAGTCCCACCAGAATGTGACTGCTCTCCTTGGTGACTGATACACTGCGAATAGGGAGCTTCAGCGCCAAGGGCTTAGTAGCCTGCCCTAAGCTGCAGCACACACCCACACACATACACACAAAATATTAGGTCCTAGGACTGCAAAACCATATCCGTGATGGTTGGTTTTGTCACTTACTAAACAGGTTCGAGTTATACGTACAGTGGGGTCTAAACGTTTGAGACCACACTGAAAATCTCAGATGTTCTATCGTTTAAAACTGGAAATAATCAGGAAGTTTTAATATCAGAAATATTAAAGGAAAAGTGCAACGTCTTGACTATACCTAATACTAAGAAATGTTGAAATTCATGTAAATATTTCTAAAATTCTACTTTTCACTCAAGTAATTGCTGATCATATAATTTGTGATGATAACTAGTATCAGACCTGTGGACCTCACTGTAGGTTTCCCCAGTGGGACAAACTGAAGACCAGATAAGGGTGCAAGATGGAGTACACAGTCAACCAAAAGGTTAATCATAGCTTCCACTAAAACCCGGAAAGAGGCAGGGCTGATTACGAGCCAGAGACGGATCAGTACTGATTACCTGAACAGGTCTTTAATGTGCAGGTTGCCCTGTAGTGTGCCCAGGATGAGGTAGTCCGAAACCAAATAGAGTGCCGACACTGGCTCCTCCAGCACTGTAGACGCCATCAGTGTGCCGTTCACCGAGTACACATGCAGTGCACACTTCTCCTGGAATGCCATGCATGCACATTCACACACACGCATAAATAAATACCCAAACACGTCAGACTATCAGCAGCACAGACTACATCATGCAGTCCAGAAAAGTAAATAAGATGACTTGCCTTCCCAGCAGAGCACCCCTCCAGTGTGGTCTGTGCCACCATGTGACCCTCCATTCCCACCTGCAGCTGGTTAACCCGGACAGAAATGCAGCTCTCACAGGGAGGACGCAGCGTGCGTAGATACTGACCTCGTCTGACGCTGTGCACAATCACCGTCCCGTCCTGCGAGAGACGTAGAAGGTTAAACAAAATGTATATGTTGTGGCAACAAAGAGAAGGAGAGGTCTGACTAGCTTTAAGTGTGACTAACTTTTGATCCGGAAAAAGCCATGTCCAGCTCAGTGCTAATGGAGACACAGGTGACCTCTGCATCATGACCACACAGCACCTGCACTGGCCGTGGAGACAGACCACTGGAGAAACCACCCTACACGAGCGAAAGACAGAGAATGAGAGAGAGAGAGAGAGTGTGAGACAGAGTGAGAGAGAGAGAGAGACAGAGAGGAATAAAAAAATCTTGTGAGCGATCTGTCTCAGTTGTCTGGAGTATCATTCATATAAGTTTTAATTATTAATTGTATTTAGTTAAATAACTCCACTGCAAATATCTTATCATTTTTATCAGTTACGAAAAATAAAAGCAATTTCTCCAAGACTGCACTGAATTTCACTGTATTATACATAAAAATGTTTCAGTATAGTTACTGAAAGTCATTAGAGTTGCAAAAAAAATGCTTTAAAATGAAGAACTGAAAAATATATATTGGGAGTTCAAGGTTGTTATATGAGGTGAGAGATATTAATAAGTCTACTAATTACCAAATAAAATACTGAGGAAATAATAAGTTACACCACAGTGCCCTAGTTGACTTCTGGTCAGAAGCTGTTGATTAATATACCATAACTACACAGCTCTGATCGTGGTGCCAGCTGTATAAAATCACAGGTTTATATTAATGCGCTAGTCCTAATACAGTTTCTGATTGTATATATTAATATACTGTATTCTAATATATATTCTCTAGTAACAGCTCATTCACAGGGACGTGTATGGTAAATGGCATAAATGGTAAATGGCACACTTATATAGTGCTTTTATCCAAAGAGCTTTACACTGTGTCTCATTCCCGGTAGCAAAGCTGCCATGCAAGGCACGAACTGGCCATCAGGAGGAACTTGGGGTTCAGGGCTTGCCCAAGGACACTTCGGCATGTGGAGTCACGTGGACCGGGAAGTGAACCGCCAACCCTATGATTAGTGGACAACCCACTCTACCACCTGAGACACAGCCGCCCCGTATGGAGGTGTTGCACTCCAGACAATCTAGTAGCTACTGTAATAATAAATGGATAAAACCAGGTTGTCAGATCTTTGTAACTGTCAGGAAGTTTTCCACCATGGGAAAGCCTTCAGGACAGAGAACGTTCTGGGTTCTCTAGACCATGATAAGCTGCATTAAATTTTTTTTATTTTTTTTAAATGCAGCAATAGATGCTGGTGAGGGAACGACGTTTATAGCAGCTAAAACGTTACATGATAACAGGAACTAAGTTGTATCATGGACTTTCCACAGCATTAAATGGAACCACAAAAGGCTAAAACACTGATGTGTTGTTCATTAATAAAAAAAAAATTAATAGTTGGAAATTGTTGGTGTGGTGTAAAAAGGAATAAAACACTTTGCAATGCGCCATCATAAGAAAAGACTCGATGACAAGGTGGTAAGAACTTCACACCACCGTGATTTCTTTTTTTTTTCTTCCTAAAACAGCACACTCTGCCATGTTTTATTATTTTACTTGTTGCTAGTGCGTTCATATCTACCACACCGTAGAAGGTTTGAATGTAGTTGAATGTTTATCATAGAGCTAATATTTTATAGTCATTTTCTCACAATGATATGAGCACAGACTTGCTCCAGATTTTGCTCCTCGTGGGGAAACCTTCTGCAGTCCTAAATGTTCTACATTCAACAGCTTCAACATCATGAAGTTTTAGATTTATTAAACACTCGACAGACCTGCTGGAGAACCTGCCACACCATGCAGGTGGTGTCACGAGAGCCTGAGATGAGGTAGATACCACACAGGTCCAAAGCCAGACACGTCACCACGTCTAAAAGACACAGTGTCAGGAGAATATTTCACCGTTAGAGTACTGTACATGCATTACTATGACCAGTTTCAAGAAAATGCCAATTTGTATTTATGATGATGATAATGAGTCTTATATGACTCATTATTATTTATGATAATGAGCCTTTTCTTCACATACCCCAGCATGTTAGGAAGCTGGGGTCAGAGTGCAGGTTCAGCCATGATACAGCGTTCCTGGAGCATAAAGGGTTAAGGGCCCACAGTGGCATTTTGGCAGTGCTGGGACTTGAACCCCCGAGCTTCTGATCAGTAACCCAGAGCCTTGACTGTCAAGCCACCACTTCCCCTTTGTATTTGTATTTAGGCTTATTTGTATAAATACTAATTAGTAGTTAGGATCCAAAATATTCTCTTTTCTTTTTTTTAAAAATCAGCTGGGAATGATATGAAAGACAGCTCTTTATAAGACAGCTATTAAACTATTTCACTTCATATCAGGACACTGCATTGCTTCGCTCTAGATCTCTGGGTGCTTATCGCAGATTGTGTATTTCAGAATGTCCGGTTACGTTTTCATGTCTCACCTATGTGACTGCAGATCCTGCCCACAAGTTTGGCCTTGGCCAGTGTGGTGACGCGGAGACTGCAGTCCCAGTGTCCCCCGCTGAACAACAGACGGGCGTCATTGGACACCACCAGCACCTGGGCCCCGATGTCCACCCCCGGAGAGAAGGGGCCATTCAGGAAGCGCTGTGTTCTATAAGTCACACACATGCATAAATAAAATTAAAAACCGCTTCTGGCACATTACTGAAACAATTCCAGAAGTATTGGCACCCTTCAAAAGAGTTGGCAGTGTACATGGCCAAATGTTCACACCCCTAAAAATAAATGACATCATCCTTAAACACACACACACACACAAATGGTTGCAAGGACAGGCATTCTTAGTTTCTGAACCTGATTGAAGACCTGTGGCCTAAACTGAAATTGGAACGCCACATGCACAAACCCAAGAATATAAAGGAAATTGAAATATTCTGCCTGTAGGAGAGGCCCAATATCCTTCTACAAATGTCTTTGATCTTGTCAGATACACTATAAGGCAAATATGTGGACAGCCGACTGTCACACCCATATGTGGGTCTTTGCCAAACTGTTGCCACAAAGTTGGAAGCACAAAATTGTCGAAATCTCTTTGTATGCTGTAGCATTAAGAATTTCCTTTCACAAGAACTAAGCCTGACAATACCCATGTGCACAAAAGCCAGGTCCATGAAGACATGGTTTGCCAAGATTGGTTTAGAAGGCGAAGATAGCCCTGTCCTCAACCCCACTGATTACTTTGGGATGAATTGGAAAACTGACTGCTCTTCCTCGCCCAACATCGGTGCCTGACCTTACTAATGACCTCACAGTTAGGCTCCAGTATCTAGTGGAAAACCTCAGAAGAGTGGTGGTTATTATAACAACAAAGGGGGACTACATTTGAAATGTAAATGATTTTTGATTCAAAAATAAAATATGGGTGTGATGGTCAGGTGTCTGTATACTTCTGGCCATACAGTGTATTACAGAAGAAGGCATTTTTGATTTCCAAGAAAGGATTAGTGTAGTGCTAATAAGCGCTTAATAGTATTACAGATTACTGGACCATGTCCATGTGCCATGTGTCAATTTGTGTGTGTGTGTGTGTGTGTGTGTGTGTGTGTGCACTTACTTTGGATTGCTCATAGTGGGGTCCTTAGTAAAAGTAAAATAATTGGCGATGTTCTTGTCGTAGGGCAGCCAGCTGTGTGTTCCTATCTGTCCTTTAGCACTCACAGTCACCTGGTTTAACACAGACACATGACAGCGACTTTTAGAAGGTAAACACACCACTTGCATAGAGATCTTTGTAGAATCAAAGAAGGACATGATTGACAGATCTAAATAAGACAGTGAGAAATAAGATAGTGTTGATCAAACGTATTTTTGCATCATGCCTGGATGGTTATATTATATGATTAGATATTGATAATGAGATCTAGGCGTTAGTATGGAAATAATCCAGACTTGGATGTGTGTGTGTGTGTGTGTAAGAAGATGCTCATGCCTTACCAGCGCATCAGACCCCGGGATGATGAAGGAGCGGGTCTGATTTCTGGGCACCATAGCCTGCACTAGAGGCACCCCGTCATGCACCACCTGCAGACACACAGATACAGACAAACACTTGTTTTAATTCATCGAACGAGACTGCATTGTTTCCATTGTCTCCATTAAATGTGAGGTCTTACCTCGACGAATGGTCTGAGTTTGTCCAGCTGCTCGAAGAGGTTGGGAGGCAGAGTGTCGATACGTGCCTGCCGTCTGGACGCGCTCTGTGCTAACATACGTGGAGGATGGGGCTCCTGTAGCACAACCACGCGCAGTAGTTAAGCATTATATGTACTGGAGTTTATATACTGCATTAAAAAAATAGCAATAGAAGAGGATATTTCATGCACATAGAGAAGAAAGCCACATAAAACGTTTCATAGACTAGAGCTGATGCAGTGGTTAACACGTGTTGAGGTCCTACCTTGAGAAGCTGACACGGTGTTTGCCCAAAGTTACTGATGATGCCCTCCAGGGCCTTGCGTTCAGTCTCATTGGCTATGGCATCCAGATCCACAGCACCTGAAAAGCAAATAACACAACCTTCACTGTAGATGTTGTGCGTATGTTGGATGCGGCTTATTGTTCAGGTTTGCTTTGTCACACATCTGGTGAAACTTGTATATTGCCCATGGTATAAAAAAAGAATAAAACAGGTCGGGATGTGCTATTATTGGAAAATAATCAACTTCGGGAGAATATCATAGCAACCCGTTGTTGATTATTTTCCAGTAACAGGCGCCACGTCATCACGTTTCATTCACGGGACTGCTTTTACAGCACTGGACCTGCTGTGAAGACCACAAGAGCAGTGAAGAGAAGACTCTCTCTCATGTCTTTCATCTTAAGAACTTGACTGGTAGATTGCACAATAGCAACCGTTAACACAATATTGTTTTCTATGTTTAATACTGGAATTAGATCGGCTGCTCTAAAGCCTCCATCATAAGTAAACGGGTCTTCTATTCTTTTCTCAGTACAGAGAAACGTGTTGAAATGACTCCTTGCTGTAATCACACAGACCCAAAAGGTGTGCTTCATAGAAATTAGACTGATTATTGCTGATGATATTCGTCAAATCATGAATATTCTAGCAGGCATCGAGTACATTCAGAAATCTGTGTGAAAACTGGTGGTTGATTTAAACCGCAGTGTGTCTCACCTTCATACGTGCAGTAGTAGAACACGTTGAGCGCCTCCACAGCTGCGGGCCCACGCTGTTTATAGCCAAATATCAGATCAATCCACTCATGCAGGTGGGCTGACACATGCTCACTCTCCTGCAAACACAACCACAATGTTAGATGTGTGTGTGTGTGTGTGTGTGTGTGCAAATATGCAGGAAAGGTACACATGTGTGAATGCTACTTAAGCTGCAGACTTATCTGTGTGTGTGTGTGTGTGTGTGTGTGTATGTGTAAATTACCAGTGCCTGGCGGTGTTTCCTGATGAAATCTTCTCTGGAGGAGGCCCAGCGTGGCAGTACCACATCATTCACTTGTTCCTGATTTACCTGAAGACTGCCCAAATTGAACCCTGTAGAACGAAATACATGTTAAAACAGTTCGATTATAATCATTTACATACTTCCTACACATTGTGCTCAGTCAATACATTTAGTTTAGCACTAGTTTACATCAGTAAAATTATTAGTAAATGAATATCGACACTTTGGGTTGCTCTCTGCCATTAAAAGTCTCATGTTTAACAGGAACACTGGCTCACACGTTGAAGATATAATAATAAAAAAATAAAAAATAAAAAAAAAATAATAATAAAAAAAAAAATATATATATATATATATATATATATATATATATATATATATATATATATATATATATATATATATATATATATATATATATGCAATATGCCTGATTAACAAATAGTTCTGCATGAGGGTTAGTAACTAGACCATATCACACTGTCTGGTGGAAAAAGCATAATTTGATGTTATATAAGGAGATATATGCAAGGGGTGAGCTACATACAGTTGAGGACATACGTTTACATACATCTTGCAGAATCATCAAAATGTTAATAATAATAATAATAAAAATAATAATAAAAATAATAATAAAAAAAAATACCAGATGTTTACATAAAGTCCAAAGACACAATAATAACTGAATGTACACAATGAACCAGTTCAAAAGTTTACATTTGTTTGATTCTTAATATTGTGTTTTCTTTAACTAGATGATGAGCAACTGTTGTTATGTTTTATGATAGTTATTCACGAGTCCCTTGTCTGTCCTGAGCAGTTAAACTGCCCCACTGTTCTTCAGAAAAATGCTCCAGGTCCTACACATTCTTTGCTTTTCCAGAATCACCTTCATATCTGACCTCTTTCCATCAGTGGCGATATGATAATGTGATCGATCTTGTCACACTGAGGACAACTGAGGGTCTCGTACACAACTATTACAAAAGGTGCAAACATTCACTGATTCACTGAGGAGTGTAAACGTTTGCACTGGTTCATTGTAAAAATTCAGTTATTATAGTGTCTTGTGGACTATATGTAAACATCTGGATGTGAAACAACTTATTCAGGACGGAATTAATAAAAACAAAATGAAACATTTAAGATCTGGCTTTTTTAAAATATTATTATTATTAACATTTTGCAGATTCTGCAAGGGCTACATAAACTTCTGACCGCAGCTGTAAGTCAGGAGAAACCGATTGTCCATATGAAAGCCATTAAAGAATAAAGATAAATGCTCTGTGCTGATATCTACCATTTATGTTCTGCAGGAATTCTGGGAAGTAGAAGAACTCCGGGATGAGCTCTTTCACGTCCGCTGGGCTCTCCATACGAGCCTGCCATGCTGCTGCTACTGAGTGGAACTGTCTGTCTGCGCAATCAAACCTGCAAACACAGCGCAGACACACACCCAGAGACAAAAACGAAATGCATCAGGAGGCTTAAAAAAAAAAAAGAATGCTTAAAAATGGCTTATTCATAGGCATAAATGTACAGCCTCGTATGAATATTTGTGTTTCTTGTACACACTGTGATAGAAGTTACATCGTAAATCATTAACATGAGTACCATATATATATATATATATATATATATATATATATATATATATATATATATATATATATATATATATATATATATACAATATGACCTCGGTAATGAATAATTAATTTTTAGTTTAACCCTTTGACCGCACCATGAAATAAACCTAGGTTTGGGAAATGCTAACAAGAGCTCAGCCTGCTCATGTGCAACAATGCCATCTACTGGCCAATCATGATGACACACTACCAGTGACTCCTTAACCACAGCTTTAAGACAAAAATGTAATTTAAAATAAAAGCAGTGACCAGTAATCTGCGTTCACACCGTTCAATGTTTCATATAATATTTATATCTGTGAAACTGCTGGATGCAACGGCATTAAGGGACTTTAACACATTGACAGCTGCAAATATGGCTACAGCGACCAGAAAAAAACAAAAACCATAAGACGTGACTTTTTTTTATAAATAAAGTATTGAAATTTTATTAACGGTAGATAATGACACTTTAAAATAATTCTGATCATAATTTTTAGATATGGTACTCAATTGTTTGGTACTGGTATCATTAGAAGAACAAAAACTCCTCAGTTTGGCAAAAAATTAAATAAAAATTGTGGATTCGATATTGGAGAAAAATGACCAATCATATCCACTCATGATAACAAATGAAAACATGTTAGCATTTTTTCCCCTGCTGGATTTGATTTTATTATAGTTGTATTTCATTTGTAATGGAAGTGAGTGTTTTGAGTGCTTGAGTTGAACAGGATGAGCAAAACTAAGCTGTTGTTTTGTATAAGGCATGTTTTAGCATCCTTGTTATTTTTTTACATGATGTATTTCAGGAAAAGAAAAAAAGAATTGTAAAGCTTTGTAGTTTTAAAAGAAATAAATATCTGATAAATGTTGGAATCGGCTGATACTCAAGGTTTCAGTACTGGTATTGGAAAAGAAAAAATTGGTATGCCATCTCTAAAAACAAACTTTATCTTGTGTAAAGCGATTCCTAGTCAAGTACGAGGCGGTCATGTGTACGGTCATCTGTCAGGTGTTAAGTGTGCTGTCAGTGTGATGTGGGACCCTACTTGCCACTCTGCAGCTGGATGTGCAGCCTGGTGAAAGGCTCCATGCGGATCATGTAGTGCATGACGCCTGCTGCGTTGGAGTAGTGTGTGCCGTAGTGGAACTTATCAACTGTGCCTGCGGGGTCTTCAAAGCTCTCGTACCTGCGCGCACACACACACACCCACACACATTAAATTTCAGTTTAACTCCACGCAGCCGTCAGCAGGTCCAGACTTCCATTCTTTTGTAAGTACTGTACATACGTTGTCCTGTTAGTTTCACTGTAATTACTGAATAAGTCATAGTAAAGAATGCCTTTGGATGAATTACTGAATAACGAGCTGTGACTTTAAAACGCACCTATTATGGTTTTGAAACGTGCCTAATTTTGTTTTAAAGGTTTCATACAATATATTTACATGCATCCAAGGTCAACGTGCTCCCCCCAGTGTCAAAAACGACTCGTTAAATGATCCGTACTAAAGGATTCATTCTAAACTCCTACTTTCAGAGAACATACTCTGCTCTGATTGGTCAAATGCCCAAGTCTGTTGTGATTGGTCTACCACTGTCAAAAACTTTCAAAAAGGAAACGCCCACCACCATAACAACTTTCAGCCCCATGTGTACGCGAGCAGTCGATAAAGAGCAGGGGCAGGGCTTTTTGTTACAAACCTACGTAGGTTCCTACAGGAAGTAAAGTCTGGAATTACTTATTCATTATTATTAATTATGACTCGTTTCAGCTGATCACTTTCTTCTTTTGGGAGTCAATACCTCCATTTGTCATGCGGTTTGATTTTGGAAACTTAGCAGACTTAACTTTTTACATCCACAAACAGCTCTAACACACTACATGAAAGGTAATATTTAAAAAAACCATGATAGGTGCACTTTAAAGGTTAATCCATGTTGTGCAAATCATAGACCATCAATTTATATATCATCAAATATCAGCATTACTTGCCACAGGGTCATGTGTTAGCTTGAATTTTACATCAAACATTTGAATCATTATCATGATATTACCTTTGCATACAAGAAGACTATATAAGTGAATTTCCCCGTTTCTAACTTCTCCCCCCCAAAACAGTTCACTGCAGCTAAGGTAAACAAGCAAATGGGGGCACAGGAGGTCTCAGGAGTGCATTTGTTTCATTCTTACTCATTTTCGAAAAGATTATTCAAAGCTTAACATTTTGCCATTTTGGGCTTGGCCCATTTTTTTGCCCAGGAGTGTACAATAAGGATAAAAGAGCTTACTTCTCTCGGACATCTTGGGCATGGCGAGGGTTCACCACTCCTATGGGCTTAGACAGATCTCTGAACACAGCCGGGTCTTCTAAGTCCAGTACACTAGATGTGTAGTCACATAGCACCCAAGGGAACTAAAGCACACACACACACACATAGCAGGTCTGCATGAAGTAAAAGCAAATTCACTGAAACACCAGTTAAAGGGAAAAATACACTTGAGAAAGTAAATGAAGTGGAGTTTTACCACAGGGTACTGCGACAGATCGTTGTAGGTGCGACCGGCGATGGTGTTGAGCTGCATGAGATACTCAAAGTTTGAGATCTCTCTGCACACCCATTTCTGCCAGACATACACATAAAACACAATCAACACCTGTACAAAAAATATCCCCGACAACAAAGCTACAATGAAATGACTGAAGACAGACAATTCCTCAATTCTTAAACTTGTATTAAAAGAACACCAGTTTTCTTTCTTTGCTTTCGACTAAAGGGCTTTACAAAGAACACAAATGACACATCACAAATACAGATATATGAGCTACATATTCAATGTTATTCAGAATATTAGTATATCCTCTAAATAAAATGAACACGAAATTGCTTTGAATAAAAGGTTAGAATGATACCTGAGTGAGATTGGAGGCTTTGAGGAGTTCCTGAGGAGAGCGTGATCCGAAGTAAAACAGATTAGGTGGCCGAAGTCCGAGAATTCTGGAGTAGACTTTGTTCCGCACCTGTGGTAGTCAGGAAAAAAAAAAGCATCTGTATATCCCCATGCTCAGAACCTTCAGGAGTATCCCCCGTTGTGCACGGTTTGTAACATCAGTCCTAATGATTACTACTGGATTTGAGCTCACCTTCTTCTTGAAGTTGATGAAGTAGTGAGCCTGGTCGATAAAGAAAAGCTCGAGGGCCGAGCGGCGCAGGTTATAGCGTCTCAGATGGACCTCTCTCAGCTGACTCAGTGGCCGCTTGAAATCGAAGCCTATCCCTGCACCAACACACGGCAACATTTAAACTCTAATAGACACGCTCCCATATGTGCTCGATTCAAGTTTTCAGGGAAATGTGCACAGATTTTTAAGATTGAACTCCGACATCAACTAGGATATGCTTGGTGTCAGAAAGTTTCATTCTTTTTGCTCTTCAGGATTAATGTACAGTAGCTAACATGGTACCAATGAACATAATGCAAACTCCATGCCAAATTCTTCAGACAGAATAACCTCTCCTGACTTCTCCATTACATTTGAGGACAATTTGTGTGACAATGTATATTTCCTGTCCCACATGTAGAATAAGTATTTAGTCTATCTATAAATATTTTCCATCATCTAAGGCATTTGGGATGTTATAACCACAGGCCATAAAAAATACCCTAAAAAAAACAACAACCCCATCAAACACTTTCTAATGGTTACCACTACAAATACAATTACAAACCATCAGCTAACCATTAAAAATATTACCATTATTTGTCCTTAATGACATCCACTAGACATAACATGCCACCAACGGAAGGCAACAAATTACCAGTAGAGATCCACAGGGACCATTACAGTTTCCATTAAAACCAGTACAATTCCCATTATAACCAGTAAAACCATAACAAATTCTATGAGGGTTTCTAGCATATTTGCTATTCTTTATATATAAAAAAAGTATATTTGCTATTCTTTTGTAATGAATGTTCTCTGTTAAAAGTTCTTCACTCCAGTAGAAAACGAAGTTATTTTAAGTATGAAAGTAAAAGCGCAAGAACGATTCAAAAAAGAAAAATACGACTACCTCAAATCACATGCTGATTTTAGTTACCTGATGGCAAATTAGTGCCTCTTTCCCCAAGGAACAGAAAACTGTGAGAAAATATTTGCTAAGGCTAACTGAAACCATCAAGTGCACCTAATCTCTTAAACATGAGCTAGCATGATAATAATTCTGATAGCACAAACTAGATGTATGCTAATAGTCATAACACAACCTGCACTGATAATACAGAGTGTATGTAGCGGCGGATAAATTACAGTGATAGGTGTCTGTTAAAGTTTTGATTTGTTAGGAATTTAGATCCTTGAAGCTATCTGATGCGAAAATGTCACCTCATGAGAATGAGGTAAAAAGTAAAACACATTCGCATTCAAGGCACTTAGGAAAGAGACTTAAATGCAGTATTGAAATTGTGTAAGTAACTGTGCTTTGCTACTACCTAAATCACAATAAGACAACGCTGCTAGATTACTAGAGTGTTATATGCAGCTAAACGTACGGCATAATCGCTCAGCAGAAGAATCATGGTTAAAGTAAAAGAGCTCTGTGTTTATTTTTTCCAAATACATACATACCATAATAAATACATAAGCCAGAACATTAAAACCACCTGCCTAATATTGTGTAGGTCCCCATTGTGCCACCAAAACAGCTCTGACCTCTGAAGGTGTGCTGTGGTATCTGGTACCAAGACATTAGCAATAGATCCTTTAAGTCCTTTAAGTCGTGACGTTTGGTCCTTTGTCAAACTGCCTCAGATCCTTACACTTAACCCATTTTTCTTTCTTCCAACACATCAACTTTGAGAACTGACTGTTCACTTTCCGCCTAATATATCACTCCCCTCGATAGGTGCCATTGTAATGAGATAATCAATGTTATTCACGTCACCTGTCAGTGGTTTTAATATTATGGCCGATTTAAATAAATATATACAAGACTACAGTCTTGTCCATACCTTCCTCAGTCTCCTCCTTCTCACTGCTGGCATCGTAGAAGGAGATGTGGTGTGTAGTAACCTCGAGGCGACCTGTTACTACAGCCACTATAGTGATGAGCTCACAGTCCTCAGAGAGCACAAGCTTCTCCTTTTGGCTCTCCTCTTCCACCTCCTCCACTCTGATAAACACACACATTGGCACTTCAGTCATCTCCGACAGTCACATCCACAGTTTTTCTTGAAATATTTCACCGTCAGCACAATCCCGGAAAATGCTTTACGTTTTTTCCAGCACATGTGTAATATTTTAGATGGGTAGTTTGACAAGATATCTTTTGCATATGTATATTTTGTAGGGGTGGGGCTGCTTACTGGCTGTCGATGAAGAGAAGGTCTTCTTCTGTCAGTTGGTCGTCTTCCATGTCACTCACTTTAGCTTCCTTAGCTACAGCCAGTGGGAGGGGCTCGGTGGAACTGCGAGGGCTCTCGGCTCCTGCAAAGCACAGGGAATGGATTTAAATACTAATGCCATGCACGCAAAAGTGATATATAACTGAATAAATAAATAGCATATAACTGAAAATCACATCACGACGGTTCAACATAGTTTCAGAGTTTACGTCTGTATATATAGTGTATAAAATCCATGCTCCATAACCAAGACACACCCATGTTATCCCGGAGTGCACTGGCCTCGCTGTGGGAGTCGAAGTTATAGTTGGGCACGAGCTTCAAACGCATCTTGGAGTACGTCTCTGCATTAGACAGCTTCCACTTCACTTCTGGCTCATCCCTAAAGCATAACACACCAAAATTAATCAAACATGCCATTTTAATGGGATGAATTCCAGGCATTTTGTACGCCATACATCTACACTGTTGAATATAAAGCAACAGATAATTTATCATCATCATCATCGTCATTATTATTATTATTATAATTATTATATGTCATTACTTTAATATACTGTCACTAGATGTTATTGAAGCACTGATTCAAAAATCAGCTTTCCATAATCCTATAAATCAACAAGCACAGTAGGCACAGTGAGTATTGATGAAAAATAAGTTCTTACAGGACCCTGGATGTGTATACACACACACACACACACACACACACACACACACACACACACACACACACACCTGTTTGCCCAAGTTCCCCTTTCACTGGTAAGCAGCCTGCGCAGTGATTTCCAGTGCTTCCACACCACCCCCTGCTGGCTGTTATTTAGCTTCTGTGCACTCACATAGCGACTGTTCTCAATGCGTACACGCTTCAGGTATGGGTCTACAATCAATTCCTGAACACACACACACACACAAAAAAATGAAGAGGAGTTAAAACGGGATGTTTTCTTCATTAACACAAAGCACAGCAACATTATTTAGTGTTTCATTTAACTGCTAACAGGAGATGACTGCATAGAGACCTGAAACTTGGATTTGAAATCTGCTTTGTCCTTGAACTTCTTTTCGGCAGTGCTCATGAGGTCATCGAAACACGAGTTCCAAAAGTTGGACAGCAAGTCGTGGCTTTTCCCAAAAGTGTCCAGCTCATACTGCTGCATGGTGGGTCTCACCTAGAAATGGAAAGAAAAGAAAAAAACCCCACAGGGATTAGCTCACAATTCATTTAAAATCCTGTATCAGGCATAGAACACATCTGGAAATATGGACATACACAAATACAAAGAGTTGAACAGAACATGCACAGACACAATATATTTGAACATTAGCTACACAAAGCAACACGCACACACAAAATTCAGGCATGGCATGCTAATATAGTGTGTGATTTGTATATACAAACAGAGTGGATTAATGACTGTGTTGTCATATTCTGCTCCATAAAGCCTCTCCAGAGCCAGCGGGCTAGACATCTGTTTAATCTAAATCCAAGATTGATTTTCCAGCTGGGAGATGCTAGAGATAAAATCACACCTACTTTTCTGCCTTGCTTTGGCAATGCAGACTGCTTTCATCTTGAGCTGGTCTAAATATGGTATACATACCAGTATTCATGTGCATACAGGATCGGTGTCCTCGTCTTAAAACAAACCCGTGTCCACCGTGTGCATGATTAAATCTTACACTAGTTCGTATGGGGAAGTTTTCTGTAAGGAGACGTTTCTGCCACGGGAAAGTTCGTTTCAGTCTCTACATGTGCATGTACTCACATGGGTGCAGTAGAAGAGCTGCCACTCGGCTGTGTTGCAGTAGGACAGCAGGTCCTGGGCGAAGGTGGCGCTGCCGTTGGTGGGGGGCAAGCTGGGAAGGAGCTGCTGCAGTTTGGTCGGATCGGCGTGCTGGTCCAGGAGCGTGCGCACCACCGGCACCAGGGGCCTCAACACTGCCTCTATGCCCGCTGTACCAATCGTCAGAGTCATGCCTTCTGCAGGCCACAGAGTGGTTCCCAGACGGCCCAACAGAAAACACACCTCGTCCCATGAGAGACACAACACAGTCTGCAGCAGACTGTGCAGTTTCACACACGCCATCTCACACACCTATGCAAACAAACAGTGCAGATGCAGAATAAACATTCAGATGACATGAACATAAATACATACAGTCACATAAAGCACTGCACTCACTTATAATACACTATATATATATTTTTTTATATATATATATATATATATATATATATATATATATATCTCTCTCCAAAGGATTATGGACACCTGACCATCATACCCGTATGACAGTTCCCCAAACTGTTGGAAGCATACAATTGTAAAGCATGTCACAACAATCCAATATCTTTTCACTGGAACTAACGGGCTCCAACATGTTCCAGCATGACAATGCCCCTGCGCAAAAATCCAGGCCCATGAAGACATGCTTTGCCAAGGTTAGAATGGAAGAACTCAAGTGACCTGCACAAAGCCCTGACCTCAACCCCACTGAACACTTTTGGGATGACCTGGAATGCCAGAACTCCTCGCTTGACACCAGTACCTGACCTTACTGGCTGAACGAGCAAATCCCAACAGCCACACATCAAAATCTAGCATAAAGCCTTCCCAGAAGAGTGGAGGTTATTATTATAGCAAAGGAATGGAAAGGTCAACAAGTACATGTGGGTGACTGTCGGGTGTCCACAAACTTTTGGCCATATGATGTATGTTCACTGAGACCCAGAGATGGTTTATATATAAAGCTTCTTCCAGATAGATTCTTCAAATCTGTGAATTTTCAGCTGTCGTGGACACCTCTTGTGCTGCTCTAGCACATGCTCTACAAAGAATGTGCATGCAAACATCGCACCCGAAAGCGTTTTTTGTCCATCACATTGAGGACCTGTGAAAACAGCAATCCTGAACAATTTGTGTAATTTCTTAAGCGCATTTCCGGCCTTTTGGGAGCTGGGTGTCATTTCAGGCAACAGGAAATAGCTGATGTTAAATGTTAAATCTTGACATTTTGGTCATTCTGTACTTATGACTAAACTGGAAATATATTTAGTTCTCTGAAATGACTTGCCATGAGAATGAAAGGTTGGTAAAGATGGTAGATATTAAAAGGCATCATAAATTATGCGTATATGTGTGTGTGTCTCTGCAAGTTCCTTTTATCTTCCGGTGCAGAAAGAAGGCCAACGGAGCTGTAATAAAACAGAGTGGCAGAACGCTGACATTAACATTTGTTTGACATGCGCTGCTTTTAGTTTCGCTAATGGCTCTCCACTCATCCTGCAAAAACAATCTTCTTTCCAAAGGTCAAATGCAAGCAGCTACTTCAGGCTGCTTGAGAAAGCTCAGGGCTTGGGTGCCTGGGTGTGTCATTGTGTACCTGTGTGTTCTGCTGCTGTATGTATCCAGTAATGATCCACAGGCCAATCTGAGCCATCTGTTTGAGCTCTGTAGCACCGGCTGTTGCAGAAGTGGTGTGCCATGCCTGCAGCCTGTCGAGCAGATTGACCACTCCTTCAAAGATCTGAAAAAACGCACACACAGACACCAAAATTGAGCACACACGCAGACCAGAGGAGACACACTACTCATTAACAGTTCATGACCAAGGAAATGTGCACTACAGCGTGCAATAACAGGAAGTTGCAGCATTTCTCTTTATAGAGGGACTGCACCATGACATCTATAATAAACATTGCAGTGTGTGTGTGTGTGTGTATATAAGTGTATATAACAGTGTTAAGCTATGAATATACTGTATTCACCTTATGCTTATTTCTAGCATTTACATGAAAATTCCTTATCATGTGCAAGTATGACAGATGGAAAACAGTGCCACGCTTATATCCGTATCCTGTACCTTTTCGCTCCACAGTGTCTGATTGTCAATGCCCTCTGCATACAGGAAATCCTGTAGCAGTCTGAGGAGGCGAAGCAAAGAGGGAATATGAGGCAAAGACACGCCCTGAGAGTCCCGCAGGTCTGACAGAGACGACTCCAGCATCATCTCCAAAAGACTGAAACACAAACACAGAGTAAATATACAGGAAGAAAATATAAATGAAGCAGTACCCATTAAAGCAAGAACACACTGTGGAATGCTCGATTCTGATTGGTCAAAAGTTGTTGATTCATTTTCTATAACAGCAGCTCTGGCTGTAAGGTTTATATTAATGTGCTTGTTTTAATATGGTATTGTTTCTGTAGTAACATCTTACAAACAGACTCACATGAGTATCTCTGTGAGAATGATAACAGGATAACAGGATAACAGGAACTAATTTAACATTATAAACATAACTACAGTGCCCTCTGATAATATTGGCACCCTTGGTAAAGAAGGCTGTGAAAAATTGTCTTTATTGTTTAAACTTTTGATCTTTTATTTTAAACAATCACAAAAATACTCTGCTCTCATGGATATCAAACAATTGAAAACACAACACAGGTTTATATAACAAAAATCTTTGTTAAATATAGGTGTGCTGCAATTATTGGCACATTTTTAGACAATACTTTGTGCTACCTCCATTTGGCAGCTCTGAGTGTTCTCCTGTAATGCCTGATGAGGATGGAGAATACATGACAAGGGATCCGAGACCATCCCTCCATACAGAATCTTTCCAGATTCTTCAAATTTCCACGCTGGTGGACTCTCCGCTTCAGTTAACCCCACAGGATTTCTATGGGTTTCGACTCACGGGACTGGGATGGCCATGGCAGGACCTTGATTTCATGGTCAGTAAACCATTTTTGTTTGATTTTGATGTATGTTTTGGATCATTGTTCTGCTGGAAGATCCAACCACGGCCGATTTTAAGCTTTCTGGCAGAGGCAGTCATGTTTTCATTTAATATCTGTTGATATTTGATAAAGTCCATGATGCAATGTATCCTAACAAAATGTCCAGGTCCTTTGGCAGAAAAACAACCCAAAACACTGAAGTGCCACCACCGTATTTAACCATGGGCATGAGGTACTTTTCCATATGGCTACCTCTCTGTATGCGCCAAAACCACCTCTGGTGTTTATTGCCAAAAAGCTCTATTTTGGTTTCATCGGACCATAGAACCTGATCGCATTTGAAGTTCCAGTAGTGTCTGGCAAACTGAAGACGCCTGAGTTTGTTTTTGGATGAGAGCAGAGGCTTTTTTCTTGAAACCCTTCTAAATAAATTGTGGTGATGTAGGTGACTACAGATTGTAGTTTTGAAGGCTGTCTGACCCCAAGATGCAACTAACTTCTGCAATTCACCAGCCGTGATCCTTGGAGATTTTTTTGACACTTGAACCATCCTCTTCAGTGCGTTGAGTGAATATAGACACACGTCCTCTTCCAGGTTGATTCATAACATTTCCAGTTGACTGGAACTTCTTAATTATTGGCCTGATGGTGGAAATGGGCATTTTCAAATGCTTGTGCTATTTTATTATGGCCACTTCCTATTTTGTAAAACTCAACAACCTTTTACTGCACTTCACAGCTGTATTCCTTGGTCTTACCCATTGTGATGAATGACTAAGGGAATTTGGCCTATGTGTTACCTCATATTTATACCCCTGTGAAACAGGAAGTTGTTACGATATGGCCAGCAGATGGCACCGTGGCTCGTCTTTGGACGAGTCACATGACATTGTTATGGTTCGCTCGCTTCCGGAGTGAGCATTAACTTTAGAGACTTTAACTTGCCACAGGTGTTGATGTTTCGTGTTTGATTATGTTTAGGATAAGAACGCCTTGGTTACTGAGCACGGCGCTCAGTATGATTAGTTGTAGTATTTGTAGCGGTCGTGTCATTTGTCTTCATGCCACGAAGGATATTGTTATGCCATGTTTCCCGATTCAAGTTTGCCTGTAAAGACCGCGTTTATTTTAGTTTTGTGTTCTATGTTAAATAAAGAGTCTGATCTGCACCTCCATCCAGTCTACGTGACGTTACAGAAGTCATAGTTAAACAATTTCAACCAACAGAGTATTTTTGTGATTTTTTTGAACAAAATATCAAAAGGTTAAACAATGTAAACAATATTTTCACAGCCTTTGTTCATATTTACCAAGGGTGCCAATATAAGTGGATGGCACTGTGTAAACGAATTAAGAAATATTACCAGAGTGATTAACCCTATAATGCAAGTGAAAATAAAGTCAGCCACAAACGACATATATTTAGTCTTTTTCTAAATCGAGCACCAAGGTTATTTGGCCAAATAGTTTAGGACACACACACACATACACACACACTCATTGTTGAAAGGTTTCAGTTAGCTTACTAAATATAGGACATGGAATTTTAAACACTCGGTCATGACCGCTATAACAAGACGAAGCCTGGAAATTCATCATGTTTGACCTTGAGGCCTTACTGCTTAATCCAACCTTCCAGTTGATGTGAACAGATGCTGTATACAACTAGTTGCAGGGATCAAGCAACAGATATTTCTTATCAGTTAGGGGTTTGAGCTACCCTGTAACTGGTATGTCAAATCACTTCCAAGCATTTCAGGCGTTGCACACAGGGCACACCCCAATGGTATGCTAGTTGCTTGATAGAGGTGAAATGAATGTATTTCTCACTTGCGCTTGATATCATCCGGTTGGCGCACAAGCTGCCAGGAAGAGCCCAGTTTGGTGAGGGCAGAGAAAACCTGCCCTCTCTCTCTCCACACTGCATCCTCTGTGCCTTCTGTGCCAGTCCACAGCACTCGGAACACAATGTTAGTCAGCAAGTTGCACAACTCCTCCTCTGGGGCCTGCTAAAGGGAGAAAGACAGACAAAAATGAGTGAGAGCAGCAAAGAAAAAGAAAAGAAGTGTTTAAAGTCAAATAAAAGCTCTACTACTTTGTCCAGTTTTGTTTTAAATTAGAAATGGAATGTTTGGAGAAACAAAAACACCACATTTAAGCATATGAAATTTATCCCATCAGTGAAACATGGTGGTGGTAGTAGTATCATGATTTGGGCCTCTTTTGCTCCATCTGGGCCAGGATGATTTGCCTTCATTGATGGAACAATTAATTCTGATTTATAGCAGCGAATTCTAAAGCATATCTGTCTGTGAACTGAATCTTAAGAGAAAGTGGGTCATACAGCAAGACAATGACCCTAAGAACAGAAGTTATTCTACCAAAAAATGGTTAAAGAAGAATAAGTTAATGTTTTGGAACGGGCCATTCAAAGTCCTGAACTTAGTCCAATAGAAATGTTGTGGAAAGGCCTGAAGAAAGCAGCTCATGTGAGAAACCCACCAACATATAAGACTTGAAGCTGTTCTGGCTAAAATTCCTCCAGGACGATGTGCATGACTGATCAGCGCTTACTGGAAATGTTTAGTTGCAGTTATTGCTGCACAAGGGGGTCACACCAGATACTGAAAGCAAAAGTTCACATACTGTTGCCACTCACAGATATGTAATATTGTCTTAAAACATCTTAGGGAGTTTTTCCTTGCCACCGTTGCCACTCAGTGGCTTGCTCAGTTGGGATAAATTCACACCTTCATTATCTGTATACCATGTTTCCATTTCTTTAAAGCTGCTTTGAGACAATGTCTATTGTAAAAAGCGCTATACAAATCAAATTGAATTGAAATTGAATTGAATTAATATTGGATAATTTCTCTCAATAAATAAATGACCAAGTACAATATTTTTGTCTTGTTTGTTTAACTGGGTTCTCTTTATCTACTTTTATTTAACTTTTTGTTTTAGGTCATATTTATGCAGAAGTGTAGAAAATTCTAAAGGGTTCACAAATGTTCAAGCACCACCGTAAGTTAATAACGTATGGTGAGCATATTTGACTAAGGGAATAAATCAAGTTTATGTCATTAATTACTTCTAATAAAGGTTCTAATATAGCACATGATGGTTGTGTGCATGATATCAGCAAGTTGCTGGTGGACATTTCCGCTATGAAATATTATTCTGGGTCTGACTAGCACGGGCCAATAATATGGATTTTATATGGACCACAAGGTGTATTGTGATAACAGGAGATATATATATATGCTGCTCAAAAAAATAAAGGGAACACTTAAACAACACAATGTATCTCCAAGTCAATCACACTCCTGTGAAATCAAACTTAGGAAGCAACACTGATTGACAATCAAGTTCACATGCTGTTGTGCAAATGGAATAGACAACAGGTGGAAATTACAGGCAATTAGCAAGACACCCCAATTAAAGTAGTGGTTCTGCAGGTGTGACCACAGACCACTTCTCCGTTCCTATGCTTCCTGGCTGATGTTTTGGTCACTTTTGAATGCTGGCGATGATTTCACTCTAGTGGTAGCATGAGACCCACACAAGTGGCTCAGGTAGTGCAGCTCATCCAGGATGGCACATCAATGCGAGCTGTGGCAAGAAGGTTTGCTGTGTCTGTCAGCGTAGTGTCCAGAGCATGGAGGCGCTACCAGGAGACAGGCCTGGAGACGTGGAGGAGGCCGTAGGAGGGCAACAACTCAGCAGCAGGACCGCTACCTCTGCCTTTGTGCAAGTAGGAGCAGGAGGAGCACTGCCAGAGCCCTGCAAAATGACCTCCAGCAGGCCACAAATGTGCATGTGTCTGCTCAAACGGTCAGAAACAGACTCCATGAGGGTGGTATGAGGGCCCGACGTCCACAGGTGGGGGTTGTGCTTACAGCAGGACGTTTGGCATTTGCCAGAGAACACCAAGATTGGCAATTTCGCCACTGGCGCCCTGTGCTCTTCACAGGTGAAAGCAGGTTCACACTGAGCACATGTGACAGACGTGACAGAGTCTGGAGATGCAGTGGAGAACGTTCTGCTACCTGCAACATCCTCCAGCATGACCGGTTTGGCGGTGGGTCAGTAATGGTGTGGGGTGGCATTTCTTTGGGGGGGCCGCACAGCCCTCTATGTGCTCGCCAGAGGTAAGCTGACTGCCATTAGGTACCGAGATGAGATCCTCAGACCCCTTGTGAGACCATGGTGCGGTTGGCCCTGGGTTCCTCCTAATGCAAGACAATGCTAGACCTCATGTGGCTGGAGTGTGTCAGCAGTTCCTGCAAGAGGAAGGCATTGATGCTATGGACTGGCCCGCCCATTGCCCAGACCTGAATCCAATTGAACACATCTGGGACATCATGTCTTGCTCCATCCACCAATGCCATGTTGCACCACAGACTGTCCAGGAGTTGGCGAATGCTTTAGTCCAGGTCTGGGAGGAGATCCCTCAGGAGACCATCCGCCACCTCATCAGGAGCATGCGTGGAGGCCACACACACTACTGAGCCTCATTTTGACTTATTTTAAGGACAATACATCAAAGGCCTGTGACTCCAAATCCAGACCTCCATGGGTTGATAAATTTGATTTCCATTGATCATTTTTGTGTGATTTTGGTGTCAGCACACTCAACTATGTAAAGAAAGGAGTATTTAATGAGATTATTTCATTCATTCAGATCAGTGATGTGTTATTTTAGTGTTCCCTTTATTTTTTTGAGCAGTTTATATATATATATATATATATATATATATATATATATATATAGTATATATATATATATATATATATATAAAAAAGGCAGGTGGTGGGATTCTTTTGCTGGTTGTTGAAGTTAGATAACTAAGAAAAAATAAATCGAATTAAATCTGCTTGTCCTGGGTGACTGATCTGTCCACCCCTGAGAAAACAACAGATTCAACCCAACAATGCTGTAACCCAGTGGGGTTACCAACCCTCTTCTTTGAGATCTACTTTTCTGCAGCTTTCATCTCCAACCAAAGTCTACACACCTGTTTAAGTTGATCAAGAACTTCTTAGTGATTCGTTGGTCAGGTGGGAACGATTATGGTTGGAGCGTAAGTCTTCAGGAAGGTAGATCTCCAGGAACAGGGTTGTTGACCACTGATGTAACCTAAACACCCAATCTATATCATAAGATGTCAGTCAGGTTGCTGTAGGTGGAAGTACCTGTGGGTTGGAGTTGTTGGAGATGGTGTCAGCAGTTAGAGGCTCAGTGCAGTAGCTGGTGGCATCCAGCACATTAGACAAGCTGGAGCTCTTGCGCGCTCTGAGTCCAAGAAAGGGCTTGTTATTTTCTAGAGGAGATGGCGTGTCTGGAGACTGCAATCCTCTCTGTCCTCCCAGCTCCAGATCAAGAGGCGATGTACCGACAGATGAGATCGACTGATAGAGACCCTCTTCCCCTTCCTCCAACAATGGCGTCGATGGAACGTCCACTGTGTTGGACAGGG
Organism: Ameiurus melas; assembly: GCA_012411365.1. Taxonomy (NCBI): domain Eukaryota; kingdom Metazoa; phylum Chordata; class Actinopteri; order Siluriformes; family Ictaluridae; genus Ameiurus; species Ameiurus melas. The sequence continues at coordinate 31,856,004 of CM022757.1, read as the reverse complement.
ATGACGAGCGGCTGCCCCGTTCCACCGAGTCGAAAGACTTGAAGTTCATTGAGTCGCTGAAGCTATTCAGCTGACCTCCTGCAGGCGGAGACTGAGACAATTCAATAAAACTGTCTGTAATATCCCGAGATGGTTCTTCTTCTCCATCATCCTCATCTTCCTCTGCTTCCTCATGCCGGGAGCTGTAGGGAATGAAAAGGTCAGAGCGAGGGCCGTCAACCATGCTGTCATCCCTTTGAAGCAGAGACCTGGAGGGAATAGGCTCAAGTGAGGGGTGAGGGCTGGATATGCTGGCAGTACGTGACTCATATGACTCTTTGATGTAGAGTTTAGTGAGAATGTCCTGCCAGCCAGGCTGCCGGGCCAGCTGCTTAATGTAGTCCTCGTTGGAGTAGATCAGGTAGAAAAGCTGCAGGTGGAATCAGATGAGAAACATCAGGTCATACTGTCATCACCAACGTATATAAGCCTACACTATATTCATACTTCATTATTTTTTAAAGGAATACTCCATCACCTCATAACCAAATCTTTATTTAATGCATTTGTCTATTTATGAGTACCATGAACATGATGCTTTGCTCAATTTCTCTGTACTGGGAAAAAGACGGAAAATATGTTTACTTGAAACTTAAGCATGAAGGCACTTTTTGGGGAGTAATTAAACTAATAAGTTATCACGATTCTGTATAATTCAGAATGTCAAAGATGGGACTGCTTTGTCTGAGTTTGTTGTGGCTCAATGGATAAGGCTCTGGGTCGGGGTTCAAGCCCCAGCAACCCTATGTGCTCCAGGGGTGCAGTATCATGGCTGAACCTGTTCTCTGATCCCAACGTCCAAACAAGCTGGGATATGTGAAGAAAAGAATATCACTGTGCTGTAATGTATATGTGACATTAGCTCATTAGGAGTGGGACGTGTGTGATGTTTAATAGGGGAAATCCAGTAATCATTCCCAACATTCCAGGTGGGGGTCAGTGAACAAGCAGACAGCCTTAAACACGGATAATCCCTAGACTATCATAAGGAAAATGGGAAAGGGGCCATACAAGGAACATGGAACTTCGAAAACAAGGCTCAGAATTAAACATACGAAATGCACAATAATACAGATAGAAACAGCTAGCTACAGTATGTGAATACCTAGACACAACTGGGAAACATAGCACTGAACGGACAGGGAGGAAACAGGACTAGAACCAAAACCAAAAGCAAATGTCATGAGCTCAAAACAAAACGTGAATTGAGTGCTTGTGGCTTTCACAGCCGCACCAGAGAGGACCTCTGTGTTCAGTTTCCACTTCATAGATGGCTGTTTTGACTAAACAGATTTTCGTTCATTTCATTTTATTCAGGACAGAGAAACACAGCAAAATACTTATCCATGGTAATTACCCATACAGAACAGATAAGGGAGGTCAGCGTTGTAGTATTCCTTTAAAATGTTCAGATAAAAGAAAAATTTATTGCAGGATTTGTCATTTCCTGCCACATGGCATCAAACACAATCCAGAACCTTAGTAAGATTGCCATTTGTCCTTTGGAAAAATTTATGTCTCTCTTATTTCGTCCTGGTAGCCACTTACCTTGCGACATATATCCAGTCGGACAGTGAGATCAGCCCGATGGGACAGGTACACAACTGCCAAAAGGTCTCTGAAAGTGGGTAAGGGATCTGCAGCACACCCACACACACACACACACACACACATACATACGTACAAACATACAGACCTACATGTGAAGTACAAGTTCATAACCATGTCACACTATCTGTGGTCCCACTGCTCATCAGCTGTTTACCTGTAGCCAGCACCTGCTCGTACAGGCAGCGGATGATCGTCATTGTGACAGGGACCTCCTCCAGGAAGGAGACCAGGCCCAGATAGGTGGGCTCTCGCAGCTTGACCCGCTGTTTGTTGCGCTCTTGGAATCGCTCGCTCTTCAGCACTTTGTACATGATCTGCAGAGCAGCATGGAGAATCAGTATGCAGTTTTGGATTTACAGAGACTGGACATACAAACACAGAAGGAAGCAGTGTCAAAAGGGCTGGATGTGCTCACCCTGAACACTCTTTCCCGTGCGTCATCACTAAACCTGGGCTTCAGCAGTAGACAGTAGAGCTGCTCCACCCCCCAGTCCAGCAGCACAGACAAAGCCTGAGGACTGTTCCTCAGCACAGCGTACAAAATATCCAGCAGCATGATCGCCTGCACACAGGCGGGGGAAGAGAGAGAGAGAGAGAGAGAGAGAGAGCGTATAATTAAACAAACACTGTCTTGTGGCTAACAAAAACGGAAGTGGTTAAGAGTGTGTGTGTGAGTGTGAGTGTGAGAGAGAGAGAGAGAGAGTGAGCTTCCAAGAAGACAATGATTAAGAATATATAAATATTACATTCAATATTGCAAGTCATACAACATAAACTATATTTTAATCTATTCAAATCTATTCCAATCTATTCCTATATCAAACAAATGTAATTTTAAGGCCTGAGTATCATGGGTAAGATCAAACAAAATAAACCATTTCCCTACACTTGAGATCAATGTTTTAGTAGAACAGAATAGAATAAGACACAAAATAAGAGACAGATCAGAACAAAACAACATGGAATAAAAATAGAACAGAATAGAATTAAACATAAATGAGTAGATGTATTTGTTTACTCAAGCCTACCCTGACTAGACTTTCTATTATGCTAATTCCCAGTCCTAATAATCTTTTCTCTCCCTCTCTCCTTCTGTCGAGCCACACACGATTTTATGGAGACACTAGAGATCCTGATCCTTTCTGCTTTCCGGACCTGCCTGAACCGTTTCGGATGTCCTACCTCTGGATGGAGCTCTCATCTACTCCAATTCCAGACTGCTGGGACTACGGCTGCTTCTAAGGCCAAACAGACTTCATATAAAACCATAATGAACTTTTTCACACTATCTGTTGTAACCCAGATGAGGATGGGTTCCCTACTGAGTCAGGTTCCTCTCAAGATTTCTTCCTCTTAAAACATCTTAGGGAGTTTTTCCTTGCTACTGTCGCCACTCAGTGGCTTGCTCAGTTGGGATAAATTCGCACCTTTAATATCTGTATATCATGTTCATATTTCTGTAAAGCTGCTTTGAGACAATGTCTATTGTAAAAAGTGCTATACAAATAAAATTGAATTGAATTGAAATTGAAGTAGAAATTACTAGAATCGAACAGATTAGAGTAGAATAGAACAGAACAGATTACAATAAAATATAATGGAATAAAATAGAACAACAGATGGAATTGAACAGAACAAAACAGAATAAAAAAAGAAAAGAACAGAATAAAAAGAAATGAGTAGAAATTAATAACATCTTAGAATAGAATACAATAAAATATAACGGAACGGAATCGAACAAAATCAAATATAAGTGGTATAACAGAAGAACAGAAGCACACACACACACACAAAAAAAAACGCAGAACAGAGGACGGTGGAAGTCGTTCACATTTCAGGACTTTCATGTGGTGTAAAGACTGTGACTTGAAAGATTTACAGTATAGCAGAGAGGCAGAAGAGCTGAGGAGGAGACACAGGAAGCTGTGCAAGAGACACAGGAAGCTGAGGAAGAGACAGAGTCAGTGTGTTACCTGCTGCTGGTCCTGTACGACTACAGTATACGCCAGAATACTGTGCAGCTCCTTCGTAGTGGGAGACTTCAACAGGAAATCTTTCAGCAGATCCAAGAGTGACGTCTGCACTGTCCTCCTCTCATCTGACAGAGCACTGCCATCCTTCTCCACACTATACACACAAACAAAACAACAAGTCCTCTTTTAAAGTCTTTTTTTTTTGCAACAGTGCTGTCAAAGATATAACTGAGGAAGAGTGACAAACAGCTTGTTTAAAAGCTCAAAAACAGACACTGAGCAGCCATTTGAGACAGTCATGTTACATCACTTTAACCCCAATATTCCTGATGTATGTTATAAATGTAAACTAAAAAAAAAGAGAACTTTACACCACTGTATGTGGGATTGTACAACGGTTCACTGTTTCTGGGTAAAATACTGGAGATAATAAGTCGAATTCTTGGTAAAGACATTGATACCTCTTGATCCCACACGGTATATATTGCACATTTAACCTTTGAACTTTAAAATGGCCAAAATCTGAAGGAATGTTGACAACTCTTTGCTTGCTAGAGGCTTAGTCCTGGGGTTTCTCAGTGGATAAATGGGATGACTTCATGCCATGCCTTGGAAAAGATTACTTATATGATAAGAATCCCAACAAACTTCATATAATTTGATCCATTTGGAGGGTGTTTTATTACTTTTTAGAAAATCATGATGCCAACTCTTTTATAGACTTGATCGGTAGTGGAAGTATATAAACAATGAATGAGGTTAATGATACTGTATTTGTACATGTAAGGGGTTTGATCCTTTTTTAGGATTATTATTATTTTATTATTGTTATTAATATTTCTTTTTTTATTGGGTTGCAATGAAAAAAAATATCCTAATTACTATATATTCTTTATGGTCTTCATAATGTTTGACATATATTGTTAGGAAAAAAAAAATAGTCCTGTCGCATGCTTGCTGTTATTACCTGTAGTGTGAGCGAATGGAGTCCAGGATGTACTGAACTCCATACTTTCTCCGTGTTCTTTGCTTGCCCTCCTTCAACACAGAGGACAGATACTGCACATGGCCTACACACACACACACACACATTATGGCTCATGAGTTTTCGCTTAACACTTTTTCTACAGTGCATCCGGAAAGTATTCACAGCGCTTCACTTTTCCCACATTTTGTATTTTTTGTATATTTTGTATTTTCAATCTTTGTTCAATCTACGGTCTGAGAGTCCTTCAGGTGGGCTGTCATGTGCCTTTTACTGAGGAGTGGCTTCTGTCTGGCCACACTACCATTCAGGCCTGATTGATGGAGTTCTGCAGAGATGGTTGTTCTTCTGGAAGGTTCTCCTCTCTCCACAGAGACATGGAGCTCTGTCAGAGTGACCATCGGGTTTTTGGTCACCTCACTGACTAAGGAACTTCTCCCCTGATCACTCAGTTTGGCCGGGCGTCGAGCTCTAGGAAGAGTCCTGCTGGTTCCAGACTTCTTCCATTTACGGATGATGGAGGCCACTGTGCTCATTGGGACCTCATGTACTCATACCCTTCCCCAGATCTGTGCCTCAATACAATCCTGTCTCAGAGGTCTACAGAAAATTCCTTGGACTTCATGGCTTGGTTTGTGCTCTGACATGCATTGTTAACTGTGGGACCTTATATAGACAGGTGTGTGCCTTTCCAAATCATGTCCAATCAACTGAATTTACCACAGATCGACTCCAATCAAGTTGTAGAAACATCTCAAGGATGATCAGTGGAAACAGGATGCACCTGAGCTCAATTTTGAGTGTCATGGCAAAGGCTGTAAATACTTATGTACATGTACTTTTTTGCAAAGATTTCAAACAAACTTCTTTCATGTTGTCATTATGGGGTATTGTTTGTAGAATTTTGAGGAAAATAATGAATTGGCTGTAACATAACAAAATGTGGGGAAAGTGAAGCGCTGTGAATACGTTCCGAATGCACTGTAAATCAACTTTTGAGGTTTTACATGCTGGTGAAAACCTAAAGCAGTGCTTAGAGCTACACAGTATTTCAACGAGACTATCTATACAAGAATATCAATATGAATATTTAGGAGCTTTTCTGTCTATTGCATAGTTGTATTCCAAGAACAGAGTCGTTAGTGGAATAGGCTGGAGTGGAGACATTTACCGAGGCAGACTGCAAAGTGACAGTGGCTCCAGATACGGAAATCAAACAGGAGATGCTGGTAGAGCTGAGACAGCAGAGTGCTGTTGCCATCACTGGAGACCTGCTCCAGCAGTAGTTGGCATGCCATCAACACACTCATATCCATCATAGTACTGGGCACCTGCCACAGAGAGAAAGTGAGAATGTGAGACAGAAACAAAGCTAAGGTAATGCATGAGTCTGCCAGAAAATGAAACCTGTTTGTTGTGGCATGATTTCGTGGTGGTTGAAGCGAGCTTTTTAGACATCAATGAATGTGAGTCGTATTAAAGCCGCAGACCTCTTCTTAACACCGCCCGATCCATGATGTCTGTCACTGGGCGTGCATACACATACAAGTCAAGGTGTGTGCGGTCCTACAACTAGCTTGTTCCATAAATGCATGTGCATTTGACAATGTGGGCAACAGAATGATCTCATTAATAAATACAATGCCAAATGTTTGTTAAAACACTGTATATTTTGGTATTTTTATTTCAATGAACTCATTTTAAACACTCTAAATTTGTAGATCTAACTAAGGAATAGGTATAATTGAATTACAAAAAGTTTAATAAACTGTTTAGTGAAGAGACATTATAAATGACACTGTTTTTATTGGAACAACCTAGAGCTAATTAAATGTATAGTATATTACACACACACACACATACATATATATATATATATATATATATATATATATATATATATATATATATATATATATATATACACACATACACACACACACCCACACGCTTAACATTTTACAGTTAATAATGACACTGTCAAATCCGCCTGTCTTTAATAAAGTATCAGGCTCGGAGAGTGAGCAGTTAAGTTTCGGAAAGTTACAAATATAATGACATTTCCTTATTTAATTGCTATTCTGTATCAGTTTGTTTGGTCTGTGCCAATAATAGTGATTAAACTGTAATAATAAAACATCTTCAAATGTTTGGTCTGGTAGTGTATGTCATGAGAAGACTTTTCTGAGCATGTCACATTAATCGCCAGTAGAACATCAACTAGGGTTTGTTCTGATTGTTCAGAAGGTTTAGATTAATTTTATATAACCGCACAGCTTGGACAGTAATTCAGCTGGAATATAAATGATATGTGTATTTGAACACACTCATTTGCAAGGATGTATGGTGGACACTCCACATAATGTGAGGCTGATAATAAACAGATAAAAAAAAACATTTTTAACAAAGAAAGAGGTATACTAGATCATGTGGTGAAGTTTTTATTGTTAGTAGAAGTTTATGTAATATTTATGGAAGCAGTCTCAGGTGTCAGAGCATTGTAACGATCAAGGTGCTTTGTGTGCTTTTCTGGAACCTTATGCGAATGTATAACAGCATGGTCTAGGAAAGGAATTCTTAAACTTGAAGGTTTTGCAACTGAAACTCTATAAACTGCATCTATTGCGCATCTGTGATTACCACGGAAAAGAAATTCAATACATTTCCCTATGAGAAAAGAGGACCTGGTTATAGTCTCAATTATATTAGAAGTCTAAGAGCATAATTGTTCATGTAAAACTCATATTTTTGAAGGACACTTTCATGAATTCTTCAGTAAAATATTTCAAAGTGACGTTCTAATTCTGTATAATTGCTCTATAATTTTTCAGAATGAAGACGTAGTGGTTTTCTGTTACCAACATTTTCAACATAGTGTAGTTCAAAGTGAAAAACAAAGGGTATAGGAAAAAAATATATTATAGGATTATCCATCCATCCATCCATTTTGCATACCGCTTATCCTACTCATATCTATCCCAGGGAAATGGGTCCCAAGATTGGGGACACCGTGAATGGGGTGCCAACCCATCGTAGGGCACAATCACACACACATTCACACACTATGGACAATTTGGAATGGCCAATCACTGGACTGGGGGAGGAAACCGGAGCACCAAGAGGACACCCTCAAAGCACGGGGAGAACATGCAAGATCCGTGAACACGGGGTGGAACCTCCATGCCAAAGGTGTGAGGCAAACGTGCTAACACCTAAGCCACCGTGCTCCCCTATTATAGAATACATAATCATACGACAATCAACTAAATATGTCGATAAATATTCGATGACGATCGCTCACCAGTTTCTATTTTTTCTTCTTCTTGACATTAATAAGACAAACACACAGCTAGTCCTCTGTCTAAAAGACGTTTTCATTATTGACGGTTACAAAGACACCCAAGAATCCTTCTATATGTTAAATAAATGTCTCCTTACACAAAGCTTCAGCATATCTTACACATCATTGTTTGTATAGCGTCTGCTATACAAGTCCCTGGAAACGAGTTGCTACTAAAAAAACAATAACGTATTATAGGCAGCAATACTGGCAGGGCTATGCTGTTACAGAAAACTGAACTTTTTCTATTCAAGATCAGAATCAAGAATTCAACAGTGTTGTGGTATAAATATTTGCAGGTTATACACTGAGAAAATGCGCAGTCATGATACAGTAATTTTTAGCTATGTTGCCAGTGTGTGCTACCTTGCTGAGCATGGCTCCTATAATGGGTGGTCCATGGCATTGTAGGAGACTCTCTTGATTGACTGGGTGGTTACGCAGCATGTTCCTAATCATCAGGAGGAACGCAGCCACGCTGTTCCTTTCCAAACGGCCCTCTGATCGAGTGAAGGAGAGAGAAAAGGGTCCATGGTTAGAAAAGCCCAGGAACTGTATATCAGTTTATAATGTGTGGTTTACATTTATGAAGCACTAAAAATAACTCCGGCATGACTATCAGGCATTTATAAAGTGCTCCTGTATGTGCAGGGATGGTACGTTTGACCCGAGTTAAAATGATGACCTTGTGGCTCACTGTGTAGATTAACTACTACAGGTTTGCACCCGTTAAAATGCTGAACACTCTACACTAACTAAATATGTGAGTATTCCCGAGCGTTTCATTTTCTCTACGAATCCTCCTACATTTTACCAAGGACAGAAATTTGCATGAAAAAGGTTCTACTTGGGAGTCTGCACTATTACTAACCACAGGATTTTCCCAGGGGGAGCAGCATGCCTGAAGGACCCCTGGAGGAGGTGAGATCTGGTCCCAGCAGGTCAGAGGTCTCCTGCCCAGCAGCCTCACCCTGCTCCAGCACATACACCTGCTCTAGCAGGGGCAACAGAGACCCCATTCCACCCACACAGTTTAGCACATCCTACACAAACACAACCAGGGGCGGGGTTAGGGAAATACAGAGAATACAGGATGTTCTCACTCATGTCCTATGTTTTGCTTAAAGCTGATGAAGTACTAAACAGCCCACTGTATGTTGCCATGTAAACAGTAAAACGTTCAGACCTTGATGTCCCAATTGACAACCCTGTGCCCGGTTAGTCTGCCGTCATACATATGGTTGGGAGACAGGTCCAGACAGATCTGGTTTTTAAAGGCCTGCAAGACACAAACACATTAAACTCTTAAAGCATTTCATAGCACAAGGCTTGATCTGATTGTATTGATCTATTCATAACAGCAGCTCAAAGGTTTATATTAATGTACTCATTGTAATACGTGATCGGTTTTTACAGTAACAGCTAATTCCCTGTGTAATCTTTGATAGGGTCTCTTTAAGAAGACCACTACTGAAGGAATCTCGAGCGTCAACGCTTTGTAAAATTCCATTTTTCACCATGGGATAGTCTTCAGGACAGAGGACTTTGCGCTTTTCCTGTTTCTCAGCTGTGCTGTTCGTCTTATCGACTTTAAGAGAGACAAAACCAAGCCTGATTATGGAATTAATATTGTAGCTGTTATAGCACAAGTGTAAGATGTAACTTGTCTTGTCTTGCATGCTCCACAGCAGTATAACACAACATAACTATAAATGCATAAACTGTATTATGTGTCATTTTTAAGTGAAAAATCATTACTAGAAAATTGTTGTGGAATAAAAACAATAAAACATGTTGGGATGTGCTGTTATAGGTAAATAATCCATTTCATCACACCACCTTGTTGCTGTTGTTGATCTTCATATATATTTTCACATACAATATACTGTAATATAATAGCAGGTGCTGTATGCGCAAGCTTTGAATACACTGTGTAATGATCTCTCTTTGTTAGCAAACTGGTCAGTAGTTAAGAACTGGGACTGTTCCTACCTGAGGTGTGTAGTACAACAGGAGTTTACTGCAGAGCTCGGAGAGTTCTCCATCCGCTTTAAACAGGGACACGCTATTGGGACCTGCAATCGGAAAAGCAGGGAGCTGATCATTAAAGTATCGTTATATAGAAGCGGTGCGCCATTCATTGTATTTTAATCAAGACCACACTTTTGGATTCATCAATTACTTAAACAGATATATTAGAGAAACACATTTAAATCACAAGTTCCATATTCATATGGTTTATGATTAATAGCTGTGCTGGTGCAATGATTTTTTTATTTTTTATTTAATTCTGTTTACATTCAGCATTAACATATACACAACTAACATGCCTGAGGATTAGAAAAGTTGGTTGGTGTTGATTTTAAATGATGCATTAAAAAACAAAATGATGAAATGATTTTTTTTTAATATCTGAAAATAATAAAATCGAGAAAATGAATTAATATTTAAGGCAGTATCGTGTGTGTGAGAATGTCAGATTTGTGTACATGTGTCATGCCATTTCTTTATAAGTCATGTTTTGAACATGGACAAGATGCTCTTTATTATACTGGTATTGCTCACAGGTGTGGACATTTGTGTGTGTGTGACTCTCACCAGCCATATAGAGTGCGCGTGTCTGTGCAGGTTGCAGTGCATCATGGCAAATGAAGGCGGTGGCCAGCAGGCCGTCCAGCGATGACGGTGAGCCCCACTCTGTGTCTTGTAATCCCGCGGGAATGGTGTAGACCGGGACATCTCTGCCCAAACCCCAGCGTGCTCCCCCTCCCGCAGCAAACGAGGCTGGGAAAGATTGAGATCGGGTGAGAGCTGGAGGGCCGGCGGACACAATGAATGCCAGCTCGGATGAGTGTACCGGAGAAGGCAGAGTCGGGGAGGTGGTGGTAGTGGTGGTGCGGTGACCCGCTGAACCAATACAGCAGGATGTAAAAGGCTGGAGATGGAGATGGAAATTTAGATTAAATTAAATTAGTTGAAATGAACGTATTGCGTCATGCTTTAGACAATTCGTTAATCATAACGAGTCAGAATTATCAGACAAAAAAGCGGCAGAAATATTTTTTTTTATATGATGCCCTAATATCAACATAATTCTGGCACTTTATTTGTATATTTGTATGGTGCTGTCAGGCTTAAACATAAGTATGTTTTCCTAGTAAATGAGATTTTGGGTTTTGGCATACGCCGTATTTTATCCTCTTTACCTCACTGAGTGCAGGGAAGCGCAGCTGTGCTGTCTTACACAAGCTTCCATCCACATAGATTGTGACCAGGTTCTGTCCAAACGGCCTTCGACCCGAGATGTGCACTATAGCTAAAGAGTGCTGCAGAAAAAGGAAACAGCATATTTATAAGTGCTTTACATGCACTAGGCAAGTGTATTTGCGTGTGCGGTGCACACGGTGTACTTCACTTACCCAGGCTCCATCGTTGAAGGGCATCTCAGGCAGTGAAACAGCCATGTACTCCTTCTTGGTGCATACAGCCACTACCAACACTCCCTCCGTGGTGAAGAAAGCCTCGAACCCTGTCCCACTTGCCGTGAAGAAGCTAAGAGAATCAATTAGAAATTGTCTTACATACTGTATAGACCAGACAGTCTGGTAAAGCATGATATAGTACAGTGGTGCTTGAAAGTTTGTGAACCCTTTGGAATTTTCTATATTTCTGCATAAATATGACCTAAAACATCATCAGATTTGTACACCAAGACAAATCAAAGTGCTTCACAAAGCTGAAAGCAAAATAAAAGATATAAAGGAAATGAAAGACGCAAAATAGATGTAGATAAGTAAATAATTCAACAGAAATTGCAAAGAGCGTAAAGTGTAACAATTCTAAGTGTCAAAGGCTCAGGAGACAAAAACAATGATTTGTAATGGGCCGTTCAATGTCCTGACCTTAATTCAAGAGAAATGTTATGGAAGGACCTGAAGCAAGCAGTTCATGTGAGGAAACCCACCAACATCCCAGAGTTTAAGCTGTTCTGTACTGAGGAACAGGCTAAAATTCCCCCAAGCCGATGTGCAGGACTGATCACTAGTTACGGAAACATTTAGTTGCAGTTATTGCAGCACAAGGGGGTTACACCAGATACTGATAGCAAAGGTTCAAATACTTTTGCCACTCACAGATATGTAATATTGGAACATTATCCTCAATAAATAAATGACCGTGTATATTGTTTCCTCATTTGTTTAATTGGGTTCTCTCCATCTATTTTTAGGACTTGTGTGAAAATCTGATCATGTTTTAGGTCATATTTATGCAGATATATAGAAAATTCTAAAGGGTTCACAAACTTTCAAGCACCTATGTATATAATAATTAATAGAAGAAAATAAAATAGTATTAGTAAATAAAAAGATGTAAATCAGTGATCTGACATTTGGTCATTATTTCCTGACTCACAGAGTCTTGTATTTAGATTAGTAATCACGTCCACGGCCATGTCATAATGCACCGTGTTATAGAAACGTGCTATGATAACCCACAGATAGCATTCATATCGACATTGTATTTTCTTTACGGAGCACCATGTGATATATTTGTATGTGAAAACAAACCCACCTGTAGAGCTGTTTGCGGCGAGGGCCTTTGGTCATGCGGCGTGTATTATCAGGGACGGTGACATGCGACTCAGAGTGGTGTTGCTGCACTGGAGGAGGGAAGTTGGTGTTGAGGGACAGCCAGGCGTGAAATGCGAAGCCGTTACCCGGCCAGCGGTGGATAGCGGGCACCATGATGCCAGCCATGGGTGGCGTGAGGTCAAAGTACTGCAAAGCACTGGTGCCTGTGTGGACGTGGGCGGCCATTGCAGCGAGTGCCCGTACGGTGCGAGTGCAGTATGGATGAGGTGGTGAGCCCGGGTTTGTGCGCAGCAGTCTCAGGAGGCTCTTCAGGTGATGAGGGCGCAGCGAGAGTGAGCCGAGCTCCTGCACCAGGCCCAACAGAGCGTCTGCACACTGGCGCTCAAGCCGCTCGGGACCCTGGTTCAGGACATCCAGAACGGCGTCCACTAAGCCGGCTTCCACGGCCACCGAGCGACATGCCAAAGAACCACGACACACAGCCAACAGCCATTCGCACACCAGCAGCTGCAGAGAGCGAGACCCTAGCTCGGGAAGCCACTGCAGAAGCAGGAGCAGGGGCTGCTCGTTACTGATTCCCAACGGGACAGCTTGGCAGTGCTCTCCTTCTACTGCCTGCAGACCGGTGGGGAGATAGGAGAGGACAGAGGGCAAGGGAGAGAGGGTGAGAAAGAGACAGCATGAGATGAGAGCAAAAAAATAAAATAGAAAGAAGAAAGAGTAAAGTGTGGAAACAAAAAAGTAGCGATGTGAGATAAATTCAGTACATATCATTCATATCAAGGTAACATCCTAAATTTCAACTGAACTGTGAGCGAGTTCACGTACCATGTTCATGAGCTCTTGGAGGAGCCTTTTGGTCGGCTGCCCTTGACTTTTTAAAACATCAAAGAGCTGAGAGTATCCTATGCGCTCCTTAAAGACCTCCTACAAAGGAAAGCCAACAGGAAAAAACCCCAAAAAAAACACTTTCATAACCGAAAAAACTTTATAACACAAAATACAGGAACATTTTACAGATGCACCAAACTAGTGTACATCATTGTATGATTTAACTTGCATCCATTTAATGTACTGCTTATCCCAATGTCGGTCACGGGGAGCCTGGAGCCTTTCCCAGGAAACTCAGGGCACAAGGCAGGGACGCCATGGACAGCGTGTCAACCCATCACAGGGCACAATCGTACACATGTTCACACACTATGGACAATTTAGAGATGCTAATCAGCCTACAACACATGTCTTTGGAGTGGAGAAGTACCCAGGGGAAACCCCCGAAGCACAGGAAGAGCATGTGCGACCCCTGTGCACCCCGGAGGTGCGAGGCGGACGTGCTAACCACTAAGCCACGATGCTCCATAGGTTAATGTCACTTCACATATACATAAACAAAAGCATTGACAGCATTTAGCAAATATTAAAACATTAAGAAAAGACACACTGTTTATACCACATGGGTATAAACGAGGCCTGGCACCGTTCAGGCACTGTGGTTTCATATTATTCCTTTAAATAATGTGGATAAGATAAGCTACAGCCACTTCTCTTCTGTATGTTTACCAAGCTTTCAAACGCTCTCAGATATCAGCACTTAGTGCTAATAATGAGGAAAAATAATCAGAGCGCTACATGACTAGAAGGCTTACAGAACTTCAAAGGCATGTTTATATGCAGAAAACAAAGGGGGATTTGATGTAGGGATGAAGTGGCTGAGGTGTGTGTGTGTGTGTGTGTGTGTGTGTATGAGTAAGACTAAGAGCACACATACCTTGGCAGATGGTGAGTTGCTCATAATGGCTGTGAGGACTCCAATGGCATGTACTGTAATGCAGTCAGAACCTTTTTCCCAGACCTACAAACACACATGACCCGAGCTGCCAGATTATTACATACACATACTGAGCTACAACGACTTCCCGACTGTAGACCAACAACTCGCATGTCTCACTACCATGTCAGCGGTGATCCGTTACTCTTCGCACTGACGGATACACTGGTACATGTGCGATGCATGGCAACAGATGGGCTACAGTTAGAAACTGTATACAAACTAACTGATAAAAATGGCCAATGAGTCTAGCTACTATAAACGGTAAATTTTGTTTACAAATGCACATGTGTGTGTTACTGTAGCTAAATAAAATGACATGCATGAGCATTTACTTCACAAAAGGCCTCTTTTATCAATCTTTTAGTAAACTCGTGTGTAAATGTTTTCCCACCAGAGTTACAAATTATTTATATTTAGTGACGCCCACAATCACCATAAAAGGCAACGCTCCCAGGGAACTGAAAACAACAAAACGACACCTGAAAGGTGAAAGAGTGCGTAATGGCTAATACTCTTCCTCCTGTTACACAGAAGACTTATCTGTCTTCATTTACACTCCTTAATTAACACTTGTTTTTGTCTTCTGAGCCTTTGACACTTGTTACACTTTGTGAAGCACTTTGATTTGTCTTGGTGTACAAAACGTCGCTTCGTCAAAGCCTTAATTTATTATTCGGAGCCGATCGATCAAGCTTCTTGTGGGATACAGACATTTTCCTAACTAACTGGATTGTCATGAAGGTCCTTGTACATATGCTCTTCATGAATACATTTGTTTGCATCCCGTTTGATAAATGAGGCCCAATATCAAAATGATCAAATATTCCTTTCAATATGAACATTTTGTTCTCAATTTAGAGCTAAATACACATACACACATGCATGCATACACACACACACACACACACACACACATACACACAAAGAGACAAAATATGAAATGCATATTTCAAGAAACAAGAGTTTCTGCATCTCTGCATCTCGAACGCACGATTACCCACAACCCCAACACTGATCAACCATCACCAAACACATACCCCGTCTCTCCTTATGAGACTAGTTACATAAGACAGCACATGCAAAACAAACAAACAAACAAACAAACAAAACCATGACCCATTGCAGGAAAACATGGATGAATGTTGATACACCTATACACAGATCTCTAGGTAACACATGCACAAACATGTTCACACCAAACATAAACCCATGCGCCAAAACACACCAAACACTCGCCAACAGTAAACTCTCCCTCCATATCTGAACAGAGCCTAAAAACAAGTCTGCATTTCTTGTTTTTCTTGTGTGCATGTTTGCAGGTCTGTGCGTGCAGCAGGACCGCATGCACACAGATATTTGTCGATAAGAAAAAGTGACTAAACTATGTGTGTGTGTATGTGTGTGTGTGTGTGTGTGTGTGTGTGTGTGTGTGTGTGTGTGTGTGTGTGTGTGATGAAGAGGGAGAGTTTCCTGTGGACGGGCCCTCGGGGGAAAGTACCTGCTCCACTTCAACTTCGGTGAGCAAACGCATGGTGAGGTCACACTGAGCCTCAGACTCTGTTCTACCCCTGCTGCTCTGATAGAGCTGCAGTGTGCGCACACACAAACACAAACACACACACACACACACACGAAAAACACATAATGAACACAGACAGTCAGAAACATGTTCAGCAGTAGGCACAGTTAAAAAAAAATCATACTAGACAATGAAGCGAGGTGAAAATGAGAGAAGCACATAACAACAGAAGAGAAATCTACTAATCCTGAGTTTACAGTGTTACCACATGACTACCCGAGTTTCAAAACCATACTGGTGAAATACTTAATAGAGCTTACAACGTACTCTCTCTCTCAACCCTTTTCTCCCTGTCTGTTTTCCTTTCTTATATAAACACAGACATTTAATCTATCTGTATATATTGTGTACGTCGAATTTAACCGTTAAAAGACAGACACGTACATACACACACACACCACACACACACACACACACAGATAGACAGTTCAATGTAGGTCAGTGCAAAGGTGGAGATGATCTAGAAGCAGCTCCGATGATTTGAAAGAGCTTGGAGCTTGTTATAAAAGACAAAATGTAGGCACGAAGTTTATTAAATAGGGGTATAACCCCGGTGTCCCAGCGAAATTGGCCCTTCTCTATCATGGCCCCGTAATAATCCCCATCTCTGAATTGGCTACATCCCTCTCTCCTCTCCACTAATAGCCGGTGTGTGGTGGGCGTTCTGGCGCACTATGGCTGCCGTCACATTATCACAGGACATGCCTGTCCCACCATGCTAAGTAAAGAGCTTTGAATGTCTAGAAAAGCACTATATAAATGTAAGGAATCCATCCATCCATCCATCTTCAACCGCTTATTCCTGCTTCAGGGTCGCGGGGAACCTGGAGCCTATCCCAGGAAGCATCAGGCACAAGGCGGGGTACACCCTGGACAGGGAGCCAGTCCATCGCAGGGCAATGTAAGGAATTATTATTATCCATCCATCTTCTACCGCTTACTTCTTTTCAGGGTCACGAGGAACCTGGAGCCTATCCCAGGGAGCATCGGGCACAAGGCGTACACGTTGTACCCCTTGCAAAGATACACCCTGGACAGGGTGCCAGTCCATCACAGGGAACAATCACATACACACTCACACACCTATTCATACACTACGGACACTTTAGACACGCCAATCAGCCTACCATGCATGTCTTTTGACTGGGGGAGGAAACTGGAGTACCTGGAGGAAACCCCCACAGCACGGGGAGAACATGCAAACTCCGCACACACAGGGCCCCGGCGGGACTCTAACCCCCTACCCTGGAGGTGTGAGGCGAACGTGCTAACTATTATTATTATTATTATTATTAAGAGGACATTTATATCACAATCAGAAAGGGTAGGGGTTGCATAACCTTTACATTTGTCTTTGCTATTACTATCTTAACTCTGACTGTTTTTTGCGATTCTGAAGGAACCTCTGAGAAACCGAACCCAAATCCCTTTGTATACGAGTATACGAATGAATTTCCTGGTCTGTATTTTGTCCTAGTGGCATACAAGTCTTTGCTCTCGAGTGTAGACAGATAGACAGGCAGAACAACAGACAGCAAATGGCTAACCAGATGTACCTAGTGTATTGCAACTTATTCAAAAATGTAATCCTATTTCAGGGTTGTGTATTTCTGACCATGCGATCCCGGAGTTTTGCCTCCAGCACAGCATTGTATCGTCTCTGAGGTGTACACTGACCTTGCTGTTCTGGATGAGCCGGAGAATGTGCTCGAAGCAGTTATTGTTCAGAAAAATGGCCTGCAGCACGGGTCGGTCTGGACACTGCAGGATCTCCGGGATAGCATCTATAGGACAACACGTATAGAAAATATATCGAAAATATGTTTGGAAAATAGCTATGACGTGTAATTAATGTGTATAACTCACTTCTGAATCTATTAGTGAAGTGTATTCAATATGTAACCTGCATTTAGAAGTACTACTTAAAGCATAATCAAATAATCAGTATTAAAAAGCATAATCTATATGTATAATCAACCGTTAGAAGCATAATGTAAATCCATAGAGTAATGGTTGATCGTGTTATATTTGGAGTGTGGATTGAGATAGAAGAATTCTGTGTCCTATTAAACAGTAGGCCTAATTGCTTTCTGTGGCAAATCTAAAGCTATAATACGCTTCCAACATGTGGTCTTCTAAGTATGTAAAGTAAGAACCTGTGTTTGTCTAAATTACCTCTAAGTGTATAAATTAGAGGCTTTGGGTTTTGTCTAAAGCAGATTCACTCTATGGTAGTAAATTAAGAGTTTGTGTTTTTCTAAGAGCAACTTCACGTTATGGCAATAATTTAGACACATTCCAGAACTGGGTTTCTAAACAAAGCCTCTTAAGCTTGTAAATCAGTGACAAAAGAAAAGATAAGAAGTCAACAGAAAGGTACCAAGATGCGGCTATAGGATGAAATGCGTGCCATGGAAAACAAACCCAGGTCTGGTAAAGCTTTTAAAGAATATACAACTGACTACGCATGCGCCACAAGATAAGGTATCCTATAGATATGAATAATTAGTTAAAGCAATGGAGATTGGTCGGTTCTAAAAAGAAAAGTTGAATGCCACACCTAGGAATTATTTTTTTACAGTTTTGGGAAGTATATAAAGACATGTTCATGTATTTACAAGTTGGACACTCTGCAGACAGTCACACTTTGTTGGTTTCCAATAAAGTTGATTACTTTTGACATCTACTAAGCTCTCTGTCGTTGAAGTTTTTGATTTTTGAAGGTTGATTTTATCCACAACACACGCTGTTAGAAAAAGTTGACAGTCATGCACAAAACTGAGCCTTCATTGAAGCTGTAGTGAACAATTTTGGTGAAAGTTAACTAAAGCGCTCTGCTTTGAAACTCAAAATGTAACCAAATACAGCCCTTCCCTTCAGGGTTCGCTTCAAAGCCATATATCCAAAACACAAATCTGGCTAGATGCTAGCGTGAGACAGACAGCTTTCTTGAGAATGCTTACGATCCTGATTGGGTGGATGCTGGTAGTGCAGGTACAGTAGATATTTCATAAATAAATAAATAAATAATAATAATAATAAAAAAAAGTCTACACCCTCCTGTAAAAGTTGCAGGCATATGTGATAAATAAAGCTAAGATAAATCATGTCAGGTCTTTTTTCGACTTTTAATGTGATATAGACTACAACAGAGAAATGTTTTAGGGGAAAAAGGAAGAAGGAAGAATAATTTTGAATCACATTCAAACTCATGTTCAAAAGTAATTCTCATACACTTGTCATCAATGAAGTAATTCTGATTAACCAAAAAATAAAGATCTGCTGTATATAAAAAGTATATAAAAAGAAAGTGTAAATAAAAAAAAAATATCACAAGCTTAATCACCATACAGACTGTGAAGCATGGTGGTGGAAGCATCATGCTATGGAGCTACTTCTATTCAGCTGGGACTGGGGCTCTAGTCAAGACTGATGAAATTCTGTATAACTCCAAGTACCCAATCTAATTTGGCACAAAACCTGCAGGCCTCTGTTAGACAACTAATGATAAAGAAAAATGTCACCTTCCAACACAGTAACGAGCCAAAGCACAAACACAGGAATGGCTTCCGAAAAAGATGAGTCAGAGCCCAGATCTAAATCCCGTCAAAACTCTGTGCTATGATTTGAAGACGGCTGTGCACAAGAGATCCCCTCACAATCTCATAGATCTGAAGCGGACGATCGGAATAAAAATGCTACATCGAGTGCTGTATTACAAGCAAAAGGTGCTTTAAAAAAAGTATTAGTTTAGGGATGTGCACACTTCTACAACCAGGTTATTATAAGGTTGTTTTGTTGCCCTTAAAAGTAATTTAACTGAAATTTAAAAAATCTAATTTTTTCTCTTGAATATTGCTGATTGCCAGATCACATTAAAGGTAAAAAAAAAAAAAAAAAAAAAAAAACACGATCGGACATGATTTATCTTGGTTTCAATTATTTTACAAAAGCCTGTGGGTGTAGATTTTTTTATAGCTACTGTAGCTGATATTTTGTTTGTACAGAGCAAAAGTTTTTGCTCTCAGCACTGGTTTTTGAAATTGCATGAGAACTTTGCCAAATTTAAAAATCCCTGACCCCACCCAGCTTAAAATCAGTGCTTACACTACATTGTCACTGTACAGTAATAAAGAGGAAATAGACTACAGTGCCACTGGAGAAGTGATCAGAAGGAAAGGTGGACAAAAGAACCTCTGATTCCATTCACTTCTCTATTTCTGCACATGAAGAAACTGACCCTGTATTACAGCACTGCAGGATAAGTGGATTATTATCTAACTGTTTTTTTTTAGACATGGCAGGTCTAAAGTGTGTCTGCAGGGTGGGGAAGCCCTGAATAGACCTAAAAAAAAACAGCAAAAAGTAGTTGAAACATTTTGACCAAAATATTTTTTGTTTGTTTGACATCTCTGCTTTAAGGAGACCGTTTAACAAAGACAGGAATAAATGCAGTCAGTCTTCCTTAAGCAGTCTAAAACCTCGCTAGCTATGTGTTGAAGTTTTTGGAAAGTTACATGTCATAGTAATCCTAATCAATTCCATTTGTAATCAGACACTGAATGTCAAAAAAACACACAAAAAAAAGGTATCAAGTGATGAGACATGGATGAGGCCAATGAGGCTAATAAGGCTCACTAGAGCCATATCTCCCTGCAATTCTGGCCTGGTTTCCCACTCAAGCTAAGCTAGATTGAGCCTGGCCAGTACCTGGATGGGAGACCTCCTGGGGGAAAAAACTAAGCTTGCTGGCTAGGCTGGAAATGGTAATATGAGGCCAGCAGGAGATGCTCACCCCGTGGTCTGTATGGGGTCCAATGCCTCAGTGACGGGTATATACTGTAAGAACAGTACCGTCTTTCGGAGGAGACGTAAACCAAAGTAGTTAGAAATCCCAGGAGAGTTCTTGAAGAAGTGGAGAAATTCTCCCATTGGCCCTTCTCTATGATGGCCCCCTAATAATCCCCATCTCTGAATTGGCTACATCACTCTATCCTCTCCATTAATAGCTGGTGTATTGATTGAGATCCATTCAGAATAGAAAATATTTCAATTCAGGATAGGCTGTAGTTTTCAGAACTACATAAAATACAAAAGCAGCCCATGCAAAGGGTCCTCCCATGCTCACACACAAACACTACATTACAGTGATGTTTAGGATAGAACTGACGGTGTATTGATGATGCAAGATAAATGATGGTTGATAGGTTCAGACATGAGACGCTTCTCTTACTGAGCATGTGTGTTTGCAGGGTGATGATGGTCTCCTCCCATTCTAGATCGTCTCCCTGATCGCTCGCCGGTGGTCTGTTCCAGTTGAGCAGCTGGAAATAGTTGTTGAGCACGGTCTTAATCTCCACCTGCCTTTCGGCAGGGCTGCTGCAGTGCAGCAGGTGGATCATGGCAGTCAGGCAGCGCAGCGTGAGGCGCAGTACTTGTGGGTCCTTGGGCTCATCTTGGGCAGGACGGAGGCACCAGGAGCGCAGCACAGACATGAGATCCTCCACAGCAAGGGGTGTGATGGAGAACAGGCCATTCTTCTGTATATACAAACACACACACACACACACACAGCAGCATGAACTGTCAGTGAACATTTCAGTCAACAGAAAACAGTGTGAGAGGCGGAGGGGTACATGGTACACGTTACCTTGCACCCACTGGTGATGGCGCCCTGTAGATGCACCAGCCGCAGCAGCAGAGGACTGGGAATTCGTTCGCTCTCCTGCAAGCAGTCTGCATACACAGCCAGGACCAGATATGTATACAAAGTGAAAGGACGTTAAAGTAAAGCAGAGTTTACAAAATGTCTAGAGAAACAGTCCTCCATCAGATATGCAAGCTATGTGCCTCTGCGGCTCTAGGAGATGATGTCTGGTGTTCGCATGCATCTATATACATTTGTATGTGCTAAATATTCACGTTAATATGCTCATACATGCCACGTATTTTCAGCATCAGCGGGCAAATTTGTACAGGACAAATCTGAAGCACATCAACAAGAGGGCGTTTCAATTCCTAATGCCTATGGCTGGAGGATCTGGGTGAGATATCTTTCTTTTAAAGAATCTAAATTATGATACGTGTTCAAGCGTGGCAAATTCATCAAGCGTGTGTGTGTGTGTGTGTGTGTGTTTAAGATTGACAGAAGGTAGGACTGTGTGGTGTACCATGAAAGAATGCAGGTAGCTCCTCTGGCAGGGTGAGAGGGGAAAATTTATATTTGCTCCTTTCCAGCATGCTGACCTCCTCACTGAGACACACACAAACACAATAATGTGATTTACACACTTCACCACACACCAAATGTACACACGACATCACACGTGTTGAGTTGGACAGCTCACAGTTGAGTGCAGTGTTTTTGTGAGTAGCATACACACAGATCTGGGTGATGGGGTGTATGTATGTGTGTGTGTGTGTTTATTATGAGGAAAGCGCCTCACACAGGGCCTGCACATCTCCCACACATTCCTGATGTGGGTTAATATCCCGCCCCTTTCTCTCTCTCTCTCTCTCTCTCTCTCTCTCTCTCTCTCTCTCTCTCTCTCTCTCTCTCTCTCTCTCTCTCTCTCTCTCTCTCTCTCTCTCTCTCTCTCTCTCTCTCTCCATCTCTCTCTCTCTCTCACACACACACACACACACACACACTCGCTCAAAAGTGCTCACCCTGCCTGCTGTCTCCTCCATGTCTGATAAGGGTCAAAGAGGTTTTCACAGAGCAGTAGGCAGTGTAGTACCACTGACTCCAAAGTGCTTTGCTCCTCAGGCTTCTTCTTTATCTGGAACACACCCAAACATACCACACCCTCATTCCACGCCTTTTAAACACTGATTTACTTGGCTTTCGTAAATGGCTCGAGTGACCTTAGTGTTTATGACAAAAAACAGCAACAACAATGCTCAGAAGCATAACCTCGTTTTCCTACCTTTGTTCAAAAAGTGAAAAAAAGCAAAAAAGCAAAAAGAAGAAGGACCCCTGTTTTTTATGATATAAAAATAAGCATACACTAATTTCTTTCATCAAACAGACAAAGCTTAATGCGTACGACATGTATACTATTCTTAAAATACATTTATTTTTAAAGAAAAGAAAAACCTCTATTAAACGTGTTTGTAAACAAAGTGTTATAAAACCGTGAATGCGTACCTGATTCAGACAGTAGTTTAACAGCTTGATAGTTTCAAGCACAAAGCCAGGGGTCTTGTCAGGGTCAATATTCTCCATATTCCTGCAAGTTCATTCACAGTTAGATCCCACTGATAAACACTGATACACTGTTCCTCCCCAGTGCTGATGCTGAGCTTGTCAAACCAGTTCGAAGAACAAAGCACATAAACAGCACGGGATAATTCAACAGCAAGTAAAATGTAACCAAGATTAACGAGTGCGTCATTTTATTTCACCAACAGATTCACGGGAACGTCAGCATTATGTCACACTGCTTTTCCCATTTCTCAGCCCGGCACAAACGGTGCTGCATTTCACTTCAGAACACTTAAGAGTGACTCATCGAACGTTAATAAAAGGAACCAGTTTGTGTGTTATTCAGGCTTGGATTCAGAAAAGGTGCAATCACTAGAGCTGTACTGAACTCCAGCAGAAAAATGTAACACTAGTGAACGCTTGCCTGCAGATGATGATGAAGAACTTGATGAGGAGCAGCGGGTGAGGCGTGCTGTTGTTCTGCTCCTGACCGGACAGGTGCAGGACGCTGTGCCATAGCTGCGTTCCCAGGAACACGAGAAAATCGCGTGGCACGACAGGCACTTCAGCGTTCCACTCCTCCAGTCTACCGACATACAGACAGGGGTTACTGTATGAACTCAACCAATGGTCATCAACCATGGTCTTGGTGATCTACCTTCCTGAAGATTTTAGCTCCAGCCATAATCATTCCCACCTAACCAACATATCACTGCCTTAAGTTCTTGATCAGCTAAAACAGGTGTATTAGATTTTGGATGGAGATGAAACTTGTGGGAAGGTAGATCTCAAGGAAGAGGGTTGGTGACCACTGAGCCAAGATATAACATTATGGACAAGATGTAGGTCATATCAGTAACTCTAAGTGTTGGACAGAACTGACCCAGAAGCAGAAGCCATAGATGTTTGCAGATTGAAGACAAACTTTTTTTGGCTTCTTTGATAGTGTTCTGGTGTAATCAACTCGGTGCTTAAGTGCTCTATAGACTGGAGTTTCTAATTAGTATGAAACAGTATTTATAAAGCCAGCAAGTTGCATCTCACTTTAAACTTTAAAGACTCTGAGAGCATCTAACAACCACTCTTGTTACCCCACCATTATTCTCTCTAATTTGGTCATCTGCCAATTCCCACCCACCAGCTAGCTCTCCCCTATCATGTAATAGCTATCACCTGGGAAGAGTGAAGGCTAACGTGTGCTGCCTCCTAGACGGGCGAGTCCAGCCAACCGGCATTGTTTCAAACGGCTGCTAATGCTGTATTACAGGAAAGTGCTATCTGCCCTCTTCCACATCCATACAGTTGTAGTCACAAGTTTACATACGCCTTGCAGAATATGCTAAATGTTAATCATTTGCAAAAAAAAATTGAAAAAAGACGGTTCATAAACATTGCAGTTTGTTTTGATTTCGTTCTGGCCTGAATAAGCTATTTGACATAACAGATGTTCACATAAAATCCACAATACACAATAATAACTGAATTTATACAAATGAACCAGTTCAAACATTTACATAGGTTTGATTCTTAATACTGTGTGACTGTTAGTTGGTCATTAGTCCCTTGTTTGTCCTGAGCGGTTAAACTGCCCACTGTTCTTCATAAAAATCCTCTGGGACCTGCACACTATTTGCTTTTCCAGCATCTTCTGCATATTTGACCCCTTCCATAAACGACTGATTTTGAGATCTTTTCACACTGAAGGGGGGTTAAACTTTTAAACAGGACGATCGGTGTTAATTCTGCATTATTTTGTCTTCTGGGAAACATGTAAATATTTGTTGTAGTTATTGAAGGACAGTACTAAATTACAGTTTCAAAAATATTTTTTTCAATTAAATAATCAATTAAATCATATTTTAATCGATTAAAAAGACGAGTTTTGTCGTCTTTGTGAAACACTTGATATGCAAGAGCAATGCTTCGACTAAGATTCACGGCTGCAGGAAATGTGACGGCACTTCACCGAGTGACGTCATGCCTAGAACTCATCACTGGCTGTGGACACTTCCTCTAGTGCCGAGTTCTCCTGATGCTTTGGATTATTCAGCATGTGACCGGACTCACCGTCGCGGCTCCAGGGACTGTACATCAATGATCTTCTCAAATGACGCCACAAAAGCTTCCAGGCACTGTTGCAGGTAGCCAACATCTTTCTGCAGGACAAAGGAAAGAATATCAAAACAAAATCATCACCACTGATATCATAGTGCCAGCTACTAAAATGATACTAAAGCAAAACACGAACAAGGAGAGAGTACAGAGAGTGCTTTTCTTTTGGCTTTATGCTGTCATTGTTTGATTAGCCTAATGTGTTCACCTGTACCCCCAGAGGTTTTTCCCTTCCGAGAAGGTTCCAAGTAAATCATCTTCAAGAAGTGAAGAACACTTAAGTATTCAAATAACCCTTGAGGAACCCTGTTAATGTAAACGCTCAATCAGTCCCTCCAGGATTTCACGATCGCAGAAACAAACGCTAAATCAAAGAAACTCCGCAAACATTCGGAGGAGCTTGCAAATTTTTTGAATTTGCCTCAAATTTTCTGCAGATCTGGACCAAGATGCGTCATATGAGGTCATCACAACATGCATTCGGTCAAAGCCCACTCCGATTCACGTGCGTCGAACATGAGTACATCTAAAAGGTCTCGTTTACCAACAAACGTCACTGTCAAAGACAGACATCTCACAGGTCTCAAAGACAATGCAAAACAATTTGGTGCAATTACAATTTCGCCCATTTTTTTTGTTGAAAAAGCCGCAGCAAAGCAAGCATTTTTGGCCACAACTATCACACAAAACAAACCTCTCCAGAATGCTCAATGCTTAGAAATGAAAAGACAAAAAGAGTGCTAAAAGCGTAGGTGAGGATTCAAGCAAGACGTCCTTCCTCTTTCACCGTTTTTACAGGAGCTGCGTAGATGTTTGTGCAGGAAATTGTGAAGCCACAGTGCGAGTTGTTTTACACTGTACGTTATCTCCAGGGTTTGCTAGGACTGTCGTTGGTGAAACAGGATGTTGCAGTGGGTGCTTCTGTGTGATGTCACTGGGAGAGTATTGCAAGACACAAACCGCATGTTTGACTGGTTCTGTGATACGTGAGAACTTAGATTTGTCTTAAATGGTTCAGAGCAACGGTCAATCCTTTACACCATCGCTCGGTTTCATAACTCCCAAACTTGTGCAAAAACAAAAATCAAAGAGGGAAGTGCAATATTTTCATCAAGAGATGAAGATGCGATGTGATGAAGTTCAGAGTTCATCATTACCCTTTTGCCAATGGAGCAAACTCAATTTCAGGCTTATCCTTGATTTGTCTTAAATTATCCTAGTGGGATTTTACAATCAGATTAGCACAAGATTTAATATCACAAGCCCATCAGAACCATTCAGGTCATGTTCATTTAGCAATGCTTACCTGTTAGCTCCCATATAAAACTCATGAAAAGCCATTGTTTTCATACCATCTAATTTTTCTTCATGTCACTTTGCAACATTCAGTGGAAATATGACGAATTGAAAACTAAAACAATTTGGCATGGAGTACGAGATCTTATCTCACCTCCTACTAAAATACTCCTTGTAATCAAATTCATTACTAATTGTGGCATTTCACAAATGTCCTGCAGCGTTACTGATTGCAGCACAGATGTCCTCGCCCTCTCATTTATTCTTGCTTTTGTCAAACAAAAAGCCACCAGAATAATTTATCTCAAGAGCCAGCAAGATGTCAACAGCCTACATGCCTTCTTCCACCGAAGTGTAGAACTGAGTCATAGAGCAAGAACATCCTGAAAAAAAGCCTTTAACGTGTGATGCTCGCTGGAAAAACATGCAGTGCGTAGACAACGTGATGTCAACCTTGATCAGTGTATAGAGGAAACTGGCTCATCATCAACCTCACCACAAACAAGTCATACGCTTGAGATACACACAACACTAGAAGTCTATTGAGAAGCAAAACAAGATGACGCGCTATGTTAAAAAAAACTCAGTCGTAGCTATTTTGCATTCTCAGGAAAAACAGAAGGCTGATGTTTACCAGTTGGTGTTCTGTTGGGGGCCAGTCCATGTCTCATGGCAGTTGAGGGAAGATGAAGGGGGGCACTGGAACCCCAGGCTCTTCAGAGGAACCACGGATACAACTCTCAGGAACATTTACTCTTACTCATGTCTTCCGGCACATACTTCCAGTTCTACCTCATACAAACTCGCACTCCCTTACTCTCTCTCTCTCTCTCTCTCTCATTCACTCTCTGTCTCTCTTTGACTTTCTGTCTTGTCTCTCTGCTTCTGTGAAGCAACCAGGAAATGCCAAGTCACTTTAAGCGCAGCACATTTCCTCTCATCGCTGCTTCCGTTTCTGCCACTGTCACTGTCTTACTTCTTATTGGTGGACTTCCAGCAGCTTGTACATTTCTTCCTCAGCACATTATTATATATAGACAGAAAACTGCAAGGAAGAGCAATGTTGCGCACTCTAACCTTAACACAAAGAAACGTCTCATTATTTGATAAAACTGAGACTTTACATGGATGCTTTTCAAAAGTACTACAAAGATACTACAAAGACGAATGGAAAAGACCAGATTAAGCAACAAAGGCCCAGATCTCTATAAGGTGCAAATAATAGTACTAATAATAACAAGAGGTGTAAATGGACATGCTGTGACTGGTGTCTATTAGCTCTTCCTGCATCATAATTATTACCCCCTCAAGAGGAAAGCTGCTCAGCGAGAATACATGTATGTGTCAGTACTGAGTATTAAGGTTAATCCCATGAGGGACAAGGCATTGGAACCGGGGTGAAGGCCAACGGTGTAGTTTCATGGGCTTAGCAGGCACCAGTGAGAAAAGTCAACCTTAATGAATTTTCCATTTTAACTCCATCACCACTATATAAAGCTGAATCAGCTGGTTTAAACGCTGCCATCTAGACCGCCAGCAGAACAGCACGTACACTGATGCGGAAACTAATCTGGGTCATTAGACGTAATAGACTTTCAAATTCTGAACTAACCAAGACTGACAGACAAGTAGTTCATTTCTCGCAATGCTCGACTTGACTCTTCACAAAGTGAACAGCTTGGTCTAGGGCGTAAACCTACTCGATCCATAAACAACCCCACATTTCCCCAAATTTGTTACCCAAACTAAATGCCGCAGTGTGGAAGAGCAGAAATTCAACAATAGTAGGAAATGAAAATGTCATATTCAGATATCAGAAGTGAAACCCAGAAGAAATAACGGTACCTTCCATTGTAAAGGCAGCTTCATACATTTCTACTGGCACCTGCTGATAGGGGAACTCACTCGTCCTCTTAGATCACAAAAACAAACCGAGCAGTGACATATGACTGGCTCGAGATTTCAAAATTCAATTTTGAATGGATTCACAGAGAGATGCCATGATTCTACCGTATAAAAGCAGAGTTTGAATTCAGCCTGGATAGAAATATGGCTGAATAAGCAGCTGTCCTTGGTGTTTGACATTCTGAGCGACTCTGACTCCAGCAACAGCTGAGCAGACACAAAGACTGTTTCTCTTCACAAAGGTTCCCCGTTCAGCTTTCTGTTAGCAAACACACAGCCCGAGCATGTATGAAAGAGCCATTTAAAACCTAATTAAGAGCGCATTTACGTGAGGGATTAGAGGTTATCATATACAATTTTGCGTATGTGCGCGTACATGTATTTGTGGAACTTCCACTAGGTTATAGCATTTAAAAATATACAGTAACCCTTTATTTATTTATTTATTTATTTGAAGCATATTATTCGGCAACTACTCAGTACCTATGAAACTAATAAGAAAAGTCTGTAGATAACAGAATGAGCAATGCTAAGTCTGGTCTCTCTGGGGAGTTTATAGCGCTAGATCCTGCATCTGGAGCGCACACTCTATGGTTATATTTTATAGGTCAATAGGTTAAAACTAAAGGTCAGGGCAAGTTCGGGTGAAGATCTTTATTCGCTTTTGGATTAATGTGGTCTCACGCTAGACTTTACAGTATAATGTCTGGTACGTTTTGTCAACGTATAAAGTACCACCTACTTTATGACCAACAAGAGACCTTTTCCTGTAGCTGGTCCTGTAACATGCAAACTATCCTGTTTGCTCACCACCAACTGCTTCGAATATTTAACCGCTTTTAAAGACAAGGTTCTGTTCAGTCCAGTGACTGTATCTTGCTCCAAAAGGTTTATTGTGTCACAGTGTTGAAAAGTTTGGTTTCTGACGGGAACAGGAAAACATAAAAGTGCAGAGAGCCAATCAGATTGAAACCTTGAAGGTACGTTCACGTATACAGCAACTCGCAGCGACAAAGCGTTATCAGATCAGGGCTGAAACTTAACTCAGTACATGTCCAAGAATAGGGCTAGTGGTCACCAGTTAGCAAGTACAGCACTAGATTATTCTTCACAGAGATAATTGTCTGGACTAATTAAAGAAGCTTCCTCAGTTGCAGCCAAACCACAGCTGCTTTTGCTAAAATAATTCCAATAAAAACCAAACACTTTACCAGCCAGCAATGCAAGCAATTAAATGTGATATGTGATGTAGTAAAACCACATAAACAAGAGTTTAACACTAAAGGCCGGGGATGGAAATGAGGGAAATAGATTCCGTTCATTTAGGTCACATGCGTTAATGTAGGTTAACAGTGCTTTAGGGTGTGATTAGATGAAAAGAGTGGATAAAGCCATTTAGTGCCGTTTAGATACATCTTTAGTGCATCAAACTTTAAAGCACCCAAGCTTCGATAACAAACAAAGATATAGCAGACATCCCAGATTGTAGCACTCATAGTGTTATAAGCCTTGCTTAAGAGGCCAAAGAACAGTCATACTAAATGAGTTGAAGAGAGCTAAATATAGCTAAATCATAGCCTCAAGAGGGAGGTGGAAAGTACTGGAGCTGATCATCATCAGCAGGCCTGGACTCGTCCCTCTGAGACAGATTTAACAGTCGTTCTCGGTGGAAATGTCCCTGAAGAACGGGTGGATTTCCCTGCTGTTTACAAGATACCCTTCAGTCTTTAGCTATAGTATGCAACAAGTACAGACAATAATTTGAATGACTTAATTAACTTAAGCCATTGTAGTGGGCCTCCGAAGCAGCTAACACAGCTGAATAGTCAGGCAATATACCTCGAAAGACAGATAAGGGCTACTATAAAGTAGATTTCTGCTTCTGAAAGATTTCCAAGTGAAATATGATGTTATTGAATACTTTCACAGGCAGGTGCGGACTTGTGAACCCTTGCACAGTCAGAAGCACGTAGACACAAGTTAAGGTCCTGTTATCCAGAAGGTGCAAAGATGGGCATCTAGCCCAGGTGCGAGGTAAGGATGGGCGATATCTTCTACGTTTGCGATATACCTGTAGAAATTCTCCCCACAATAAGTATTAGTCTTCCCTGCAATAAAGCCTAGTTGATGACGTATTTCTGTGTGCGACGGTCTGAGACCCATTCGCAGCTCACGTGCAGAGTGAAAACAAGTACAGCGGAAGGCGGACGTGAAGCTCAGGAGGAGTTTATCGCTAAACGAGGAGCTACCTATACAATCTGGAACTGGTTTGGTTACAGAAAATCAGTTTTAATTAGTTTTACTTTTAGTGCTTCTGAGGCTCTCAAGACTGCATGCAGCTGTTACTTGTAGCCAAAAAAAGCGGTGCTATATTTATATCATCATCACTGATATCGTTATCGCAACAAATACCGGAAGCAAACTCCAAGAGCTGCTTTGTGACGCAAATTCCTCATAACGGAGTTCATCATCAGGATTTGTTGACTGTGACGGTCTATCATTAAGTGATTAGTTGCTGTGTCAGGACATGTGGATGAATTCAGAAAGAAGATTATATGTGTGAGGAACAGCTTGGCCTTGAGGCGAAACAAGTTGAGCTAATTAAAGTTACATCGGTTTCGCATTCAACATTTTGAACATATCTCTGGGACAAAAAGGAAAGCATCTGCATGCTGATTTGGATGTTGAAAGAAAGCCATAAGGATTATTTTTAAACACTTCGGTTTGTCTTGCACCTCCGGGGGTTGGGAATCCGATTCCCACCTCTGTCCTGCATGCGCGGAGTTTGCATGTTCTCCACATGCTTCAGGGGGTTTCCTCGGGGTACTCCGGTTTCCTCCTCCAATACAACGACATGCGTTGTAGGCTGATTGGCAATTCTAAAAGTTGTCTGTAGTGTGTGATATTGCCCTGCGATGGGTTGGCATCCCGTCCAGGGTGTCTCCCGCCTTGTGCCCTGAAGCCTCTGGTATACTTCGCTATGGTAGCGTAGGTGCACAGTCGTACGCATAGGTTTTCAAAATATACTCCATTTGACATGTACGCATACACAGGCGGTCGACGCATGCGCTTTATGACAACTTGTACTACCCGTCCTGACCTACAAGAGTCAGTACAGAGCAGTGAAGCAGGTCTTCTGGTGTGAAGGACGACAACGAAAAACAATCTCAACAGCACGAAGAACAATGCTCGGGCAATCTCTTGCCACGATTAGCACCCATATACAAATCCTTATACTCTTTAAGGCTAGAATTATACAAATGCAGGTACTTTCTAACCTGCACTCGTTTCCGTCTCTTCTGCTTTTTCTTCAACTACCTTGAGAACCAATGGCCCTGGGTCACTGCTGCCACCTTGTGGAACAACTAAATAGTGCACAGGAATTAAATGCACATGTACAAAGTATGTGTGGTTAAAAAACGGTGTTGATGACGAAATTTGCATCATGCGTACGTGTAAAAAGTGAAGAATAATTTCTGCTTGAGTCCCCTGGGATATGCTTCAGCCTCCCTGCGGCCCTGTGCAGGATATGCGATACAGAAAATGGGTTGAAGGATAATAATAAAAAGGGTGCACTTAATTTGCATGTTTTGTGCACACATGGGCAAAAGTAAATCATCATAAACTCCTCATTCACAGCTCCATACATTTTAAATAACCAAGAATTTTAAAGTAACGTTACAGACAAAAGCTGATGTTCCATCGATTTGGTTGCCTTTCTAGATGTTGCAAGATCCCACTGCCCCTTTTTTTTTTTTAGCTCCATAGAGCTACTATTGCACCTAGTGGTGAAAAAAAAAATCAGAACGGCAACAAGCACTAATTGAGGACCATTGGGGCAGGAATCAATCTGCCCCCGATTGGGCTATAGTTTAAAGTGCACCTATTACGGTATGGTTTTTCAAATATTACTTTTCATGTCTGAAAAGTTTCAAAAATCAAAGCGCACGACAAACGGAGTGATCGACTCCCAAAAGAAGGAACCAATTCTGAACAGCTGACACGAGTCATTAGTAATTCCCGACTTTACTCCCTGTACTAACCTACGTACAGTGGTGTGAAAAAGTGTTTGCCCCCTTCCTCATTTCCTGTTCCTTTGCATGTTTGTCACACTTAAGTGTTTCGGAACATCAAACCAATTTAAACAATAGTCAAGGACAACACAAGTAAACACAAAATGCAATTTGTAAATGAAGGTGTTTATTATTAAAGGTGAAAAAAAATCTAAACCATCATGGCCCTGTGTGAAAAAGTGATTGCCCCCTAAACCTAATAACTGGTTGGGCCACCCTTAGCAGCAACAACTGCAACCAAGCGTTTGCGATAACGTGCAATGAGGCTTTTACAGCGTCCTGGAGGAATTTTGGCCCACTCATCTTTGCAGAATTGTCCTAATTCAGTTACATTAGAGGGTTTTCGAGCATGAACGGCCTTTTTGCGTCATACCACAACATCTCAATAGGATTCAGGTCAGGACTTTGGCTAGGCCACTCCAAAGTCTTCATTTTGTTTTTCTTCAGCCATTCGGTGATGGACTTGCTGGTGTGTTTAGGATCATTGTCCTGCTGCAGAACCCAAGTTCGTTTCAGCTTGAGTACACGAACAGATGGTCGGACATTCTCCTTCAGGATCTCTTGGTAGACAGCCGAATTCATAGTTCCTTTTATCACGGCAAGTCTTCCAGGTCCTGAAGCAGCAAAACAGCCCCAGACCATCACACTACCACCACCATATTTTACTGTTGGTATAATGTTCTTTTTATGAAATGCAGTGTTCCTTCTACGCCAGATATACTTGGACACACACCTTCCAAAGAGTTCCACTTTTGCCTCATCGGTCCACAGAATGTTGTCCCAAAAGTCTTGGGGATCATCAAGATGTGTTGTGGAGAAATTGAGATGAGCTTTGATGTTCTTTTTGCTCAGCAGTGGTTTTCTCCTTGGAACTCTGCCATGCAGGCCATTTTTGCCCAGTCTTTTCCTGATGGTGGAGGCATGAATGCTGACCTTAACTGAGGCAAGTGAGGCCTGCAGTTCTTTGGACGTTGTTGTGGGGTCTTTTGTGACCTCTTGGATGAGTCGTCGCTGCGCTCTCGGGGTAATTTTGGGCAGCCGGCCACTCCTGGGAAGGTTCACCACTGTTCCATGTCTTCGCCATTTGTGGATAATGGCTCTCACTGTGGTTCGCTGGATTCCCAAAGCTTTGTAAATGGCTTTATAACCCTTTCCAGACTGATAGATCTCAATTACTTTCTTTCTCAATTGTTCCTGAATTTCTTTGGGTCTCGGCATGATGTGTAGCTTTTAAGGATCTTCTGGTGGACCTTACTGTGTCAAGCAGCTCCTATTTAAGTGATGCCTTGATTGTGAACAAGTGTGGCAATAATCAGGCCTGGGTGTGGCTAGAGAAATTGAACTCAGGTGTGGACAACCACAGTTATAGTATGTTTTAACAAGGGGGGCAATCACTTTTTCACACAGGGCCATGATGGTTTGGATTTTTTTTCACCTTTAATAATAAACACCTTCATTTACAAATTGCATTTTGTGTTTACTTGTGTTGTCCTTGACTATTGTTTAAATTGGTTTGATGTTCCGAAACACTTAAGTGTGACAAACATGCAAAGGAACAGGAAATGAGGAAGGGGGCAAACACTTTTTCACACCACTGTAGGTTTATAACAAAAAGCCCCGCCTCTGGTCTTCATTGGTCTTCATACTCCTCTGGTCTTCATACTGCTTGCAAACAGATGGAGCTGAAACTCATTATGGTAATGGGCGTTTCCTTTTTGAAACATGCAGAAAGTGGTAGACCAATCACAACAGACTGGGACATCTGTCCAATCAGAGCAGAGTATGAAAGGAGGAGTTTAGAATGAATCCTTTAGAACTCATTTGTGACACTGGGGGATAAAAAAGCTAATGCTGTAGTTTAAATTATGAGCACATGAAAGTGTTTTTTGCTCTTGGATGCATGTAAATCTATTGTATGAGAACTTTTAAAACAAAATTAGGCGCGTTCCAAAACCATAATAGGTGCGTTTTAAATTACTCTGTGGTCCCCAAGACCTTTTCTAGCAAATAATCAGAATTAAATCTAACAGAGCTCAGACAATGTGATGTACAGTACAGAACCATTTCTACAGTAAGACATATAGCAAAGATTAGTAAAAGTAAACAGGAATTATGGAGTAGATCATGTCCTTACGGTAGAAATGTATGTGCACTACAGTGTTCATGTGAAAATGTGTCTTCCTTTTCTAATCCCCAATTTTACTGAACTAGTTTTTTTTTCTTTTCAGGCATTGTCGCTATTATTGTTGTCCTGCCCCACCAACACTGCATCATACTATGGTGCAACAACTGCACTCGCTGTAATCCACTGTATGTATTTACTGTATCATATTACATGCATTGTGCTGTTTAACTCTCCCTGTATACACTTTATCTCAATTTACACCATAATTCCCATTTATTTCATTTAACCTAATTGTCATTTACATTCCTGTTTACCTGTTCACTGTTATCCTTTATCATTTAACTGTTATCATTGAACTCATTTGCTATTTGCACTACTGGCTGCATGCTAATTGCATTTCATTGCTTCTCAGAGTACTCGTATTCTGACAATGACAATAAAGCTGAACCTAACCTAACATAACATACGGACATGAGCCATGTCAGACGATTCACTCCTGAGGATTCCTTCCTCCATAAAGGTAATAATTTATCCCAATTCTTTTAACCAGTAACGAATAGTAGGGAGGTATCCCTGTGTTTTCCCCTATAATGCCAACTGTACACACAATGAATCCAGTGCAGAACCAAGATTTACAACCTCCAGCAGCAGACCACAAAGATATAATTTTGGGCATTTTGGCAGTTTCATTCTGACATTTAATAAAAAAATAAAAAAATAAAAAAAGTTTATAAAGTGTTTTTATCTTGGGGAGTTCCATCAGCCCTTTATTAATCTTTCATTTTATGGGGAATGCAGTGAAACTGTATCATTAACATGTTCAGTTTGATGCGTGCAAAGCATTTTAAGAATTTTGACTCAAAATTAAAGTTCCATGTAAACTGTCCTGAGTATAATTATGACTACGACAACAATAATTACTACTGTTGTCAGTCTCTCCTGGATTGACAGATTTTGCGATCGCGGAAATGAATGCCAAATCAATCAAACTCTGCAATATTCAGAGGCACTTGCAAGTTTTTATAAATTACCGCAGATTTTCCACAGATTTGGCAAAAATGCATCACGTGACGTCATCACAACGCGCATTCAGCCAAAGCCCTCTACGATTCACATGCTTCGAACATGAGTACAGCTAAAAGTTCTCATTTACCCACAAGCATCAAAAAATTTCGAGCAATTGCAGTTTCACAGATTCAAGTTGTTTGGGAAAAAGCAGCAAACAAAGTTCTTTAGGAATAACAGACCTTGATAATGAAATACCTTGATTATCCCATCAGAATGAAGTATTCCATTAAGCCATGCAATAAGCAAGAAATAAAACACGACAAGGCATATTTTATTTTCCTATAGCAGCATTTACCAAAGTGTTTCATCGCTCTTTTATCAAAGCAATTTGGTCAACAAGCCAGCTCTCCCCATCACATGACATACTAATTGGGAAAGGTGAATGTAACAAGCTAACACACTTCCTCCAAGATACATGAAGCCCTAGAACTGCCCACAGATGGCTGTGGCATCATTGCAATCTTCAGACTATAGGGCGAACTCTTTTTACTGTACGCCACTCAGGGGCCCCAAGCAATTAAATTTTTTATTTATTAAACAATGACATACTTGGCTTTTGAGCTAATTAAACCGCTTGCAAAACTATACAACGAGAGTCCGTGTTGAAGGGAAAAGCCTTCCCCCTTTTATTCGTGAAAAGCTCAAGCCTATTAGCTAACTACCATTCCGATACTTCTGACATCCGGTTCTGTTTTATATTTTCCTCCATAGTCTATCTATTGTGTCTCCAAGTAGCCCTAGGGAATCAGGAGGAGAGAAGTCCTCTGCCTCATCAGAGGCCCAAAGGCCCATCCACTCTTCCTCCCCTGCCACACCCACTCTCCCTCCCTTCTTCGCACAGTCATGCACACCCATTTAAGTTGCATTTTTCAAAAACATTGAGACATAGTCTTGAGCTTCAAGAGGGAGGTTTCATGACCCTTTAAGTGTTGATTTGATTGAACATGTTTGCAGTAATCAGGCCTGGTTGTGTCTAGTCCAGCTGAACCCCATTATCAATGCACTTTCATAAATTATGCGAATTAGTAACTGGGGGGCAATACATTTTCAGGCCCAGGCAAATACAAGGCCCAGGTGGTATTGGATTGGAACTTTTTTGCTTCAGTAAATTACGTTATCATTTAAAAACTGTATTTTGTGTTCACTCGGGTTGCCTTTGTTTTATCTTAGTTTTTGGTTTAAATTTCTGAAACAATTTAGTACCAGATATACATACAAACAGAAGAAATAAGGATGAAAACAAATACTTTTTCACAGTATGAGTTTTTCGTTATTAAATGACATTGTTTTTTTTGTTTTTTTTGTTTATTGTAAGGCTTAAATTATGAGAGAATCTCTGTGAATGAGACGTTACTATAGAAACACTATTTTCTTAGAATTAATATCAATCTTAATGTAATTAATTAAGGTAATTAAGGCATTGACATACCTATCAAGACTCACATTATACCTATTGAAACTCATGTTTTTGCCTCACTCCTGTGAAGGCAAATCTTTCTTT